>JBBMOC010000002.1:1750639-2478396 GCA_037975185.1 Centropyge bicolor
CCCCCCACCCCATCCGTTATCTGACGGCCAGATCCCCTTACTCATGTAACAAAACCAGCGCTCGTCAGGATAATGATTGTAATAAAGGCAACGCTCACGCCCCACTAATTCTTCCATCCCAGAAGCCACCACAGCTGGTTTGTTTAAATCTTTTAATTCACAGGCAGCTAATTAACATTCAGAGAACAGTATTATAGTACAGGCAGTGCCTCTTAACAACCACCAACCTCAGGTATTTTACATGTAATTAACAAGCGGGATGAAGAAAAGACAAGGAGCGAAAATACTCATTTACTTCCCTCCTCACTCCAGCCTCAGAGTGCATATTGTAGATGTACTCAACATATGGATGTATGCATATTATGCAGCGCTGATGCATTGCTGAGACAACAGACTCGACTTGTGTTTAATCAGCTGCACTGGCTGTGTGCAGAACACTTTTTAATGCACCGTAACCAGGGTTCGGTTCCTGGATATGTGATTTCAGCAAAAACAAACAGCATTATGCAAATGCAATTTCAGCTGCTAAGTGAGAGAGATGAGTGATGGAGCGAGATGCCAGCACTGAACAGACAGAGATAAGGGGGGGGGGGGGTCTTGGCCATGATATCATATCTGTGTCATATTTTGCACTAAGTGAGTCAGCACAGCCCACCCAGTGAGGATGTGTGGTCACACCTCGGACTCGGAGGACGCTTCCCTCTCAAAATAGCACATTTGTAATGTCATGCAGGCGAGGCTGCTACCTCGGCGCTGACTGACCTGCACATTTTTATCGCCCAACAACATGGCTGACCTTTGAGCCTCGATGGGCCATGGTTGTGGATCACACAGGAATGCACAAAAAGAAAAAAACGACTCCACTACGGCACATGCAAACCAGCCTCTTAACATGTGCACGTCACACAGAGAGAGAAGGAACAAAACTACAAATCCCACTTTGGAGCCAAACACCACCTCAACCAGCCATCATGCCCTTCATGTCAGCGTGGAAGAAAAATGCCACAATGGCTTCAATCAGCCCCGACCATAACGCAGAGTTCATTCCCCACCAGAGGCATTTTTTTCTTTAATTAGAGGAACGAGCAGCTGTCTACAAACCAAAACCTGCTCACCGCCATGATGGCAGGCCTGCTCACAAACACTCATTTCAAATACAAGTCCTATTCTCTCACTTCACACAGCCCATTACTCCATTTTCCTTCCGGTTCATATAGGTGCAAAATTCAACCTCCATTTGGAGTGAAGTGTGACTGTCGTGGATTTGGTTAGTGTTCTACAAAAAGTTCAGATTTCTCCAAAACAAATTCAGATGAAATAGAATCCAATTTAAATTTCTACAATTTCCACCCTGATTAAAAATATCCAATGTACCTGATTAAATAAAGGCTTTTAATACAGCTTCTCTTTCTGCTCAGCCTAAGACTGCCCGGAGAACATTTTTATTTCTGTGACCATTTTTTTTTTCATCTTCAACACCTCTCTGAAACTGACTCAGCATTTTGTCTCTTCATTCTTCTTTTTAACTCTGATTAATCATTAAAATCATTTTAAGCAAAAAGGGCGAAACAAATCACAAGTTACATATAAATGTGATTTTTGTGACAGTAAACTGAAAATCAAGGCTTTTAGAATTCGGACAAAACAACAACTTGAAGACATCAACATGAGCTCTGGGAACTTGTTATGGATATTTTTCACTTGATGAGACAAATGACCAAGAAATTAATTGGGAGATTAGCTGGATGTAGATCTTTGTTTTCAACTCCTCAAACCTCAGTGAAGCACTACTAGTCCATTCATTACAAACTCAAGCTGCGCAGCCAAATACTGATCAACACTCCCAGGTGATTTTAAATCATTATAGACATCACAATGTTTTCTAAAAATATTTCATGCTAAAATTTTGTTTAAAGTGATGCACAAAAGCTCTAGAAGATCCATTTGATGAGACTGTGCAGCCATCTTTGGTTTTGAGTGTTTCCCTCAGTTTGAACGTCACACAGCTTCAGTGAGGAGCTGTGTGAATTTTCCAGCCTTAAAGCCACTTAAGTAGATAGAAGGGGAAACTGTATGTTGGAGGTTAATGAAGCAGAGGCTCCAGCTCTCTTGTGGTAACCTGGGGTCTGCAGTTACTTTTCCTCAGCCTCCACCAGGATGGAGAATATCATTAGAGGAGATGGTGAAACTGACGACAGTAACCTTCACCTCTCTCCCACCCTGTTCTTCGCTGCCTCCACCAGTTTCATCCCGGCCTCTCCATGTTGTTTCCCCTCTCAGCACTTTAATCTTAAATCAGCTGCCCCTGATGAGGAAGATCAAAGCATCCCGGCACCGAGCACAGGTCACCGACTCCATCCTCGTGATCAGGCTGCACGGTAATTTTATTGATTTCTCTGAGATCAATCTCGTCCTCTATTGTACAAAGCGAGCTGGACGTGAAGAAAGGACCTGTTATATAAGTTGCAAGGAGGATTTTCCACAAGGTAGCAACAACGTGTGGAACACAAGTCTGCCGAGGTCTTGGATGGTTTTTTTAACTTCTCGTCTAAATTTGCCTGTCGTGTCAGAGGGACGCCTGTGCCGGACTGGCAGGGAGAGCTTTTCCGAGAAAAGAGCGAGATGAACGCTCTCTCATAGCCACAGGGAGTTGCATGACGTCAGTCGCCATTCACTGTTTGTGAACAGTTTTGTGTTTTGTTACACACACGGATGTATGAAGCAGTGTTTTTTTCCAGATGAATGCTTGCATAGATGCCTAGTTCTTAAGTAAGATAACCCTTTGGAGCAAGGCAGAGGTGGATTACATGGCTGCTGAGCCCAGAGTCACAGCCAGGGATCCAGTCAAAGTGGTGGGAGGGAAGGATGGAGGAGGGAGAGAGGGAGAGAGAGAGAGAGAGAGAGGACGAAAGCGAGTGAGGGGTTTCTATTTCAAATCTCTCCGGACCCCCAAGGCACTTCCGTTCTGGCTGCATCCTCCACCAAAATAAATCATTTCCATCAAAGGAAAAGCTCTGACCATTTTAATGCTCCCCTTCATCTAAAGCAAACTTACGCACTCTGATGTATTTATGAGCTAAAAACTCATTCAGTGCCGTTCCAAATGACCACCATGCAGCACACACACACACATTCGACAGCCTCCCCGAAATGAAAAACCCTGACAGGCCAAAAATTAACAAGACATCAACTTGAAAATGGCTCAATTAATAATAGAAAACACATCTCCTTCCATTCCTGCTGGCAAACTTGTTTTTCCATGCTCTTATATAACATCTCTATTATGTTGCTCCATGGAGAGGCTGCTTTGTAAATCATCTTTTCTCACACTCTCCGCAAAGACTGCCCTTCATATCTTTTTCCTGCATGCATCAAAAAAATCACACGAGCAAAAAAAAAACCCCCACTAGAAATAGAGATTTAATGCAGCAGAGCTAGAGTGAAGTAGTTAAAATTGCCCTCAGTTTCTTGTGGGCTGCTGTCTGTCTGTCTGTCTCTCTGTCTGTCTGTCTGTCTGTCACACGGATCAATAGGTGGTGCTCTTGCATGGGCTGCTGAACTTTTCCCCCTGTCCTCTCCAAGTCGCACATGACGTTCATCTTTGTGCACCAGAGCTCAACCTTTTTTTTTTGACCAGACATGTATTATTAACAAATTGCTTACGTCATCTGACAAGTAGGGGGAAGATCATTTACGTAGACGGTGATGATGATGATGATGATGATGATGATGAAAGAAAAAAACACCAAATAGTGCCAGTGTGAAGAAGATGAGTGTGTTTTTATTCATTTTGTAGGTAACTGCATGGAGAGGAGAGAGGAGGAGGAAGAAGAGGAGGAAGAGGAGGAAGAGGAGGAAGAGGAGGGGGGGTGGGGGGGGGGGGTGCGTGTCAACAAAATTACACCACCGAGGCTTGACAACGTGAAGCAGTCACACACACATATATACACACACACGCAGCCCTCCGCGCGCGCAGCCGGGGCCGTGCGTCCGAGTGCGCCAGTGAGTGTGTGTTTTGAATTCAAATGCAGCAACACACCAGAGCTGCAAATGCGGAGACCGAGAGGAGGATGGCGATGATGTGTTTGGGAACGGAAGCCTTCACATTTTTTTTTAACAAATGCATTCACAACCTGGCTCAGATTGGCATGCAATAACACACACACTCACACTGACCCGGGATAAAGGAGCGCACTTCAGAGGGTTTTCCCATCCGTGCCAGGCGCAAATTGGCAACATTAAATGGGGCTGATAATCATGATGAAGATGCACCTACCATGTTGACTTCAGAGACCATGTCTATGCTGGCTATGTCTATATTCATCCCCACAGCCACCGGCGCACCTGTGCAGGAAAACAGCCATTAATGCAACATATAGGAATAATAATTCTCCCATCATGTAAATTTAACAAATTCGTGACGCGCTCAGGTTTGCTCTCCTCCACCTACAGGAGACATGAGCATCATCACCCCGAGCAAGAGAAAAAAAAATCATCTTTAACACGCAGATTAAAATGCTATTAATATCATCTTTTTATTGGAATAATCAATAATGGATGATGAGGAGGGGGGGGGATCGATCGCGTTAAAAAGCCTCATCAGATGACATATTCAAATCATTTCTCATCATTAAGAAAGGCCTATTTGACTGTGAAGGGGTTGATTATGTAAATGAAAGCTGATTTTTTTTTTTCTTCGATTCATTAAACATGTATTGCGCGTCAGGAGGGCGTGAAAAGATGACATTTTGGTTTTCCAGTTTTTTGCTCCTCACCTCCGAAATCTGGCCTCAACCTAATGTCGTATCCTTTCATCAGTCTGTCCACCGTTTCTTTCACCAGAGGCATATTGCTCGGATCTTTAATATCCTTGACGCTGAGGAGAGAAAACATGCAGAATATCTTATTAATACCAGGCGCTTCATCACAGGATCCATGACATGCAGGAGAGAGGAGGAGGGGGGGGGGAAAGGTGGAAATGAAATTACCTTTGAGCCCAGACACAAGTCACTAGTAAGGAAAAAGTCAAAATCCCAAAGTGGTTTTTCCTGATCCTCCCCATCGCAACAGTTTTTGAGGTGGTTTCTGGATGCGAGTGAGGAGAGCGCACATCCAACTTACTCCAGACGGCGCAGAGGAGCCAATGAGGGGCGCATGCGTGCAGCCAGCCCAAGATCAAAGAGTGGAGACTGATGATGGTGGATGAGCAGTTTCCATTGCAGAGAAAAATATTAAAGGGACAAGTGGTTGTGCGTAATGAAGAAACCAGAGACAGTGTAAGGAGCGAGCCAGGAGAGAAATGAGCGACAACTGGGTTATTTATTTAATATTTTCGGCTCTTTTTTATTCTTAATTCGATCACATGGCTGATAAGTTTGTCTATGTGCTGACAAGGTCAAATAATGGGATGCACCTCAGGGTTAAAATGTCTCCTTAAGATCAAGTTTATTCCTTCAGTTTTTATCTCACAGGACATGTGAAGTGCTTAAAAAGTGAATCCATCTTTACAGGTAGATGCTTTCCGTGCAAACACCTGTGCCCAAAAATCATACAGCATTCATACAAAAACTGAAATGTAATGTCATTAACACTCATGGGTATCACGTCCCACTCTTCCCTGAGATGTTTCCACAGGACCTGCAGTGGATCTGAGAATGCAAAGGGAGCACCAAAGCGCCTGAGCAGAAAGGTGGGATGGAAAACACAATCCCACAATTCATTTTCTCAGGTGTGAGTACATTTTTGAAGCCGCGGGGAGGGATGCGAGCCTCCTCTAAATTGCCTTTGATCTTGTTGTAGTGGGAGCTGTGCTTCTGTAGAGGGCAGGCTTCTGAAAGCATTGGTTCACTGTTGCATCACCACCAGTTACAGCCATCATAGATTATATCATCCACTTCTTTTTGATGTGTTTCTTGGTTTGTGTGTGAGCGTCATGCAAACTGTATGTGTGTTTGTGTGTGTGTGTGTGTGTGTGTGTGTGTGTGTGTGTGTGGCGTCTGTCTCGGTCCAGGGGCCCCCAAGAAGTTGTTGTGTGTACGCGGCGAGCTTTAAAGTGATTGAGGCCCGTGAAGGGCAGCTCTTCAGCTACTGATCAGAACACAAGTGGGCAGTGGTCACAGCCTGTGAAATGAATAGATGTGCAGCAGGAGAATAAATGAGTTTCTGATTCATTTCCTCTGTCAGATGAGAGCAGAGTGACTGCTGAGAGCTTGTTCACAGAGAGAGAGAGAGAGAGAGAGAGAGAGAGAAAGAGAGGGAGAGGAGGGTGAGGTGAGGCCGGCTGGACGCTGAAGGTCTCTGTGGCTGCACGTGGCCTGTTCCAGGTCCTCCTAGTTTTCGACTTCCACTTCCCTGCAAGAGCAGAACACAGCCGAGCACAAAATGTTAGAGGAGCATGCAGAAAGCTTTCTTCTCTTCCCACATTTGGAGCCTCTCTATCTGCAGTGAACTGCACAGCCCGAACTGTTAGTGTGCTCCCTGTCCTCTCAGTGCCTTCTTCAAAAGTACCGAGCGAGAGACGGGGTGAAAATATGTAAAGGGGAATAGATGTGATGCAGCTGTTCTCATACTCTCCATCTTGTCTCTCTCATTATTCTGCAGAACGTTATAAACAAAACAACCATAAAAATTCTCTGACAGGAACATGAGAAGCATGATGAGCAGATTTGCACTCCCCAGTGTTACATAACACATCTCTCTCTCTCCTCCATCTCCCTCTCTCTCTCTCTCGCTGTCTTTTTTGCACTGTATCTCTGTCTCTTTCTTTCTTGGACATGGAGCTTTGTGTTCTATAAGTGGCTCACTTATAAGCGGGAAAAGTGAATAGTGGCTTTTTCATGTGCTTAATGTACAAAGTAAGCTCTGGTTTATTTCGCCTGTGAGACCTGCTCCCCATGGAGAACCAGGGTTGTCATTAAAACGGCTGGGGTTTTGCCAGCCCTCAGGTAAACCTTATATAAAAGAGAAGAGAGCTTGCTGCATATTTTTCTTCTCAAATTAAATGAGTGGCCAGCTCTTTTTCTATTGTAAATCTATGATGATGATAAAAGCCACAGTGCTGGCGTCAATGCAGCAACAACGCCACCTAACATCATTCTCCTCTTTTTTTTTTTTCGCCTACAACTCCCGGGGCTGTTTCAGCATTAGAAATTATTGATGTCTTTACTGCCTAGATAAAAGTCTTTGACAAAAAACTGTGGGTAGTTATTGTTCCACTGAAGCTATCATAATTAGAGCCGGGTGAGACAGGTTTGTGGCTCTTTGAGATACAAAGTAAGTATGCAGAAATATCATTCGTCCATTGTCTGATCTATTTTTTTTTCCTTTTTACCTCAGTTGTACCAGACTTGGATGCCCTCCAAGTGTGCCTCTGCTATTTTTACTATTTTGCATGGAAGCCTTTTTGGATCGGCTGCCTTGTCACGCAAGACTCAAAAGGTTAAAGGTGAAACTGCAAAAGGGAAGCTTTCTTGTAAGATATAATCATGGGTAAAAAGACTGGTAGTGTGTATGTTAATGTCAGTGGTGTGAAATGGTAGAACTAGGACCTTCACCACAGGGGCACAAGATAAATCCTAATAATCTTAATAATTCTGCAATACAAAATTATTTTTTTCATACCTTCTGATTCAAATTGTATTTTTTTTCCTGTACTATACCACACAATTCTCAAGTAGTGTTCAGATGTTTGAGAGGAGAAATTCACTTGTAATTAAAACATTCAATCGTTTTCATGAGACTGCAGGTGGATATTGCTTTGTTTTGGGAGCGTCACAAGCCAAAATGATTTGGTCACAAGTCACAGTGTACAAACAATTAGAGGACGAGACTGATGGCATTCCATATTTTTTTTGCTATTCTCAAAAATCCCATGAAAAGACCTAAATCTTTAGGAATAGGTCACAAATATTTAGTTTATTCAAAGTAATATAATCAAAAACAGCTACACCGGGCTTTGACTACGCAAACAACATTTGTTACTATGGTCGATTCATTGTTGGGTTTGGATTTGCTGATGTTAAAAAATATATAGAATATGTAGAATATGTGAATGTGATTAGTGTACCTGGCGCTCTCCATGGTGTCCTTGACCAGGTAGATGTACCAGTAGACCAGGTTGAACAGGGCGAAGGCCAGGGGGAAGAGGATGCGGGCGTACTTGTCGATAGGGCTGGTGCCGGCCAGCTGCGGGATTTGAGGGAAAGCTGAGCCCTGCTGGAGGAAAATGGGCAGCGGCGGATCATCTCCAGGCTCACTGCGACACACTGAGTGGTTTCTCTTCTTCAGGCCATCATGAAGGCTGCTGTCCAACTGGTGGGAGGGGGGGGGTGGCGGAGGTGAGATTGGAGGAAAAGCAGGAAGAGGTGAGATGGGGTTAGTGTGGGCTTACTGCTCTGTGAGAGAAGAAGGGGTGGGGAGCGTAAAAATTTCCAGGCAGCGAGTACATATATGGTGATTATAACATGCTGGAGTCATGTATATAAGCCTGGAAGTAATGTTTGTTCCCACAGGAGCTTTCTCTCAATGGCATGCTGACATCCCTATAGAACGCAGCAGGTAGTTTGCTGGATGCCCATAGGATGCTGAGGAGATTATGCAGGGAGGAGTGCTGGAGTTGTTCTCTGTTCCCACACCAAGGCTATTTTTAAAGCATCTAACCATGAGCCCTACACGTGAGACAGATCCCAGGAGGACGGTGTGGTGGCTTACTGTATTAGCAAGCATATAGCTGGAGATGAGAGCGCTACAACGGCACGTATTACTATTTAATGTGTGGTGTGCCCTGAATGGGAAGAATGGGAAGAGGCAGGGTGACTACTTGGAAATGCATAGAAAAAGGCCTCCTATCTGTGGCATGATTTCTTTTTCTCTACATCTGAGTCTGGAGCTGCTGGCTTCCTGTTCATTATCAGCATCACTGCTTCAAACTCTCTGCCATGGCGAGGAGTCTCCGTACCTCCATTCACCATTATTAGCTATGTAAATGTATTTGAGATGCTGTGGGATACAAATCACAGGCGTTCTTCATGTGATGGCATAAGCTGATGTTGCTGGGCAGGTTGCTCTCATACCAAGTTTAGGAGCAAATTCTGCGATTCAGTTCTCATGGCAGCAAGTCTGGCTGTCAAGCTATATATTTATCCCTTTCTTATATTGTATTGCATTGATGTTTATTCTGATCACTGTCTTGTGTTACATCCTATCTCTGCAGACTATCAGGTCATATAAAAAAAGAAGTGGACGCAGATTCCCTGAATTATTATTGTTACATTTCTACCCTTAAAGGCCCTGAATCCTATTTTCCTGCTTAGCATCTTACTATAAGTGATACACAATTTTTCTGACAAAATTACAAACAATTTTCTTTTTTTTCCCATGAGACATTTTTGTTTTTTTTGTTTTGCCTGTGCTAGTCTCACTGGTTTGAAGTGGGTACGGCACTGTGGGAAAACTGTGATGTCAAATATTTTTGTGCACCATTTCAATGAAAATATAATGACAGCTAACTGGTCGCTTTCTGATGTTTCCAGCACTGTCAGTCAAATGGGATTAAACCACACCCACACAGACCGAAGAAGGAGATCTGGTGTGATTTTTACTACTAAATTCTTAATAAATAGTAACTTTAATTGATTGTTTTCAAAACTGATTGATGCTTATTTACTTGGAGTTTTCAAATTCGAAGACAATACCTATATTACATTGTTTTATGTGCAATATATGAACTGAAACAGCCCAAAAAAAAATTTGTATATGCAATCTTAACCAATGTAATTCTTTTAATTGTTATTAATATAAAAATGGCACAGAAAGATGCTGGGACAGCTACTGCCCTGATGTAAATGATCACCATGTTTTAATGATGATAGTGAAAGATCAGCTTGAATTTATCCCTTATTATCAACGTATTATTATTGTTGTTGTTGTTATTGACGTGCTGCTCACCGAAACTGTGTCGCCATCCTCGCTGCCAGCAGCCAGCACCTCAAGCTTGTCTTGTTTAGCCTTCTGCTTCTTCAGACGGTTGGCCTGGAGGGTGGCGAAGTAGTTTACCGCTGCAAACTCGACCAGAGCCGACGCCACAAAGGCAAAACACACTGCGATGAACCAATCCATGGCCGTGGCATAAGCTACTTTAGGAAGTGACTGACGGGCACTGATGCTCAAGGTGGTCATGGTCAGTACTGTGGTGATGCCTAGTGGAAGACAAGCACTTATGAAACGCACATGAAGAAGCATTACAATATCAAGCTCAAATTTATCCCCCTACGTTGGTGGACAGTGGGACATACCAGCAACTGTGCGTGCAGGAACAGACTCTTTGTTGATCCAAAAGGAGACTTGTGACAGCACAACAACCATTATAAGAGGGATGTAAGTCTGGATGAGGTAGTAGCCGAGCTTCCTCTGGAGGTGGAAATGGACCACCTGCACAGAGTAGTGACCTGCAAGATAAACAGCACGTGTGAAGAGAGCAACCCCCGAGGGACAGAGCAAGGGGAGCACAGGATGGATGCCCTTGCCTGCCCTTGAAACAGAATAGCTGCTGAGGGAAACATGTAGATATACTGTTTCTGTTAGGGCTGGAATAACCCACGAACTGTAAGATAGTAGGTAAGAGACAGGGGAAGGACAAAAAGGAGGAGGAGCACAGCAGACATTTGGAAATAGGATAAAGTCAAGAGGAAGGAGCGAGTGAGGTGGGGGCAGGAGGAGAGCACGCAGTGTCACTACGCGTAACACTGCCCTGCTCTGTCTAAACACATGCATGCAGACATTCACACACCAATAAAAAAAACCAAAACAAAAAAGCGCTGCATCATGCACACACAGACGTTCTCTCTCTCCCTCTCTGTTTTCTAAATGGGTATCATCTCTGCGTTTTGGAGCCCGCCTCATCCTTTTCCTCTCTATTCCAGGAATCTGCAGGGTTCACAGCAGGGGAGCACTTCTTCTTCTTCTGGTGAAAAGAGAAAATACACACACACACTACTCCATCCTTCCTCCTTTCTGTAGGTGCACTCATTTGGCTTTAAACCCCATAGTTCTTTTTTAAGGCCCACTGTAGACATTAGGTCCAACCACTTAAACATTTTATAGTAGATGGCTGCTCAAGGAAGTCTTTTCTTTTTTTACCAACTCAACTATGGGTGGAGTAATGGACACTAGTGCAGAGTTTGACCCGTTTCTACTCTCTAATTCATCAGATCATTAGCAGTTTTTAAATTAAACGTCTACGTGTGGGTAGGACTGTAAAAATGTCCTTATTAGAAGAGTAATGCGATAGCTGACAACGAGCATTACCTGTGTTTGATTTGAATGTCTCACTAGACAACGTCTGTCCCACCAAATCGTACTGCAGAAGACTAATGGACTCCGCTGGACAATCCACAGATGCTATTAGCCCCTTCCTCCAAGTGAAAATGATTTCATTGTTTGTGTAGGCATCTAAAAATGCAAAGACAATTAGGAAAAACTTTAGAAGATTCAAATGTTATACACATTTCTGAATCTGGACAAATTCTTTTTGCTTATGAACACATCTGTTTTACTTACAGCTTCCAAATCTGAGAGGACAGGCGTGACCGTCCATGGGGAAGTCAATTAGCTTCATTGGACACTCTGCACTTATTGTCAGTCTAACAGCAACAGAACACACAGAAACAAGCCTGAATTATCTTTTCCTCCACACGATGTCATCAAGAAAACAATAACTCTCTAATGTGAGATCACCTCATGGTGTAGAAGACAGTCCCATTCTGCATGATGCGAAACAGTTTGTTAGGTGTGGTCATGTTATGCGAGATAGACTTCTTTGAGTTTCGGAAGAATGTGTCTGGCGTCCAGATCTTGTCCACCATGCGGTTGTTCAGTCGCAGGATTTCAGCAGGGCCCTCAAATTTCAGCCGCTCATCAACCCACATCTGACGGAAGAACATGTCCATGGTGTACTCCTGATGCATGAACATAACACGTTAGTGGATGTAAAACTTTATGTGCTACTAGCCTTTAAATTTTAGCTTTAATCTTAGATTTTTCTCAGCTCCAAATATGCAGTTTTGTCATTAATCTGCATAATGCTAAAGAGCCTTTTCAACTTGCAGTGGAAGGTGAGGGGAGATGATGAGGCAATGATGGATGCCACTCATCCCAGATAATCATTAATCAATCCATTCAGCCATTCCCTCTGTCTGACATGTTGTCATATTGATTTAGAGGCCATCAATAATGGAGTTATAGGGCTGGTCAAACAGATTAAAGCTCATTAGATGGTCTCATGGCAGATTGCCCATAAGGCAGGCATTCAGTGGTCACTGAAGCACTGTTATCTCCCACAGTCAGCACACATACATCTACTTACAGCAGCAGTATCTTACCATCTCAACATCTGAAACAGGTCCAAAGCTGGTGACAAAGATGTCGGTTTTCACCTCTGTGACACTACCTGCAACAGTAATTAGCAAATGTACAGTGCACATAAGATTTATCTTAAGTCTGAGTCTTTAGAAACAAAGCTTTAGGATTTAAAGTCTGACTTACCTCCAGATCCAGGTCGCAGTCTGTTGTCATAACCATCCAAAAGTCGATCCAAAATGCGAGTGATGTTGTCTGAGTTAATCTTGTCATTTCCACTTACATTAGCAAAACTGCAGGGAAACAAAAGCTTAAACACAGACTCATTGCCCTCTGACCCATGTACAAGCAGAGAGGGAAGACTTACCTTATGCAGCAGATAAAAGTAACTAAAGTCAATGTCAGGACAGCCATCCTGTGCAACATCTATCACCAAACTTGCAGTCACTTATCTGAACAACTCATCCTTGATAAAAATGGTGTTTGAGGGGAGTAAAAAAGTAGAGCTGGAGACTTTCCTGGTGTCGTTAAAGTGACTACATAAAGACTCAAGAGGCATGAAGGCAAGAAGAACAGTAATCTAATTAACAGATTAGTAAATCCACTCCATTTTTAGACAAACAAGGGATTCTATTGGCCAGTAAAGTAAAATAATAAAAAAATATATATATATAAACTTAAATTAATTCAACTGATCAATTTACACAAAAGCAATGAAAATAAATCACTGACAAACGTATCACATATATCTCACGAAAACAGTTTTTCTCGTTGTAGTTCACTTTATCAGCGAGCAGATGGCGCTGCAGCCACTATGTTGTTCAATACCGGAACTGAATCTATTGAGCGAAGAAGAAGAAGTTTCGCGAGTGAGGGGTGAAACAACATGGCTAAAGATAACATAAGCAACAAATACTGAAACAAATCTAATTCGAGATGTTCCCAACAACACTCCTGTACACTTGTAGATAAGAGCGGTGAAGATTAACTTAGCCTCGCAGCAAACTATTAGCATAACTTCTCTGCTAGCTAGATACAGTGTGTGTGAGTTAGCTGGCAGTAGCCGAGCTGTCAGCCGGGGAGAAGCTGCAGCATGTCCGTGCACTTCGAGGAGAAGAGCGGGATCGTCCCCTGCAAGACACCCTGGGGCTCCTGGTACCAGACCATGGAGGAGGTTTTCATCGAAGTTAATGTACCTCACGGGACGTCTGCTAAAGAGGTCATGTGCCATTTGGGATCCAGAGACATAGAGCTGCATGTGAGAGGGGAGGAAATATTCAAGGTGAGCACCTGAAGTGATTGGTGGGACTTTGCTCCTCTCCAGAAAACATCACTTTACCTAAGAGAGGGAGATTAAATCATGATGATGTTGATGTGGGATCCAAACTATTATTAATTCTTTTAGTATTTTCTGAATCTGCTTTTGGTTGACATAAAGCAAAATATGAGGTTCATGAAGTCTATCCACTGTCCATCTATGACTATGACAAAAATGACCAGCAAACTAAATCTGCTTGAAGAAGACGTTTTCAGTTTTTAGATTTATAAAATTAAAAAGAACTACTGATGATACTAAGCAGGTGACGTTCAGGTATAATCAGTGACATTAATAATGGCTGTATTCCATTTAGGTGAGGCTGTTCCAGGGTTTGGTTTTGTACTTGCTGACTCACTGGAGAGGTTTCCTGTGACACTCATTGCAACCAAGCCATCAATAATGTTAGCTGTTCCACACACTTTCCATTTATTTTCCCTTGCAGAAGATGATTAAATACAGAATTTTCAGTGACTTGAGTTCAGCCCTATTGTGATATCATAAACTCATGATAACCTTAACGACTGTATGAACATATACAAACCTCACAATCTTTTCTTTTTACATTCTGTCAGGGAAAGCTGTTTGACACAACCGTGTCTGATGAGGCTACGTGGACACTTGGTATGTTGTATACCTCTAAGTAACTTAGACTTTAGTGTAAAAAAAACCCACCACTCTCTCAGTCTTGTTTACCTCTTTTTCCGTTTAGAGGACAAGTGTCTCATTCAGATCATTCTGATGAAGACGAACAGAGAGGCAGGGAACTGCTGGTCCTCCCTGCTGGAGACGGAGTACTGTGCAAATGCCTGGGTCCAGGACCAGATGCAGAGAAAGCTCACACTGGAGAGGTTCCAGCGGGAGGTTAGTTTGATGTAGTGTCATCTGAAGTGTTGTGGTGTCTGTAATGTTATAGCAAGTAATCAGATGCACATAGCCATATCAGTGCACTGTTAAGGTTGTAACTAATGGCTTTATTAATGGTTTCTAAATCATTTATTAATGTTTCATAGATCAGCTACAAGCAATGAATAATGAAACATTTTTGCCAGGTTGTGAAAAACCTCTTTGGCTGGTTTACTGGTGGATATAAGTGGTAGTCAGCCTTTAATAAACACTGATGGATTTCTCACTGTCTGATAAGCCATCACGTCTGCAGTTGTGTTAATAAGATGCTAATATATGGATTTTGATCTAGATTGCCTACAGCACTTTGCTAGAAATCAGTGCTGAAATGGTCTAACCAGTCAGATTTTTTCACAAATTGTCAACCCAAAAGTTATTATTTTTAACTGTAATTTGCTGCTTATTTAGAAAGTGGTACCACCAGATAGAAACTGGATCACATCACTTAGCTGCAAATTGACTTTACCTGCTGTGGTTTGGTGAAGTTTTGAGATGAAAAAGCAGTACGACAGCAGATGTATTATTGTCCATTTACACATCAACAGTGTTTCTTGAATTACTTCTCAAGGTGGTGGGAGAAAATGGATATGAACTCATCCTCAGAGCGTCTCAGATACTGTCATCAGTTTCACAGTGTGAATTTGTTAAATGAATGTAAATGTATGCCAGTCGTGATAACATGGTTCCTGCAAATGAATTAATTGCACTTCCTTTTGCTAGAATCCTGGATTTGACTTCAGTGGTGCTGAGATCTCTGGAAATTTTGCTGGTGGTGGCCCAGACTTTTCCAGTTTACAGAAGTGACCAATGCCATGATGCCAAAATCCTGTTACATGCTGAAGATGTAACCTCTGTCTAATGAACACTGCTGTGGACATCCCTGACATGCAGAGGAACAGTGGCGTCATCAGATCTCCTGTGACAAGAAGTCAAAGATTTGCCTTCAGAAGAACTCAAGTACTGGGTGACTTCATTGTTCATAGACTTCAGAGCCACCCTTTGATCTGGCTTGTCTTGACTGTGAAGGACTGTTGCAGGGCTCATTATACAGGCAGAACAACAGTTGATGTGAACAGTTCTATCTGGTTATAAGAAGCCTGTGAGATGTATTGTGTATTAATGAAAAAACTGCACACGGCAATAGCTTTTCAATAAAGTTTTATTGAAAGGTACAAGTATATAGGTTAACCAGATGGTGTGTTCAATTAGCCATTTTGAATTTGAGAACACATTTGTCACTACCAGAAACTTAACTAGACAGGGAAACTGGCCAAGAAAATGCAATACAAATTCCATTCCACATTTCCACTGCAATGACCAATTTTTTTTTAGTGTTCTCTGCATAATTGACAACTGAAATCAATTAATACATGTGGTGCTTCACTCTGTGTACACAAATCAAGAATCTGTGAAAACAACGCATCTGTAACCGCTGATGACATTTCAGCTCAAACAGTATGGTTAGCCATACATGACGGGATCGTCACTAGCCTCACTTCGCCGGAGAAAACCGGAGCTCCCTCGCCATATCAAAATAAAAAACAAAAAAATCACCTTGGGTAGGAGTGTGCATTCAGGACAGTTTAGCAACCTAGGGTGGGAGTTAAGGATTTCGGGCCTGATTTCTTGGTTCCATTTTTGCTGTTCACAAAATCCTTCTCCCTCCTCTTCCACATAGTGGACTGAGGACCTAGGTGGTTCTATACTTATTAGCTTAAAACCAGCAACCCGTTCCAGGAAATACCAAACACCTTGGTACGGATTTAAACAAGAACATACTGTACACTTGTGCAAGCAACTCAACCAGGAAAGTAAAACTCAGCAGGATGGTAGTAGATAAACCTTTCTAACAAAGCATTACTCCTTGTCATTGTGGCAGATAAAATGCAGTGTGCTTGATCAATGTATGACACCAAACTTGAGGAAAACCGTTACATTCTGAGCTTTTCCATAAAGAACTCCATCATCACAGATGAAGATCTGTAAGGAAAATAATTGGAGCTGTACGTAGGAGACCATACTGCAAGAAAGTCACCCAAAAGATTGATCCAATCATAGAACAAAGATTTGGGGACAGATGTGACTTTTCCCTGCATGTAAGATCACCCACTTGTACCTCCAGGTTTAATAAGCTGACTCAGGTATGGTGGGAAGATGAGCGATCTTGTAGTAGCTGTGCTTCAGCTGACGTGCAGTTCTTCCCGAAATAGTCCAGCGAAGCCTCTGGCCGTTGGGCCTGGAGCACTTGGTGGTGGCATATTCAGCCAGGCATTTTCCAACCAGCTCCCGCACACAAACCAGGTCCCCATCTCTGATCTGTACAGGAGAAACAACATGTGGGAAACAGAAATTCTTAATTGTGGCAGCACAATGGAGTGTCAGTTTTATATCTCAATGGTAACCAATTTCCACATAACATTATGCAATCTTTGGGCTCTAACCAAACTAAGTGACACTTGAACTACTTTACGTGAAAAATATTACTTCTGAGTTGTTAATTTGAGAGCATATATCTAAGATTTTAAAAATAGCAGGTGCTTACGTTAAGCTGCTGCTGCAGACTTTTCAGGGCCTCTGGTATTTTGTCCGTGAGCTCGGGGTCATGTTGTTCCTGGGCCTCGTAACACAGAAGAGCCATGGCAAGCAGAGATGGCTGCAGAGAAATGGTATAGATTCTTAATCACAAAAAACTGCAAACTAGAGAGATGGCCTACTTTATGCCAATGGTTACTATGCATTATAAAAACTGTTTTCAATCATATGGTTCGCAAAGTGGAACTGTAGGATGCTACTTTGACGTTATGAATCTAATACAATATAATTTCAACTGGAAATAGGCCATCTTTGATGAAATGCTGGCAGACCAGTTATTTCGCCCTACCTTTATTTTGGAGAAGACAAATGAGCAGTGACAGGCTTTCAGCTGAGCCTCCAGTCTCTCAAGGCTCAGTATCTTCTTGCTGTAAAAAGAAAATGCTTTTAGTGTCAAGATTCCATCTCACATATAAGATGGATGTGAGAGAGAACTCAGTAGATTGACATCAATCTGACAACAATTCATTTTTATAATTTAACTGAAGCACAACACCATAACACTGGTAATGTTTTCATGCTAGTTTTCTGACTTGCCACATGTCAAAAAATCAACGTGATTTTAAATCAGATGGTGCCTATTGGCCTTAAAATATTTTTGGCTAGTATTCTCTATAAAGTCAAATATGAGAAGACACATTTTAGTAGAGTAAATATAATCTTGTTGAGTCATGGTTCAGCCCTGCAGGTTGTGACTGTCTGTCCTTACCTCTCAGTGTCGAGCTGCTCCTGAATGTGGTTGTGAAAGAGGCGGAGAAAGCGGAGGGCTGTGGGGGCCTTCACCTTCCAGTAGAGCTTCTCCATGATGATCTTCTCCATCCTCATCATGTCAGACACTGTAAAGCGATTCTGACTGATGCGGATCAGGTCATTGGCCAGAGGCACATTCTTCTCCTCTTCTGAGGACTTCACAGCAATGTAGAAGCAGCACAGGCCTACACAGGACAGGTGCTTTGGTTGAATCTGTGGATAAGAAAGAAAATTAGATTATAAACAACTTTTAAAAAATGTTCTAGACAGCCAACAAGATGTATTTTTCCCCACATCTGCATATTTACAAACCTTCATTACAGAGAGGAATCGATCGAGCAGGCTGATGGCCAGCGAGAAGGTGTCTGAGCTGAAACCAAAGAACCTGGTCAGAGAGAGCAGGTCCTTCACCTCCAGCTCCCTCAGTCTGGTGGTCATCCTGAGGCCATTGTCCTGGGAGCCCTCGATCAGCCTCAAGCCACTCAGCTTTGGTTGGTATCGACCCTCCAGATCCATCAGGGCCTTCAGCTGAACTGCAAAAGGCTGTGCTCCAGGTGCTGTCACTGTATCAATCATCTGTGTAGAGGGGGAAACAGAGCTGAATAATTCTGACTAAAGTAAAGTCAAAAAACAATATATTTGACTTAAAATCTCAATACTGATAATATGACAAGATTACATGACTATAAAAATTAGTGTAATACTTATGTAACCATATATATGGCTAAATCTACAAATACTAGTGCTGACATGATTAGGTGATTAATTGTCCAATAGAAATTATAAGTGTGTTTAATAAGCATGTTTAAATGCTTTTAATAAAACACTTTGTGATGGGCGATATTGTCTCTGAGAAAAAAAAATTATGTAGACATAAAGCGCAAGCAGTTTAAGACAACAATTTCACTCTGCCATAGCGGTCAAATAAGTTACTCATCTGTGGACTAAGACCAGAAAATTACACCTGTTACACAATATTTAAGATAACTAAATCCCAGACACTATTTAACCTTTTATGAATCAAAAAAATATTCCTCTACATAACATAATCATATCACAAAATCATAACTTAACAGATGTTAATATTATATAACATGGACTCAAGATACAGTCTCTGGCAAATATAAATTATATTGTTAAGAGTTGATATTAAACTTTCCGAATGTTGGGTTCATTTAGGATCAGTTCAGTATTTAAAATCAATCCAGTTTTAGATTATTATTCTTATGTGAATGGATCTGGATCAGGGATATGTACTCGTCAGGAGTATGTGAGACATGGGAGACTTTCCATATTTGTAAGTTATCATGTAACAAGCCTTCCCCTAACAGCTGTCATTGAACTGGACTCAACTGGACGAGACAGGGACATAACAGGGATACCTCATAGGGAAATGTCAAATTAGCTTGTTCGCACTCTGTAACAGTGAGTAACTCTGTCATATTTGGGTTAATACATGTTTCTTATATATGATCCTCTGTGTTTGAGAAGCATTTTGACAGCATGGGTTCAACATGAGGTTTTAATCAGAGGAGCAGGCCTTTTGAGCGGCAGGGCGTCATGTCGGGACATGTCCCTGCCATACACAACCATGGAGAGCTAACAGAGCCTGAAGACAACAAACACAAGTGACACAAGACACCTTAAACCACAAAACTGGGGCTAAAACTGGAAAACACAACACAGCGGTCATTAGATTTATTTCTCCTAAGTTTCATGTAGCTAAATGACAAGTGACAAATGTGACGAAACGACGTAACATGAACGAGAGCTACTAATGCTAATGCTAACATAACGTTACATGTATTTACAATGTTCACAGCGTTATTTTAACGTCTTTTATGCCACACCACGACGTTTATTGAAGGGTTTTAATACCCAAATATTAATTTAAGTTACACATATGGTGAGTTAACATGATACAGGAGGAACATTGGTGAACTTACCTTTGCTCAAGTTAGGTTGATATTATGGAAAATCAGAGATGGAAAAGAAGCCTTCGACCGCTTGAAATAAGCGAGCGAAAAGTGGTTTAAAACTCAAAAAAGTGTAAGTATGAACTTTCGCTAAAGAAAGTTTTAAGCATAGGTTATTTTCCGCCTATGCACACCCCCCTACCCTCGGCGTAAGGCGATGGGGAAAAGGGCAGGTTAGCTTTTAATGCCGGCATAAAACCAAGCCCATGCCCAAACATGGTGAGCTTTCATTGGTCATCGGTGAATGACGTCTAAGTTTCTGAATTTCAATTCGGTACATTCCCAGCCATTCACGATTAAGGTCCGCCCTGTACAGACTGGAGAGCCAATCGCATTTGAGGAGGCGAGGCATGGCCGAAAATTGCGAGCTTCATATATAATACACTATACTTTAACACTGAAGTCATTTTATTCTCAACAATAAAGCAGCACAATAGATAAAACATCAATTGACTTTTTTTTTTGTTTTCGCATTCAATAAAAAAGAGGTCAAGAAAAGTTATGCATAATTACATTGGATCAATAACAGAAAAAAACAGCAAAACAGTTTTTTTTTTAGTAAAACTCTGCAGGATTTCTTAAAAATTCATATTCCAATAGCTTTTATTGACCAGGCATTCTCATACTGTGCTGTCTCTTGTTTTTTCTAACTGGAGGCCTACTGGCAGGTTTCTGGAACAGTCTGGAAGGAACCTGAATCTGCTGAAACCACAACCTGTTCTCTGTGGACTTTGTTTGTCTAAAAGTATAATTATGGAAAGAACAAGACACATTTTCAATAAAGTAACTCTTTATTAAATCAGGATATACAAATCTGCAAGCAGGCCCACACAGACCCACCATATAGATCAATTAACATTAAGAGATTTAATCCAGAATTTATATACATCTAGGCTTCTATCATGTAACAACAGTATATATGGGTTTTTTTATTTTAAAACTATAAAATACTTATAACTAGATCTGTTTGACACAAGATGAAGAGCTGACATGTTATATGATAGGGTACCTTGTACAATGATTAAAGCTAGTATATGTACTATGACTGCTTTAAAGTGCTTTTAAATCATAATATAATGTGCAATCCATACTACATTTCACAGCAAAAGCATGTCACTTTATAATATATACTTCACAGTGTAAATTGTCATCAGTCAAAAACTACAAGCGTAATATGGCAGATGAAATAACATTCAGCACATTTAGTACAAAGACTAATATTTTGGCAATGAAGATCTTTTAGTACTTTTAGGAATGAAAGTTAGGAGCCATGCAGAGACCATGCTACAGAGCACTGCCTAAAAGCTTACGGGAGAGTTTAGTAGACATGGAAGACATCAGGCCGACTCACTTCCAGGGATGATAAGTGCATTTCTATAAAACTGTTATTTCACATTGTAAAAATAATACACTTGATTGTTAGTCTGTGATCTTTTGATGTGGTAGAAAGTCTTCTAATTCAAATTCCTTCCTGAGGTTAAGGAGCACGCAGATGGAAGACTAAAGAAGCTACAAGAAGGAAAGAAAAATTATGTCATTTATCTGAACAAGCAACTTATTAAGGTTGTTAGTAAAACCTCAACAAGATATTAAAAAAATTGTGCAAATGACAAAGTTCAATAAGCATTTTGTTATTTGTCCTGCTTGCTGGCAGTTACTGAAGGCAAAAACAAAATTGACTCTTCAATTAAATGCATAATGCTGACAAATGGGTGCAGTGTGAAATGCTTTGAATCGTACAAATGACTGATGTGATGGGATGTCCCAGGAAACTGAATGGGCTCAGCTGACACACAGATGAACTGATGCCATGTTCGGTTGTCCACTGTCATTATTTATTTGTATATAAATGAAGACTCACTGTACATGAATTAAATTATTTCCTTTATATCATTGCATAGAATGGTTTTAGATCATTCAATTGTAGTAACTTAATCTACAAACCTTAAAATGAAAAATCATTTATCAATATTTAGTGTGTATTATTAGACATTCTGTTTTAAAGAAGAACATCCAACTTGTGAATAACTGCATATAAATGTATATAAATACACAGAAATCTTAGTGCATGTTAATACATAACTCACAATAATCAGTTCAGTTCAGTCAGTAAATGAAAGTCTCCAGTTCTATTTCCATTAAGTTTTCTCACTGAGGAACAGAGACTTAAATTTGCAGCAGGAGATGAACACACATTCATGGCAAGTACATAAAAAAACACAAGCTACATGTTATGAAAACAGTCCATGGATTGTGTGTCTAGCTGAGTCAGCATTAGGGTAAAATTAAATAGACTGAGCAAAGCTACCTTTTTGATCCATAAGTACACAGTGGCTTGTAGTCATCACATTATTCAGGCTGACATACGTGTATTGTCACTGTGGCACTATGTCCACACATACAGTGTCAGGAAGTAATGTCAGATATGACAGGCTCTTTTTCCCATGCTGATGGCAGACACATTCCTGGTTTCCCTGGATGTTTGATCCATAAATCAACTGAAAGGGGAAAAGAAATAAGACAAAATATGGGAAAAAAAGAAAAAAAAGTATATGAGGAATGGGGCAAATCAAAGGAAATGAAATGAATGAAATGAAAATGCAACAGTGTTTGGGTTGTATCCTCTTTAAGCATCCACTTCCTTGCTGTAGCCCTACATTTAAGGTTATGTTCAGAGTCAGACTGGCAACAACTCCTGTTTTTAAGGAAACATGCAGAAATCAATTTCTCCAAATCAGATTTAGGCCACACTCACAGGTGGACCAAAGTCATTTTAAAACTGAATTTACAGAGATGTTTCTCAATCTGATTGCTCAAATCAAGTGCTCAAAGGTCACATCCAACAAGACACATAACACTGACACCATGTCTAGAGCACAGCTAACCAACTGTGACTGTACAACCAAAAATGGTTGCATATAAAAATCAACTTCTTCTGCCACTCATGCTGTCTGGTGAGACGGACAATTTCATCTCCATTCATGGAGACTTCAGGTTACTGTTTTGGTTGGCTTTTTTTTTTAACCACAGCAACCAAAGCAGAAAAACAAATCAGACTTGCCTTGACAAATTTTAGGCATTATGTTAAAAACCTTTTTGTGAATATATTTAGTGCATGTAGCTGTTCTTGCATATAATAAGGCATAGTCAGAGGTATCACCAGCTACAGTATTTTAGAGGTAAAACATACAGTAGACTCTTTTTGAAATCACATCTTTGGCCTGTGTGGCATTACACTGGCTTAATGACTTTGATACTCTTAAGATTTCCACCCACATGGCATTAAAGTCAGTGCAAGCTGCCATTAATAGTGAATCTTTTTTGAAGGAACTAAGATTTAATTTAATCACATTTGTTTCTATTTCACTAATCATTAAGACAGCTTTGTGATTGTGGATTTTCCAGTCTAATCTTGAGCGTCGAACTGTCTATGTAAGTTTTGATGATGCACTATCATTCCTGACATATAATGTTTCCACCTGCAGAAATGATTATGGTTCTGTGCGGGACATCTGAGTGTCATCTGCGCTGCACATGGCGCAAGCATCGGTGAGACCAGTCGAATGTAAACAGAAGTGCCCCTGCCTGAGATACAGTCTGGCAGGTCAGCCTGCAGAGAAATAACCATCAGGCTGTGTCATGCAAGCTGTGACCCTTCCTACTATGTCTGGGCACACAGTGTCAGTCTGAATCTGTCCCTGTATCACTTTCCGAGCCAACATGGCTTCTGGGAAGATAACACTATCTCATTAATCACATTGTTCTGCTCCTCCCTCTGTCCAGTCAACTCCACATATACTGGCATTGAGGATACACGTCTATGGTTGTTGAAGATAATGTATGTCTGCCATTTAAACACTTGTCCTTGAATTGCTTGAGAGATTTTAGTCTTCTTATTTAGCAGCATTAACGCTTGCTCTGACAACCACAGTGTTTGAAAGAAGCCACTTGAGCAGCAGTACAAATCATACACATGCAGAAAAGCAGACTTACTTCTTCTTGTCCTTGTCCTTCTTGAATGGTTGTGAGCAGCCTTGGAGAGCCTGTCCCATCAGTGTTTCAGCTGCAACCTTTCTTCTATTGAACGCATTCATCTCCTCCTCCAGTTCCCGTCTTTTCTCCTCCAGATTCTTCTTTTCTTCCTGGTGCATCCGTTTGAGCTGCTCGAACCTCTCATGAAGCTAGAGATGGCGGTGGTATGACAGCGAACAAGATGAGACAAATACATAACAAATATATTTTCAATGACTTCGTATTTTATGATGATGTCACCTCTTTCTCCTTTTCTTTCAGCTCGGCTTCTGTCTCCTTCACTTTGTTGACAAACATCTGTCTCATTTCTTCCTCTTTGCGTTGCAGATCCACAAGGAACTCCTTCCTCTTGGCTTCATATGTCTCCTGAAGGCTGAAGATCAGGGTGGAAGCGATGTTAATCTCTAAACTAGTTCGTTAAAGTGTGGCCCATTTAGACAGAAGAGTAAAAGAGGTAGTACGGTCCATATTAAACTTCAACAAAATACTTAGCAATAATGATGTAAACTGGAAACATTTTAAGTTATATATCATAAAAATAAAACAATGTATCTCAAATTACAAAACACTATGACATATAACATTAAACTAAATGGGCAAATAAGGTTGTCAGGTTGCATAATCAATATGTTCCACTCACTCTAACATACATAAATACAATAACACAGAGCTGATCATTTTTTGATTGGACGTCTTTCACTAGTTCATTTTATACATGAAATGTGGTGAAGGGTGGCAGTGTATGTGTGGTGTTGTGTCTTTGATGATTTTTGACATATTAAAAATCGTTCAGACAGATTTAACAAAAGCACAAAGTTATCTAATCTTCCAGAGATCAGAATTTCATCTCACCAAATCATGTAAACTCATGTGCCCTTCATCACTAAATAATTTATCAGCACAGTTTTAGAATCATAAGAGTTTTTTATGGCAGTTCAACTGAAGGAAGTTGCCCAGACGTATTACATCACTGCTAACCCTAATTTCACCTGAACGACTGGCTGTCCGGATCTGTGTCCTTGAAGCCCATCTCTTCCAGCTTGCAGCGACGGTAGAGCTCATAATGTCGAGCGTGTGTTTGCTCTCGGAGATCTTCCATGTTCACACGCAGCAGCATCTCCCTCAGCTTCACAAAATCACAATGATTTTCATTCTCCACTGGAAAAAAAAAGAAGCATGGTCATTTAAACTTTTGTACTTATTAAAATATCTTAACTCAGTGCTCACTGTGGTCATCATGTTTATATTAGCAACTGAAAAGCTAATAAAAAGGCAGCATGTATCTAGAATAGCTCTACTGTTGAGGACTTTAATGAATTAATTCAGTGTACTCACCCTGTACTGATCCCCAGGGGTACAGCCTGGCCTTCACCATCTTATTTCCTACTTTAACATCTTCTAGACTTCCAACCACAGCAAAGGGAAGATGAGTCTGTAACATATAGGACAAATATTGTTTAAAATGTTTGAAAAAACATGATTAAAAATCATACAACTGTTGTGATATCCAGGATATCGTTCTTCTATTACAACATGCTTCTAAATATATGTCAGCTATGGATTCAAATTCTGCCTTATATTGTGCTTCTATGATACTATACTACTAAATCACTGGCATTTCTAATCAATCCATCCAAACCAGACTGGTAAAGTTGACCAATTAGTGCTACAATACCAAAATATGGATAGAGGTTTAGCTAGATAACAGTGGTGGAGAAAGTGAGAACGCATATTATCTTGTACAATACATAGAGTGCATGTCTTGTATTGTGTATGTGTGTCTCTAGGACTCACATTCATGGAGGAGTTGATCTCTGCAACAGCTTCATCCTCTGTCGGGAACTGATAAATCTGCACTCCATTACTGACCAGCTCACTCATAATCTTGATCTTTAATTTGTCCAGCTCGCTCTTGGATACCGTGTCCGCCTTTGCAATAACAGGGATGATGTTTACCTGCATAGGAAAAAAAACATAATACGAGTGATGGGCTGTTAAACAAGTAACATTAACTGTTGAAATACACTGTGCCAGATTCTATGGTCACCTTGCTGTCCAGTTTCTTCATTGTGACAAGATCGAGGGACTTCAGGGAGTGTCCAGTGGGAGCGATGAAATAGAGGCAGATGTGGATTCTTGTGTCATGGCAGTTAAACAAGGAGCGTTTTATTTTTAGCTCCTCTTCAAGAAACTTTTCAAACTGGGCATCGATGTACTCAAGAATGGGTTTATAGCTGCACAGAAATAAAAGATAAGCATTGTTATTTTATCCTTTCATGTGTGAGCAACTTTACATCGCCGTCCTTGCTGTTTGAGAGACATGTTAGTATCCTAGTTACAAACTCTGCAGCTACAGTCTCGTGGCCAAAGAACGCCCTCTTTTTTACTCCCTGTTGTTGCTGCTGGAGCTCTCAAATGTCTATTGAGATTGCATTAGTCCCACCAGTCATTCCAGTCTTTCCCATGCACTGATTCATTTGTGACGGTCCATCAGAATATCAACACCGACTGCCATATATTGATTTCCTATTTCTTATTTGCTATCTAAAATGGATAAAATCAAATTTTATTTCACAGTTTTGTGCAGTGCATTGTTATGCTCAGTGTCTCCTTGCCCCGCTCTCACTGTCTCTCTCTCTCTCATCAACACACTGACAACAGACCCATCTGTGAATAGCCCCTCCTCCCTGTGCACACAAAAACATGATCATGCACAGGAGGAAAGATTTCAAGCTTTTATTCGCAGAGAAGATGGTTGGCTGAATTCCTGAGCAGAATCAATCTGGAGTTCACAAATGGTATGAATGCCTCTGCAAAACTGATGCATTCAAGCTAACTCTGATATGGTGGTCTATATATGTTCTTAATACAATGGTGTCCACTCTTCCACAAACTAATTAAGCCGTCATTTGTAATTGCCACAAAACTGGCAATTAAACTACTAGCAGTGGAACACCCTAAATATTTGCCTTCCAACACCACAAAGAGAATCTAATTCCTTGGGAAACACTGGATTACCATATTCCTTCTCTTTCCTCCCAATCTACATTCCAGATCTCTTTATCAATTCTATGCTGTGTAAGTATGTTGGCTAAAGTACCAGAGCAAGAGAGGGGGGAGGGGGATGATTAATAGCTCATGCTAACCAAGAGAATTTTCTATTGCTAGCTCTGAGAATTCTCAAAGATCAGAATCAAGCCTCCAGTGAGTATTTCTGTAATAAGTTTTCTATAACATTTGAACAACACTGTATATTTTTATTCCTTTGCAAAGTCAAATAAACATCTGCAAGAATCCGCACCTTTCCTCTTTGTTGATCTGGTCTCCGAACCCCACAGTGTGCACGATGGTCAGCTTGAGGTTGACATTGCTCTCTTGCAGATCATATGTTTGTGGGCGTAGCTGTACCTCAGTCTCATAGTGGCTGGCTTCCTCGTTTTCAAATGTTGTATTGAAGAGAGTGTTCATTAATGTTGACTTGCCTATCCCGGTCTCACCTTCAAAAAAAAAAAGAAAAAAAAAGAGAAAATGAATACTTCCATATTAATGCTCCAAATTCAAAATTAATGCATGTAACGTTCATAGCACTAACTTTGGATTATGAATTCCTCCTGGGTTCAGACGTACCTACACAGAGGATGTTGAAGCTGAATCCCTGTGCAACTGATTTGCTGACCAATTGATCTGGAAGGCTGTCAAACCCCACATGGCCTCCGAGCTCAAGGTTTCGCTTTTCTTCACTCTGAAGTATTTGGAAACAGGCAGAAGAAGGAATATATTAGATTACTGAACACTTGCATTTCAGCAATATTTCAGCAATTTAACTTCATATCACAGAAAGAAAGAAAGAAAGAAAGAAAGAAAGAAAGAAAGAAAGAAAGAACCAACAACTAAATTCGATTGGCGAGGTTGAAAAAAGTTCTTCTGTCAGATCCCATCCCCACATTCTGCTTTCAAGCCTAAAAGCATTCTTCGTTAATGAGGTCATCTCTCTCTCTTCCATTTAACACACTGAATAGTCCAACCTATAAAAAGGTTCTGTCTCTGTATCACAAACCAAATTCCTCCCATTAAGACACACAAATCTGGCAAGAAAGCAACAACAAAACATTAGTCTGTCAGTTAGGTTTGTGATTAACAGATTAATGTTTTCTTTTAAAATGTCACAAAATAGTCAAAACCCGAAATCTTCTAAATTGTTGTTTTGCTCAACCAACCGAACAAAACTAAGATGCTGAGTTTAGTGTGATGCAAACATCAAACATTTCTTGATGACAGTTAATTGGTTATAGAAATTGTTGGTAAATCATTTCACCACTACTTCTACTCATATCTGGACACTGAGACTTGATTCAAGTTTATTATAATGTTACTAAACCCTGTTGTGTCTATACTTTCCATGTGCATTATTATAACACTGAAAATACATTACGTCACTTGAATCTGTCTACGACAACATGCAATATACATCATGTAGTTTGGCCTGGCTGTATAAACTGGGATGTGATTCATTCCTCCTAAACCAGCTTCACCCTGGGATACTGGCATCTTGCAAAAAGGCTCAACATGAGGAGCAGGATGTGTTCAATCCAACAATCATCCGCTTCTGTCCCTCTCTCTTCTCACACACACACACACACACACACACACACACACACACACACACACACAAAGAGCTCTTTATTTAAGTGTTATTTCACAGGGTGGGAGGATAGCCAAGCTGCCCTGGTACCCAGAACCCCCCCCCCCCTTGCACAGTGACACAAACACACACTCCACCTTAACAAAGTCTTGCATCATTTACAACCTGTAAACAGGAGTCAGACCAAGCAAAGATATGATGTCAACACATTGCTACAAATTACATGCTTGGCTGACTTTACATTTTTTTTGCTGAGCTATCTAGTGGAGCAGATGCCACTTTGAAGAGGATGCTACTTATGTTCATCCTCTTAACTTAGTCTCTCACTACCTGTCCTGTGTTTCAGATGCTGTCAGCTCATCGATGCTGTTTACACCTGTCCGAGGCGATTAAACAGCCAAGTGCCGATGCACACGTTCGGTGCCATTTCATGCACAAATGCGCCTTTTCTGCACGTCTCATTCCTGCTGAATCGAAAATCCACATTCATTAGTAACAACAAAGATCTCATCGTCGTCATCCCCCATCCTCCACCACCTTGCTCTCACATGCACCTGTGAGTTGGCTGCTTTAATAATCCCTGTTCCTGCTCCAATAGACGCCACACCATGACTCATTGCAGACAGCAGATCATCGTACTTACTGCGAAAACATCCATGTCACCGGCCGCCATCGTCACCAAGTGTGTGTGAGCGAAGGAGTAATAATGATCCAGACCTGCTCCGCTCATCCAACAGGAGACACACTTACACTGCTTCCAATATGGCCACTTGCAGGCTGCACCCCCTCTGTGCCGGAGGGCGACATTACAACACAGCTTCACATCGACTAATGCTGACTTTGGAGCTCCTCTAGTTATTTGGTTCTTATTTTATCATCAGGAATTATTCGGTAATAATATGTTTAAGAACACAGGGACCGGGTTTGTGCCTGTTCCTATTTTCAGATCAGATATGTTTCTTCTTTTATTATCCTTGAAACTGTATGAAGCCTGGATTTTGAAATGAATCTCTCATGTTCACATTTTGAAAGAGGGACTCTACTGCACAGTCTCACTATAGTAGGAAGTATCTGTACTTGAACAGTTAATTGTATTTTCGAATATTACTTCCATTAAATTCTACTTTATGACTTCTTTAATAAACGTAAATGTACTTTTTACTCGACTAGGCTACTTTTATTTGACAATTAGTATTTGATTTTGATGATCAATATGTTGTATGTATTCGTATTTTTTCATATTATGTGTATAATAAACATATATGATATGAAGCTACACAAAATTAATCAAGTTTCTACAAATACATTCCCTCTACCAGATACAGTAGAGACAGTAATGCATGAGTAACAATTATCATGCATGAGTAACAATTATCTAATAAGCCATCTGCAAGGGCCATTCTGCTGTCTGAGTATTATTAATACTTTCATTTTTTTTATACTGTAATTATTATTGTACTGGTTGGTTATAATAGTATATTCTGAATGTAGGACTGAATGGAGTATTGCAACATTAAAGTTTTGCTGCTTTTACTTAAGCAAGAAAGTATTTTTGGACCACTGACAGGCTACAAAAGCAGATATGTTAAATACAATTACTATATGGTTCTTCAAACTATGGTATATACTAATGTAATGGTATGTCATTCACATAAACGTACAATATTAACTATATTTCTTTTGTCATGTTATGTTTGAAAAATGATCAATAAATACTCATAGATTTATTTAAAAGTTTTGTTTGGGGCTTGGAAAAACTCAATTTGGGGAATTAATTAATGTCATAACTCACGCAGGATTCAACATGTAGGCTTGTTTGCAAAGATTTGTGAAAGGAGAATATCCATTTATAGTGTTTGTAGTGTTTAATTAAGTTGCATAAGCATACAAGTATAATTTTACTCTATATTAATTTTATAACATTTGACTTTCAGGGTTTTTTTTATGTGGCCATTTTTTTTTAAAATCTCTACATGAAAATATACTATACATAGAAATAAAAAAGCACATCTTTGACCCACTGACCATGAGACAAACACTCCGGCCACAAACAGCCTGTAACAGGGGTCAAATAAAACCGGGTGCTTTTATTTGAGGCGCCGGAAGCAGCAGGTTGGAGGAGGACAACACAGAGGAGGGGGGAGCAGGGAGGACCAGGAGACTATGCTTCAGGCTTTATTCAAACTGTGAGCAGGACAAAATGTCTCTGACCCAAGAATCGGTTTTGTCTTTTCTGCTGGAGAGAGGAGGCAAAGTGAGGAACTCGGAGCTGCTGCAGAGTTTCAGGAGTCAGATCAGCTGCAGCGATCCCGCGGAAAAACAGCACAACAGAGACCTGTTCAAGAAGCTGGTCAACAGCGTCGCCGTGGTCAAACAGATCGATGAGGTGAAGTTCGTGGTAGTGAAGAAAAGATATCAGGACTTTGTTAAAGAGCTGGACGCATCGCAGAAATCCAACCAGATCGGATCGGATTCCAGCTTCTCGAGCCAAAACACGAGCTTTTCCTGCACATCTCCTCACCGAGCCGAGGCAGCCAGGCTCATCTGCTCTGACATCGAGAACAATAACATGTGCAATCCTGCAAACGTAAATGACAAGTGTTGCGGCGATGGCAAGCATGCATGTGCAGGCGCTGTGCAGGGGAGAAGAAGCATCAGCAGCGGGGACACAACCACCGTCAAAGTCCTGAATATCTCCGGAGATCAGGCGAGCAGGTCGAGGAAATCTGGAGCTGTGTTCGCTGTCATAGCGGTGAAGTCTCCTCCACCAGTAACACAGAGTGGATTACATTCCCAAGTGCACGAGAATACAACTTCTGACAAACCAATCAAGCTGGTGACTAAAGTTCACACACCATCAGTGCCAACTCTGAACTTTCCATCTTGCAAGGAAGGTGCACTAAGTGATTCTCAATTTTGGAAAAACAGACAAGCAGAGGAGAAGCAGACTCCAAGCTTTCCCCAGATGAGGCCCCAAAACAAGATCATAAGACAAGGCGATGATGCAAAGTACTCAGAGTCTGTCCCTCTGGAGCCTCTGGCCCATGAGTGGTTGGTAAAGTGTGCTTCAGGGCTGTGGGGGCAGATCTATGGTTTGCTGCTGCAGGAGCCACGGCTGGCTCAGAAGAAAGACTTCATGTCAGGTTTCACAGCACTGCACTGGGCCGCCAAGGATGGCAACAGCCAGATGATACACAAGCTTGTGGAGGTGTGCAAGAAAAGAGGCGCCTGTGTTAACATCAACAGCAAAGCGCACGGGGGATACACACCTTTGCACATCGCAGCCATACACGGCCACACCAAAGTGATGGTTCAGCTCGTGCAAAGCTATGGAGCCAGTGTGAATGAAAGAGATAACGACGGCAGGAAGGCCTTCCACTACCTGGGCGAAGGTGCGCCGGCCGAGGTCAGAGCGCTGCTGGGAGGACAGCAACAGAGCAAGTGCATGGAGAAGACAGAAGATGAAGAAGACAGAGAGCACTCGAAAGGCTTCAACACCATTAGTAAACTGTTCCAGCCTCACATAGGGAAGAAACAGAAGACAGCAAATAAGTTTGCTCCTGACTGGTGAGAACAATACAAAAGAAGATGGACAAGATTGTAATTGTAAGAGATGTTGTTGTCTTAGTTTGTATATTATGTAAATATAAAGCATCTTAAACCACTGTTGTCTCTCCTTTAGATCACTTAAAATCTATAACTGAATTACAAATGTGTAGTCTGTCACTATGTATTATAGTCTTTAGCTCTCTTGTACAGTCTATTACTACTAGGTGTACTATTTATAAATGGTATTTATAATATAATCATCTTTTTTAATTAGTTGAACATGTAATAACAATGAATGTTTGAAGTCATTTAATTTATTACTCTCATAACACAATCAGTGATAGTCACACATATTGTCATTACTCAATATGTAATAAATCTTTGAAGGTTACATTTTTATTCCTGATTTCAAAGTATGAGGAAATATAAAAACAGACCACGCCTGGGAAACAGTTGCTCTTGGCACTGCTGTGAAACACATCATTGTATTGTTGATCCAGGACGTTTATTGCTTTTGTGCACAGCAGTTCATTTGATATCCTGATCATCAAAATTAAATCATGTTAAGTTCTTTAATGCAAACCAAGTGCAGAGAAAATAACGGTATAGAAAAGAATAGTAGTGGGTTTTAACCATTTAAAAAAGCTGCCTCTTAACTTCAGTAAAAAGCGTTGGGGACCTTTGTGGGGTCAGTTATGCAAAGCAGGCAACTAGACAGGGTGGTGGAATGTCTCCTTTATCAATCTCTTTGTGAACTTGAGTTGTAATGGAGGAGAAAGGCCTCCTTTTGTGGGACAACATGGGCTTCTTTTTCTGTACTGATGTTGTTAAAAAAGTCTTAAGTAGGACATGCTAAGCCATGCCCCCATTACTCCACAGTGATCAATCATTTTAATATTGATTAGAAAGAATTACAACTTTGACATGATTTCTCTCAACCGCAGACAAGAAGCTAAACTGTAGGGTGGGCTCGAATTTAAATGGTAAAGAAAGAAACCTATGTGGGTAAACTAACAACTTATTAAAAACATTTTAATACTTGTGTTGTCATAGATGAATAAAAGTGTTTTTTTCCCACGTCAAACATGCTTTAAAACAGTAATCTACCTTTTTTTGTGCCGTACAAAAACACAATTTTTATCCTTAACTGACCCAGAGAAAACCATTCCCTGATTACATGAAAAAAGTTGGAGCTCAGACAATGAAGCCATAAGCAAAACAGTGCCAGAACAATGTCCTTTGTCTTGTTATTTGAAAAAGAAGCTGCCTGCATAATGATCCTGACAAAGGACAGCTGCACTCACAGCAACTATTCAACATAGTAGACCGCATTATGTATATTAAATCCAACCACAAAACTTTTCTTTCAAAAGAAAGACAATCATCATAAAGAAAATCTGCCACAGAACAGCCTCCTGAATTGAATTTTCCTTAATGGTTCAGAGAAGATTTGCAAACATCAAAGACTGTCCAACAATACTGTGCTGCTGTCCAGGTCCTGCATCATTTCCTGTTGGTACAGAATGGAAAAGTTCCTCCTTTTTTGTATAACAATACCTGCTCCAAAACAGTATAATATCCAGGTTAGTATACATTTTAGTATTAGATTATGTTGTGCAACTAAGTCACAGCTACAACCTAAGTTTAAAGCCCATCTTGTGGTCCCGAGAGGTTACAACACTCATCATGCACAAACAACATCTTTTTGCTATTTTTAGAACCCTGCAAGCAGCTAAAAATCTAAAACTTGTCCTGTAGATGTGTATTACAGGAAAAACATACAATCTACAAAATGGCTCATCCTGTCAAATCAACCAACAATCAATTAATAATATATTAATGGTGTTTTAAGGCAAAAAGGGCAACAAAGTCATTCCATTAAACACATTCTCTGTCTGTGGAGACATTGTCTAATGAGTGGTCACAACTACTATTTGATTGATTTGTTTTTTGAGGGTTGATGACAGATGACACCTCTTTGCTCATGTGTTCATTTTGAGTCAGTGCCTCTAAATAAATAACACAGATTTTTTTTTAAAGGACCCTTAAATGATTTTAACAGATGATATTGTTTCCTTTAATTTGCTCTTCATATTTCAGGCCAGTAGAGGGCGCAGCATGCTAATATCATTACAGTTCAACAGTCACTGAAGTTGTTTGTTAGTAAATGTTTATTTTAGTTTTTCATTTATAATACTTTTTCATTGGGTGAAAAAAATAACCATGTTACTTTTAATTTACGCCTTCAAATTGTCCGTTGATACCGTATGAACTTTATCTAAAAAAATGCTAATAACATTCTTGTAATAGCTGACAAAGTGGGATATATCTTTGTAAAACACCGTCATCCATTTGATACATTGCTGTTACTTCAGTGATGTAAAGTTAAACTGACAAATTAGGAAAAATGTTAATTGAGATTTTATCTTCAAAAGAAAAGAAAAGAAAAGTACAATATTGTTATTTTTGAGGGTCATGGCATGTAGAAACTGCTGTGCATCTAAGCAAGGAAAAAAAACATCTTAGTAAATTGAAAAAAGTGCTTCAATGTCACTTTTTGTTTAAATTTTTTTAAAATCATTACAGCCGGAAACGCTTTTATTTTCGAGTTGACATTAAAGTTTCTTAATTGTTGGTTCAGGTTTGTTTAATGTTGACATCATGTTTACCTGTGTCCTCCTGCTGTTCACGACGACGGAAGGTGGGTCAGTGTTCAGCTCTCAGGTTATTAACAGGTCTGTTTACCTCATGCACATTCTTATGAGCGATCCATTGATTGCAAACAGCTGCGCATGTTGATCAGCGGCGGCACGTGCGCGGTCCTGTTGACCTCGAGCTCTCGGTGGAGAGTCTCTCTAAGTTTTGACCGGTTTCGTTGTTTATGATGGAAAAACAAATGCTGATGTCAGTTGTCCTTGGTTATTTTCGCACGGTTGTCCTGCTGCTGCTCGGCTGCGGCTGTCCGCTGCTGCTCCCTCCCTCCGCCGGCGCCCCCGAGCCGCTGCCCCGCCTGGCCGACTTCTCGCTCCCCTACGACAGCATCTTCTCCCCGCTGCTCAAAGCCCTGTCCGAGCACGGGGGGTCGAGGTGGAACCCGGGCCCCAAGATCAGGATGAAGCCCGAGCACAGGTACATGAAGTACCTGACGGAGGTGTACAAGAAGTCCTCCAGAGTGCAGAGGAGTGTAGGCGGGAGAGAGATCTACAACACGGTCCGACTGATCAAGCCTCAGGATGAGTGTCTGGCACAAAGTAATACAGGTGAGACAGTGAAGCTCACATTCACCTTACACACAAAGTCATGTACAGAAGGTAACATTCACAGTATTTACTTTATCAGGGACAAAAAAGATTCAAATGAACACCTATAAAAATATAACTTAATATGCCACCCAAAGTACTTTATTAATCCCTTTGGGACGTTCCCTCAGGGAAATTAACAAGGAGGCCATAATAAAGGGTCAAATAAAAAAAAACCCAGAAGAAACCAGCTCCTCTGTTTTGGCCTGTTTCTCATATCCCCGTATGAATAAAGGTAAAGTCCAACAGTCACTTTTTCAAAGCTGGAGTGGGACAAGGCCAGATCACCATCTCGTCAAAGGGCACTCAAGGGCCCCAGACTCACTGTGCTTTGAATGGTTTTGGTAATATAATTGACTGCATATTTGGTTGGGGAATTGCACCATTTTAGAGCAGTAAGGAGAATGTTGCATTAGTAGCTAATGATAGTTCTGTTTTGTATATGGGTCATTGATTATGTTAGTTTATTTTGCGCTCATATGGGGCAAATGAATAAAGCTGTGCTCAGTCCAATTTGCACAAACTTGACTTGGCACACAGAAAACCTGGGGTGCAGTTATTCCAGCTCAGGACTTCTCATGCAGCTTTGGGTGTATAATGAATGATACTTGAGGCTGAAAGGAGGGTTAATATGGACCCAGCAGCATTTTTAATCTCATGATTAGTGGGGGGCCCTAACACTGGTGTGTTACACATTGGTTAGGTGACAGACTGAAATTCATTATATGTTGTATAGGACCTTACAGCACTCAACAAAAAGCTGCTTGTCTTTTGGTCCTTTATACAAATAAAACTGAATGTTGCACAGTCTCATATAGTCAATAAAGTTAGTTGAGAGGATACTATTTTCAGCCCTGTGGCCTCAACAATGCGTTTTGTATAATGTCTTTAATATCTAAAATTTTATTGCCGCATGGAAATTGGACAAAATATTTTTAAAATGAGCACCTCTGTGTGTTAAAGTCATTGTGCCATCATTGCACATTAAATCTGAGCTAACCAAGTAAATACCTAATAACTTATGTTTTTATTGAGAAATTATTAAAATTACAGTATTTGTCATGATAGTCTCCTGTTTTTTTCACCAATTTTTCATATTAAATGGATTTCAAATATAGAAGAAAAAGATATTTAAAAGCACTGTAAAACATGATTGCAATATTGACATGCTAAGTGGGTACATTTGGTATTAAATACATTTTCTGTTTTATACAGTTTTTGAATCTTGCTTTTGAATGATTTCTGAAATAATAGCTGTTAGAGGAGGGAACTTTTACATCTCAAAATTCTGGCTAATTAAAATTGAATCATGTCATGGACATTTCTGTCATGACTGTCCTTTTATGTATTGGGGACACTGTGCCTTATGTTTTCTCATATTCTCCTCCAGAAAGCTTTATGCAGGATCTGTCCTACAGCCTTGATCAAGTAAGAAGAAAAGAACAGCTTCTGAAGTCGGCCTTGCTGTACAATTTTGACCATGACCATGCAGCACCTGTCAACTCTGTGTGCTACCTGAGTATCAAGGAGCAGGAGCACTCAAACCAGTGTCAGCTGTGTCCCGGGGTCCACCACGCTGTGAACTTCACAGCCAGCACAGGCGGGAGGAGCAGGAGGAACTGGGTGGAGGTCGACGTCACCTCGTTTCTCCAGCCTCTCAAGTTTCAGAGGAAGAACATACACCTGCTCATTAACATCACCTGCCCAGATGAACAAAGAGCCAGCAACGATGGGAGCAAAGGCCCACTGACGTTCACACTGAGGTCTCCTCCCCTACTTCTTTACCTCAATGACACCAGCAAAATTGCCCACCAGAGGTTACTGGTCACCACTAAAGCATATCAAAAGCAAGACGCTCCAACAAACACATTTCACAAACAGATGGTTTTCAAGCCTGAACAGAGGATTGGGAGGAAGAGGAGATGGAAGAGAGAATCCTCAAAGAGCAAACGAGGTGATAAAAGTCTGGACATCCACCTGCCTGAGCTTCTTCCGAGCTCTGAATTCCCCACAAGTGACTGTGCCTTGTATGATTTCAGGGTGCGATTCAGCCAGCTCAAACTAGATCACTGGATTGTGTTTCCACCAAAGTACAACCCCAGGTACTGCAGAGGCATCTGCCCGAGGACCATGGGCTTCATCTATGGATCACCTGTCCACACCATGGTGCAAAACATCATCTATGAGAAGCTTGACTCCTCTGTGCCCAGACCCTCGTGCGTTCCTTCCCATTACAGCCCATTGAGTGTCATGATCTTTGAAGAGGATGGCTCCTATGTCTACAAGGAGTTTGAAGACATGGTTGCCACCAGGTGCACATGTCGTTAAGCCAGCTACCAATATGTCTTTTCTTTTTTCCTCCTTTTTTACAGGCTGAATAGAACAACACAAACCTCAACAGTCATCACATGTGGACTCTATCCAAGTATCAGGTACTCTGACCGGGCTCAGTGATTTCATGAATTTATTAAATCGTTGTGCATGAAGGAAGTTTGATCTGGAGCAGGTGTGTTTACTTAAACAAAAAGTATTTTATCCTAATGAAAAATGTGGAAATGTGACATTTATTTCCTTTTTGTTAAGGCGTGGCAAGATAGGGTGACGGTGCATCCTATTCTTCAACTTACTGTTTGTAACATAGTATTGAATCTGACACACTTGAAGAAGAAAATGAGTGTTGTATTATTTTGTATGATTTTTTTAAGTTATATTTTTGTTAACTTATTTTGGGTGGGTGGTCTGTCATTATTCTTTAATTTAATACAACAGTTTTAAGTAGCCCTGTTCTGGACAATAAATGAAATAGCAGTCACAAGCACTTATCAAACCTTTTACATATCGTTTTATTCCTGGGGATTACAGATGACTGTCTGAATGACAGCTGTCTTCATAATGTCCAGAGTGAAAGTTGTCAAGGTTTCAGTGTGTATTTATTACTTCTGGTCACTAAGTGACTGCATATGTATGAATTGACTGCATACTTATGAATTTGTACTGGTTGAATGTGACTAAATGCATGTCATGTCTATTTATGCAAATTGAATGAATTCACTGTGTGTCTGTGCTCAGCTTAGGGATATTCAAAAGAGTGAAAATATGTAAACATATTCTCTGAAAAGTTGGAAAATAAAAAATAACATGCATAAATATTGTCTGCATACAGCTGGCTGGAAATGCTCATACAACATAGAGAAAATGTTTGTGCACTAAATAAATAAGAGATTTGTATTCTTGCAAAAGTATTTGCTCTATCCTGTGAGTGTTGATTTCAAATGGCCCTGTTTAACGCACATTAAGCTACACACAGACACTGTCAGTAAGATTGTGTGTGAGGGAGTCCATCGGAGAAGAGAGTGCCTAAAGAGTTATCTAATACTTGCAAGAAATGGACTGTCAATAACACCCTGTTCAGATGCCTTTTCTTTCATGGTCATGACCGTAATATAGAAAAATACCTGGATCTCATGCAAGTAACTTGAGTCAGTACAGATCAGTTCACAGGAACTCCACAGACTCAGTCAGCACTTACACATCCTCTTTGTCAAGTTGGTGATTTAGGTTTGCATTTAACTGTAGATGGTTCACGGTCATACATGCAGCATCCATCTCTGCTCATCTCTGTTCATCTCGTGTGTTGCCTGTCTGAGGATGCCGCAAACACAAGACTGAGTAAAATAACTCATGATAATTTTAATATAAAGGCCATGTGTTAGGTCAAATGCCATAACACATGAGCAGGTCATAGCATATGGGCCAAGTTTGGAAGCATTTCAAAAGCCTCAGTCCCTGTGATTTCAAAGTTCAAGGATCTCCTTTACCTTTTCTCTGATGTCAGGCTCTGATTGTGGTTGATGAATTCTGGGTAATCAATAGCATACTACAGTCTAAACCAATTGATCCAGTTAATGCATAACAGGTCTCTTATTTCATGTTTAGGTCGACCAAACTCCAGTCCGGTAGGTGGCGGCACTGCGCTCAATGTTAGCTGTTAGCGGATGCTTGAATAAAAGGGAAGGACACCGGGTCTTGCTTAGGAAACACTGTTGAGCAGCAGCACGGTGAGCCTCAATGTCACGGTTTTAATTGTCTAATTCGGCTTCTATTAGCATTCAGTAACGACTTGTGTGCGATATCTGTTTTATTGGAGTAGGCGTGAGTTAGTTTTGACCTTTCGATTAATCGTCCATGTTAACGTAGCAGCACGGGAAGCGTTTCAAGGACTAAGCTGCTAGCCTGCTGGAACTAGCTGACGATGCTAACATTTAGCTATCATAGCTAACTACTCCTGTTTACCTCACTTCAGGTCGTTTTGTAGTTTCGCAATCTGGTCTTTAGCCTTAAAGTTTATACGTGGAAACTTTTGTAATCAATATTATTTATGTTAATGTAATTAAAGTTTTTAGTAACGTTACACAGTTTCTTGTGCTACAAGAGAAATGTTCTAAAAAAAAAAAAAAAAGCTTGGTAAGGATTTCTAACATTACTGCCATTAACATGATACTTTGGAACAAGCAATTTAGTAATAATTATAATAATCTAACTGTCCAGTTTGTCATGCAGTGAAATATGGCCCTAATGATCATATTAAAAATCACTGTCAAAGAGAGTCACTGTCAGAGCTGTTGTTACAGCTGCTTGTCAGTTCCGTATCAAAAAACAGACCAAACAGTGAATCCCATATGCATTTTCAAAAAATTATTTAGATCACCTGTATCGTTTTTTGAGTAGTCACATATGATCACGGGGTGGTTAAATTGCTTTTTATTAAGATGCACTGAGCGTGTTTTCCATTTTTCTACCAAGATGCAGAGAGATTTGTTTTCAACTGTTTAATTTGAGCTGTTTGCTTTTAGTGCCAATCATGCAATATTTTCTATTCTAGTGGCTGTGTGTTATCTTACTTTTCAAAATTTTTTATTGTCATTTCAGACCAGCTCTCTGGTGAACATGGGAAAGCACTTCGGAAACTTGGCCAAGGTCAGGCATGTGATCACCTACAGCCTGTCCCCCTTTGAGCAGAGGGCTTTCCCCAACTACTTCTCCAAGGGAATCCCAAATGCATGGAGACGGATCACATCTTCTTTCTTCAAAGTAGCCCCCCGTGAGTTTCTGCATTTCTATACCCAATATTATTATTATTTTACTTTTAGAGCTTTTAGAATGTTTATTTCTGCTCAAATTGTTAACATTTTTAAACTACGACATCACTATAAAATTTTATAGTGTGATAATGAAATATATTGTGATATTTTCATCACATTAAGACAAACATAGTAATGTACAATATTCCCATAAAGCAAAAAACCTGTTCATTGCGTTAGAACATTGCAATGGCCTGTCCTCACATTGAGGTCTCTATCCTACCAGTTATGCACTCCCTTTACTACACAACAGATAGGACCAAAGATGAAAGATCAATCTGAGACTGATTTTATTTGTTCTGCTCAAATTTTTATTAATTTCATCTGCCACAGTATCAGTGGTCTGTTCCACTGTTTCCAACTCGTGAGCAACATTGGGCATTTGAATTCATCATTACCTGCCTAAATGCCTCAATGTCGTGGCTGGTGATCAATCACATGATAAGCCTGTTGCCTGCTTTTGCACTAGTCTCTGTTATGGTTTAAGTGACAACGCACTGACACAACAGAACTTAAAGCAACAAATGACATGAAGTACCAGCAGCAGCTTTCCTAACTGTGCTTGTTGTAAATGCAACTTAAAAAGACAATTATCAAACACTATTTTGCAAGTTAGTTGTAAACATTTTAATAAAAAAAATGTATATAAAAACAAAATGTAGGGTTTTTTTCTTTCAAACATTGTATACTACCTATTCACTTCAAATTATGGATGAAAAAAATTACTTTAATTTTTGGTTGTTTGAAAAGTCTGATTATGCTAGTAGAGCAAATACTGCTAACCCTCTTACATGAATAGACACAGCATTAAAATTTAAATGAACTATGTTAACTTGTTCTTACATGACAACATTTTGTGCCCTTTTTCTCATGCAAAACATCAAACCATTTTATTATTGTCTTGCATCATTTTCACTCTGGTCTGCAGTCTGTTAAATAATATTCCTTGTTTTTTCAGGATATCCGTCAGTGATATGTGTGTTGTGTGATGAAAAAACAATTGATTATAAGATTTTTCTTGTGACCTTTATTGCACAGCAAGATGCAGCCAAATACAATTGAATATAGTGATTGACCTGGTGCTAATTTGTTTTATGATCTTTCTTTTGCAGCAATGATTCTGATGTATGTGACATACACCTGGGGCAACAGTGTTCATGAGCAGAGCAAGAGGAAGAATCCTGCTGACTATGAGAATGATGAATAAACTCCTGACACCTTTCTGAAAGCTGCCCATTGTTATTAATTCCACTTCTGTGTGTTTCACCAATAAAGATGAAAGATATTTATGTGAAATCAGGCTTGATTTATTTCATTCAGCCATCTCTCTGTGGTTGGATTAATGTTCATTAATGTTTTATTTTTAATTATCCGGAGAATATTTATCATCTACAGTTTTGACAAATAAGTGTGTAATTGTTCAAGCAAAATATTCATGATTAATAGTTCCAACATCTACAATGTGATGATTTGCTGCTTTTCTCCGTTTTCTATCTTGTAAACTGAATTTTGTTTTATTTTGGACTGTGGGTTGAACAAAACAAGAAGATGAATAAGATACTGCCTTTGCATCTGGGAAAAGTGCAATGGGTTGAAAACTACAGATAATGGACAAATTAATCAATGATGGAAATATTTGCAAATCTTAAGGTTATTTCAGCATTGATATCCTGCTTAAATTTTTATTGGCACTTGTCAAACTTTGTCAAGTCTTTAAAGGCAAGTGGTAATAAGCATTTGCATTTGTCTTTTGTAGTTGTCATGACTGAGGTTTATGTTGAAGATGGGAAGCCACAGCACTAGTAGGTAACTGACAGCAGATCTAGATCATAATGAGGTATATGGTTTCTCAATATGGGGAAGAAATTGAAATGGTAGCTTCATGTGTGCGTATCTAAAGCACATACTGTCAACAACAGGGTTGAAAAAAACATACCACCTTGGAATCTAGGAAACTGTGATAGGCATTCTTTTTACAGTTTTCCGACATGTTGAAGACTAAGGATAATAGATTAATTGATGGTGAAAATATTTGTATAACTTCAGGTAAGTGTAGCAATGAGAGCCTGTTTCAGTATTTAATGGGTGCGACACTTGATAAGTGATGATGAGCATTTGCATTTATCTCCAGCAGCCATAGTGGTTTAGTGGGTGGAGGTTTTGAGGAGCCACAGCATATCTAGATCGATCTAGATTGTAACAGATACGGTTTATTAATAAGGGCGAGGAAATGCTGCAGTGCCTTTTCTGGCCTCTGCGTGTCGCTCGATAGCAAGGTCCGCTGCCCTGCAGTCGGACGCTATTGGTCGGCGGGGATAGACAGAAGATTCCTGAACGTTGTCACGCATCAGCCGGCGCACCGCATGCTGCTCCCCAGCTTCATGGAACAAGAACCAGGCTGTATCACCGTCCGTTGACTGAAAGTAGCCGCCGCTGTCACCTTTAGCGCTGAACTGTATTTCTGTTCTTCCTCGTGTTTGCTGCTCTCAATACTGTTCAGTTAGCTTTTAGCCAAGATGTCAGTCGTCGGCTTTGACGTCGGGTTCATGAACTGCTATGTAGCGGTAGCCAGAGCCGGAGGGATTGAAACTGTGGCTAATGAATACAGCGATCGATGTACACCGTAAGTATGATTTGATTCATTATCTTGTCTTCTTTTATTTATTTCATTTTCAATAAATCCATTTTTGTCCATAATGATAGTGAATGAAGATAACGTTGCTACCTAGCTAGTTAGCATGCTAACGGATTTCACAACAAGAGCAGGCATGTGATTGCTAAGGCTAATGCTAGCTCACACGAAACCATTGTGAGTATAAAGAAATCCTGGCACCGATTCACATGATTACTGTCATTACTTCTTGTGGTGTCTTTCTAGGATAGTATCGTCGAGATAAATTAAGACTTTAATAATTAAGCGATGTTTTTTTTTTTACTGCAGCCGTGAATTAGCGCATGATGGGAGGAGGCCGGATCTTAGCTGTCAAAACGGCCTGATCGATCCATTGTACTTCATCTTAAGATCCTTAGTGCAACGTATATGTGAAGTCATTAAAACATATTATCACCTGAATTCGTCATCTGCATAGGCAGTTATCATTTTTATAGCTGCTTACATCATCGGGAAGCTGCATCCTTGTGAAAATTGTTGCAGAAGAATGAATTGAATTGTGTTTTCTCTCTTTAGAGCATGTGTCTCTTTTGGACCCCGGAATCGATCAATCGGCGCAGCTGCAAAAAGCCAGGTATGTTTTTAAAGGGGGAGTGGTGGGACAAGATTACTCACCTGACTAAAGAGGGACTAGTGATTCCATAATGCTTTGATTATGAGGGTACCTAATACCGGCCATAGGTGCAGCATAAGTCACAATGAGCTATAAACATAAAACAAGCTTTCAAGTTATGACTGCACGTTTTTAGGTGTGCATACATTTAATAGAGAGTTGTTTTTCTTTTTTCACAGGTTGTTACAAACTGTAAGAACACAGTCCAAGGTTTCAAGAGGTTTCATGGCAGGGCATTTTCAGATCCCTATGTGCAACGCCTCAAAAACAGCTTGGTCTACGACATTGCTCAAATGCCTACAGGAACAACTGGCATCAAGGTAAGAGAAGATCGAGTGACATTCACAGTTAATTTGATATGTTAGAGTCTTCAATATGTTGTACTAGTTACAACCTAGACATACTGGACCTCCGTCATAATTTCTTGTAAAAATTCAATATTTACTCTGAGAGACCTCCAATGACTGCCTATATTGTTATCATATGGCCAACCAGCCAGGTAATTAACAACCTGCCAAATAAATTTTTAGTTGGTGAAGCGAGACATTTCTTCAGGCACTTTCTGTCAGAGCAAGGAGAAAAGCCTTTATTCGGTCAGTTAATAGTTATTGTTTAAAAAAAATCACTGGTTCTAACGCTAATCCACAAGCACATAAACAGGTACAGTGATGGAAATTGTTCATTTAAAGTATTTGCGTACTGTGTCCTCATTCAGATCTGAATGTATTTGTTTTTGGAAGATCTCATTAGCTTTTGTTTTTTGGATTAGTTGACTGTTCTGCAGTGTCAGTTTTGTGCTTGTTAATTGAGTTTTTTCCAACAAAGCATTAATGCCAACAAGCACTTAAAGGTTGTATATGACAATATTATTGCTCCTACAATGATGTTCAGGTGTGCTACTTGAAGTTGTGAAATGACTGAGTTCAAAAGTTCAAAAAGAAAGCCTTGATGATAAAGTGAAAGGATAAAGGGCACTGTCAAGACTGACTGAGAGATTGGTGCCTGAAAATATTTAAGTTTAAAGGCAATGATAATTTAAGCAAATAAATAATATAAAAAATAAACAGTGATTTGTCATTCAATTTAATGGTCAAATAATGTTTTTCCATTTACTGAGATTGAGTTAGATAATTATGCAGTCATTTATTGTGCAGAACACTTACTTTTGTAGTAGAAATTTTCTAGAGAAATGTGATCATCTTCATGACAATCTGACTTTTACTATAGGTGATGTACATGGAGGAAGAGAAGGTGTTCAGCATTGAACAGGTCACCGCCATGCTGTTGACCAAGCTGAAGGAGACGGCTGAGAATGCACTGAAGAAGCCCGTGGCTGACTGTGTTGTGTCGGTAAGTGTTCATATTACTGGCTAGTTTTTGATGCTGTCTGTGCAGAGGGACAAAATATGTTGTCATTTTACCACCATGTTAAAGCTTCAGTGCTCCACCCATACAGGTGTTTTCACTTCTGTTGCCTGGTTACACCTGTCATCAATAGTATTAGTCCACAGAGTCCTGTGACATCATTTTAAAGCTCCACCCAAGTTCAGCACTTCCTGCTCATTGAGCTGGTTGCAACCTAAAAGCCCAAAAGAAGTTGTGACACTATGTAAATTGTGTCTACAGACAACAGTTTTACAAAGTGTTCCTGAGCCTGTGTAGTAATCTCTTTATACAATCAGTGTTTGACAAAGTGGTGAACCTCTCTCCATCCTTGCTTGTGAACAACTGAGTCTTTCCAGGATGAACCTTTCATACCCAATCATGATACTATCACCTGTTACCAATGGACCTGTTTACCTGTGGAATGATCCAAACAGGTGTTTTTGGATCAGTCCACAACTGTCACAGTTTTTGTTGCTCCTGTCCTTCAGCATAAACATATAGTTACAAAAATCAATAAAGGCGATGAGATACAAACTATGTTAAGAAGGATTACCAAATTTGTACATTATCTTTTATTTATGTTTTACTCAGCGTCCCAAATTTTTTGGAATCAGGGTTGTAATTAAAAAACACGTGTGCAGGGCCTTAAAAATATCCTATTTTAAATGATCTTCTGTTGTAAACAGGTTCCCTGCTATTACACTGATGCTGAGAGGAGATCAGTGGTAGATGCTGCTCAGATCGCTGGTCTCAACTGCCTGAGGCTCATGAATGAGACAACTGCAGGTCTGTACTCGGCGTTTTTGGGCAGGGCTTGGGCAGGGATGTGCATGTCTGTGATTATTGAACTGACTGTGGCTGCCACTTAGATTTACCATCATAAAAATGTGTACTTTTGACATTGATTCCTGTAGTTGTTGACTTCATTAATAATTTAAGTATTTTCCTTGCAGTTGCACTGGCGTATGGGATCTATAAACAGGATCTCCCTGCTCCTGAGGAGAAGGCCAGGAATGTGGTGTTTGTGGACCTGGGCCATTCTGGATACCAGACATCAGTGTGCGCCTTTAATAAGGGCAAACTCAAGGTGTGTAGACAAATCAACGTATACTACCTTTTTAAAATTATCAATCTACAAGAGGCTTTCTTTCATTCATTCAAATTTCTCTTGGCCTCTTCTTCACATCTTTCAGATCCTTTCTACAGCTTGTGACCCAGAGCTGGGAGGAAAGGACTTTGACGAGGTACTGGTGAAGCATTTCTGTGAAGAATTTGCCAAGAAGTACAAGCTGGATGTCAAGTCAAAGCCCAGGGCTCTGGTCAGGCTCTACCAGGAGTGTGAAAAACTGAAAAAACTGATGAGTGCCAACTCCTCTGATCTGCCGCTTAATATTGAGTGCTTCATGAATGACATTGATGTCTCTGGAAAACTGAACAGGTAGACCAAAAAGAAATCATTTGTTGCTTTTAGTATCCATTCTATATATATACTGTGTGCTATTTTAAATGCCATTTTTAAAGCTTACATCATTCTTGCCATTTCTCTTGCACAAGGGGTCAGTTTGAGGAAATGTGTGCTGATATTTTGGCACGAGTTGAGCCTCCATTGCAGAGTCTACTGGAACAGACCAGTGAGTACAGAGTTTACTTCACTTTATTTACCTGTCTTATTTCTGTTAAAGAATGCACTGTATTGAAGTTTATCAGTTTGTGTGATAAGAAAACTGTTTTTTGGTCAATTAGAACTGAAAAAGGAAGACATCTATGCAGTAGAGATAGTGGGTGGCGCCTCCAGGATCCCAGCAGTCAAAGAGAGAATCAGCAAATTCTTTGGGAAGGAGTTAAGCACCACACTGAATGCTGACGAAGCTGTGGCCAGAGGATGTGCTCTGCAGGTATATCACACTTTGTTTTTAAAGCTGGCCCCTCCCCTCCTGTTGCTCACTTGAAAAGTGCAACCTCAGCGCTTGAATCTGTATCTGTTGACGTTTTTGAAAATACTGTGAAAGGGATGTTTTTTGCTTTTAGATTTTAAATGTTTGTCATGAATACAGACGTCATTGAAACACTGGTTGTGTCTCTGCAGTGTGCGATACTGTCACCTGCCTTCAAAGTGCGTGAGTTCTCCATCACAGACGTTGCTCCCTATCCCATCTCCTTGAAGTGGCATTCTGCTGCAGAGGAAGGTATCAGGTAAAAAACACTGTTTTGGATCATATTTATTATTTTTTCCCCCACTGCCTTTGGTCTCTTTGACTGCAATAATTAATATGACTCACTCATTTGTTGCAGTGATTGTGAGGTGTTTCCCAGGAACCACGCAGCACCTTTCTCCAAAGTGCTGACTTTCTACCGGAAAGAGCCTTTTTCTTTGGAGGCCTACTACAATTGCCCTGATGAGCTGCCCTACCCTGACCCGACTATTGGTAAGAAGCTAAAGTTTCCTAATACCATTTTACACCAAACTTAGTGCATGTGTCATGTTCCCATCACTACTAATTGGCACTGATAAAGACCCCTAACTTCTACAGAGTCGTTTGACTCAAATGAACACTAATTGTACCCTTTCCCACTTAAGACAAAGGCAGATGTTGGTTCGTGGATATTTTGTCTAGTGTGAAAGGTGATATATATATGCTATAGGTGATCTTTGACCACCAGAAAGACAGAGAAGTAGCTCATGTGTTCGCCTACACATCAAACAGACAGTATTTACTCTCCTTTTAGTTCTTTTTTGGTCCTTTAAACCCTGAGAAAAATATCTGGGTTGATAAATGTGATCTAATTCAAAAATCACCTGTCAAGACTAAGAGCATCAGCCTCAGAGCTCAGTTTTTGTCATTACTGTTTTTCCCCTTCCTTACAGGTCAGTTCCTGATCCAAAAGGTTGTCCCACAGGCGTCTGGTGAGAGCTCCAAGGTGAAAGTCAAAGTGCGGGTGAACATCCATGGTATCTTCAGCGTGTCTAGTGCCTCCCTGGTTGAAGTGCAGAAGTCTGATGAGACAGAGGAACCCATGGAGACAGAGCAGGCGAATGAAAAAGATGGAGAGGTATTTCAATGTTTTTGTTCTGTTCATCATGAAGTGTCCTTTTGCACTGAACATCAGTAGGTGCAGTACTACTTGTACTTCTCTTTTGAGACAAAAAAACATTGTTTTTTGGGTTTTTTTTTTTTTTTTACTACTCCTACACAGAGCAAGATGCAAACCGATCAGGATGAGCAGCAAGGTCAGGGAGATGGTCAGAAAGAAACAGAAGAGAAGACACCACGTGAGAATGAAGAGATGGAGGTAAGATGCTCAATTTTTGTGTAAACAAATACAAAGTAACAAGTCTATTAGATTATCTTTACAAGGAGATGCAATACAATACCACACACAATAAATTATGTCTTTAAGCAGCTTATAATTTTTTCTTCAGTTCTGGTCTATATAATTGGGTCAGACTTTTGAAACACAATGTGGTACAGTATAATACAATACCACCTCAAAAATGAAGAATTGAACCAGCACCTCTGACATAGTGTAAACTAAAACTGAACTTTGAATTCATTGGATTGTACAGATGCTCTAATAAGCTATTTCATAATTGCATGTCTTGATTCATTTTGAGTGATAGTTTGAGTTTTAATGCCTTTTCTCTTACCTTTTCAGGCTACCACAGAGGAGGGCAAAGGCGAGAAGAAGTCCGACCAACCCCCACAAGCCAAAAAGCCCAAAGTCAAAACAAAAGTGCTGGAGCTTCCAATTGAGAACAGTCCACAGTGGCAGCTAGCAGATGACATGCTCAACCTTTTTGTAGAAAATGAGGTAATTAAACTTTCAGCCGTTACACACACACACACAGCTAAAACTACCCATCTCACTGTCATCTTTAAGTACTTGATCTATTTTCAAGTGTTTAGAGGTTACAGTTGCTGTTTGGGTTCTCCTCAGGGTAAGATGATCATGCAGGACAAGCTGGAGAAGGAGAGGAACGACGCTAAGAATAATGTAGAAGAGTATGTGTACGACATGAGGGACAAGCTACATGGGATGCTGGAGAAGTTTGTCAGTGAATCTGTGAGTAAACAGTTGCCTCTGACTCTTAAAAGAACTGTGGTCAAAGTTGGCACCTTTACAATCACTGTACTACAGATTTGGCTTTCCTTTACATATTGTGTAATTATTTTTATGCTTTTAGGACCGAGATGCTTTGTCATTAAAGCTGGAGGATACTGAAAACTGGCTGTATGAAGATGGAGAGGACCAACCCAAACAAGTGTACATTGACAAACTGGCGGATTTAAAGGTAATTATTGCTACAGTATTTTTTTTCCCCTCCACTGATTGGTTGACATTTTGATTTCCTTAACTGACCTGTGTATTGTGTTCACCACAGAAACTTGGCCAGCCCATCCAGGAGAGGTACACAGAGGCTCAAGAGAGACCTAAAGCATTTGAGGAGATGGGAAAGCAAATCCAGCAGTACATGAAATTTGTTGAAGCGTACAAAATGAAGGTAAAACTAAAGGCTTAATCTAGATGATTATGATCTTTACCACATAAAATCTGAAAACGTCATTACAAATAAACCTGCCTGCTGTAATAAGTAACATCACTTTTCTAATTTTCCTTTGATATCCAGGAGGAGCAGTACGACCATTTAGATGAGGCAGATGTCAACAAAGTGGACAAAATGGCCAGCGATGTAATGATCTGGATGAACAGCGCCATGAACCAGCAAAGCAAACAGAGCTTGTCGGCAGATCCCTCTGTCAAAGTAAAAGACATTCAAGCTAAAACAAGGGTGAGTGTCTACTCATTAGAACATCATAATACCAAAGCACTGAGAAAAGTGACTGGAATGCAGAAAATGTAAAAAAGAGAATCCCATTTGTGTAAAATACATGTCTGCGGCTTATTAGACAAATTTGTCCAGTACATCCAAATTGTAGCTGTTTTAAGTAGGTATTGTGTAAAAATGTTGGTTGGGTATAGGCCACAAATAACACCCAGAAAAGGATGAATTTAAACCTAATCCATTGCAGGCTTTCTAAGTAATGAGACAGTGAGGTCAACTGTCTACCAGTAACACCAGTAATAGTAGAGCTAGATGCTAGACATCCACACAACTGTATTCTTTTAATAAAACCATTATTGCATGAATTTTCTAGGAGCTGTTCTCCACTTGTAACCCCATTGTGACCAAGCCCAAGCCCAAGGTGGAGCTTCCCAAGGAAGACACCCCTGCAGAGCAGAACGGGCCTGTCAACGGACAGGAGAAACCCCAGGAAGAAACCGCAGACAAGGGAACAACCGAGAACACAGGCAACCCCACCTCAGAAACCACAGAAAACAAGCCTGACATGGACCTTGATTAAAGCAGCCTAAAGCATCCTGAAGCAAAGCTGAGCAGGGAGCTGGTTGTTTCAGATTGAGATGCAGCCTAGGTGTATATCAGAGGAGGTTAACGTGTTTCAGGAACTGCACTCCACAGTCAAAAAGCAGCCGGGGTGATTAGCACACTGAGCCCAGCTCCTGGTGGTATCTCTCTGATGACATAGCATGCCCTCTCTCATTCTGGATGACATAAATCAAAAGCCAGCTGCAATAAGCCTGTTTGACAATGAGCGCTGTACACATGATGGTATTTATTTCTGTTGTGTGCTCTGTACGTGTTCTGGTCTGTGTCACAATATGGTTTTAATAAAGTTATTGAAAATCACTTGTGCCATCTTTATTACTTTGGTCAAATATGCCCCAGGCTTTCAAAGGCATTGTTTCTGTGTAGTTGCCAGTGATACAGGTCATGTTCTTGGCCATATCATAAGTTATAGTTAACCTTTCACAAGTTAACACCATAATAACATATTAATATAGGTTAATGAAAGTAGCAGAAGTGATTTGAATATCAGTAACTTAATGAGTAAATTGAGGACTTTAACGTTACATTGAAAATGTAGTAATTATATGTCACTTAGCAAACATTTGATATTCTGTTGAGACCATGATTTTCAACGTTACAGACTGAAACCCTGATCTGAGGTGAGATTCAGAAGTGGCTGGTGTAGCCAGTGGTTACAAAAAGTATACATTCACGGCTGTACTTGTGAAACCACTGCATTAAAGTTGCATGTGTATCTTAGCTTTCATACCAGCTCTCTTGACACTTGGATGCAACCAGACATAAAACTGTAAACTCGACATAGCAGTGTTCAGCATTTTAAAGACGCTTAGACAGGTACCAAGATATATGCTTTGTTCCCCCCAGTCAGATTGTCAGAGCTATTTAGCTTACTAGCTAACACTAGCCGCTGATAGTGGCACAACTTCCGTGTACGTCAGGTCCGCTGTTAGCATCTAAAAGCAGGAATCACATGATTGATCCGGATCCTGTCTGCGGAGAGTGAAAGCAACCAGCATACAAAAAGTCTAGGTATAGATTAATGGAGTAACTATTTTATTAGTGTTTTGTTATGAGTCTAATACAGCAGAGAAAGTTGTGGTCAAACTGCACGGTTGAGTCAAAGTTGTCAGTCTTTAGTAGCTTGTTAGCACCTTGATGTATGAACAGTGATGTAATTCAATGTAGGCTGATGATAGTAGTTACCACGATGAGTCTAAAGTCTGATTTAGGTGTGTTTTATCTTAGCATCGAGCCTGAACTGTTTCACACGAGCGATCACTTCTTCTTTTCTTTGTCTGTTTTTCTCCAGGACGATGAAGCTGATCATCCTCAATGACTACGACCAGGCGAGCGAGTGGGCTGCAAAGTACATCAGAAACAAGATTTTACTCTTCAAACCTGGTCCGGACAGATATTTCACCCTGGGTCTGCCCACAGGTAAAGATGAGCTGACATCGCTGTACAGCTGACTTTGTTTTGTTTACGATTTAATGAAGAAAACAGTGTTTCACTGTGTGTAAAACTGATAAAGTTAACTATTTGCAACACATAGGAATAGCCACCAGGCCTTTTACTTATATAAGCCATGAATGGAAAAATACTTAAATACATACATCCATCTATACAAGCTCATATAGTTATATTTAAATATTAAAAGTGAAAGTGAAAGAAACCTATATTTTACCTTTATCGTGAATGTCCCCACTGTGGGATGAAAAAAGGTTTGTCATACCTGTTTTTCTTATCTTATTCTTACATAAAGTTTTAGTATTGATGCATGCATCTTCAACAACTGTCAAATGCTTTAGTTTCTCTTCAAGCATATTTTGATTTTAAAATAAAACTGTACATAAAACTTTGTGACATAATAAGTTCTGCATGGAAACTATAGATTGCTAAAAGGCAGTATAGCCATCAAATAAATTCAGTGCAGTTAAAAATACAATAATTTTATTGAAACATCAAGGAGTAATAGTATTAAGTCTCCATTTTGGGAAGGACTGAAGGACTATGACTCCATTTTTGCTTTGTAAGCCTTTGCCTGTCTTCAGGAAGCACTCCCCTGGGTTGTTACAAAAAACTGATCGAGTACTACAAGAATGGAGAGGTCTCGTTCAACTATGTAAAAACATTCAACATGGATGAATATGTAGGTAAGTCTTCACTATTCTTTCTCCCCATGTGAAATGGTGTACATGTTGAGTAACTATTGAAAGCTGTGATCTTGCATAAGAAACGGTCATAAAATCCTGTCTAGGGCTTCCCAGAGATCACCCTGAGAGCTACCACTCCTTCATGTGGAATAACTTCTTCAAGCACATAGACATAAAAGCAGAGAACACCCACATCCTAGATGGCAACGCAGCTGACCTGCAAGCAGAGTGTCAAGCCTTTGAGGAAAAGATAACAGCTGCCGGGGGGATCCAGCTCTTTGTCGGAGGTCAGGAGGTCACTGTGCTCATAATAACCAACTACACATTTGAGATTTGTGTGCAGTCCCATTCTGGTATTAAGTGATTTTTGCTGTTGGTACGGTGGTAAAATTCAAGCTACTCCTCCTGTCCTGTCAGGTATTGGACCAGATGGCCACATTGCCTTCAATGAGCCTGGTTCAAGCCTGGTTTCAAGGACAAGGGTGAAGACCCTGGCCAGGGACACGATCTTAGCTAACGCTCGATTCTTTGATGGGGATCTCTCAAAGGTGCCCACCATGGCACTGACTGTGGGAGTGGGCACTGTCATGGACGCAAAAGAGGTTAGAAGCCTATGAATGTCGACCATCTGTCCTCTTTTTTTAAACTGTTGCTTTATGTTTCTGATGAATCTCAAATATACCATATCTTACGAATATTCATTATTTCATGTCAGAACTTTGATTTGAGTTGCAGAACAGTGTTTGCCGATCTTGTCATCTTTCTGACACCAAAAAATAACAGTAATTACAAGTTGCTCTGGTTTAGTCACACAGGTCCCTTCTTCAATATCTTCTCAGGTCATGATTCTCATCACTGGAGCACACAAGGCATTTGCTTTATACAAAGCCATAGAGGAAGGTGTGAATCACATGTGGACCGTGTCTGCATTCCAGCAACACCCACAGACTGTTTTTGTATGTGACGAAGATGCCACCCTGGAATTACGGGTCAAAACTGTAAAGTACTTCAAAGGTGAGACCATAACACAAAGCTACACTGCTGAAATGACCGTATTACGCTTGTGTTGAATAGCCACCCATGGTTTTGTTTTTGGTTTTTTTGCAATATATTTTGCGCAACAGACATGAATCATGTAAAACATGCTGACTCGTGTTCTTTCTCTAGGGATGATGCATGTGCACAACAAGCTGGTGGAGACACCTCTTCCAGAGACAAAGAAGAACTGAGGAGGTCTTTGTCAAACTTTGTTGGATTCATGAGGAATTTTTTCAAAAATTATCACTCCAGTGATTCCTTTGTCTTCTGGTGGAGATACATTGGTAGACATCAAGCAGTGCTTGTTGTTAACCTCAACTAATCTTGTAATAACAATGAGGTTCTACTGTTGCACGGGCTGTTCAGATTTTCAGATGATTGTTCATACAGCTTTGCTTCACGTTTGTTCTTTTTAATAAAGTGCATTTAATTTTTATATCTCTGTCTCTTGGTGTGGTCGTGGATAGTGCTGAGGTTTTTAGTCTGCTCCTCCAGTCACCTGACAACACAGAACAACTCATGTTGCCTTCACGTGCTCCTTGTAAGCTTCTCACTTCAGAGTTGTGCTTGAAGTAATGGCAAAATGACCCTTTGGACAAATTGCTTTCATTGTATGTCTAAGAGAAATGGAGGAGCAGAGAATCTTTGTTGACAGTGGTGGAACATAACTGCCATGACTAAAAGAACGTTTTCACAAAATAATTCCGTGCTTAAGTGAAATCTTAAACTGCAACACTAAAACACTGCCAACTCTATCAGTATTGGTAGTACATTAATATAACATATACAGTAACACGGTGGAATTCTGCACAAAGAAGAACAAACAATAAACAATTTTTGCTATTGATACTTGTAGATTACATACATTTTTTATATTTTTCCTTCATGCGCGAACTGGTTTGTGGTAAACTTCCGACAGCACGTGAAGGCAGCATCAGAACGTACTCTGGTCCGGGGGAGAAGGAAGGAGATGGCTGACTAGGAGCCTACATTTCCGTTGCTAACTAACTTCGTTGGCCAGATTGCTTTTACATAACACGTCTTTGCAACTGAAGTGAGAAGGGGACGTTTTGAATATTTTGCTCCTCTTCCACGATGGCAGAACAAAACAGCAACGTCAGATATCAAGAGGTATGTAGCAGTTTGCTGGCAGCTAAATACGAAGCTAACAGCTAACGTTAGCAGATGTCCAGTTAGCTAACATTAGCCTGTCAGTGAGCAAAACAACGAGCTCCACCGACATTTGTTTACGGACCTGAGTGGACCGTATATAACTTTTACCATTACATAACATTTCTCACACTGAAATGAACTATTAAATGAATGACAATAATTCTGTCACATATAACTTGGAGCCTTTGTGACCCATTTTCATCTGGCAGCTAACTAGTTATTGGTAATGTTAGCTAACTGTACTGGCTGGCTTGAAAAGAAATGTGTGGTGTCACTTTGTGTAGCCTTGAAACAAGATTGTCCTATTAACCTGCTGGTCCTTGATCAGTGTCCAGTTCAGCCTGTCAGTGACAGAGACAGAACAGGATCAAAATACTAATGTGAAGCCTCAGTCTGCTCTTCAGTTGAAATCATGAGAGTTTATAATGTACTTCAGGCTATGTAGTTTTAATGCTGCACCAGATGTTACATAAAACAAGTACTACTGGTTAACCTTGTTAATCTTTGAGCAGACTGGCACCTCCAGTCCATCTGTGTTGTGCTTGTTCAATACTTAGCGTAAGTAGTCATGGGGTGTGCAAAAGAAGGGCTACCATGAAATCTATATGTAACTTGCCCTCGCAATGTCTATATAGATTATTTTATAGTCAACTGGAAAGTTCTTCAATAGTTACATAAAGCAGCTCCGCTCAATGACTTACTGTAATGATGTAACACATCAAAATCTTACAGAGATAGCCACCGCTGTTTAAACAGCATTGCAACAGTTGGCAATTATTTATTATCTCACAATATTTATAAATATTGTCATATTTTCCAACAATACTTGGAGGTTAATTTTACAGTATTGTTTTCTTTCCTAAATTCTATTTGCTTCAATAGTTTTTATTCATCATAGCCAACAAGTACAGTTTCCTAATGGATGTAATTTAAGTTTGACCAAAGATTTGTCGTCCTTTATTTGCATTTCCTCAGCTGGTGAATGAGGAGGAGCCGGCCCAGTCATCCCAGGAGGGTCCTGCCCAAGATGCACCACCACCCTACAGCAGCATCGCTGCAGCAAATGCAGGTTAGGAACCTTCACAGCAAACAATCAGAAATATTAAAATCCTTCAATACCTCTGTCATTACATACTAATTCCCAGTCAAAGTGAAAGTCTTAGCTAGAAATAAAGACTTAATTCACCGTGTTAGATGTTAAAACATTCTGGCTGTATATGTTATTTTACCCTGCTACCTCATGTTTATGATTGGCCCAACATGGACCAGGACGGATGGAAATCTGTCTGAACATGGTACCAGACCTATCTGCTGAAGCAAATAAAACATGAGTTCACAGATTCATCTGATTCCAAGGCTAGGGTTTTGAAGCATATAAAATCTTTTCTGCAATGTGAAAAGTAATTACAGCCATCAGACTAATATTCAAATCAAGGGTAAAAAGTACAAAGTTTTCCACTGAAATCCAATGCCTCATAACTCAAGTATACTGAAGGACAATACTTGAAGAAGTGTATATAGTTCTGTCAGTCTGCTGCTCTAACATGTCCTCCTCTGTTATCCACAGAATGAATAATGTAGAGGGGAATAGCTTGTGCAAGGCCTTTTAGAAAGATCTGCTGTTTCTAATCCCACTTCTTAAAAGTGCAGAGGTCAACATGTTACATAAGTGGGTGTAGCCTTGAGCTCTTGGTGGGTGAATACATTGATTGGGTTCAGTACTGTTTATGTTTGAACAAAAGAGCCTTCTGGACAGCTGCCAAATGACCCAGATAAAAGTCTTGGCCTTTGTGGGACACAAAGTAAACGGTAATGGACACACACACTGCTAATGTCTTTCGTCTTGCTGTAACTCATCCCCCACCCCCAGTCTGGATTCCTAGTTCTCTACTGCTGCTCCTTCTCTTATTAAAGGAAGTGAAAGTAAACGTTTGCCTGGCAACAGTCAAACCTTCATGACAGCTGGTAAATCAGCCAACTTTATATAACCTGGAGTTTGTTTTTTAAATACAAATTTCATTCACTTTTTCAGCTATGCTCCTGAGTTTATTTTTATTTAGAAGAGTTGATTTTCAGACAAGTCCCCTATAACTAGATGAATAGACATTTGCTTGTTTCATCCACAGCTTTCTTCGAATACAAGGAAGATGGAGGAAGATTTCCCAACCCTCCATCTTACAGTGTTGCCACCACTTTGCCCTCCTATGATGAAGCTGAGAGAAGCAAAGAAGAGGCAGCCATCCCTCTAGTCACTGGAAGAGTCACGGTATTACTAAGTATTCCTAATTACAACATGCTTTGTTGTGTACTAATTTATCATGTTTTCAAACAAAGTATGAAAGGAAAATGTAGGTAAACACAAACCATTAAAACATATCTGCATATTCCTTACTGTTGGTGCAGGAGGATGACTTTGTGGCCAGGGATGACTTTGAAGATGCCGACCAGCTGCGAATAGGAAATGATGGCATCTTCATGCTCACTTTCTTCAGTAAGAACTTGTTTAGCATTTCACCAATTGACTCCTGTATAGTTTTTCTTGCAAACAGAGCAAACTGACATTCAATTTCATTTGTATAGAGTACAAGGCTTGTAACTGGATGGTTGTTAATTATATATATATATATATATATATATATATATATATATATATATATATTTGTTATGTAGTTGAAGTTGAATTATTGCTGTTAAGTGCTGTGCTGGATGCAAATGCCAGTACACTCATCGCACAAGAGAATGAGTTCCAGCCATTTTGAGGACTTGAAAAATGCCTGGCATATTAGACTAAAAATCTCCTACCATCTATTGATCGTGCTTTAAACATGACATAATGTCTTTTCTCAAATCAATTATTCTTTTTTTGTCATCAGTGGCATTCCTCTTCAACTGGATCGGCTTCTTCTTATCGTTCTGTTTGACCACATCAGCCGCCGGCAGATACGGGGCCATCTCTGGCTTTGGCCTCTCCCTCATCAAATGGGTTCTTATTGTCAGGGTAAGTGCTATTAAGTGAATATTCACCATCACTAGCTCAGCTACTAAAAGGCTGTTAAGTGATCTGAAGGTGCTCTTGTCTGCATTACTCTGGAGAAAGACTAAACCTATGACAACTTCCTAGGATCATGTCTGATTGGTTGATTCAGGGGTTGGAATTAATGCACAACTTTTATTTGTTCCAGTTTTCTACCTACTTCCCTGGTTACTTTGATGGACAGTACTGGTTGTGGTGGGTGTTCCTGGCCCTGGGTAAGTGAGAGACATCATGTTATAAACAAATAGCATTTCCAGGATTACGCTTTGGTAACTATTTTATTTTGTATAACTTTAACTTCTTGTGTTACATATCTTTTCTTTGTCATCCAGGCTTCATGCTGTTCATCAGAGGCTTTGTTAACTACTCCAGAGTGCGTAAACTGGCTGATCCCACCTATGCCACTCTTCCCCGAACAAGGGTACTCTTCATCTATTAGAGGTAAGGTGTGTTCATCTGCTCACAGTCGTGTTTGTCATTGGAGACATTTACATGCACACAGGACTCACATTACAGTGAGTAATGAGATTAAGGCGAGGATGGGATGAACTGTTTATTAGAAAAAAGACGTATTTGGCATTGCTTACCACCCACTAAGTGTTGAATGCCATTAAACATTTTCTTTAGTAAATACAAGTGTCAGGGTCACCATCACTGGTTGGCAGCTCTTTGAATCTCCTGACACTGGGACTGAATGTTCTGCACACACTTCAGCACATGCTACTCATGCTGACTTGAATCAATGGCTTTGTGCAGCAAGTAAACAAAATACCATCTAAACCACAACTGTAACACATATTTCAAATAGCCCGTATCCAATAGTCACTGTGAAAACATTAAAGTGTACCGCAGTGTCTCCCCGACCAGCTGCTGTTTGAACATCAGCTGATAGAGACTTAACATCACACCTACCACATAGTGAGCAACCTGCAGTCCATTTCAAATGAAACTGCACCGAATTTGCATAATAATGTCAGTTTACAACCATATATGTGAGAAAGCTGATAAATTTACCAGACATCTCTTCATCACTTGTGGATCAAGGCTACATTAGCTGCTACTAGCATAACACGCCCAAATCTCAGATAGAACTTTACACAGTTCAGCTGCATTGTGGGTAATGTATGCACCAGGTTTTGACAATGAAAAAGAATGCATGGAATAAAAAGGCAATATCTCAATAATTGTGCACAGCCTCTATAAAATGCTCAGGTGATGTCATAAGTGGCATATAACAAACTTGATTCCAAATCAAACAAATTGATTGGTTTGTTGCTCTGTTCTTGCTTTTACACAATTCTAGATTTTATCAACAAAAAACACAATTTAAAGTTTATGATATGACAAAAAAAAATGCTATAGCCAGTGTTGATAGTTCTTGACTGGAAAATTCCTCGGGTTACCCCCCAGCCAGAGGGAGAAGCAAATGTCCTTTATTCAAGAGTTCCAGCTGTTTACACACGACATCCTCATGTTGATGAATCGATAATAACAGGAAATTCAAAGTAGCTGAAACTGAAGTGTTGCCTTAATCTTGTCGCTGATTTTCTAGATTTGATTTATACATCTTCCCTTAACCCAAATTCAGGATGTCAGATGCAGAAGAACTGGACATGACCTATACGAGCAGCGACGGTGTGAAGAGTTCCAAATTTTAAATGAAGACGCTTGACAAGGAATCGGCCAGATGAGTTCTAGATGAAGACGACTGTCAATAAAATATTCAGGAATTATATCACTTGTTTTATTATGGTTTGAAACTTTATTAATGGAAAATGGTTAACAGTAATAGTCCCTTAATGTACTCATTAGTGGCGAATGTTAAGTGCTATTTACATCTCTGTCTGTAATGTATAAGTAATGCCTTATGTCATTTGATGGTAGCATATGAGCATGCGTCTGCCCTTAAGGTCAATAAATAGGGAGCGTCTCATGTTGGTGACACTTGAAGCCAACAGGTATTAATTAATACAACACTCTGTAGACTTGCCATAGCATGCAACACACTTTGTAATCTGCACTAATCTCACATCTTCATGGTTTTATTGTGACTATTATGGGCTGTTTTTAGAGACCACATACACGTAAAAGCTTTCATCAGGCTGTAAATTCTGATGTACAGATTACCACATATTTCACTCACCTGTTGGCTTTAAGTAGTGTTGCCCTTTTTTTTAGCCAGGAGGGGGCAGTGTTGTCCGCTGCTTTTAAGGTATAAAAACTATTCATTAAGGGCATTGTCATAATCCAACATAAATGCTTGTGATTCAAACACAGTGTTAGTGGAGCGCACCAAAATTACTTCCATGTGTCAGAAGTTTTACCTGTTCAATGTTTTGTTGTACATTAAATCAGGTAAAAGTATCCACTCTGGAAATAGAATTTAGGTTACAAATATGATCTTAGATGATTAAATTCTGAAACCCCAAACAAGCCACAGCCCCCAAACCAGATGGCCACAAATGTCAAGTGACAAACCCCGGAGCAGCTCAGTTGACAGTGAAGGGACGCCAAATTTCTTTTGGACAGCGAGAGCGACCAAGATGACTTTTTTTTTCATGGGCATATGAGCACATTTTCTGGTTCACATCCTTTTAAAAAGCTCATTTAGATGTAACAGCTTGACCTTTCCATGACTGGTCAGTGAGTCAGTGGAGTCTCATTCATTGCCAGTGGAAAAGCTCTGTGATGACAGAAAAGAGGCTTGGCTGTCTGGATTTCAGCTGTTAATGATCTCACTCACGACTTTTCAAATTATTTCATTAATTCCTTTTTCAGGTGGGTTTTTTGCCTTAAGATTTAATTTACAGATGGGGATTAGAATTTTTTTTTTTGTTGTTATTATAATTATTTTGAGAATGATTCATAAGGTGTAAGAAGTTAGCTGTCTTGTGGGTATCAAAACTATATCAAAGAATGTTGTATGCAGGTGCACTTTTAGAAACATAACCAATAAAACCCAGAGGACGTTTCCATCATTACTTTAAGCTCCAGACATATAAAACAAGGAATGAATGATGCAGTGGTGCAGGATTGTGTTTTTGTTTTATATCGGGGGAAACAGCGTGTCAGAATAACAGTGTTTCAAGATCTAACCACTGATTTCAATGGAAGGAGCTGAAATGGTTTTTAGTCAAACTGAACTGTTTGCCTCATCAGTTAACTTCATACTTCTGCTGTGGCATTGATACAGACCCATTATGCTTATTTCTGTGTGATGTAGAGCTGCAACCTTGGGGTTTTGTTGATATAAACTGTACAGAAAATGTTTAGTGTTAAATAAATGTCACTTTTAATGCGTCTATTCTGAGTTGTCTGGATTATTGGCCTTGCTCTGATGATTTGTATCATACCATTCCAAATATTACATTATTTACAGGTCAGTGTAATTAAGCTAAAGGCCACGATTATTAAAGTGTGTGGCTCAAGATTCCAACAGAGCCACAGTCTTTATGTATGTTTGATGGTGCACTGTGCAATTTTACACATTAGTGGCATCTAGTGGCTGCAAAGTTTAACTTGGACATGTGAATATTTTCAGCTTGTAACACTTGAGCAGGGCAGTGAATGACTCTTACGACCTTGATTCCAAAAGAGTTAGGATACTGGGTAAGACAAATAAAAACAATGTGATCATTTGCAAACAAATGAGTTGAGTTTTACAAAGTTTTCCTGAGTTCATGCAGTAATATCCTTTCATGTGTTTGACAAAGTGTTGAACTTCGCTCCATCCTTGCTTGTGAACAACTGAGTCTTTCCAGGATGAACCTTTCATCCAATCATGATACTATCATCTGTTACCAATGAACCTTTTAACCTGTGGAATGATCCAAACAGGTGTTTTGGATCAGTCATCAACTTTCACAGTCTTTGGTTGCTCCTGTCCCAACTTGTTTGAAACATGATGCTGCCATCAAATTCAGAATCAGCAAATATTTACAAAAATGTATCAGGTTGATCAGGTCAAACATTAAATATATTGTCTTTGCACTCTTTCCAATTGAGTATATGTCAAAGCGAATTCACAAATGATCACGTTCTGTTTTATTTATGCTTTACACAGCGTCCAACTTTTTTTTGGAATCAAGGTTGTAAACGTCTGCAGATCAAAGTGTACTCATAGTAAAGCCAAACTGGATGGGACTCCAGAGCACATGACATCCACCAAGCCAGCAAAATCCTCCATCAGTGGGTTACACGTGTCATTTGAATTTGAATAAGTGCTTTAGTTTGTGAGAAGATTCAACATTTTGAACAATGTTCCCACTGTAGATCACGGTGGTCCTTTTAAAGCAGTTCCTGCATTCTAATCGTTCCAGCTCCACATGAAGAATGACTTGTTCCTGCCAAAACCAAGTTTCATTGCCACCTGGAAACAATTTAGATAACCAGAAATTCACTATTCTAGGATTTTTTTTAAAACAATCATATATACAATATGCTATTGTTCACAGTTTTCTTTTCTCATCCTACACTATCATCTGAAATGGCCCTTTGTCTGAGAACCACTAACTGACATGAGATCATTAAAATCAGCTGCTCCAGCCTCAGTTGGCCGAGCTGTTCTGTCTGTTGATGATACTGTTTTTTTTACTCCTTATATTTTCTCACTTTCTCTTCAATGCAATAAGAAGCTACCAAATGAAATGAGATGTTGTGTTAGTGAACAAGAGGAAGATGACATGCACAGTGTCAGCTCTGGTTCATAATCATTAGCTGACATACATTTGATCTTGACTGATTTTTCATGTCTTGTTCTGGTGCAGTTCGTAAACTATAATAGTAAGATGTGTTAATAAAATAACCAATCCCCCCCCTCCAGGAGCCGCTTCACATCCACTGGGGTTGAGATATCACTGTGTGTCGTCACTCAGCCATCGGGGCAGAAAGAAGATGGCCTTCTGTCCGATGTGAGTCCTCGGACCCAGTTTAGGTTTTCCATTCTTTTTCAGACCTACATACCAGTTTCTCTCCTGATGTTTCTGAGACATATAAGTGTTGTAGTGGTTCTCCTCCAACTTCTCCAGGAAGTAACATTCATCAGTCACTGTGGGCTGGGATAAACAGAGAAGAAGCACAGACAGCTGACAGCACTTCAGATGTTTGTGTTGAGATGAGACGTTTAAAAAAATGCGGTCACCAAAGTTTAGATCAAGGTTGTATAGTCGTGAATAATTAATCATGTACAACAGATGGAAGCTTTATTTACACATGTTTAATGTACTGACTTACTATCGCATAGATGATCAAGTCTACTTCAGATACTCACAGAGCTGTACAATCGCCCCTCGTCGCTCATGGCCAGATATCGCCCGGCTTCTGTTCCTTGGACGACCACGACACCTCTGTCCACAGCTGTGAGCTTAAAAACAGCTGAAGGAGGGAAAATGAATTCAATAAGTTACAACAGCTGAAACCTGAAATGTTGGTCAGCCTTTCAGTATTTCAGACGGATGTACTCGAGTATAAAACATGGAACCTCTTTTCTTAAGAAAATAGATGACAACCATTTAATTTTACTGTATTAGTTTATTTGACAATGACAATGCTTGTGGATCGACGGGGGGAAAAACTCTGTGTCAATTTCTGTTGTCCCAGGTCACATGTTTGATACAATAAATGACATACCTCATGAAATTCATACACACATCATAGATTTGCACAAAATATTTCAGCACAGATGCTAGTTTGTTTAGTAAACGGACTGATGTCGACGTGATCTTTCATGTTGGACATTACTGAGAGGGCCTACATGTTTGTAATGTCTATTTTTCAAGAGCAGAAAGCTTGACCTTATAGAAAATAAATGATCTCAGAAATAGACCTCTGCACCAAATATGTGCCCCAGTTCCCCGTGTGTGTGTGTGTGTGTTACACTATCATACAGTTCATTATATAGTTCACCTCTAAGTTTATCACAGGACTTTGCTCCTCAGTGCTGGCCTACACATTTTTTATTACTCATGCGGTTAAGTTCAATAAGTAGACTGGTGCAGGACTACTGGGACGTCCTATATGTGTCCTGAAGCATCCTCCCCCTTTATAAAGTCAGTGAGTGTCCTCCATATGTTTGGACGCATGTATCTCTTTTGTCCCGCTCTGTGCACCTGCAGTGAACGCATCATTGCTGCGGGCCTGCCCTGGATGTGAGGTGCAGTCTTACTGTGAGGGTCCCCGTCCTCCCTGAGGCCCTGCACCGTCCCGTCGGACAGGATCTGGAGGTGATGTCCGCCATTCATGCAGTACAGCCGAGTCCGCCGCCGGTGGTCCGGCAGCAGGCCGCCGACCGCAGCCTGCTCCACGGTCACAAACTCCCCCCAGTCCGCCATCCCGCTCGGAGGAAACACGACTGCGAGGGTTGGCAGAGGAGCCTCGTTGTCTCTGGGGATGATCCGGACGTTCAGCCGCCTGTGTCCCCCGCAACGGTCAGGTGTTCACATGCGCGGGCACGAGCGCAGAGAGCAGCTGGATGCGCGTCCCCGACTCCTGGCCTCACCCTGTGTGAGCCCTGATCCCTGCACAGACTTATTGTTAATGTAGTAATAGTATTTATTGTTGTTATTAAGTAATTCATCATAAGGGAAAATAAGGACCAGCTCAATGATGAATTACTGAGCTGAGCTCATCATCAATATTCCAATTACAATTTCAGTAGTTTAATTCTGATTTGTGGTCAAGACATGGTTCAGGTTATGACAGGATAAACGTTTGTGATCATGGTTTATGAATGATAGTAGTAGTGATGGGACTGGATGTAAACCCTGGATGATGATGGAGACACCAGTTGTTTACATGTACTGCTGCAACAACTCTGCAGCACAGTATGTTGGGTACAGTTTTGAAGTACTTGTACGTGACTATTTCTATTTTCTGATACTTAATACATCCACTCTACTTTATTCCAGAAGGAAATATTGCACTTTTTTAAACTTACATTTCTGTTTACTTAAGGCACTTTGCAGATTCAGATTAATAATTCAAAATATGGTGAAGCAATAAATCATGGTGTTATTATAAATTAAGAAAATACTTATTGATCCCCACCTTTAAAAGCTGCATTATTTAAGTGATGAATGAAAATGAATGCATCCAATTATAAAGCAATATCATATTCCAAAAAGGGCCTTTCTGAGTACTTTAAGTATATATTGATGTCAATACTTATGTAGATTTACATCAGTAAAATTTTAAATGCAGAACATTTACTTGAGTATTTCTATTTCTTGATACTTTTACTTGAGTTAAAAATCTCAGTACTTCTTCCACCACTGCTTCATTTCTAAACAAGCACTTTCATTCTCACTTTACAGCTGAACTTGATCCTGGTTTACTCTCCTTAGTTTCATGGGACTCCTCTCAGCAGATTGACTTGATCTGAACCCAGATGCATCGAACGATCAAAACAGTCTCTACAATGAAGTTTGCTCTTCTACCTCGCTTGAATTGGAGGAGCTGCATCAAGAGTTTGAATGCTCCGCTGGCTGATCCTCATTCATACCATTGAAACTACACTTAGACTTAACATGATTATCAAAAAAAATTACATTTAGCACGATGAACTTTCCTAAAATAAAGGTGGACAATTTCAGTCAACTTCAAAAGTCTTCATCGACAGTCAATAAAGCAAGTGTGAGAATGGAAAAGCGCATTTATTTGATGAACAAGTGCTTGGTGTGATCATGGAAAGTGTCTTACAATGAGCTAACCGTTTCCGCTGTCCAGATTCATTGAGTTAACATCATGGCAAACATCAGCATACAATTCCTTGTTTCGAGAAGTACCACACAAAGACATACAGTTCCACCTTTAATCAATGGAGGAAAAGATCAACTGGAGTCACACTACAGAGGAGAAATAATACAGAGGGTAGGTATAGAAAAACTATTATTTGGAGACAAATACACCACATTTCTTTACAATGGATTATATGTACATATTCAAAACTTAAGCAAAACAAATGTTTTTTTAGAGAAAGCATATACCAGTGAAACATGATCTGCCCTTGATAATTCTCAAAAGTTAATGTCTGCATATGTTTTATACAAAATAGATTTTCAAACAATATTTGGGTAGTGCAAATCTTTTTTAGATTCAAGCTGGTTGATTACTTTCACAAACAGTTTGTGTGTGAAAAAGACTGACCCCTATCCTATTCACAGTATTACACAATTTGACCAAAGCCACAATGTTAGAGTAAAAAATGTGTTTGTTGTCTTTTAAAAACTGTACATTTATCTTCTAGGAGCTACTTAGTTTCCACCGACATGCTCAATTTGTCTATACGTGCTTTGGTCACCTTGTAGTCAAACATCAAATAGGCTTTTTAGTGCAGTCTTGGTAGACTGATTATGACTCTAAGTGTATCTGTTTCCTGAAAATCTGGCCTGCAGAGATAAAGTTAAATGTGAATCTACTGTATGAAAATAGCTTATACTGGGGAAAAAAAACAAAAGAGGAAGCGACCACATCTTGTTATGTGATGGTGATAGACTGTCGTTTCTATTGCATAATCAGTTGTCCTCCTCAAAAATGTACATACAAGAAAGCAAGGATACATTTTTGAGCAAGAAGAGGCAAGTGTGCGATTTCATATATATATTTATATATAATATACCTGTTTAAATGAACAGCAGCAGCAGAGATTTGGATACACTGAATGTGAAAGTAACCCATGAGTAACCCCTATATGCAGTTAATGAAGATGGTTTTCAACTATTTTGAATAAACTTCAGGAAGAAAAATAATAAGTATGCATTTCGTTCTGAGCGGGGGTGTGAATGATGACCATGGCAACACGTTCGTGATACTTTATCCTAAGCTGTGACGTGAATTTGACAACTGACAAAAATACACCATAAATCACAGAAGCAGACACATTTTGGGAATCCAAACTAAATGTTTTTTTTTGGTTCCTAAAATCAGGACACAAACGACGAAACACGGACGATCACATACTGTGTGTATCAGACATCAAATTTCAACAACCTGAGCATGGGAGTGGTTCAACATTGATAATGAGTGCTTTTCGATGATGTTGTTGGGACAGATGGACAATAGAGCAAGAGCAGAAATAATTTGACATTTTCTACATTTAAACACACCAGCGAGCTCTTCTTAGTGACTCGCATATTTATCCAATTACTTTAAACTGGCAGGGCATCACCTTTAATCTGTCAGTAGCATTTCTTTTAAAAGAAATGAATTCCTCTTTAAGGTTCACATTCATGTCAAAACCTAAATCACTTTGTGCTGACGAACTGATATAAATGTTGCAGCACATTTCAAAGTCCCACTTACACAACACACAAAGAAAGGGACACTGACAGACCTACATTTTACTATATGATTACACATCTGTAAGTGCTTTGTGTTACAGCTCAATTATCGCTCATTAATTATGACCTCGTTCCAGTTGAATGAAGATTGGATAATTCAAGACTTTGTGGACAAATGTATGAATTCAATACTGGGACGTGTTTCCTCCTCTGTCAAAAAAAACACTGACCAACTTCCAGCATCACTGAAAACAGACAAAACAGGAGTTTGGCACTGAAATAGTTCCCAGAGAATAAAGGATCCATTTTGCCTGACTCCACCAGGTGACTGATGCTAAGTGCTTTCAAACGTGGGGTGGGGGCGATAACAGATAAACGTGCAAATGTACACACAGACATGTAGACAAGGTGCCTACGGGGCATTAAAGGAGCAGGAGGGATTAAAGAGAAGGGGGTCAGCAGCTGTGGGAGGTTTACAGGGTGAGGAATCTGCCAGCGTCTGATCCAAAGTGCTGTATACACAAGCTGTCCATCATACAAACTGTTCATTTTAAGGGAATAGTCCCACATTTAGGGAAATTTGTGTATTCACGTTCTCGTTGAGTGGTGAGGAGAAAGTACTGTTAATATGAAGCTACAGCTTAAAGCCAATTATCTTAGCATAGCATACAGACTGGGGGAAACAACTAACATGGCTCTGTCTTGAGGTAACAAAGTCAACATGTGACCTTTAGACAAAGCCAGGTGAGCCGTTTCCAGTCTTTGTGCAACAGTAAAAACAACTGGTTTTTGACTCCAGCTACATATTGACTGTACAGACATGAGAGTGATATCAATGTTCTCATCTAGCTCTTGGCAAGAAAGCAAATAAAGTGTATTTCCCCAAAATGTTAAACCATTCCATTAAGAAACACAGCAAAGCAACAATGCATAGGCTTTCATTAATGAATTGTCCAAATCAGGTGCTCACTGAGAGCATGGACACACGGCTGAAGAAGGATCATCAGCGGCAGAATCATGGCTGCATGTTTGTCAGTTTTACAAAAGACACTGTAAAAAGAAGGTAAAAAATGAAGGACGGTTATTTTCCAACCAGTCTGAACCATGTTAGAACCACAGAAATGACTTTTCCTGATGAATTAAAAATGACACAATCTTGCAAACACAATAAAATATGCCCTCTCTTCTATGATTGGTAGACGCAGGTATCTATCACATTCCATTATTAGACTATTGGGGCAGGAGTGGGGGACTAAAATAAACACCAAAGCGGGCTATTTGCTACTAGAAAAAGTTCTCTATGTTCCATCTAAAGTCATACACTAAAGACCGGTACAGCATAACAGTCTTTCTTCACAGTCTTTTAAAGCCTTTAGCAGGGTACAAAGTGCTCAAATAGCACTTAGGGAGTTGAGTGTGCATGAGATCGTGTGAAAGGAAGCAGGCTTTGAATATTCTTTCTTAAGGACAAGGATAATTTCTACACACGGAAGATGGACCGAGCTGCCGCTTCTAAAGATAAACACAGCCATTGGAAAAAGGAAAACTTGCAACTGCATGTAACATAAAAAAGTACAATCAACGTACGATGAAGGTAGACCATGACGGGTTAAAGAGAAGCACACCTGGAACAGGTAGAAAGAAATGGCTAAGATGATATCTGAAGCAAAAAAGGCACATATTTTTTTCCCTTTTATAATAGACTCGTGTAAACCTGGAAGAGGTCAACTTGTGGGAGAAATCATCCTTAGAATGGTGTGTGTCGATTAACAATCCAACAGAATTGTTTCTTACGTTATTTAAGTATCAATCAAAGCAATGAAATATGCTTTTTACACAACTGGAAAACAGAGCGTTTTTTCCCTGTGCGACTGATAAACATTTTGTTACAACCTCCTATAAAAACTAAAAGAAGGACATACAGTCAAGAGCCTACTTTAAGAGCATGTTATTAATTAAGCTTTGTTACCTTCCCAGGTAACAACGACCTGGAAAATTGTATAAACTGTCACAATTTGAAAATGTAGAAAATACTATGAGAACCTGTACATAGACATTTGTTTTATCTATTTTAGATATTGTTCTGTATTTGAAGGTAAAAAACCTGAGACGACATGGATGTTAAGCCTATTCCTGTTTGTGATTATCATTTATCTTACAAACATTTCCTATTTGTTATACACTACATCTTAGTCTGCTCAACTAAACCTCTGTGCTCGCTGTCTGGATTCTACACAAACGTCTCCAGTCTCTCCGCTCTCTCCCTCTAGACCCGTAACCCATTACACAAAGTTGCATACTCGCTCCCAAAAACATCATTCACTCCTCGCCGCGGATCCTCAGTCCTTTCATCGTTGCTCGGAGGGTGGGTGGGGGTGGTGGTGAGGTGAGGTGATGTGGTGGGATTTTTAAGGCATTGTGTCTGTTACGGGGCACAGTCATCTCTGGTGGAAGAGGAGAGGTTTGACGCTCCCGGCCTTGAATTTTGGTAACTGGTTGCTGATGATCTCTGCCAACATCTCCGGGAACTCCACACTCAGGGATTTATTCACAAAGGTGTAGAAGCAGAAGCTGAGCAGTCCGCCGACCATCTGCAGACACGCAGGGGAGAACACGGATCATTAACAGAAAAACACACACATTCAGTGTTCGATGGACAAACACATTGTATCATGTTAGTTAGTTCAGATAACATACAGTACACTATTTCCTATCTGTATAAAACTTTTAAAGGTATTTCACTTTCAGTTGCTAGTTTCACTAAAACCCAGTTGGCCCAGTTGTTACAATCCCACAACCTTATTAAACACTGCAAATCAAGGTAACTCTGCATTATTGGGGGAAACATTTCCTTAAACCAGGTAAAGGCTTTAAACAGATGAGATCAATTACAGAGAGTAAATCAATGCTAAAGGAGTGAGAATGCTGCAGATTGCAGGTGGTCAATAAGCACCTGCAGATAACATGTAATGCTGATGTTGGAGGATGCAATTTGTCTTTGTGTGCTGCTCTGTACCTCGTGCATGGAGTCGAGCAGCTTGGTGAGCTGATAGAAGCGCTGCCAGTTTTGGCTGGAGTTCTCCTCGCGCTTCACGATGGCTTTCCCAAGCTCCTTAATGTATGACATCCGAATGTCATCGAACACCGCCTGGCTCTTCAGGCCGTCCTTTGGCACTGCGCGAGAGAGGACACTAAAGGTCAACATCTGGGACAGAGATGAGGATAATGTATTGTACTCGAGAGGCTGTTCATGCCAGTAGTTTGCACTTTCCTCACAAAACAGCTTTCGAATGCAAAAGACAACGGACATTCTTTACATTTTTAAAGATTATTTCAACGCTGTAAAAGGCTAAAAACAGCAGGTGATTAATAAACAGATGTGCATATGCAATAATATTTAGCAGCACGTAAAGGGTATATGCCTGCCAGAAAAAAACAGCACAGCCTGAGGAGGACTGTAGAATGTAAGCTGTGTTAAAGCTACCTGTAACGTATTATTATGGTTGTATTATTTTTGAATTATTGTGTGTATTTTTCCATCTTGAACCAGGTAGGCATGTGAAAATTCAATTCCCATTTACGATAATTGCATGTCAATTGATGAGTTGGAAAAGCGCTGTGATGTGATGTTTTGTCCTCTACATACATCAACATTATCTTTCAGCATCCGTGGACGGTATTGGATCGGAGTAATGGTGTTTGTAATGATTAAATTAACACAGCAGCATGTTTGAAATGACATAGGAAGAATGTGCTTCAGCTGCTTCAAGGTTAAAAAGTCTGACCTGTGCTCAGCAGCAGCAGGACCTTCATGCACAAATACTCGTCATGGGAAACCTGCAGCCGGACAAACTCGCTGGAGATCTTCAGCATCTGCTCGCACTGGTCAGCCATGTAGGGCAGCTTCATCCGCTCCCTGGAGGAATTAGGACACAATGGTTTAACAGCACATTCTTGTTTCACCTTAAGTTATAGTTGATATACAGGGCTGCCGGTACAGTCTCAATCAGTCAGATGAAGCAGCTCCCTATAATATCACTGCACATTAAACATTCAAGGTCTCGCTGCTAACAATCTGTGTAACCTATTTTAAATCAGTCTTACAGAAATTAAATTCAGTCTATTACTAGGTTGAGAGGAAGAGTGAGTGTCACTACGGTGATGAAGTAACATTGTGGGTGAAAGTAAGGATAAAAACTCAAGAAAATTATGCTTCGGCGTCGCTTTTTTTGTTCTTTAATTTGGGTTAAAATGAGCAGAAAAAACAGATTCTTAGCCATTATTCATGAAAAGCCACCTTAAAAATGACATCATCTTTTATCAAACTGAGAAAGACTGTCTCAAGGCTGCCATAATCAAACAAGGCTGTTGTTGAGTATTGTTTAGAGGCTGACTGACAAATAGAGAACATAACAACAGCAGATATTAATTATGATCCTATTAACTTTCAGCTTGCGATTTTGGAAAAAAAGCAAAAGGCCTATTATAGCCTTAAGCATGGCGGCTGTGTTGACTGCTCACTACAATCAGAGTGCTGTTTACAAACGAAGTCATCGAGTCTGTAAGAGGGATGAAACGGTGATTACCAATGACAGCTGACAGACGCTGTTTGATTCTCGGGAGATATGACACACACAGCACAGAGCAGAGAGCTCCACTGATATATATAAACAAACAGATGTATGCGTTGGCTCACTGATTGGGAAAAAAATATCATAAAAAATATACATAGAAAAACACTTCAGTGCTCAATTTATGTGAGGGGCCAATAACAACTCAGTACACTGGTGTAGTGCTACTTTTGGTATCAAATTAAACAACAAGGGTTAGACTTATACATAGACTGAAAATGGACTGATACATACTCGTTGATGACGAGGTCTGGGGCAAAGCAGAGCATGTTGCCATTACACTGCTGATAAGACCTCCAACCCAGACCAAAAGACATGAGGAAGAGCCAGGAGCACTGCAGCAGAGTCATCTGATCATCCAGGTGCAAGTTCCTGAAACCTGAGGGGAAAGACATGAAAATGCTTCAACTGTCTACCAATACAGTCACAATTTGTGAGAGGGTGTGGTAGTGAAAGTGACAATCACAAAATGAAAATACAGTGAACAATTTAGATGTGTACTAAAATGTAATCTTACACAGGTAATACATTGCATGTAAATATGCAGTAAAAATACTAATAAAAGCACATTCATTTTTCCGGAAGTAGAATCTTGCTGACAAGTTTTAACTTTTTTTCCAACTTCCAAATTTCCCAGCTTTTGCCAACTTCTTGTTCAAGTCAGCACCTTAATCAGATTTCACTCGGTTCGCCATATGTGCTTACGTGTCAACTTGGCCCTAGATGAAGCAGTTCCAGATGTAGTGCCAATGTGTTTGTTGACACAAATCGCAGCAGAAAAGACACCTGTTTTTGCTGCGCCAACACATTACAACATCTCCTGCTTTTAGCAAACACTTGTAATATTCGTGCTTACAATATGTTGTGGCCTGTGAAATAAAATGTAACTGCACATACTGGCTGCATTATGGGTTGAGTCTGGTGTCAGACGACAGCCTGAAAATCCAAACAATGGAGGACAGCTTACACCATAATTAAGTCTCCTCTTAGTAGGCTTGAGCTTTTTTCTATTTTGTGGGATATCAAGAGCAACACTTAAATACTGGCCCTACATGTTCTGTATATAGGTGTCATTACAGAAAGAAAACACAGATTGCAAACTGCATATCTGTGTGAAATGTTACAACAAATTTTTCCTTTGAAACTTGTGACTGTAGATTTACCACAATTTGTCACATCGCAAACTCACCAACAGAAACTACTTTAACCTCCCCATACATAATCTACTACTCACTGCAAAGGGCAAACTTACACTCCGGCTCGCAGCGTACACTACTAACCTGGCAGAGCCTTGGCCCACTTGACAGCAGAGATGACCTGCCGACCACCCAGCCTGTTGAGGGTGGTCATGAGGCGGGTGGAGGTGTCGGGCAGGGTGCTGTCGTAGCCGGCGTAGATGGTGTCCGGCTCGATGGCTTTCAGCAGGGACAGCATTGTGGGAACGAGCTGAGGCATGCACTTGGGTACGAGGGAGCGAGCCTCGATTGGCGGAGGAGTCGTCAGCTCAGGCGGGTTGCTTGGCTGGGCGCCCTTTAAGCGGTTCAACTTTTTGGTTTTGCGGGCTGCAGAAGAAAAAACATGGATGAACATGTAGGGAAGCTGCGGAGGACATGGGAGCAATTAAAGCAACTCAAGGGTACACAGTTTGGTGTTGCCCGTGTGGTTAATATCTACCTTCCAGGTTCATGCCTGCCATCAGACACTTGCGGAAGCGGCATGCGGGACAGTTCTTCCTCCTGATCTTGTCTATTATGCAGTCGTTCCTCCCTGCACACAGGTAATTATGCTGCCCTGAGGCACACAAAAGAGGAAGATTAATCTGTTATTTACCTTCACTGCTGTGACAAACACTCCAGGGAGGAAAAACTAATTAGCTGTATCGCAGTTCTTTTCTTTGTAATGATCATGCCGCAAACTTAAAACCATAATGACTCCAGCATTTGAGTAAACGTATGTGACACAGATTAATGACAAAGCTTATCATAGGCAATGAATAAAAAAGGGAAAGAAATAATGATGTTGTATGGTTGTGTACCTTCCACTGCTCTCTTGAAGAAGACCTTGCAGCTGCCACAGGTGAGAACGCCATAGTGGCAGCCTGAAGCCTCGTCAGAGCACACCAGGCAGATTTTATGAGTCCCTGTCTTTCCCTGTGCCGAGGATGTAGCAGTGACCACTTCTTGTCTGGTGGTAGAACTGGAGGGAGAGTGTGGAGACAGAGCAGAGAAATGTCAGGAATATTCAGTACCTCCTAAAGGTTTCCCTATAGAGTTTCACAGTAGAGTTATGGAGCTGTCTTTCTAAGTGGGTCCCCATCTTGTTTGTCTTGCATGTGCTGGGTGATCAACATGAGCACAAATGTGGATGCGGGTGGTCTGACATACATTCTTATCAATGGTAATACATCACTCCATTGATCCAATGAACTAGCAAAGGCAGAAAGAAAAGAAAACTGCTTTCTAGTAAATAGGAGTGTAAAATGGAGGTTGCTGGAAAAAGTGTGAGGAAGGACAAGAATTCATTACATTTGTTAGATCTCAAGGATACACACAGTGCATTTTGGGGACTAAAACTGAATGTAAACATTAGCTTTGTTTGTTTCCAAAAATAAAAAAATAAAAAAAACTCCACTGGGAACCTTTAACCATGAAAACATACAGTATATTTTACCAGCAAAAATAAAACTTGACTATAATCTTGACTTACAGTGTTTTTAAGCGTTACATTAAAATTATTTAAAGTATCACAAAATAGCTACACAAACATTTTAGTCAAATTCATGACACATATACTGAATGTCTACAGTCTGCTTTTTACATTCTGCCTATCCAACTCTTGAAAGCATCCTCTCAGTTTTTAGAGTTCGGCTGTAGTTCATATTTATAATTCTGTACTAAAACTTTAAATAAACTACACAGATACACTGCACATACATATATCCCCATCAGAGTCAATGTGTTCCTTGTGCTTGTCTCTCCTCAACTTTGCTTTCGTTCCCAGCATCATGAGTGAAGAAAAGTCAGTCCATTGTGCCTGTCTGGGCCTCTAAAGCCCAAATTATCTAAAGATCTGTGGTCACATCCTAAATCCAGTGGTTGTCATAAAACAGCCCTTCTTCCTTTGATTGAACCACAAACGTTTCCAGAGCCTGTCCACAGTGGTTAGAGATGCACTTTTCAAAACTACCACTAGAGGTCATCAGGCTTTGCAGCATCCATGTGCCAGAGGTACACACCCCCTTTCTAAGCCAGTGGCCACAGCAACAACAACGCCCACAATGAGAGGATATTGAGCCTGAGACTTGCAAACAACTGTGTCTGTCTGTCCATGTGTCCATGAGTTGGCCACCACAATGAAAACAAACACTTTTATTTGAAAACAGCTGCACTGTCACTGAACTCTAAAGCACTTAGACGGATCTGAGCCAAGTTCACTTCTTCTCACTGTTATACAACATGAGGTTTTCTAACCATATAGCATGGAACCTTTCTCTCTATGTCCTTGGGATATCTTCAGAACTGTTCATTCAAGTAGAACTGATCTACTTCACACTTAGTGGGTGTATTACTGGAGACCCAAGGACGTGCAGTGTCTCATTTGGTGCATTTGGACACACGGCACGTTCAATATTAATAAACTTTGAATAAACAAGTGAACAGCGCTCTGTGCAACAGTGAGGGCAGGGCTTCTGCTGACTGAGCTGAGCATGTCTTCACCAGAAACCTTGTTAGAGTGACATTTTAATTAAATGCACTTTAACAAAGAAGCAGAAATAACAAGAATCTTTGTCATTACTAATAATTTAGGTGTGGTTCATGATTAGGGAATGCCTCAATAAACTGTCTAAAACTGGTGGTGTATTGTAATATTACTGTGTTGATAATAGTTTAAAGAAAGGAAAAAGAAATGTGGGCACATGCATACATCTAAAATTGTGGGTCTGAAGCTGCTGCGTCTAGAACTGTGGGGGTTCTGCAGGTCAATGATAGAGAAAGCTGCAAGCAGCAATACCGGAGGTCAAGCGATCAGCCTGTTCTGAACGGGCACTGCACTAGTTAGTATGAAAGCAGGTCAGGCACCAGCAGTCAGAGGGTGTAGCAGGATGGGAAAACCTGAAAGAAACATCAAAGCATCAAGTCCACAAGCACTCAGAGCTGGATAAAAAAATCCCCACCAGGGAGAGACCTCAGAGGAGACCGTCTAGCCATGACAGAAGCGAGGGCGTTCTGAGCAGAACTGACAACACACTGTGGTCAAAAGGTCTCTCCATTTAGCTCTTATGATGATAGTTTGTGAGCTTTTATTTCCTGAGTGTCTTTAACTGTGTTGTTTCGTACATCTGAAATCAAAACCCTGGAGCGTTTATCCCCAAATCTTTTGGTTGGTTTGGGGAGGACACCACAAAAGTTCTTGAAGGGGTGAACAGCTCCCTCCTGTTCCAGCTGTGAGAGGTGAAACTTGGGGCAGATTGAATTGAGAACACACAGCGATTAACTACATGAATCCACTAAAACAGCATTTTCAAAGATATCTGAGCATCAGTTTTTTAAAATCACAATCCTCTGAAAGTATTTTACAATTTTAGGATTTGAAGATTTTAATTTCAGTGTGATAGATAGAGCCTAGATGACATCACATGGAAGCACTAAGCAAATCACACTCCATATTGTAGGCAGAATTTATCATTGTTTAAGGTGGATGACCTGAGCAGAAGGAACATTATTATGAATATTTATAGCTATAGTGAAAAATCAAAGCCTTGTTTTCAACTTAGAAATTGAACTCATCATTCTAACTAAAAAACATTTCAACCTACACAGATACATTATTTGTACAGACAGAAAAGTCATTAATCATTCATTTGTAAAGAGAAAACAGGAAACATAAAATTAATAATATCCAATGTACTTCATTTGAATCTGTGATCATCCTTTGTTGGTGTTGCCTTGTCATAATCAGTTTCTGTAGTCTTTGGACCTGCAACAGTTTTGTTAGGTTTACCACAGCATTCTACATAATGGAAATATGCATCAAGAAATATAAAATTGCTAAATAAAGTTAGAGCATGTTGTTAAAATTATGATTAATAATTTATCATTTTGTATTAACAATGAATTAAATGCCTTGCACATGTGCTTCATTGACTGTAAAGGTGCGGGGTGGAGGGGTAAGGGGCAGAGGCCATGAATAATATATTTCTCCTAATTGCAGATGGAAAAAAAATAAGTCAGATATTCTGTAAAAAACTGCCAACTTAGAGTTGACTTGGAAAATCCTGATTTCAAGTGGACATCAGGAGACAAAGTGGAAGTCAAATGTGAAGATTGGACAGAAGTGTCAATTCAACCATTGGCTATACTCGCTCATCTTTTGATGGGTCACAGGGGTCTGGAGCCAAGAGGTGAGGTACACTCCTGGACAGGTCTCCAGTCAATCCTAAGGCTGACACATGGAGACAGACAACCATCTAGACTCATATGCAAACTCCACACAGGTCCCAGCCAGAAACCCAGAACCTTCATGGTGTGAGGGGGCAGTGCTAACTACTGCGCCGCCCTGGCCAGAAAAGTGACTCTAGTTTGCTATAACAACTTTATAAGGTGATAATATGTCAATTTCGTGTTTACAGCTTGATCCTCTGCCCATATTTCCCCCTTATAGGAACACAGCTTAAACAAAGGCTTCACTGTAGTCATTTGAGAGGATGGTTAATAATTCAAGATGTGTTGTCTACATATGATTCAGTGTGTGTTTTTTTTCTACAAGCTATTTTTGATGAACAACATCATTGTTATATTATCATCTGAATTACAGTTCTGTTCTCCATTCCGCCTTCAGCATGTCTTAATACCTGCTATTTGAATGACAGTGAACACAAACAGCAGTAGCCTGTCTAAATGGTCATAAGGTAAATACAATTCATATCTGTGCTGCTGCGATGATGTAACCAGTACGCCATCTGTCTCTCACACAGACTTATGTGGGGGTTCCTTAACGGCTAAAACAGCACGCACTAACAAAAGACCTTCACGCCCCAATATGGCGGAGGACGCTAATGAGTCCAGAGTGATGCTGATGATGATGTCAGAGGGTGTGGAGGGGTAACCAGTTTGTCCTTCACTGGCCCACTGGGATGGTATCAGCAGGACAGCTTTACTAGAAGGCTTTAGGCCACGGGGTCAAATCCAATTACTGCAGCAGCTACATGTTTTCCAACACCAAAGCAAGCCTGAAGTGAAGTCTCTGCTTTTCAGTATTTTCCTCAGTGTTCAATCTGGAATCAGTTGGTGACATTCAACTAAGCCATAAGGCAAGTTACAAAACTGTTTCTGTGGATTGTCAGACACAAACCAATCAAAGCTGCACGGCAATCTGCGGAGACCGAATTTCCTCTTTCTGAAACCATCTGTTGAAGTGAGAGCTCGCCATCGACAGGAAGTTCTTGCATTCCCTCGGAGTTTACTATCGGTCAGAGCACAGCCACAGCACAAAGGCAGGCAGAGACACCCCGAGATGGGCCTCGGCCTCAACAAGGGCAGCGCTGTGAAAGTTAACCACTTACGTCTGTAGGAGTGTGATCAATCAGCCCCGGGTTTTAACGAGGCAAGCCACTTCACGCACTTACGATAATGCCGGTGGCCCAGTGCCCCGCTTAACAATTCATAATCCCCTTTTAGCCGTGAGTGTCACGAGTAGCTTGGCAGGCCCCAGCTCTATATACCCCAGCCTCTTTGTCAACTCAGACGAGCAGCTGTTAGAGCTACATCACTGCAATGCCAGGCTGTCTCTTTTTAGGTGCGATAGATCATTTAGTGCTTGTGCATTTATTCCACACTTAAGTCTACATCATCCTATTTGACCTACTTCAGGCCCAGCCACAGTATATGAGTCATCTCAGAGAAAAATATGAACAGTTATTTTGTTTCTCTGGTTGTCATGTTGTTCACATGTGCAGGGTTTTCCCTAGATTTCTGGTAGGCTCAGGTGCTGTGGTTGCAGAGGGGGTTGTGTAGTTGTGGGGTTTTGGTAAACCTCCACCAAGAAGATTTGATGTTATTTGAATACAAACCATGCATTTCCACCTAATTTTACAAAATTATCATTAAAATATTGATTTAACTTGCTCTGTGTTTCATAAAAACATATAACATTGGTGAAACAAAGGTGAAGAGATTTGAACTGTGATTTGCTCACCCACCCAAAGTCTTCGCCACGGTCTCTCTGCCCACTCTATGTGCGTAGGACCCACACCCTTGGTCAAACACACAGAGGAGTGGGTAGAGAAGCTAGTGCGACCATAGATGACAGCAAAATGTAGTGGAGAACATTCAGCATAGTTTTTTTTTTCATTCGACTAAAGCGCTGTGAAAAAACACTTAGGCACTGCATTTAAGTGTTATAATGGTAGGGAAAATCCTGCATGTGGTGAGGTCAAGCTCCTCAAGAAGACTGAAAATGACAGAGTAAGGATCTTCACAAAAATCTGGCTGGGTTTCTGCATGCTTAAAACCTGATTTCTCTGGTACTGATATGGGTAAGCATTGCACAAACATCTCATCTCCATCTGTGAGCGTGAAGACGAGAGCAGAGGAGGAGCAGAAGGAAGTGCTCCTTCCCCGAGGTAAGAGCCACCAAAATAGAAAGGGGAACTGGTCTGCACGCTCTGAATCATTCTTGCACGCAGAACAACAACACAGCTTCTATGAGCGGGTGGACAGACTGGGTTTCTTTGACTAAAGACTGTTCTGGACTTCTCTAAAATATCTGCATCCTGTGCCCTCCAATACAAACAGACAGTATGTCTTTGTAAGTACTTGACATTAGTGCCATGCTGTCACAGAAAATTAATACAAAGGAGATTTAGTACCCTTTGGAGCAGTTATTCATTGACATCAAGTGTTTTTGTGGCCATTGTTTTAGTTCACAACACAGGCCATTAGTGAGATATTCGCACATGCGATAAGCTGAATGATCACTCAGTGTCATCGCCTACAAGGAGCTATTGTCTCCTCTACAATGTTTTGAAAAATCCACTTCATCAACATCTACATTTTGTAGCCAAGTTCAGCAACTACTGCTTGACTACAAACACCAGAGAAGACTAAACCAAACCCAAGGCTGAGCACAAGAAAAATAACCCCAAAGGATTTGAGTTTCCATATTAGTTTCCATAATAGGAGTCGTTAGTGACTTGCGTGTCAGTGGGAGGCGGCTTCCTGGCCTGTAAAATGGATTGGAGGCTTGCTGCCGCTACTGTGTGTAACAGTAATACCTTTTGCTGGATACCGCTGAATGTGGGAGGAACCCACTCCCAAAGTTTGAATTTGCTGACTTGACAACTGTACACAATAGCAAGAAGAAGGGCACAAACAATGCAGAGACTTAGCTGTATCCTCTTAACCTCAATATGGGTAATTTCTATAAACCTATTCGGTGTCAAGACACAACATAAACTAAATACAGGAAAAGCAAAACTGCGGTTACAGGGGAATGCTGTAATAACGCGAAAGTGACTGGAATGGCTGGCATTTGATCTGGTGCATTCACTTGGCGCCAGCTGTGGGGAGGCGGGAGAGAAAGTAGGTCAGCAGAGTAAGAGCTTCACAGCAGCCTGCCTGCCACAGCACTCATGACACACCCACATGTACACACATGTGCACACCTACACACTCATGCATAATACACAAAGCTAACAGACACACATGTCATATACACAAACAAATAAAATCATAAAAGGTGATTTACAGCAGCTGAAAGCTTCTGCTGACAGTCAAGGTCTCTGCCCTTGGTTGCAGGAAGTAAAAACAGAGGATGAAGGAGGAAGAGAGAGAGAGAGAGAGGGAGAGGGATAGAGAGAGAGAGACACAGAGAGAGAGAGAGAGAGAGAGAGCGAGAGAGAGAGAGAGGAGGGGTGTGTCATAGCAAGACTGTACACTGAATAAAGACTCTGACCAAAGATTACTCTCAAAACACAGGGCTAGAGAGCTGAGGCTGTTCATAAACTATATATAAGCTTTGCATAAATACAGATATCTATAAATAAACTAATTTAAGACCATAAACTACTCATGTATCAAATCAGACATCAAACCACAGCTGATACATCTGACAGCTGGGGCACACACCATTTTCACTTCAGCAGCACCCGTTGAATCCGTGGTATATGTCGTAGCCCTTCAGTTAAAGCCTGTCACTCTGGTCCCCGCTATGGTTTGATCAGGCTCTATATTCTGAGCGGAGACAGGATAATTACCTGTTAAATACCTGATCTACTACTGAGCTTACCCAGTCACGAGGAAAGGAACGTATGCAACAAGTTGTTAGAAAGTCCTGGAGGCACTGCAGCTGTAAAACACAGGCCTACATTTCGTCAATAGGAAGCAATGCAGCTTAAGATCTTTGTATGGATACAGTTATATAGCTGTGCATCTTAAGAATGCTAGTTGTGTATTTTGTGCTGGATTTGAGGAAACCAACATGTGGAGATAAGTAAAAACATTTGCTGTGAGAGAGAAGAAGTCAGGAAGCTGCTTTAACACAGTCTGTTTTCAAGTTCTTCCTAAGCTTTATTCAGCAGTGAGTCATAGCCATTTCCAAAAGTTGACTCAATATTCCCACATGTGAAATTCTCTGGAGTCTTACCACTGTAGTGAAGACAACAGACGGATATGCTCTTCAACTTGCCCAGGCACTGCTTCATTCAGCACAGGTCTGACGGCACAGCAGGCTCTGAGCCAACAAGTCAGGTTTAGTGCCATCAGTCTGTTAATATTAGGGTCTGCAACTAACAGACATTTTCATTAATAATCTGTCCATTTTTTTCTCAATTAATCTATTATTGTTTGTGTGCCTCACAATTTCTTAAATCCCTAGGTGACAACTTCAAATTACATGTTTGGTCCCATCCACAGTCAAAAACTGAAAGATATTAAGTTTACTATTACATAAGACCAAGAAAGGCAGCAAAGCCTCACGTTTAAGAAGCTAAAACTGGGTCATGTTAACACTGTTGCTCAAAAAACATCTTAATGGGCTCAATGATTATAAAAGTTATAAAAGCTGCTGATTATTTTTCTCTTGATTGATGAATCAATAACTCGTCTCTGTTCTGGTTAATATTCAACAGTATTTACCAAAATAAGATCAAGACGGAAAGGTTACATCTGATGAAATAGAAAAACTTAAGTCAGTAGGCCATCCCCATTAAAATTATTTCAGTGAAAGGCTCAATGAATGACATCCCATTTGTGTTAAAACCTGAACCATACATTACTCACGGACATGCATCTAAAGAGAACACTAGACCCTGAAACTTAACAGCACTGCTTTGTCTGAATGTGAGACATGAGAACGGCTCGAGTCAGGGAGCCAGTTTTATTACTCCTGCAAACAACGTTCCTCCATTACACATGATCGACTCAAAAAGCCTCCAAGAAATTCCAGTAACTTACAGTGCGCACCATAAAACGTTTTAATAGATCAAGCGGTCCACAACATTTCTGACTTTGCGAAAGAGCCCGGAGGTCATAATGGGGCACAGGCTAGAAGCAGGATGTACGGCTAAGCCAATTCATGTCACCCACCCACCCACCTATGGGCAGGGCCTAACAAGGAAATACCACACGAAAAACAATGGTTGCATAACACAGCCCTACTAAATGAGCTGTGTGATTATTACTCTTTTTTTCTCCATTCAATGTAGGTATTTTCTGTCAGTACAATTCAATTTGAATTAGGCCATGCCACATCAAATCCATCATATGATGAGGGCGTGTATTTCCCAAAATAGGAACAGAGCAGAGCATTTCTCAAGGTGAAGAATTCTTCATTGTGTGAGAACTGGTTGTTTGTGAGTCAAACTGTAAAACTGACTCAGATTGTAAAACTATGATGCAGAAAATGAACCGACTGGTGATATGGAAGACAACTGGTTATGTGGCAAGTCCCAGCTGGTTAGGCTAATGTAAGAAGACCTGCAGAGTGCAAAGCAGTAAACAGTTGGGCAGGTACTCTGTGCCACGCGAGGTCCTCTGAGCCTCAGCTGTAGCAGGAAGCAGCAGCGGTGCCATTGCGTGAGAAGCTGGAGGTGATGGTGACCTGAACGCAACCACCCAACAACCACAGAGCCAGCGCAGCCCTGCATTCAGCTAATTTCAAGCTGCTAAAGGTCACATAGGTTGAGGCGAACAGGCACCACACAAAAACAAACTCAGTAGAGACACACACACAGAAATGCTACGTTTACACACCGATAAGCCAAACGCCCACATAAAATCACCTGGGCTCACACCACACGCACAGACATAATCCAATGGTTAAACACACAGACAGACACTGATACACACACCTCTAAAGAAAACAAAGACAAGGCAATTAAAGCCACATGTGAAATGACGATGAGGTGTATCTCATGCCTCTCCCCATCTGTTCCTGGTCAACACGCATTAGGTCGACTGTCAGACAGTTCTGAAGATGGTACCAAGCATCATTTGCACAAACAATAAAAACAAATCCACAGCTGAGTCCTCTTCCACGTGACGCACTCCTGCATGCCAATCTCTGAGCTGATCACTCCCTGTCAGATACTGTGAATCAGACAGGCGTGAATGTAAAAGAGACACAAAACAAAACAGCCTCTAAGACATGTGTCACACCACTGTTGTTGCTGAGGAATTTTTATTGAGCCGCTTCACGACTGGATCCCAAAGCCACGTTCACAGCAGAACCCATAAAACTCTTTAGGGCAGCGAAGTGTGGGGCTGTGTAGACTTGTTACTCACTGGAAAGAAATCACAGCTGAAATTAAGATTCAGCAAAATGACATGAGTAAGTGAAACAAGCAGCCTTTTCACTTTTCTCTACTACACAATTCTTGCTCTTACAGTACAGGCCAGATCATTCTGCAAGGGCCACAATTCATTCATCCCTATTGTTGAATGAACCGTCTCTGCTGCTCCTTAGGGATAGATCTGCTTCAATTGAAGACAGCGCACATCTCAGGTTTATTTTTGGCATAATGGAAATGAAGGATCGAAGAGATCTGCCTCAGACTACTTCATGAGCGGATACTTTCCTGAGAGCTCAGCAGAGCAACAGGCTGTTAAACTGAAAAATAAGAGACGATAAGATTTTTAAAAAAAACGCAAACTGGTTCTATCTGGTTTAGAAGCAAAACACAATGAGATAGGGACACACATAGTGATGCTCAGGCTTGTCCAGAAAAGAAAGATGATTAAATGTCTGACTTGGATAAAGTGGAATTCCCCTGGCTTTTTAACAGCACATCCTCTCTCCAAGTCTTGGTGCTGATTGCAGCAGCCACGTCCTATAGAGTCCACGAGCCTGTCTCACAAAGCGGGATTAGAGGGTTAACTAACTCAAGGGTTAAACCAGACATTTTTGTCTCAGGACGATGGCTTGATTTCAAATCGAGCTCCATTGCTATGGCAACCCATGCTGCAAACCAAACCTGCAGAAGCGGTTTTTGTTCAGGCTTATCAAAACGTATAAAATGTCCACCTCCTCATGCATCAACTGTGAGGCAAGAATGGAGCTACCATTCGTAAACGATCAGAAAAAACCACACTCAGGTCAAAGTAACAAGTGCTAAAAGAAATGTGTTTACACACCACAGAAAGATTTTTCTTTCCATTATATCAGATACAGATTATGGAAGCTATAATGTTGTGTGTTGTGATTGAAGATTTAAAAATAAATATCTAAAAGACAGTTTATGTTTTGGTCAACCAAGTGTTTCACGATGTGTATAAAACAAGACTTTCAAAAATATTTGGTATCTATAGATGCTTCTTTTAGTAATATATTTAATTTACAGCCTACTGATGCATATTGTTCTGAATTTATAATACAACCAAGAGTGCAGCTTAGGTGCACACGAGGCCGCCTTATGATGTCTGTAAACTCTGTTCCATATCCAGGCTACTTAGCACGTGAAAAATGCAGAGCCCTATAAATTATTCAACACAAATTTATAGATTACTGCTTCCGTCATTTGATGAGTGTATTATTTTCTACTATTATCACTTTTAGCTCTCTTATAACAGTATATCTTTTACTTTGTTGACTTTTCACTTTTTGAATAGACAAGGATTTTCCTGCAGGGATCAATATTTTCAACATATATATCCTGTGCTTTATCTGAAGATGCTGCATGTGACTGTGTTTACAAACCCTAACTCCCTCATGTGTATGCACTCATAAACTGGATTAATCCTGAACTGACAAAACCAGCTGATAAGCACCTTTGTGAGAGCTGTTATCCAGAATTGCCAGTGTTTCATTGGTGAAACCAGATAACAGAGCCTGCCTAAGTTGAACTATAAACAAAACAAGGAGGGCTGAAACACTAACAATTACTTTCAGCACTGATTAACAACTTTGTAAATGCCACATTAAAAATAATGACGTGTCAAGTGTCAATCTCTAATTATTAAGGCCCAAGTAAAGTCTTTACATTAGGGGCTGACCAAGGTATCTTTTAAATAGATTGGTCTCGGGTATGAGTGGCCCTATCTCTTTCAGATCCTGTGTTTACTGCACTCAGGTAACAAGGGCTGTCAAAAGACACCTCATTTATAACAGCGAAACCATTTCCTAACACACAAGATTATAAACAAGTGAACCATAAAGCACAGTAAACAAACAATCAGCAGCCAGCACATTTCATTAATGATATCCAGCCTGTCACTGAGCAACAATAGGCCCAAAACCTCTTCCGGTTGACATTTCATAGTGACATTTCTAAGAGGAACTAAGCTTCTAAAGGTAAGTTGCTTAAAAACTGCATGTAAACATCAGTTTGGTGTTTAAATCATGTACAAACATACTCGCCATACAGTAGCACAAATAAGATAATAAGAATACGAATGAGATAGTATGGAAAAAACACTAAAAGGACACAAAACAAAATTTAAAAAAGCTGGGATACCAAATATGTTTTCTTAATAGAATTTAGCTGTCATATGTCAGCTAAATTGGGTTGGCTTTACTGATTCTAATATAGGCCTTCTTCAGGCAAAATGTGCACTGAGCATCTGTTTTATGAGGGGAAATATAATTACATTTGAGTACTAGCAAATATCTATTGTGACTTAAAAAATAACTCTGATTAACAATCTGTTAGCCAAATTGTCATAACTAATATACTGCTAATTAACTACCTGATAAAATGGCCAATGATTTCAGCACAAGGATATCACTACATGTGAGCATGAAGCTCGTGACAGCCACAGCTCTGTTGCAAAGATGAGGATAAACACCTCTGGTCTTTGAGCAATTAGTATTGGATGTCTCATGATGCAAGGGATGATAAAATAAGACATAACAGGGATCATAACATATATAAATTTGCTCAAGTTAGACTAAAATGGTCAAACTAGACTACACAGCTGAGTACTGTCTACATTTCTTACCTGGCAAAGCTGATGGGGTAAGACGGAGAGCTTGAGAAAGTCTCACTGGGCCTGCGCATTGCTGAGTTGTCCCCAACACCCTGGCCTCTGTTCCAGGGCCCACCAATGGTCGTCACTGGGAGATACAGGCTGGACACGGGCTTCTGATCCTTCTGCTGCTGAACTTCACTGCTGCTGGGGTTGACTCCAAAGCGGTAGCTCTGTCCTCCTGAAGTGCTGACCCCACAGATGGAGATGGGGTTAGAGCTGGGCATCTCTGTGGAGGAGATGCTGCTCATTTGGCAATAACTCTGGCCTGCAGAAGACTTCTCCTGTTTGATCACATCAGAGGTGCAGTGCTGAATGAAGCCTGCATCTTTTTCTTTCTTCACAAGCGCAGACAAAGTGGTTGTAGGGGTTAAGGAGGCAGTTGTTGATATACTGGAGCAGGACTGATCTGGACTTGTCATACTGATGCCATTGAGAGCATCAGACACAGCTCCACTGCCATTAACGCTCTCAACCACAGCAGGCTTTATGTCTCTCTCTGAACTTACATCCCTAAGCAGAGAATCGTCTGCCAGAGAGGACAGGAAGGCATCATCCCCTACATAAAAATCTGAGGGGGATCCAATGAGCTCGAAGTCTTGGAGCAGGTCCAGAGCGTTGTCACTGAACAACTTCTGGTGCACATCCACATCTTTCCCAATGTGCTCAAAGGCATGATCAAGGTCAATGGGATCCTGGTCTCCTTTATCCATGGAGAAATCTTCTGTTTTCATTGGGAAGAAGTTGGGATCTGATCCCCCAATAAGTGAATCCATGGACGACTGGGTAATGTCTACTACACTGGCCTCTAACTGGGGCAAATTTTCCCTCAAGGTTTGACGTCCAAATGTAGTGGAAGTATGTGTTTGGAGTATTTGCTGCTGCTGCTGCTGATTCTTCTGATCTTTGGTCAGGCTCCTGGACTCTGGGTCTTCCAACATGGGACCTACGGAGGCAGTAACATAGGTAAGCTCCTCGGGAAGGGGGCTGTTGCTGAGGCCGTTAGGCACCTGTCCTGGCTGCATCAACGGGCTGGATGGAAGAACGACAGTTGTGGCAGAGGCAATGGACATGGCACTGTGAGGAGCCACTTTCAACAGACCTCCCTCCTCAGGACTTTCAGTGTAGACCAATTTGCTTAAATGGTCATCTCTTCTGTATGTTGTCTTCTTCACTCCACCTTTATCCATCTTTGTATTTTGGGAGGAAACAGACAGAGGGCGTTAACAGAAAGGGATAAGCAGAGAGCACAAAAACCACATTAAAACACACTAATGAGAGACTACAAGATGTGTAGAAAATCTACTGGAATGCCATTTGAAATGGTTTCAATGTGTTCACATGCAGACAACAACTAACGATCGTTAAGTGAAGACTGGTGAAAGTTGCCAAGCATGCCCCCCCTGCGCGCCCTTGATAGGTAGCGAAGCTAACGGGGGCTAACGTTAGCTGTTCGTCATTATCAAAATGTTCACATTAGCGCACAGACAGCCGTGTTCACCTTTACACACGGCATTGAAGTAAACACACGTAACACGAGCTTGACCACAAGTCACACACACAGAGCCGTAAAGTTTACCCAAGCCTAACACATGCTAACTATAGCTCATGGCTAACTGTTGGCATGCTAGGTAGCAATGTGGCTAACTTAAAGAGGCTACGTGCCCACATCTCGGTCGAAAGTCGTTGACAGAACAGTTAGCCTGCTAGCTAACTTAGCACTTATAACTGCACATTTAACGTCAAAACTGCTACATTGCTATATTTGTCGTTTGCTAACATTAATATCAACTCAAATCTCATTACAAGCTCACATTTACCGTTGAAATGCCTGACTGCTGATGTGTGTCCACAGGTCGTCTGTCAACATTGTTTTGGTTGAAAGTGGCAGCTCACAACACGTTAACAGAGGTTCAATGTTTGTCAACGTCCCTCCTCAAACGACGGATGCTGATTAAAAAACGGCAAAAACACAACAAGCCGAGTCTGATTTTATTTCTTTTTTCAGTCCCCCAGTTCGACCGAGCTGTAAATTGTCATGCAGGCTGCATTTAGTGGCTGAGCTATGGTGATACGCAGCTAGCCATTAGGAAAGTAGGCGCTTACCCCCAGGAAAAACATACAAAATGGAGAACTAAGCAAAGCAGCCCAGTGGAAGGTTGTTTACAACTTGCAGCGCCGCCTGCTGGCTGTGACGAGTAATTGCAGGTTGTTATGTTCAAGAGTTCAAGCTGTCAGAATGACTTTGGGGGTCAAAGTAAAAACTGATGACAATTTATTGATCAACTACAAATTAATACAGTGCTGTGCATATTCACATTTCCTCTGCAAGAATTAGTTTCAGTGTAAATCGATGATGTTATTTTAGTGCATACACAAAAGTGACAGAGTATGAAGTGCAGAGGAAGTGTGAACAAATGGTGCTCATCAAAATGTCAGCATTTGTCTCCGCTTACATGATTGTTCATACAGCTGCACAGCATGGGGGCCCCACTGTCTTGCAGCTGTTCAGGAGCCTTTGAAGGACTGACAGATAGGCAGTCAGACTTCTGAGGCACAGGACAGTGGGAGAAATCAAGAATGAACATTGACATTCTTAATGCAGCGGCAATGATCTGTGGGCTGGGCAGTGAAACTGAAGGTCTTTTTATTTTTACCTGTTAAAAATACAAAAGAAGTAGCTTGTAACTATAGATCTGCCGTGTGAAAAGAGCTTTTACTGGATTACACATCAACAAAATAATGATACCTTCAGATAAAATGATGAGGTCTGAGTGCACTACTCAGCAGCATCAAAGTAAGACTATTGAAAGTTCAAAATAAATTATGATTAAATCACAATATTATTGTTCAGTCTGATGCAATTGATTGTAAATTTGGATGCAAGAGCATTTTAACTCACATATCTTTTATCTGTGGTTATTTGTAGGTTAGAACCTTTGCCTTTCAATTTTATAGTTAACTGTAGCACCTCACTCCTTGCTATGCTGGATGCTTCAGTCAGGATGCAGCAAAATGGCACCTGGTGTATTGGTGTAAATAGCATAAAATAATATGATTTTGCAGTCTAAACTGCAGTGGAACATTTAACACCAGTCTTAAAGAAATTATTGTTATTGGAAATAACAGGGTATTCTCAGGCCAAATCATGTAACAGCTGATTGGATGTTTACTAGATAAACTAATAAGATTAATAAATAATATTCTGAGACTACAATGTCCCTGTTGGTCTACTGACTGCGAGCTACCGCCTCTAGCTGCTCAAGAGGACACTCAATGTCATTGCAATGCCTGCATCAATAAACAATAAACTGCTATTGGATAATTATTAATCAGTTGGCTGTGCAACCTTTTCACCTTAGTGTTAGAAGGACACAATCCATATGAGCATTTTCAAAGAGAGTATGAAGCAAACAATATCTTTATTCAAATGGAAGGGAGGTTAGAGTGCTTATAACTTTTCAAACTGCAGTAGTGTTACTTCATTCATGATTTAGTCAGAAAGTAGTCTCAAGAATCTCAAGACATGCCAGTTCACACTTCTGCCTCTGGAACTATGAGTGGCCTAAAAGTTCCTGGGAGAAGAAGACAAAAGGTAAGGCAGGCTATATGCAGAGTAATAATAACTCTGCACAGAGGTTTTGGTCTGTTTACTTCTTGCTTGCTTTCAAGGCTGCACAACAGTGCATTATAAAATGTTCCAAGACAGCAAATTCACTGGCTTGTTTGTAAAAAAAAAAAAAAAGAAGACCAAAAGTGTTAATTCATCAATGACCTTGCACATGTATGTTGATATTTAGAAGTCAATTATTAAACATTTTCTTATTTGATGATGTATGTTGTACATCAAATACAACCTGACCTGCCTCGTGTGTCTGGATTTCTTTGTATTTGTTTTTTATATCACACTTCAGATTGTAACACAAGAGCATGCAAAATCCACAATTGTCAATTTATTGTTATGTTCAGATTTTCTTACATCACGCTCAGCTGGAACCCATATTGTCTTACATTATTCATGCTGAAGTTGCATGAAATTCAACCCCTTCCAAAAGATAGAATCTAACCTGGGAGTAGCGCACGAACAGCAAATATAGAGAAGACAGGAGGCAGGGAAATTGGCTCTAATGGGAGGATGAGTGAGATGAATAAGAAACAGGGTTTATAGCACATGTGGGAAGAGAGTCATCCCCAGGCAAGGGCCAGGGAAGGAACTCCAAGTCTTACTGTTATTCAAGTCCATCAGCAGAGATGCATTCAGATCTTTGTATGTGAATTTACAGAAAAAAATAAAGTGATCAAACCCCCATGGATTTATCAAGATTGGCATCATTTGTTTTTCATGCTTGCTCCCCTGTTAAGACAACACAATCTCCATAACATTGCAATATTATGTATAATGTAGCAAAACCTCACATCATAGAAAAAGAGATCAGCGGTATGTTCACTGTATTTCTAAATCCCCACTGTTTGAATCCCACTCAGTCCCCTGTGGCTGCTTAGCAACCCCTCTCCAGCACAATATAGTCTGAATTAACAGGGTAAAGCGTGACCGCTGCCTCCTCAAAACCACGAGTCAAGGGTGCTCTCCCATCATCAACGCCTTCTCTCGGCACTGCAGCAATAAAAGCCTCTGGTTTATTACAACGTGGCTTCGAAAAACACACACACAAAAAAAACAAACAAGCTGAAAAGCAAACATGAGAGATGCGAAACAGTCTGAAACACAGATCAGTGTTGGTGATGCTGGTGGCTCCATGTGATGTGGGCAGCAGAGATAAGGGACTTCATATATAAAACAAACAGGCCCATGAGTATAAAAATCACCTCTAGTGTCCCAGATTCAGTTGGTGATACACGTTAGAATGCATATTTTCAGATAAGCATCCACATATGTCCCTTTTTATATACCTCATATGCAACACTAGCTTTCTGTCTATATATAACTGCATACATGGATGATGACATGCATCTTCAAGCCTCACATTCAGCCTCGCATCTCACTTCCTCCCAACTGGATATTCCACCCTACAGTGCTTGACTTCACTGTGGAGTAGACTGATGGCTCTATGACAAATTCACTGAGCAGGCCCTGAGCAATAATACACAAGTCCCAAACCCCTGTCCCCTATAATCCAGAATAAAATGACTCAGTAATAAGGGTTCATCTTCCACAGTTTTTCTTTTCTCTGCTTAGGAAAACTGCAAGGACCATGCACTTTATGGAGGATTTGATATTCATGCATTAAGTTCATTTAACAGTATTAATGAACATATTTCTATTTTTATCAGTTTATTTGAGGAGCTGGAGCATCAAGCGGCTGTGATCTGTCCAGGGTGCTGAATTAAGAATTCACTCAAATCAATGAGGAAAGGATCATTTTTCACATGCAGTCACAGTGTTGTGGGTGAAACTTGCACCGAGGTTGAAGATGCAGAAGTGTGCGAGTGTTTGATTTTACTTTTACTGTGTGAGCCATGACGGGCATCTTGATTGATAGTGACAGAGTATTGTGCCTCGTACAGAGTCCTGCATGATCACCAGCTCTGCTCAGCTGTCACTGCCGATGAGCAAGACACTGCATGGGACCTAACCCCTCACCCTCTCCTGGGGATAAGCGCGTCAGCTAAAAGCGTTCAATGTAAATGCAAAAGCCTCTGTGAAGACTCAGAAGAAGGGATTAAAATCCGCAACGCTGGAAGTTAAAACCGCATCAGACCTGAATCCTCTCCGCCAGCTGCACATCGCCCGTGGCGGAGATCAGACTTTCATGAAAAACTGCACAGATGCACCACATCAGTCAGCTTTAAATGTCATTTTCCTTTAAGATGATGTAAGACATTACTTCATGGGACCTTTTTTCCACTCTCTCCCTCTCTCTCTCTCGCACAGCTTGGAGCAACATTATCTTAAAGCTTGTGCCGGACCGAGCGTTTCTGCACTCAGCAGTTTTTTTGGGGGGGAGATGGGTGCGCGCAGGAGTCCCGCTTCCATCCTGCTCTCTGGACCAGGTTTCAGCAGCATCCCAGCTGTCCGGAGGGATGCTCAGTAGCAGGGAGATGAGAGGCACGCACATTTTCCAATCTATCATGCACTGGCGTGATTGAAGTAGGAGCCAGGCGCACGACGGGGAAGCTCTCCAACAGAGAACTTGAGCAAGAAAAAGAGGATGTTTTTACTTTTTTTTGATAGTGAGGTGAGGATTATATTTCTTGGAAGTGATGTGAGGATGTGTGTAACATGATGCGCTCGCTGGTTATGACAATCGATCCGCTTCAGAGGAAAGGATGCGCCGTGAGCTGGCACTTTTACGCACGGGGCTGAGGGATCTAGTGTAGTAGGCACACCTTGGGATTGTTGGTGATGAGACGCTGGATGCGAGGACTGCAGCTTGAATCAAGTGTGTGCATTGGGTCTGAGTGAGCACCATGCAGGTGCACCCCTGAACTTCTGGCACGCTTTAAAACCAAACTCTAAATTTTGCTTTTTATTTTTTTTTAAAAATGGCACTGAGTGAAAACTGCAAAACGCAACCTGCAAAAGAGCAAGGCTCGGTGCAAAACCCTCCGTCGGATGTCATCGAGCTGAACGTGGGTGGACAGGTGTATTACACTCGTCATGCCACCTTGACAAGCTTTCCAAATTCGCTCCTCGGGAAGCTTTTCTCTAACAAAAAGGGGTCTTCAAACGACTTGTCCCGGGACCTGAGAGGGCGTTATTTCATAGACAGAGATGGCTTTCTGTTCCGGTATGTTCTGGATTACCTGAGAGACAAACAGGTCGTCCTGCCTGACCACTTCCCGGAGAGAGGCAGGCTGAGAAGAGAGGCGGAATATTTCCAACTGCCAGATTTGGCCAAACTTTTGTCGTCCGAGGACTCCAAAGTCTTCGCGGACGACTTGTGCTGCAGCGATCTGGATGATGCGTCTCAGGGCAGCGAGCAGAGGTTTTATCCGTCTTACTCCCTGGACAGGAGGTACGGCTACATCACGGTGGCTTTCAAAGGCGTGTGCACAGGGGGAGGCAGGGAGGCTCACACCGACGCCAAGGCCAAAAAGTTACCCAGGATCTTCATCAGCAGCAGGGTGGGTTTGGCCAAGGAGGTGTTTGGAGACGCCCTGAACGAGAACAGGGACTCGGACAGGCCGCCGGACCGGTACACCTGCAGGTTTTACCTCAAGTTCAGACACCTGGAGAGGGCTTTTGACATGCTGTCAGAGAGCGGCTTCCACATTGTGGCCTGCAACTCGTCCCTAACTGCGTCCTCCATCGGTCACTACGTGGATGACAGGGTCTGGTCCAATTACGCACAGTACATCTTCTACCGTGAGTGAACACTATAATCCTGCTGTACACTTTCTGAGCATGAGCTGGGGGCTTTGACCTCCAGAAGTGATCAGGATCAAAACAAGAATATAAACTAATTAAAGGAGGAAGAGCCCCCCTCCCTTCCTCCATACACCCAGGGTCATAAGTATGGTGGTAAATGGTGTTTCTTCCATCATATATAGTTAAAAGTTTATCTACACGATTCTCCAAAAGTTTGTAATGGTTTAGATATAGAAGTGATCTGCAGAAATTGACTACCAGGAGGCCTGTTCTGGTTACAGCCATAGACTGTATAAACAGTGGACTGCAGGTCTGAAAAGAGGAGCCAATGTGCTTTAAACCTTTTATGGTTTATGGTCTTTCTATGTACAGCAGGGGGTGACTCCACTGGTTGCAAAAAGAAGTTCGATTGTATGTCAGCTTATGAGAAAATGACCTGACTTCTCACTTGATTTATTAATTTGGTAAGCATAATCAAAATTACTTTATGGTCTCAATCACTAGTTTCAAGTCTTCTTCAATACAGAATGATGTTCATTTTGTAATTATGGCCCCATTCATAGATAGATAGATAGATAGATAGATAGATAGATAGATAGATAGGTAGAGGCACTTTATTTGTCCCAAACTGGGAAATTCTTTTGGAGCAGCTACAGTTGAAACAAAACACATAACACGTTAAACAACGAAGTTGCAACATGGCATAAAACAAGGTACAGTGCAAAAACCAACATACAGTGCAATCAGAAAACAAAAAATAAAACAAAAAAAAATAGTTCATTGCAAAATAGACGACAAACCAGGGTATGATTTAGGGCGTGGCTGCCTTGTGATTGACAAGTCGCGATCAATAGAGGCCTAGCAATAACAACACTGTGTCCATCTAATTAAGAATGAACTTGTTTTTAAATCAAGATCTTTTTATTTAGAATGAACTTGTTTTTAAATGTTGTTTGTATTTATATCTTGGAATTTGATCCTTTCATTGTGAGTTTTTGGTTAACTATCCATCCATCCATCCATGCATCATCTACTGCTTAATGCTCTGCAGGGTCGCAGGGGGATGCTGGAGCCTATCACAGCTGACTCGGCGAAGGCAGGGGAAACCCTGGACAGGTTGCCAGTCTGTCACAGGGCACATACAGACAAACAACTCACACACTCACATTCACGATTTAGAATGATCAATCAACCTCAGCATGTTTTTGGACTGTGGGAGGACGCTGGAGTACCCGGTGAGAACCCACGCTGCACAGGGAGAACATGCAAACTCCACACAGAAAGATCCCAGATGCCCTGACCAGAACTGGCAATCTTCTTGGTGTGAGGCGCCGGTGCTAACCACTGAGCCACCGTGCAGCCCTCGGTTAACTATAACATTTTAAATTTTAATGAAATTATTTTTAAAATTATTACATTTTTAAAAATGTCTCGTTCAGCGTTCAGTCGATTTGGCTTCCAGATGCTGCCAGAATCAAAAACTCTGACACTCACCTCCCTACTCACCTCAACAGAGCCCTAGGTCGATGACTAGACTCTTCTCTTTTGTGGTTCCCCCGGTGGTGGAATGTGTTACCAAACTCGGTTCAATATGCAGAGTCTTTAAGAAAGGACTAAAGACCCAGCTCTTTACTGGACACCTTTGCACCTGAATAAAGAATAAAAACAAAACAAAACTGAGGCATCCTAGTCATCCTGTCCCTCCTGCACTGCCTGTAGACGCCAAGGTCCTACTACACTTGAACTTTGCTTTTTGACACTTACCCAGGTTTTTTTCTCCTGACTAGATCCTTCCTTGTGTTGTATCTATTGTCAGATGTACATTACTTTGGACAAAAGCATCTGCTAAATGAAACTGAAAAATTGTAATATACTGCATTACTCAGTCAGCTCCACCCCTCATTCCTCTCCAGCTCCACCCTCTCCTCCAAATATGGTCACTTCTGGCTCCAAAAACCAAGATGGTGATGACCAAAATGCCAAACTTGAGGCTTCAAAACGGCAGTCCACAAACCAACCGGTGTTACTATAGTGGCTACGTGGTTTCCACATCTTCTCATGTTTGGTTACAGCATGTCCTCTTCGAAACTTTGTATCCCTTGCAGTGCCTGCCTAAAACTTCTGCTTTGGGTCCGAGATAAAAAGCAAACTTGCCCACGGGCCTCAGGGGAGTTGAGTCACAATACTGCTACACTTCAAGTACACATGCGTCATGGGTAAACACGGGCTATTGCTCAGATTCAGATGGGTTATGAATAATATAGCACCAGTGGGCTGCAGGATTTCACATGAATGCTGCTGCTTTCTCTTGAATTAGCTTTGTTTTTTACTTGAAGACAAAGTTTGTTCATCAGCAAATGCCTTAATTAGCTGCAAATACGGTCCGTTCCACTCTCTGCAGAGGGAGGAGTTGGACCATATGGCCGATTAAAAAGTACTTTGTCCGTTATCATGGCTACCGTTGGAAGAGCAGAAGAAAACCCAGTTGGTGGGTCAAGGTTGGAGGTGCAGGAGGGTGGGCTGAGGAAGACATGACATATGGTTTGCTAATGATTTACCAATAGTGTTGTAAATACGGGCTAATTATGACAGAGGGGTTGCCTTGACCCACACGAACATCCAGCCAGGTAGGATTTTCCTGAGTCATTTAACTTTCTGGAGCAGAGCATCTGGTGTAGGTGTTCACCCCCTTCTCCATTAACAGACAGCGCCCGAGGACAAAGACATGGGACAGTGGGAGGGGATGGAGGGGAGGGAGAGGGGTGAAGCAGCAAATAAGTACAGGATGGAAGGAAAGAAGATGCAGAGTAAGAAGAGCACGCGGTGGAAAGAAAAAAGAGAGAGGGGGGATTTAAGGAAGCAAGCTGAAAGGAAGTGAGGAAGAGGGAGACGAGCAGATGGAGGAGAGAGCCGCCGAGCAGGAGGGACGAGGGAGTAAAAGTTGCATGAGACCTGGCCATGGGGAGAAAGAACTGAGGCAGAAAGAAAAGAGAGGGAGCGAGGAGCAAAAAATAGATTAAAGTAAGTATCAGACAGGAAAGTTCACTGGGTCCGAGGGAGTGGGGATGAGAAACATTATTTGGTGGTAGGACATGGAAGAAGAGGGCGAGACTGGCTTTTCATTAAAGGAGAGAAGACAAGGTGAGCGTGAAAGGAAACACACATATACGTATAACGAGCGTTAGGAGACGGAGGCCCGGTCAGGATGATGGATAGACACATCAAAGGCAGACAGGCGTGAGAGCCCTTCCTTCGCAGCAGCACAGCGGTCCGCATCCACTTTCAAAACTAATACTGTAACCTGATTCTGAATGTGGGACACTGACTGGCCTAGGGCAGGTAGTCCTAAACTAAGAATGCATGTAGACAAGTGCACCTTTGGGGTGGGCACGAAGCAGATGTGCTTTATTGTTGTTTTCAACAGAACATTTCACTGCTCTCTCCTCACCCCACCTCCCATCCAATCACAGGCTCATATGGAGTGAAACGGGGAGGCTGGTTTTGCTCAGAGTGTAAAAAGAGCAATCCAGCGCTGTAAACAAATTGAGAGACTTTCTTCCGGCCTGTCAGTTCCTTAGCATCATTCATGTTGCTCTTCTTGTTAAATGCGTCAGTTATTTTCTACAGGCTTCACTGACTCTCAGTATTAGTGTGGACTCCAGTTTCCAAAAATTGCCCAGAGTAGATATTCATCATTTTACTGCGTGGTATCGTCTGTATTAACAGTCAGGGGACTCGTTCCCTCATAAAGTTAAGACACTCTCAATTATTGTCATCCGCTCCTGCCCAGTAGGATATATGCTGTTGGTTTATCCACAGACCAAAATAAATGATTCTTTCAGGAAAAGGGCACTCTCTCCAGGAGGCTGCAGTGTCTGAACATTCATCATGAACAAGAGTTTTTGCACCTGATGGCCATGATGAATAATTTGCATTTGACCGGGTATGACTTTTTCACCCTTTAAATAAACAAGTGAGCCAGAGAGAAATAAATCAAAACTGACTACCAGCACACATTAGCTTGAGGAAGACTGAGAACAGATACTGATATGGTCAAAAAAAAAAAAACATCCAGAGAATCAGCTGTTTTCAGCATCTTGCATGTTGTTGTATTCAGTAATAGATTAAGTATGGAAACCCCGAAAGTAGATGAAAAGTTTACTATGATCAAACAAGATTAAAATTATGAGATAAAAAAGTCAAAATTATGAGAGAACAGACGGAATTGTAAAGTAGTAGTAAAGTAGTAAGTCTACATTATAAAAACCAATAGAAAAAGTCACAATTATTAGAAGTCTGTGAAGACTCTCAGTCATCCAGGTCATGGTTGTCCAAGGAGGGTTGAAACTAGGGCAACTGGCGGGGAGTCCCAGCCTTTTCACCTCTGTGGGGTCATTGACACCACCTTGTTCGTTAGTGCTCCTGGCTGTTGTGACAACTGCCATTAGAGTCGGGTGAACTTGATATTACTATCCACTGAGTTAATGTGTTCTACGAAGGTTTGCACTACCTGGGTTTTAATTTTGACCCACGCTTCATCTACATATCTGAACCAGTGTGTGCTCTGTGCTGTGGAGGTCAGGGCTCCTCCTGCTGCTGCTGCTCCTTCTTTGTGAGTTATCAGGAGCCCAGACATGCATTCAAGGCTTCTCCAGGATACAAGCAATGCTATTGTCCATGATTGACAGCCTTCTGCTTCTGTAACTGTTGTGAACATTATATGGCCTGGTGGGATCTCACCTCAGTGCTTGATATGTATTAGCGCCACTAAGCAGTGTGGCAACCTTGGTGCTGTGTTTAGGAGCACTGTGCTTCTTCCTTTATCAGTTTTAGTTGGTCAGTGATGTCTCAGTATTTCTTTCCCGGATGGTGAGGATAGAAGAGGATCAATTTACATTGTAAAGTGCTGCCAGTACCTTCAACCTGAGCTCTTCTGTCTCTGTTTCTGTTAATCTGTTTTTCCTTGTACTTGATTCTGTTGTTGTGATGAGGTCAACTATGGTTAAATGCTGTGGTGTGATGGCAAAGTTTAATCCTTTGGCCAGGACATCTTGCTCTGGTTGGGTGAGTTCCTCATCTGACAAGTTCTTCAGCCAACTGTCGTATGTTTCATCCAGTGTGGAATTGTTTTCCTTTGCCTCCAGCTAAGTTCTTCTGCTTTCTTGGTGATGCTGACTCCTGGCTGTAGGATTTGAAATTTCTGTGTCTTTCCTCTGTTGTTTGTTGCTTTGAGATAGTTATGCCTTCTCAGTGAAGTCTTTGACCTCCTCCAAGACTGCACAGAGCAGATGTGATTTCTGTTTCTGGAGTAAATCATCAGCCCAGAGTGTCAGTGGTGAAATGGATGTGTCTCAATCTCATATTCAGTAGCTGGTGCAATTCTAGCTCTGGGGCTTTTCACTTAGACATTGGCTATTTTATATCTGCTGGAGTATCTGTTGTCAGCATCTCAAGTTAAGGTCAAGCATAAAGCTGTATAAGGAAGAGTTTAGGGCATTCAAAGTGTTTGTTACACCCATGTTACCATGGGTTCTTATGGGTTAAACTGTAGTTGGTTTCTTAGTCTGCAGTTTTCCTGCCTGTCCTTTCATGCTCCTGCACCATTCTGACGGTTTTCATTCCAAAATGCTTGGTAAGATATCTGTAAAAATTCTCCAGGTCATGGTCATCCAAGGACGGCTGAATCCAGGGCAACTGGCTTTGGATGCTGATACTTATAAGAAAATAGTCAAAACTATTAGATGGTAAGTCAAAATTATTAGACAAATTTAGGAGCTAAAAACATTAAAATGATGATTAAAAGTACAAATAAAATTATGATACAGAAAATTGAAATGATGAGATAATAAATCAAAATTTTGAGATAAACAGTCAAAATTAAATTATAATACAGAAAATCAAAATGATGAGATAAAAAGTCCAGATTATGACATAATAATTAAAAATGATGAGAGAGTAAGTCAAAAAATTATTTATCATTATTATTTAAATTAAGCTTCCATATTTTTTTCTACAACTGGCTGACATTGGCTTCCGTAATCCTATCAAGTTATTTGTCAAGCAGAAATGTAGGTCATTTAGTGTGATAGGGGCATTGGGTTTTTCCGATTGGCAGTGACAACGTTATTGCTGTAGTGATTAACAACTCTAACTTCCCACTTGGTGTTCGGGAGCAGTCTCCTTATTGCTAATTATCTCTGGGGAAAGAGGAGAGTGCTGGCTAATTAAAAAGCAATCTGTGATCCCAAAATATTTCCTCGTCTCCAGCCATCCAGGATGGAGATGCAATTTAGAAAGATAAATGCTGACCTATTTTAAAGGCAATTTAAATATAAGTCACATTCTAAAATCGGAAAAGGTTATTTCAGTTCATAGATGAAAATTAGCCATCATCACAGGCAGCATAACATCATAACTTGCTTTGACATTACTGCTTTTAGGTGAGGTGCAAATTGTCACTGAACAATAGGGATGGTATCATCAGACACTGTTTCATCTTCTTCCATCTGAAAGGGCTGTGCAGAAGCGGCTTGTCAAAATGGGAGACACATACAGTAAAGATGGAGAGTGATTATACTTGCCAGGTGAGCTCTGTTAATATAACTGTGCAGTCTTCATTTGGGCTGTGAATGTGATGATGTGTGGCCATAATGGCTCCTGAACAATGGCCACAAGGCGGCAGGGAGAGACAGGGGAAAGTAATCAATTGCTGAGGTGTAATGGAGGCAGAGATTGGGCCGTCCCCGAGCTCCCAGAGAGGCTGCTTGGAGTCTGGATGGATTGGCAATGGCTACAGGAGATGGATGGCGCTCCCATGAACAACTCATACACGTCTTAAAGGGCAGAAAGATGGTCACAAATAAGGCATAGGTGTGTGCACTTCATCAGTTCAAGCAGACAGTCTGGCTCACCCCTGGAGTAAATATGAGTTTACTGAAAAGCTGGAGGTGCAAAGGAAAAATATCCGTTTTGAAATAAATCACCATTTGAAGCTGCTTGCGCTGAATTTTGATCGACTATGCTGGTGGTTTTTCTCATTTAGGTTAACGACTACAAATAGTATTCTCAACATTACTGCTGTTTTCTAAATACTACTACAAGCTTTAAATTCATTTTTATGCAGCTGTTTCATCTTTTCAATTTCATCTCACTACAGTATTAAAATGAACTTGCAGGGATGTAGGACAAGCATCATATAGGTAATCTGTCATAATGAATAATTAATGTTTGATGCCTTTTTTTTCCTGCAATAACTCAGCTACAAGCACAGATTGGTAGGACTGCAATATTCTTGAGAACACTCTTGCTAAATAATAATATTTTCATGCATGAAAGAAACTACTTCAGGATAACCTTCTCACACTGTCCATTTCTGCTTATTGATTTTCTTCCGGTTTGGATTTTCCAACAACACCGTATGACTGCTGACTCACAAATCACAGATGTTGGGAGTGCCCTTGAACGCACCAACAAGGACATTTTTCAAAATAGTCCCTGGTAGTAACTTTATTACCAAGGTGAATACCTTTTTGACAAATAAAAAGACTAAATATAGACTTTGATGGATTAGACACCCGGACCTCCAGTATGTGTCCTTTGAAAGAGACGATAAAATTAGAATGTGGTTAATAGCAGGTTTCAAACATAACATGAAGACTGTCATTTTTTTGTATCCCGGTTCTCTTATTTCTGGACTCTTTTGGAGAACAGGTATAACAGCTCTTCCTGCCTGACATCTAACACCTTAATGAGCCCTCCAGAGACACTTAATGGCTGCTTGGATGGCGAAACTCACATGGTGTGTGAGGCTGAGAGTTTTCTGAAGACAGGGGGGGTCCCGTGTGTCGGTGTGCAGGAGGTTAGCTTTGTAAGGCAGTTCAAATGTTAAATGACATCATGTTTGTCGATCTGCTGTATATATACAGTAATGTTTCTCCCAAAGAGTAGTTGCATTTTGTGTTTGTGATAAAGAAATTAAAAGTGTATCTAATGCCTGAACACTTCTCTCAGCTGTCATTCTGAATATCACCTACTTGACAGGGCAAAGAACCAGGACTCTCTCTTCTGTCCTCCAGCCTCTTGAGGCATCATTTAGGTGATGACAGGAGCTCGGTGAATAGTCAGGACACTGTCTTGCTTCCTCCCCGCCTCATCCTGCCTCATCAGTGCTTATGCAGTGGAGGGGTGTGGCTCTGGGTCAGGGGACAGGCCTACAGGGAGAGGCTGATATAGACATTTCAATCTGTCTGTTGCTGTCAGGGAGATACTCAGCGGGCAGCCACCCTCTGACTCTGGGAGGGGAAAGCACCCGCTTGTCGTTAACAATCAGCCAGTGAAGCTATCACTCTCCTCATGGAAAGTGGATCATTTGGGCCGCTGTGGGTCTGAGAGAGTAAGAGTGCTTGTTGGGACTCTATGGGTCACCCCCGACTTCAGCTCTTTCCCGTCGTTGCTGCTGATGAGGGTTGTTTCGGCAGAGCAGGATGGCTGGATGCAGCTAATTAATACTGACAAATTCAATTGTATGCAGATATTACAGACATTATTATACCCGGCATGAGGATGGCTGTATCCATCAGTTAGGCCGGGCACAAACTGCTGAAGTGATACTTTTCCTGCAAATAGGACTATCTTGGTGAAATGGATTTCCCCCACCCTGTAAGGACGGTCACTGCCTTTGCAAGTCAAGCCTTTTTCCTGCTGCAAGGACACGCTGGCCTAATTTGTGAGCTAACAAGCATGTAAACTACACTCTTCCCGAGGCAGTGGCTGGGTACAAAATATTTGTGTAACTGGATATGGGAGCAGGAGAATGTAAGAGTCTGTCCAAGATCAGAGCATCTTCACTCATATGTGCTTAACTCCCCGACTGGCGGCATGAATATGCATATTTAAACTGTCAGACAATATTACCCCTAATACATACAGCTCCTTTTTTTGCCAAATTATTCAGGGCTTTTCTCCCTTTTTTGTTCATTTCACGAGTCTTGGCCAGAATATTATTGCACTAGAACCAAGCAGCAACTGAAGCATTTGAAGATGATTCACACCATTCAGCCCTGCAGGATTTTGTTGTGTTTGGGCGAAGAAAGCTTGTATGTTTGTTTCAGAAATACAAAATTTAGTAGAGTATTAAATTTAGTTAATAAAGTCTTTTTCTGTCTTAAAATGCTGCTTTGTGTTCAAAACTTAATTTATTTATATTGAGGGCACAGTTTACATCACTTCAGAGATTCAGATTCAAAGAGCACACAGTTTTGGGTAACTCAAGTCAAAACATGAAATAAATGGCCTCCTGGTTCTATGTAATAACAATGTGAAATTGAGTGATGAGTCTTTCTTGTTTTTGCCTCTCAACTTTCAGCATAGATTACACAAGTGAGGCACAGAGCCTCTCTTCCATTAAAGAAATAATCATCAGACACCCTTGATGAGTCAGTTTAGAGGCACAGATAAAAACACACTGATGTCTGGCAAGAGACACGCTGACATTTGAATACAAGTTTGTCAGAGCCCTCTGCCTTCAGTCCCCATCATGTCCTACTTTTCTGCCATTTAAAACCTTTTAATGGGTAAAAATGTGCCATTTTAATCTAATATCCAGGCAGCTGAATTCCCCTAACGCCCCGACCTCTCTCAGACATGAGGACAAACATCCCTGCTTTCATTAGAGATGGAGAGGAGTTTGAGGATAGCCTGTGTGACACGCCTGCGTGCCTCTGCGCAGAACTCCACTCCCTCTCTCTGTGTTATTTATGAGAAGTGCACAGCCTGAGTCTGGTCTGAGGACCAGCCCCAGTCTTTTAATGTGGTTGGAATATGATCTCTTAGACAAGCTGTATAGATCTTAGAAAAACACATTGTAATCAATGGCTTCCCTGAAAAGATACCAAAGGGTATTATACACACCCACTTGTTTAAATGTACCCGAGAATGACTGTGTTTCCTGACAAAGCTCTTAGTCGTTTCCTGTCTTGGCTCTGGAGGGGACATCAAAGTTTGACACTGCACTGCTTTATCCAAAACACACGGACTGTGATGGCATTCTTACATGCACTGATTAGTTTTTGCATTAAAGGTTATATGGCGGCAGTCTTTTCCATGTCCATGCATCATTTAGACAAGTTGTTGTATGAAACAAAATGCAAGCCCAGCTGCTTCTCAGCCTGTCAGTGGCTTTAATACAATTCATTCTCCTGCATAGCCTGAAAATTTTATGACGCTATTATTGGGTGTTGGCTAGTTTCCTAAACGGGTTGCCCCTCTGGACTACAGCAACCATCCATTTAGAAACAATGCTCAGCCTCCCTCCTCTTGATCCACCTCGCTAAAGCGCCCGCATCCATTTGCCTGGTGTGTTCGTGTGCTGGATTCACCTAGATTCATTTTCTGTGGGGGGAAATTGGTGCGCTGATTGGCCTCTTTACTCATGGATTAGCCATTAAAAAGCTGTTAGCGACTCTCTCACTATCAGCTCAATGCAATCATCGCACCAGAGATAAGGTCATTATTACAGTGTGCACAGAGAGGTTAAAATCCCCCTTGAACTCTGTTCAGGATAAATTGGTGCATGGACTGGAAGGAGGTAATGGACAAATTATTGTTCCCTCTGAGATATCATTGTTATTGAGTCTGTATCATCACACTGGAAAAGCCATTAAGGGGTTTTTAGAGTCTGTGTACATTAGTTTATTTCTCATATACTGTTGTTTATATTACAGCAGGCACAGCAGTTTTCAGCACATTTCTACCTGCTCGAACATCTAAATGAGGCCATAGTTCAAGGATATTTTTGGAAATGAAAGACAGCTACAGTGTTTACGGTCTTTACCTGAACGCTTGACAAGCCGGCGGGCAGCAGACCACAGTATTACTGGTTCATAATAAACAGTGTAGGAGGATGTGGGATGGTACAAGAAGTAGGTACGAGAGGAAAAACAAAGACCGCACGAATCCTCTGCTGGTGCTACCTGGTTCACCTCTCATCCAAACTTCCTGACAGGAGATCAGGACACCTGCGGGGCCTGTGGGTATTCGCTCCACTATTCACTGACCCGGTTCTGTTACCACTCAAGATAAATTATACTTTTTGTTTGCCTACTTTTTCTACCACGTTGCCTCCCTAAAGGTAGAAAGCACCTCATAGACTTATTTGAGTGAGTGTTCCAAAAACACAAAAATAAAACACCACCTTCTTAATACCAGGTTCAGTAGCAGGTTACAGTTCTGATAAGAAACTGCGACGGCCAAGCAGATTGCTTTGGCTCAGAGACAAGCTTTGCCTTGGGAAATGGGAAAGGTCTTTTAGGGAGCCGTACTGAAGCGCACAGAGGTTCTCCTTATCAGAGGCAGCAATATGCACAGCCCACCAGCTCTTTGAGATTCAGCAATTAAATGTCAGAGCCAATAAGTTGCATGCTCTTACATCTGTACCCCCCTGAAAACCCACACACATCACCACACGCGCCATCTGATATTCGTTTAAAGATATTTGTATAACAGTGATACTGCTGTGTAGGCATTTGTCAGCATTTGCTTGATCAGTGCGACTGTTTCTTTTGATTACAGCTTGAATCTGTCACCGCTGGGACAGCTGGGACATTAGTTTACAGTGTGTATCAGCATGAGCGAAGGTCTTGCCACAACACAAAATTGACTGCATGAGGTCAAAACAACCGCTGAATGTGTTTATGTGTGTTTTCTAGGTGGGCCCTCAAGGTGGCTGTCGTCTCATTGCGACTGCTGCTGCAAGAGCCACAAAAGCGAACGTGAGGGCGAGAGCGGCACCTCCTTCAATGAGCTCTCCACTTCCTGTTCTGAGACCCAGTCGGAGGCCAGTTCCCCTCAAGGAACCGTGATCTGCGGCCCCGTGAGCCGGCGGGGCAACATCCAGACGCTGGACCGTCCCATGCCCAAAGGACCGGTTCACATGCTGCAGCAGGCAGAGATGCGCCGCAAGACTGACATGCTCCGAGTGAGAACCTTCGGGGTCCGTGAACGAGAGGCCGCTAAGAGGAAAGCAAACAAGGAGAAGATGACTCCAGAGCAGGAGCTGGAGAAATGCATCCAGGACTTCCGACGCATTAGGATTCCCGAGCACTTTCCAGAGAGGAAGTATATGTGGCAATCAGAGCTTCTGAGAAAGTACCGTCTCTAAATGTGAGAGGAGACGTGAGAAGGAGATGGAGTATTAACTGCACAGGCAATAGACTGCACCCTCTAAGACACATACTGTATTAGAAAAAAAAAAAACTAAAACCACTTTCCTGCCAGCATGACTAGCTGAGCACACAAGGCACAAGGCAGTGTGAGTCCTTGATTTGTGAAGTATGCACAGTGTTGTGTATGATATGCACATGTGTAAATCAGGTTACTCCTGTTGGGGCTTACGTCATTAACCCTGCTCTCACCTCAGAGAGCCAGGAACCACACTAGTTAAAGCAACAAAGCAACCTCAGGGGCAACAACATTTCAAACCATCAACCTACCACATACTGTATGTGTAATTGCCCACGATAGCTGTTTTCTAAAAAAAAAAAAAGGATGTACCCAGATGGTGCTGTGCGTTAGCAATGGAAAATCACTTAACTCCACTGATAACACATATACTTATAGTAGGCTTCGGTAACGGCACTGCATGTCATTTCACCCTTAGCATAATTATGCAATATCAAACAAACTTTCAATTCACTATTTTGTGTGATGGGTAAAATGGTATGTTTCGACGGAGACAAACTTAAATGAGGAAAGCACTGCCTATAGATCTGTTTGCCATTGTAAAACTTTTCGTCCAATGTTGTCATTATGTGTTGGATAGACGATGTTGTGTAGGTAGAGTATTTAATGCCAATGGATAGTTGACTAATCCTTGATTGTAAGTGTGCAAAAAAGCTAATAAATGGGTTAGAATTGTATTTGATAGTGGATCTTCTTTAGTGGATCACCTTTAGTGAAGTTTCATTATAGAAAGAACTTTGAGCTACAATAACATTAAATTTAGTCCTAAAAGGGAATTATATATACACGCATCAATCAGTTCTACAAAATTGAGATTTACCTTGGCAGATACTGCGGATTGATGTGTCTTCAGGCTACTGTGGCTACTGTGATCTATCTTAGACTGTCCACTCAAACAGAGTTAAGGTGAAATAAAAGGACGTCAACGCCTCATTATCAAAATTTTCATTGACAAAATAAACACGGCTGTGTTGTTCCCTCCGTCATCAGCCAATCAGCCAACCTCACACAAAACTGGCGTCATTCAAGAAGTGAAATAGATCCCTCCTTGTTGACATTTTAATGTGTGCCTCATCCTCTTGAGTGGATCTCAAGGAAACGGGAAGAGAACCATAGCTGCGCATCGCAAGCATCATTCATAGAGAGCACTATTTTTAGCGAACAGATAGCTGCAGTGTCGCCACATTGCATCCATAAGGAGCGAGGCTTGGGGACTGCATCGCTGCAACCCCAAAAACAGCCTGTGTGATGATAGATGAAGAAGCTTCTCTCATGGGACAGTGAGTGTCCTCCAGCTCGAATTCAATGGAAAAAGCTTTGTTCTGGTTTGGTGATACATTTTGCTCTGTATGCAGAAATACACATGACAATAACCAGATGATTAAGTATAAGACATATACCCCTGTGTCCCCTCTACCTTTGCCAGCTAAAGCATAAATGCAAACTCTAATCCTGGTCAAGAAAGTCAACAGCCATATGTTACAAAAAATGAAAGTTTGAAATAATCTCAGGCCTTTTTTAAGGCTCTATTTAGCTGAAGAGAAGAGATGTAGATTAGAATGTGAACAGACTTCCAGAAATTCATATTAAAGGGCATTAGATTCTTAATACGCCAGCAGAAAATAAAATAGCAAAAACCTTGAAGGGGACTGTAACATAATGAATTTGTCAGGGATATAGTGGCCGTTCTTCCTCCACTCAGCACCCGGGCCCATATCTCTTCCTCTCAGCCTTCATTCAATAGGAACAGCATGAAATCTCTCAGTTTGAAATCCAATGCCCCCTTCTGCATCTTTGAAAACCAGATCCGCTTTGGATGGCATTTCGCCTCGCACTTAGCACGATCTGAATCCTAATACCCCAATGAAAAATCAATGAATCTGTTTTCGCATATCAGATATACACAGCATCAGGACGTTGCCTGGCCTGGCCTGGCCTGGCCCAGGTGACCTCTCTGACCTATCCCACAGAGCTACCTGAAAGCAGCCCTTGCCACTCTGCTTTCCTCACAGATCAATAACCTCAGATCCGGGCCCTGGCCTCACAGTCTTTATAGACGGTCGATAACCAACATCCGCTTCTTGGATGCAAAGTAACATTAAATCTTCAATCAAAAAACATCACTGCCACCGCTAGCCGCCCTTAATTATCCGGCAGGGTTGCCCGCAGGCCTTACATTTCCCACAACAGCTTTCTTTAGCATGAGACAGGTCTGACAGCATAATTAGAGCCCTTGTATTAGAAAATTACTGCAAAGCCTGTGGATTCAAGAGTGGGAAAATTACCCTGCTTATCAGATATTAGGCGAACAGAAAAGACTGCTATTCACACATGAAATAACAGAGGCATGATGTAAAGCCAAGCAAACAGGATTTAATTTTTCATACAATGAAAATAAGGATTAGACTCTGTTATATACAAGGTCTGGAAGAGACTGTAATTCACTTTCCCTGACGTCTTGAATCCAAGGTGATAACTGGTGTTATTGTTGGAATGTGGAGGATGTCTGGATTTATCAAGGCAGGCGCAGGATAATTTCTGCCGAGCTTGACATCTTGAATAGGAAGATGAAATATGCAATTTATCTCTTTCCTCTGAAAAAAAAAATACCTAAACTCTTACTGGGAGAGGGCTTGTTGCCTGCAGCATGTCTCCATAAATACCCAAGACCAAGATGTTTTTCTGCTTACTCATCTAATTTTAGATGACTGACATCTCCGAGTTTTATAAACACCGCAGGGGGGTGAGTGGAAACGTGGCTGACTAACTGAAAGACTCCACACATCTTTGCATATTTGTTTATCGTAATGGCAAAAAAGGGCTTTCCCAGGAGTACGATAGAGTTTTTCATTAAAAAAAGATGGCGGAATGATTCAAATTGGTTTGCCCAGAAGATTAGATTTATTTTTGAAACTAGAATTAACGCCTCTGCAAATCAATCAAATGGAAGTGTATATTCGTGTCTGTCCAGACTCATATAATAAAAAGTATGTAGCAAAGATTAAGAAGAAATTCAGTAAGAGGTATTAAGTGTTTTTGGTGAAATGGAAGTTGACGTGTGTGATTCCCAGTGTGAAACAGGCATCTTCACATTATTTTTACAGAGGAGTAGAAAGGACTGATAGAGAGCTTCATCACATTGTGCAATGACAATCATCTGAAGCTCAATATCAGCAAACTAGCAGCAGACTACAAAGCTTCAAATATGGATGGAGAAGATCTAGTTTCAAGACGGGTACCCAAGATTAGTGTCACCAATTCAGTCTATGACCAAATGTGAAATATGAGTTACAGGGCTGAATAATGGCCAGAGAAGTGTTTTTTCAGAACATTCCAGTTATGGCCAAAAATGTGTTTTATGAGATCACACTGACCTTTGACCTCTGACCACCAAAGTTGAATAAGTTCATTCTTGAATGTTTGTGCCAAATTTGAAGAAATTCTGTTCCTCAGATTTTACATAATTGACAAACTTTTGCATTTTAGCATTGCAACTCTGGGCCTACATGTCACTTCAGTAATTAATTTGTTCAAACAGTTCTTTCATACTTTTTTTTTTTTTTTTACTGTTAACAGGGTCAATTTCTCCTTTTTACTCCCATTTAAGTCACATTGTGCTCTGAGCCGTGCTTATGCTAAACATACATACTGTGTGCTCTTTCATGGGGAGCCTGCAGGGACGGAGTTAGAGAAATGGGAGCTAATTTACAGCCTTGGAGCACATTTGGGGTCTTACTCTGGCCTGATTCTGCCATGTCCAATGTGTGGAAACACCAATGGAATGGATTACAAATGAATCCAGGGGGAGAAATGACAATATCACGGTGCATGTCATCACCATCACCCCCAGCAGAAAATTGGGAGCCATATCCCACATCAGCCCAGTCTCTTCAATCTCTGTATACATAACATGTCTTTAGACTTTCAAATTGTGTGCAGTGCATGTGCCAAAGACTATTTTGTAGAGAGCAGATTAAGGACTAACACCCAGGAGGCTGGTGTTCGTGTCACGTCATGAGTGAAACCAATGGTCAACACTGACTTGTTTTAACATTCGTCTGTAGGTTAATGGATGTCATATTTTTTAACTTATGTCACTTATATAATGTAGTTTGGCGTGCTTATTTTAACCCAAACCACGATCTTTTCCAAAACCTAACCAAGTAGTTTTGTTGCCCAAACCTGAACAAACAGTGAGTGTTTCACGTTATCTGCATGTCTACTTTTGTTACCAAAATGTCAAAGGTTATCTGACTGTGACACCTTCTGCTCTACACAGAAGTTAAATGGAAGAAAATTGGACTTTGACGTATGCAGTGAAATTTGAAAGCATAAACTTGTCTAATTTGTAAGGAGATTGAACATAGTTGGTTGTCTGCATTGTAGGACTTCCTTGTTAGGATGCAAATGCCTTACGTCTGTGGGCCCCCATCTGCTTTCATCTCATCCCCACTTCATCATGCTTCTGCTTTTGAATAGCCATTAGCAAAATGCAAAATACACATCCACACATTCTCTTACTGTTCAGTCATTGGACATATTTACGCTTTAGTTATTAGTGCAATTTGGCTTCCATTACCAGCCTGTCCTCTGCTTCAGTCTCTTCACAGTGAGTCTGTACAGGAAAGAAATAGCTACATTTAAAGGGATTGTTGGCCCAAACTGCAAAAACATAACTTTTCACTTGCCTCCAGTGTTATCAAGTCATGCATGAGTTTTATTTGTCCTGGTTTTGAGATATCTGTCTCTGAGATTTTTGCTGCCACCTCAGTACAACAAAGGTGAATAGACTTTTGTTTGTGTTGCTCGAAGCACTGGAAAGTTAGATTTAAAAATGCAACAGAAACATCTCTTTTCAAAAAGTGTGTCCTAGTTAAGAATCGTCTGCTGTGAACAAGTTTGGAGCTACTTTCTACTGAAGAAAAAGGAAGACAGTTATGGAGGTCTGTGGATTATTCAGGATAAAGAGGGACCAACTTCTGAAAAGTTATTGATTTTTAGTGCTGAGAGCACTACAAACAAAGCTGCACTCCATTGTGTGAAGATGATGCCCGAAATGTCACAGATGGAGATCTCAAAATTTAAAATATTAAAAAAAAATAAACTATTCAAATCAGTGAGCATGAACAAAATATCAGGAACATCTTAAAGTATAATTACTTCACACTTGGTGAGTGTATTGCTCTTGACCCATGGAAGTGCAGTGTTGATTGTGAAGCAGTTTGGAGAAAATGCAAAAAAGAAATGTCCTGCATGGCAAAAAGCAGTGAGATGGAATAGATGGTGCTATTCCATTATTATTATGGCAAGAACAAAGAATCAGACACATAAAACCTTATTTTCTGATTGTTTCACGGTGGCTACATCCTAAATGAGAAGTGTATGCACTCACACCTCTGGACAACCCTACAAGAAGGTGCCACCTTTCTGCATTTTGACATCATTACCAGAGAAGAAGCTTTTTTGAATTCCTGCTAATGCAAACTCAACATTTCCCACTAGGCAGCTTCACATTAATAGCATTTAACTGTCACAGCCACAGTGAGCTGTTAGATGAAGAGCTGCAGGCTGCACACCTCCAACTTCTCAGCAAGGCAACCAACTCCTCTCACTGTGCCCTGCTGTTTGCCAATACATGTGATGTGCAGCATCAAATCACATCACGGTTGCTCATAGAATGATAAGAAAAAGGCCAGTTATTGCAAACAGTAATTTGCTTTGCTGCTTGCAAAATTCTGGGACCTGTAATATTAAACCACACTTGCTGTTACCAACAGTAACTAACTTTGGTGTATTGTTTGTGTAATGTTAATGTGTTGTTATTAAAGTTTAAAAAAGGGGGGGGGGGGGGGGGGCTGGTGGCGCATACGTTTAAAACTGCGGATCTGAAAACGCTTCTCAAACTCTGGGGGCTCTTCAGCTCTGCAGGGTGATGATATTGAGATAGCTGCAAGTAGCAATACCGAAGGCCAAGCGGCCTGTTTGGGGCAGACACGTTTGGAATGGACACTGCATTAGTATACTGCAATGACAGGTGTCAGTCAATAGTGCTGACTTCAGCAGGCATTGAGTCCACACTGAGTCTACTTTTGCACTCCAGTGGCGCCCTATCTCCTCCCTCTGCTCGCTGCTCTGGCGCCAGCACTGAAGTGCAACAAGAAACACACAATCATTCACCTCCTCCTTAGACATCCGCTGTCAGCATTGCACTTAGTTATCTGTATTGTCTATGCAGCTCTGTGTATTCTTGGATATCTGTACAATCATCCATTCAGTCCTCTGCACTGCACAAAAACAAGATTCTGTATCCAGGTGCAAAGCTAATTGGGCAAAATATCCAGGGGTCCTGAGCAAGAGTGCAGCGGGGCGGACTTACACATGCTCACCTGGGCTCCCCTGGGACCAGGAGTCCACCAGTGGGTGAAAGAAAGGGAGGAAAATGAGGGTGCAATAGAGAAGCCACTTCACTGCCTTGTTATGGGGTCGGTCAAGTGAACTTGAAGCTCCACAGCATTTGTGCAGGCGTACATAATGTTTTTTTTTTAAACGTTTCCTCTTGGCAGCTGTAAGGAGGCTGATTTACAGCCAAAGTGTCTTCCACTCGTCATTTTCCCCCTCATTACCTTATCCCTTTCTCAAGGACTGCTCTGGAGAATATACAGGCTCAATTAAGCTGTTCTGACCAGAAATCCCATTGCTCATAAATCACCTCCAAGGGCTACTGATCAGCGCTGCTACACCACAGAGTAAAGGAGCTCACAGTGGTGTGTGCTGCTGAGCAGGGTAGCGACTATTATAAATCAAAAGGAGAGTACAGAGTATATTGCGGAGGATAAAATACTGTAGGACACCCTATCATAAATCTGGAAAATAATCACTGATTGTCGGTGAGCTGTGATATCAGACAATGAATACAGCAGGACAGGTAAACAGTTATGAAGCTATGGAAGAATGGACAAGGACTTATTCACCTTCTTCTATACAGCCAGTCTGTTAGGAGGCTAAAATTATGACAAGAACCTTTTAAACTTTGAATATGATGACAAAGTTTGTCAGGGTGTTAATATGCGGGAGTAAAGAAAGAAGATTTCACTTTTCTGTTGAGCCAGATTCTGTTCAGTGAAAATGTGCTGCGCTCAGCTAATGTGTTGGCCTATTAAATAATCAGTAGGGAAACATTGTCTTAATTCCTCTCAACATTTTCCCAGCGCTGTGCAATTAGGATTGCATCCCTGAACCATACCTTGAGGTGTCGTTGCTTTTTAAAACATCCTCAAATAGCTTCCGAGCACTTTTCCTTATGGGTAACCGTTTTTAGCATATAAGCGAGATAAAGACTCCGCTCACTGTTAATTTCTTTCATGCCTTTTAACAAGAGCTCAGGGAGCTCTGAATGCATGACAGAGCTATTACTCCATAAGGAAATAATCTCAGTATTAAATTTAAGCATTCAATGACTCCAAGGCAACGGAGGGGCTCAGGTTTAATACAAAACAAATCCTTAACTCAACTTGTGCGACGCAAGCTTAAAACTTACCAATACAACAAAAATAATTGTGAGAGGCCTTTCACAGAAATCTACAAAATTTTTCTTTAATTGAAATTGGTTTCATATTGGAACGAATCAGCCATCACGGCTGGGAGGCGACGATCATGTGGCACACAAACCCACAGTGAGTAAGATCCTCTCTCAGTCTGTCACAATTCTTTGAGTGTAATCCAATCTATTTTCAGTGGTAATCTGTTGTTTTTAAAGGATGGTACAGTACGACACAACAGAAGCCACATATTAATGCCAAATACATTTATTTCCCAGCTACACTCATTAAAAAGCATTCTTTTCTCTGGAGAAGTCATTATATTATTATCTCTTTCGTGTGCAGGACAGCAGGATGAATTTTTGAAGGGTATCATTGAGTATTTCTACAGAATCAAGTACATTATGGATGCAGGAACCTCCTCACATTGCCCATGGAATGACAGATTAATCCCTCCAGAGATTAAATGTTGCACACAGATGGTGGGCATGTTGCGTCCACATCGGCTGACCTGCTACCAATGCTCTGTGATTATCAACAGTGCACTTAACATATCTGCACAGATTACTTAAAGCCAGAATAAGCAGGATTTTCCTAAAAAAAAAAAAAACAATCCCCAATCATTTCTGATGGCCCACAAGAAGCGCGTGGTGGAGTCTTTAACTGTATTTTTTTTTTTTTTTGCTGTGTTCAGGAGGATTCTGGGCATCAACCTTTAGGGCAGTGGGTTTGTAGCCCCCAGCTAATAACAGAGCACAGGGTGGGGGGGCTCTATAAAAACATAGCCAGATCGGAGCATCCTTCTGCTGTCATTGAGCTGGGTGGGAGGGGCCAACTTTGAATGTTGTATTTGCAAATGGCAACTCCTACTCATTTTGCCTTTAAAAGCATGAAAATGTGATAATCAGGCAATTCAACAATGAGTTTTCCCAAACGCCACGAGGCAACACAAAGATAACCTCTGAGTCGCAGGGAGTCACAGGTAAGATGAACCATCCAAGGGGAATACCAACAGACAGAGAGAGACAGAACAAGAACAAATGTCTGAGGCAAAACTACAAGTAGACAGGTGGGTCAGAAGCAGACTGGCAACAGAGTCCACTGCAAAGAACAAAGAACAATCTGGCTGTGGGAGAACTTAATGGAGTGGCTTATATACAGAGTTGATGGTAATTGACTGCAGCTGGAAACACAGGTGAATTGATGAGGTGGGCCTGGTCGACAAGTGAGGTGTGGCAGAGGCAGTGTGAGTGGAAAAGTACTGGGACCAGAACATAGACAAGACATGATCTGTAGATGTTTGCTTGATATGGAAAGAGTTATACCTCCTTCTGCACAATGCATAGTATAGCTCCCGCAAACTGACTGTTAAGTGAACTTTTGCTCCATTGGTGGCCCTGGAGAAAAATTTAAAGGATCACCAAATTATATGTAATTCATCTTGACTGGAACAGGAATGTGTGTACCTAATTTAATCAAGAGATTCAATGTGAACCTGCTGGCGGTACTAGAGGAAAAGTCCGCGAATCACTAACATTCGGACACATCATCTGGGAACCACATTAAAATCCATTATACATCACAATATTTCACACGATGTATGAAAACTTTAACTTGCCTGTAGCAGAACAGGAAAAGTCAGGGGATTGTTAAAGTCAGTAGGATTCTTCCTCTGGAGACCATGAATGTCCAATCAACCTTTTCTGACGGATGAGGGACGGTATGATTGTGGTGGGGGACCCCAGTATTTCTAACATCCCAGTTACAGTATCATCTCTACTTTGTTCTTTTTCATCAAGACTTGTGTAGAATTGCTGCTAATATAGTGAAACAAAGTGGGGCCAGTAAATGGCTTTTTGGGAGAGTAAACGTGTAAACAGCACAGAGCCGAGCAGATGCTGTTCCTCTTGTAGCAGTGAAAGTGTTAAGACCCCTGCTCTCTCATTAATCTCTATTGGCCTGTGTCACCGCTCAGAAAGAAAGGCGAGATTACTCCCATCCCTGGCCACAGACTCTCATTTAGCCACATACTTCAAGCCATTATTCAGCCATCATAGGAAAGCCACAAAACAAATGGTATTTACCTCAAAGGCCATATTACCTTGGGGGGAGAATAGGGAGGGAGGAAGCCAAGAGACGGGAAAAGGAAGTGGGGTAAACAAGAATTTGAAACTCATCATGGAGCTGCAGTGCATTCACTTCCTCTGCTAGTGTCAGGCTGTCATCTGTCATCTAAGAACATGACAAATGGCTGAAATGAGCTGGAGACGGATTTGACACAGATGTCTGACATCACCATCTAATCCTTCACTACGCTCTGGAAACGCCTCGATGGGATGGCAGCGAACTCAAAAATAATCCCGCAGACCCTGAAAGCCTGGATGATTGGGTTTGATTTTGATTGTGGTATTAAATCACAGCCTGCTTCTGCACCAAAGAATGACTGATTTTCCAAATTAGGCCACTGTTAATTAGTCACCCTCGTGAAGTCGGCCCACAGTCTATCACAGTCCACAATCAAAGAGCTTACTGGTGTGGCTTTAACCTACAAGCTTCTTACAGAGCTGAACTGAAGCTTAGCGTCCAAAGTAACACTGATTAAATCTCTTCCATAGCTCTGTCTATCATATGTTTGAATGCTTCAATTCTCATTTTTGCCGGGTGACACATCAACATCTGGACAGTCCTTTTTTTGAAGTCACAAGAGGTCGGGTCCAAGTAAGAGAAGTCAAGGTGAAAGTGGTGGAAAGATGAGTGCGTTAAGGGCGGCGGGTGATACTGAGCTGCACTGAGAGTGTGTGTGTGTGTGTGTGTGTGTGTGTGTGTGATAAATCCACACTTTGGGTGCCAGCCATAAGTCAGGGACGGGTCTGCTGTGTGATTAACTTTAGATAAAGGAGACTACAGACCTGGCCAAGCAGGATCAGCTCCTCGAGGAAATAGAAACGAGACTTACATACAAGATGAAGAGCACCTCGCTCCCCTCTCCACAGAATCATAATCTCGTTATTCTTTTGGAAAATAACCACACACACTGTGATGAGAAATCCACATTTCAGTGTTATAATGTTACTAAAACACCGTGAGAAAACAGTCAAACCATGACAGAAAGTGAATACGACAAAACAGTGTTCAGTCACTGCTGCTGCTGTGTGTGTGTGTGTGTGTGTGTGTGTGTGTGTGTGTGTGTGTGTGTGTGTGTGTGTGTGTGTGTGTGTGTGTGTGTGTGAGCGAGCCTTGAGCAAATGCATAAACCCCTCCAAGGGACCGGTGACATTTCTCGGTTTTGTGCGGCATAGAGATTATATCCACGCTTTAACAGGAGTCGTGATCTGGCCTCTAGATGGCATTCGGTGTCACCTTAATCACTCCTGACACACTTTTCATCACTCCCATGACCACATCCTCACTTGTCGAAGGATTGTGAAGCCTGACTGACAGAAGAGCTTTATTGGTATTTTAATATTTTCCGCATTTTTCACACATGTGCTCACCTTTCCTTTCTGTCTTCAACCTTTATTTTTCCAATCATCCATCGCAGGCTGGCCCACCAGGTCATTTCCTGAACAGTAATTCTGCAGAACTGGATCACAGATGTGTTTTTTGTAATGGATGTACATGAATAACGATGAGACAGAGAGAGAGAGAGAGAGAGAGAGAGAGAGAGAGAGAGAGAGAGAGAGAGGTTGCATAACCTATTTTGAATGCTCAGAGTCTTTCTCCAAAAGTGATACCAAGCAAACAGTGTGACACATGTATCTGCCTACTGAATGGGAATTAGACACACACAAAAGCACATCAAAGGGTGTGATTGAGAGGGTTTGTTCCACAGGAGATGAGTGAAAGAAACTCGGCCAGTCATTTCAGACGTGAATTACTTTCATCATCCGCACACATACGGCAGGCCATAATAATCATGTTACCGCGTTTTCTGTGTGGAAGAGAATTTTCCTGTTCACACAGTCTTGAGGGACAATAAATAAAGGCTGTGTCTTTTCTTATTCATAGGCCATGTAGCGTACATACATACAGGCCTGCTTGATTTTTGTCCTTCACGGAAAAGAGCCTTTGCCTGTAATGCTGCTTCGCCTTTGAATTGATGCTCTGCGGAATTACAAAAGACTTTCAGCACGTTGCACGACTTAAAAGAAAGGTCTGTAGTTATTGTGTATTCTTCTAATTGTCAACAGATACCACGGAAAGACAAACACCAACAATGCATTAGTACACCTCTCAATGCCTTCAGATTTCTCTACCGTGTCTGTAGCACTCGAGCCCATTTGTTCCTCCCGACATAAATCTTTTACAACGGGTCACAAAGGTGTAGTTTCATTGTTTAAATGGTTTAGTAATATCTTAAAAGAGCTGGGCGTGGTAGGTTTTAGCAAAGTTACCCAAGCAAATTTCCCCATTGTGGGACGAATAAAGGAACATCTTATCATAAGCTGGGGTCTATTTTCAGCTGTGGATTAATACACAATTGGTGTCAGAACAGCCTACAAAGGATTGTCCCCAAATAAACTACAGTGCCTATATTTTTCATAATAAAGGAGCCAGATACCAGAGTATCCCTACAAACTGTATCCACATAGGTTGATTCTGCTCCTCACGATTTGCATCAGTGCCAGCATCCAGGCAGGAAGTAATGCGCCTGTTTTGTGGCGAGGCAAGAGGAAGGATGTGGAAGTCAGGGTGGTGGATGATTCAAGTAAGCCCCGACTTTCAATAATGCAGACTAGAGTTTGCAGACAGTTAATGTTTGTGTTGTTATCTTGAACTCTGAACTTTCGTCAGCCTCAACCATGTGGTTTAGCTGCTAAACACTAAAAATATATATAACTATATTTAACCACGGCCTTTCCACATATTACACAGCATTATTATTATTTTGCATCATTTATATTTATATATTAGGTATTTATATCATTATTGATGTTCATATCTGGTGATATGTTTGGTTACTATTTCAATAGTGCTGCAAAGGTGAAAAGTTTTTGAGCAAAAGTGGAAAAAGCTCAGGCTGAACCTGCAAGGACAAAACTAGTTGGACTCATGAAATGTTTGTCATTTCAAATGTCTTTTGTGCAAAAACATTACATATGGAAAATGCCAAAATGACCATTGCCAGATCTCATTTGAAAAGTTTGTCTGTTGAGATGAAAAGAAGCTTTTTTTTATTATTTTTAAGAGTGCAAAGATAAAGCTCCACCAAGGCATGCTTGATGTCCCGCCAACATTGGAATACAAAAATGTTTGGCATTTTTCTAGGATCCTTTTCAAATACACATTTCTGACGTTCTTTTTTTTTTAACCAACAGTGTTCTTTATTTGGGATGGATATAAACTTCTCAAATAATTGCACCGAGACTCATGGGACGGAGACTTTTTCAGGACTGGGCCACAGTGTTCTAGTTTCCCATCAGGTTGGATAATGGACCACAGAGAGGGGAAGCAGTGTCCCGTTTCAGGTCTTTCATGCCAGCACAGGACTGGCCAGACACACAAGGCCGGATTTCACGACTTGAAAAAGTAGGAAAACAGAGAGAGAGGGGTAACAACAGCCACTGTGCGAGAGGGAGGCGAGCAGCAGGACTGAAAGAGGAGAGAGGGGAGATGCAATGGCAGCCCCACAGGCGGTGAAGAGGCAGCTGGCTCAGAGGTGTGCGCATCCTATTTTTAGTTTCCCTCATGCACATCTCCAACTCAAACAGCTGCTGGAGCATTTGCACACCAAAAGACTTTGGTATCATCGTTCCTGCAGACAAAAAAACACAATGCAACAGGAAAGTTTAAACTTCACTCTGGCTCAGGTGTTTCAGCTGTAATTGGCTCAGAGGTGAAGCCCCGCCCCTCAGCTCCACTTCCCTCAGGTTGTGTTTTCAGTTAGGTTTAGTTGCTTTTAGACATGAACGCAAAGGTGAGGTAAAGCGTAAAGTCACATGACCCAGAGCGCTGCTGATGCACACCGCCTGCAGTCTGACAAGTGAGGCAGCTGTAAATAGCATATATCCCATGTGAGTAAGGTATGGAGGTACTCAGCAGTCAAAGGAGGTCATTAATGACATGATGGGCTGAGATGTCACACTGGAAAGGAAGAAATGCATGGAGCTTCCTTTTTCGGCTGCTGAGAGAAGAGTGAATAATATATTTATTCTTTTCCTCAAGAAATACGTTAATACTGTTATGGTTACAAAATATTTAATTCATGAAATGCTTTCAAAATTTACCTCAAGAATGGCTCCAAACTGAACAGGATCACCTAGTATTGAAAAAAAAATTGTTGTTACCAGCTAAATGGGATGCATCCGATCTATACTTGAAAAATAAATGAAAATGTCCCTGAGCCAAACCTCATTTAGACAATGACTGAAACAATGTCAGAGCCGCGATAATAAGCTCCTGCATACATAGGTAGGGGAGCAACTTAGTGCGCTACCCAGAAGTAAGAAAAGAGGCTGTTTCATTTATTTATCAAATATGAAATATTTATAGGATTCAATCTGCTGGCAGAGGAGGACCAGGCAGAACAAACTGTGGGTGGAAGAACCGCAAAGTTGCTTCATGGATGGCTGTTAATGAAAGCATCTGGTGGAGGGCCGCCTGCTGCTCTGCATACATTTTCGGCCTAAATTACATTCCCAGGCTTTCAGGCAGTCACGTCTGAGTCAGTTGACCCAGAGTGACAACACACCGCGGGCCATTAACATACCACCCCGTTGTCAGCTGGACTCAGACAATGGGAGCGGACACCTCACCTGCACAAAAGGTGAGGTGTTTGCATACACACAAAACACACACACACACATAAATCCAAAGTAGTGCAGATGTACCAGCTGAACCTGTTTGACTGGAGTACTTTGTTTTTCCTCCAAACACAGGCTGCAGCCTCACCTCACACTCTTACTTTGTGAGAGAAAGCTGGCTTTTACAGAGGACAGTCAATACATCATTCAGAAAAGACAGAGGAACAACAAAAGTGAGTCACCTAATCAGCATCTGGGAACTGCTGCAACTATGACAGTGGCTAAGTTTTGGGTGGAGGATTAGTTTCCACTGAAAGGGAGAAGTTAATTACACGGCTTTGATGCACCTAAAGTGCTGTTCGATTCGTGGTTAATCCTCATCAAAACTGCTGCACACGGATTATGCATTTTGACTGACACCTTGTTCAAATTAAACTGCTGAAACACTTCCTCATACACTGCGAAGCACATCTGCACATACACCACAGGCAAATGATCAAACACAGCCGCAGACAGAGGGAGAACGAGACCCGACGAAAGAGGGAAAGGCAATGCTGAGACAGATCACATTCAATGAGTTAGCAGCACTCTCTCAGTAAGACAGCATTTTAAATAAAACATGAAAGCTGGAGAAGAAGGCACTCCTCCTTATACAGCAACTTGTGACAAGCCATGATATTCTGAGAGACAGCACACCGAGCTCAGAGCTATCCCTGGGGAGACCCTTCCCTCTCCATCACATAGACTATATATCAGAACCATCAAACATGGTCCCTCTTCCAACTACATCCGATGCTCTTGAGTACAGGCCAGACTGACCGTCGGGCTGTAAGCGGCCGATAAGCACTTATGTCCTGACTTCCTCTGAGGAGCAAAACAGACACACTACCTCCTCTGTATCTTTGATTGCAAGACAGAAGATCTATCATTAACAGATTGGAGTGCTACAATCATGAAGAAGTTAAGTTTCAATCCTGAAAAAAAAAAAAAACATTATCCAGACATGAACTAAAATCAGGTCCTGTTTACTCTGCCTGAGCCATTAAACTGTGAGAGGCCTGAGAGGAAGGGCCTGTATCAACTTTGATATGAACATGTAAATAAGTCATGGCTAATCTCTCTCTCTCTCTGTCTCTTTCAGTTGCTCTCGCTCTCTCTCTATAAAAGCCATATGCACATTTTTAGAATTCCCCGAGTTCTGCTGACGTGAAGAAAGAGATGAAAGATTCATACTTGTTTAAAAAATTCAAACAGATGTCCTGAACTTTCGCTACACAGCCAATATGGATAAATTATTTAGTCTTGGGATGCAAGAAAGGGAATTTGAGAGTTTGGACAGTGCAAATGAAATCCAAACAATCATGAATCAAATGGATGAAACTGACTTGTGCACCATCATGATCATCTCCAGCTATAACTGTAACCACTCTCCATATCCAGCAAAGGCTCGTGATCTCAAAACAAAGTAAAGGAGGGTGATGGGTGTCTTGTAGGTTTTGTTTGATGTTCTTTTCCTCACATGTTTCCAGCAGGACTGATGCAGACTGTGCAGGTGAAGCTAGAGAGCTGGTTATTGAATTCACCAGCAGAGGGAGACAATGTCACATGACAGATACTGTAAGCGCTGCTCTGCTTTTATTTTTTTCCCTTTTCATAAACATTTTAATGAATAAAAGTTGGGCTTTTGACATAATAATTATAGAACTAAAGACACATATATAAGGGGAAACCATTATTAGATTGAGTTAGGTGGCAGCAATTAGTTAATACTTAATGTAAAAAAACTTTTAACATTAAAAAATATATTTATATATTATTTAAGATGGAGTCTAACAATTACCAAAATGTCTTTTTTGTAATTACTGTATCTCTATGCTCATTTTCTCCCATTAAAGTGCATGTTAATTTAAGAGCTGTTAAGGGTTAAACTCAGTCGGACATGACACTGAAATCCGACACAGACTCTGAGGGATTCTGTGCTCGAAACCTTGTTACCTGTTTGTGCCAGAATCTCGTTTCCACAGGTGGCCTTCGTGTCGTCATATATATTTTTTGTGGAACGATCAGGTCGGTCACGTGCGTACGAAGCCGCGCGGCGTCGTGTCGCGCGCAGCGTAATGGCGACAGCGTCCAGAAAGTTACGCATTTCCAAAGAGGAGTTTTGAGGACAATCGCTGAGAGTCAGCGCGTTCGTGTGTGCGTACTTCATGTTTCCGTGTGTGTGTTACAGAGACTATTGTGGGGAGTCTTCGCTTCTTACTTCCTGTGGCTGTCTTACCTGTTCAGCCAGGTGAGCTGACATGACACCTGTACGCAGACAACGTGCTATTTGCTAGTTCCGATATCAAACTACTGCGAGTTATGATAATATATCGGAGTTTTATGGTTGTACTACAGTAGAGTAGGACTTTGGTCGGTAATGTAGTAACTTTCGTTGTAATGTTTATGATTTTAACTGCTGTCATTGAATGAGTTTCTTCCGCTCTTCCCTCTCAGAATGGTGGATCACAGTGTCTCAGGTGTACCAGGAGCTCTACTTCAAAACAGAGCCGGCCCTTTTAAAATGGAGGAGCTGGCTCTGATGGCCTTGCTGGAGTGTCCTCTGTGTTCTGAGCAGCTGGATGTGTCAGCCAAGGTCCTGCCCTGCCAGCACACCTTCTGTATGTCCTGCCTGCAGAAGCAGGAGGCAGCCCACTCCCAGCTGCTCTGCCCAGAGTGCCGCGCCCCTGTCCCGGCCAGGACCGTGGACGAGCTTCCTGCAAACCTCCTGCTGGTGCGGCTCCTGGAGGGCCTGCAGAGCTCCGCGGGGCCCGGCAGGGACAGACGGTCAGCCTACAAAGTGGTGGCCTTGGCCAGGGGCGGCTTGACGATGAGGGAGGGTCAACACAGAGAGAAGCAAGGCCGCGATGAGGTCAGTGCACGACCTCGGCCCAATCCTCTGCGCATAACCTACAACATATAACACATCAACTTTGTCTCCACTTTGAGGGACAATTTTACAGTCAGGCAAACTATCTGATAGGTTTTCTATTACAGTAAGCTGAAGTGATAATACATCATCTTTTGATGGCCGTACCCTACTTATTGTTTCACTGTAAGAAAACCATACATCACAGTACACTGTGCAGCCCAAGGGGGTTTCTCTCTTGCAACATAGACTGATTTGCTCAGTGGTTACAAAAAAAAACAGAGTTGTAACTGGGTTAGCCCATTTACTACAAATATCTAAAAAACTGACTTTATCATTATCTTTATTCAAGTTCAATTCAATTACGTGAATGCTGAGCATTTTTTAGATCTTGAATGCATTGTTACTCCTTATATCCTTAATCGGATATTGTACACTATCCAGCAAATTAAATGCCAGAAAAAGCAAAGTATTTTATCACATTGATGCAAAAATGATAAAGCAGACCTGCTGGTTGATTTGTAACACTGCCCACAATGGCTTAACACACCCACACATGTTAAAGGGAGCACTGTCTTGGTATAAACAGTATAAGCAGTATCAGCAGTTCAAATAAGTTGAGAACTCTATAAGCAGGAAATCTGTTATATATCTTATTGTCTCATGTTATTTATCGTCGTCTCGGCTATGATGTCTCATTGACTTATTGCCTCTCATTTTGCACAATAGAGCTGCATGTCTCGTCTCTGACCTACTGGATTACTTACTCAGCACTGTGTGTTCATCAAACTTGATTTTTAACTTTACAAGCCTTCTGACCTACCTAAAGTGTGTCAGTCAATGATGAGATCACAAACCTGTTTGAATGGTGTCTATTATTACTCTACAGGGGCATTTAAGACAGAGGTTGATTCACATCACAGAGAACATAGGATACCCCAATACTTCCTATTTGCAGACATGACCAGAGTGAAGAGAGCTTTGTTATTACTTCACACGCACTCTATACAGGGCAATGGATGTAGGAATAATACAGATAGACTAAAAGTTATACAGTAGATGAATATCTCAAGATAATTAAGACCACACAGTTTGAATCAAGGAGGTTGAGAGTAATTGATGATGAAGTTGCATTGATGGGCATTTTTCCAGTATGGCAGATTGAATGAGAGAAATTAGTTTCAAATTGAATAAATCCAGAGTTAACTAATAAACAACAGGACCAAAACAAATGACCAAGAGAAACCAAATGGCTACATTGATAACATATATAACACAAGGTACTTACAGAATCATAGATCTGAACTCGCTCGTTACTTGAGTAATGAAGTCTATTTAACACCTTGAATTGACTTGCACAATATCTAATGCTTGTTATGGTTCAGTATTTCTGTTTTACAAGTTTATACTAGAACTATTCAACTGAAGAAATCTTCAGGGATAGTGATTAAACCATACTCTAATTTTTACGTATTAACCCTGAAAACCCAATTGTTTCAATGTTTGTTTTTTAAAAATGTATTTAGTCCTTCAGTCTGATTTTTTTTTTTTTAAAGATCTTAAGGAGTTATATAAAGAAAGTGACACAATGGCGTGAGTGGTATTTTGGTGCCTGTTTAAAAGTCATTTGTCTGTATAAAGCAGGCCTGTGCAACACATCTGTCACCTAATTCAAACCCAACAGAGATCTGAGGATCATCAGGGTGGTTCACAGTCAGTTTATCATTACAGGGATTTCATTTGATCTGATGTTTTATTCTCTGAGGTGATGAGAAGCAGATAGATCTGCCATCTCAATAGTCCTGTGCATAAACCGTTCAGAGCCTCTAAGAGTTTACTTGTGATCCTGAGCTTGAGTTCAGTGAGAGTTCAAACAGCTCCACCAAGTTCATGAGGCTGGGTTTGTGATCTTAATGCCGTTTAAACGCATACCTCAGAAACCCTCAGTGCAAAATCTAATATACTAATATAATCTAATAAACTTTAATTTCTCCCAACATCATGCTTTCACTAAAAGAAACAACCTGATTAAATGTAATGTAGAAATTATTTACTGCGAAGAAAATTCACACAAAGAGACATCTTTGAAATCGGTATCCTTGTGTGAGATGAAGTACATTTTAATTTGTTTTTTTTAGTCACAATCGTCCCAGTCTTGAGTGGCAGTGATCAGATGGATGCATTGGTGATTTATGGATTGTAAACTGCATGATGATATTTCAAAATGCTTTATTAACGCTGTATTATGCATAGTTCTTTGAAAAAGCGAGGTAAGACTTTGAAAATCTAGAAAATAATGCGATTTCCTTTTTGAAAGATGTTCATTTTGTGAAAAGTCAAACAAGTTACAATATATTCTTTATTAATTTTTCAGAAAACAATTCAGTGATTCTCTGCATTCTTGTGCAGTTTGGCCTCAACATCACCTAAAAACTAAGTGACAGAAAGCTTGAGTCAATACTTGATAGCATCTTTAAGGGAAAAAGTGTGTCATATTAGCAAGATAAGAAAGTCACACGTCTGTTCAGCACAAAACCTGTTAAGAGCATGCAGATGTTTGTCACCCCGCACACTTAATGATAAATATCCCAAGAACTTACTCAGCATTTTGCTGAAAAAAAAAAGTCACTTGTGTCTGTGATGCGTTAACGCCTCTCTTGTACCCAGTGATCACTACAGAGTATGTGGTTGCAGTTTGTCACAGTTAAATTGTAGGACAAAATAAATAGCACTACGTTTCAGTATAGCTTTGAGGGTCTTAATGCTACTTAAATCTTTACAGACATTAACCATCTTCAGAAAAGTCATAATGTAAAATGTAAATTCACCTCTTCATTTGAACACAGTAGCTGACATGTGATTGTCGTCTGCTCCTCAGCTTGCTCTCAGAGCTCCCATGCATAACCAACGAGGTGATTCTTCAGGAGAGCTGGTGCTCACGTCTGGTAACAGTATCACCCCGAAACACAAAGATGAGACTTGGCACCAAGCGAATGTTGCTGACGGTAGCGGTGCGTCTGTCACTGCCAGCACGCTGCAGGCCGGCGGCCACACGTCTCAGCTGCAGCCCCTCCAGCAGGCCCAACCTCCGGCTCTCTGCAGGGCACTGTTCGACTTTAAGCCCGAAGAGATGAATCTGGAAGACAGTAAATATTGTCTCAGCTTCCTCAAGGTCTGACTCTCAAACTGCTGACTTAACACAGCAGGAAAGGCTTATTGCACTTCATCTTTTAAAATACTCACAGGGTTTCCTACTCTTTAATTACTGCACCAAGAAAATTATTACACTTAACAACAACCTTCAGGGAATAATAGAACATTAACCTTCAAGGCGAAAGATCAAGGCTGCTGTTTCACCTTAATTATACTGCATATAATGAGCGCTGCTATTGTTTAGACCATCATCTACTAACTAAACTGATCTCTAGATGAGAAGCATCAGGAACTTGGAGGCTAACAAACTCTGTTAAACAATTACTAGTGAAACCCTGCTGCTCATGCTTAGATACAAAGTGATAAATCATTTTAGTCATGTATGGAGAAAACAGATATTTCATGCCTGCAACTAATGGCAATGCTCTTTATTGATAAGTTTCTCTAAATGAGCAAATTGTGAAAAATGTCAATCACAAGTTTGCAGAATCAGGTGACATGTTTTTTTCTGATGAACAGTCCAAAACCAAAGATATTCAATTTATTCTCATGGAAGAATAAGAAAACCCAAAAATAGTGTCACCCTATAAGTTTTGCTTAAAAAATATTTTGCAATTATTTAACTCTCAAAATTGTTGCAGATAAATATTTTTATCCGTCAACTGATTGATTAACTGTTGTAGCTCTGAAATATTCACCTTATATAGTTTTCAAAATGTGTGTGATTTCTCTGTTTATTATCATAATAAATGATTACTTTCTGGCTCTTGGTCAGAACAGATAAAGACATCACTTTGGCTTATGGTTGCTAAATAATTAATTGATTCACTTAAAACATAATAGATAGATCCCTCATTATTACCTGCCTTTTGTGATCTGTCTTATCTCTGACGTCCTCATCAGTTCAACATATTAGCTGAACTCCCTGCTCTCACACTAGAACTATGACAACTTGACCTATTCGGCCTCACTGTGGTGTGGCTTTTTTTGGACATGGACCAAATAGATAGCAGTTCCTGATTATTTGTGAGGAAATTCCCAGTAGTACTAGCACATAATGGTCATCGCTTTTTGTTATTTTCACTGTTTCTGAGGAGACCTGTGGTGCTGGAGGCTCAGACCTCTGCTGCAGTGGCTGTTCTTACCCTGAAAGATTTCTGAGGCAGTTATATAAGGGCCTCAGTGCTTATGTGCTCTCTATTAAAGCACACTTGCACTCGGCTTTTTTTTTTTTTTTCTTCCAGTTTTAATGCAGATGGTCAAATGGTTTTGAGAGCAGGGGCTGGCCACAGAAAGGACTGGGCCTGCAGACACAAAAGGAGTTGATGTCACATGCTGCAGGAGGAAGTGGAGACTCGAACAGTTTCTGAGTGCTCAGTCACAGGGGTGAACGCACTCTGGCATCACCTGGCATCCTGTGTTTTTTTTATTTTTTTTATTTCAGTAGTTTATCTGCTGCCTGTCACCTTTTCTACTCCTCCTCTAAGTTCAGTGCTCTCTGTGTGTCTGTTACTTATTTCTGGTTCACAGGGAGACATCCTTACTGTCATCAAACGGGTGGATGAACACTGGATTGAAGCCAAGCTTGGGGAGAAAGTTGGAGTTTGCCCTCTGCAGTTTACAGAGGTGAGTTCTCCCTCGTTCTCTCTTTCTATCTCCCTTCATTGTTTGAATGTGGGTTGTGGCCTTTTCAGCATGATCAAGGTTGACACCTGCCGTTTGGCACTTTGGTCTGATGGTGTAGCTCCTGTAATGAATTGAACCATAGATGTCGTCGCTGGATGTCATTAATTCCAGGTCACTGCCCGGGCGCTACCTTGATTTTCATTCAAATCTTTGATTCATTCGTAAATGTCACTCCTGCGCTGCAAAGTGCTGAGGCAGAGAGCTAATCTGTGAAGCCCTGCTGTGTCTGCAGCTGCTCATTAGTGTGTGACTATGTGGCTTACTCAGGTTTGCAGAGCTTGCTTAGCTGGCTGACTGTCATTTGTTTTCTTCTCTACTTTCTGCCTCCAGGAATTAACTTCATACATGCCGGGGAACAATGTATTTGTTCCTGCGGTGGGGTTAATGTGGTGCCTCATTCGGTTCTTCTTTACTTCCCTCACTTGTCATCTGTTTTGCTGCAGATTTTCCTAATATTTTGTTATTAGTTCTCTCCTCCTCTTACGCCTCCTTTCGTCTCCTGTCCACCCATGTCCTCTCCAAAAGCCCCGCCTCACTGGTACTGGCTCTTCATCTTTTCCTACCTCTCTTCTCTATTCTTCCATCCTCTTCTTTTCTCCTCTCCCATCTCCTTTCTGAGCCTGCCTCTCCTCGTGTCGTGCAGCCAGGCGTGAAGACACAGTAATGCTTTCTCTGCTTGGGTGGCATAACAGCACATCACTGTGGGGAGTGAAAGCATTAACCCTGCCATGTCTGTCTGTCTGCCTGCCTGCCTGTCTGTACAGCTCCTCTCTCAGCACCAGTCAACCCTTCCTGGCTTATTGGCTGGTACTTATGCTCCTGTCTGCCTGCCTCCCTGCCTGCCTGTCCAACAAGTTGTAGGGGTGAGTGAAGTAGTGATAAGTGGGTGTATTTAGACAGCCGTTTCGCTGATCAGCAGGAGCAGAGGTTGACAGGCGCTAGTAGCAGGTAGGAGCGAGTTGGAGAGGATTTTCTTGACTGAGGATTGACTGTTCTCTGTGTTAGGATTCATTTTGATTTCCACTGTGGTTTCTCTTTTGTGTTTTCATCTCTTTCAGCCAAACTCAGTGGCTGCCAAACTGCTAGAGGGAAAGAATCGGAAGGGGAGTGACTCAGCAGAATTTCACCATCGGACTGGGAGTGGGGGCAAAGACAAGGCCACTGACGTACCCAGTAGGACCACCCATAACGGAGTCCTTCAAGTCCCAGCAAAGACACCCATCATCAATGCTTTGCCCCTCTCCAACCAGCGGAAACAGCCCGCAGGCAGCAACTTTTATCAGACTACAAAAGGAGAGACGACCAACATCAGCACCTTCAACAGCTTCAACCGTCTGTCACACTGCCTCTCTGTGCCTCCTGCCAGCCGGGGCCTCTCTCACCCCTCCAGAGTGAACTCTCAGCGACTTAGACGCCACTCTGACACTACACGCAGACACCTGTTACAGGTTAGTCATGTGCCAGTGTATCTGCCGTCATGCATGCTCTGCAGATGTGATGAAGTTATCCGATTCCTCTTTCTCATAATCTTCAAGCTAAACTATGTTTGGCTTTGTTTTGTTCGCAGTGGTTTGTTTTAACAGAAAACATGTGGTTAATGTGAGATAATTGATGTTTTTTGTTTGAGTCACGAAAGGATCAAGTTGTCCTCAGGGGTACAGGGAGGGAACTGTGACACTAGGCTTGAGGAATGAATAAGAGAGAGGCATCGCCCTTATGTTGGCCGCTACATGATTAAGTGGCTCTCATTAAGACAACACAGATGTGGAAAAGGGCAAGATATGAAAGAGGGGAGGACTGGAGGTGAGCGGACTGAAACTTTGAAAGGTCTTTAATCAACAGTTCTGGGACATAAGCCAGGGTTTCCCCTCAGAGGTGAATAGCAGTCTAACAGGGTGTGCGTCCTTTCTCTTTCTTCAGCTCATATTTAGATATACTACTTAAGGGAAGTATTTGTCTTATTCCGGAAAAGCAAAAGAGCATAGCTGGATAGAAAAAGGGAAAGCTCCTTTGGAATAAATGACAGAAGTGTTAGAAGTGATAGAAGTGTTTACAGCCCAATTTAAATACGTTGCCATCTCAGCTAACCTTTACTGCTATCATCTAAATTAAATCTGACGATTACAAGAATTGTGAGTGTGTGACACAAACTTAGTAATGCTCTAGTTTTTTCAGTGTTTCTAGTGTAGTCTAGTCTAGATGTCTTTCAGGGCTGCCTATGAATTAAAATTATTCTTTCGGGACATTTGGTCGTCATGAATGAATCAGGATGAATTAACCCACTCTTTTCATGTAACCAACATGATACCTGCTGCATATTTTACACCTACAGCCTGTATCACATGGCAGAATGATGGATGGATGATGAACATCTCCATGAGACAATTTTAGATCATTTTGCTGCATTTTATTATATTATAATAATTATTATATAATATTTTTAAATATGTCTAGATGAAGCAACTTGAGAAACTGTAAAGTAGAATGCTCTGGAAATGTTCAAATAAGATTAACTTATTTAGATCTGATTACCTTTGCTGAAAGGTCTTGATGAAAGGTTTTCATATCCACAATTTTATATATACAAATGGACAAGTTGGCATTCATTTGCATTAAAAACAATGTAATCCCATACTACGAATAGTGCATATAGTCATAGCCAGCTTGTGCCTGAGTTCAGTACCAACATGAAAAAGTGCTTAATAACACAGCTTGCTGCCAAGTGCCCTGCCCCCTGAGCTAATGATTTCCTTTGATTCACTTTAAATTCCACGGCTCTACCTTGCAATTATAAATGTCAGAGCATAAAAATGCTCAATCTCACGCCAGTCGAAGAAAAACCAGGAGAGGAAGGAAAGAGACTTTAGGACTTGAGAACAATATAGAAAGCAGGAAATTGGAGAGATAAGACAGGAAAAAGGAAAAGGTGAGAGGAAATGTTGAAAAAAAGATGGCGTAGAGTTGGGAAGAGAAACAGAAAACAAAATTTGTGAGCTGCAAAAAGGCAAAACACAAGACGTAGGAAGAAGGAGGAGAAAAAATGAGAGATAGATGTAGAGAGTGGGAGGCTTGGAGAGTCCCTCAGTGTGTCTGCTTATCTCTCTCATGCTGATGATGATGAGTCACTGGTGAAGTTGGTTACATAACAGACCCCTCTCTCCCCTGCCTTCAAACTCCTTCCTCTTCACTAAGCAGGTAACACTCACTTTCACATCAGTGGGCCAGTAATAGCAGACAAGCCACGCACTTCCTTTTTAAAGGAGCGGAGGGCTCTGTCCCTAAAGCCGAGGCTGCGCTCCCCACTGACCATGCCAACATGTGTGCTATTCTTAGTGCTGCATCCCATCAGCTCTCACCTCTGGCTCCACTGTTTCACAGAGAGATGCAGCTTCCCACCAACTGTGGATGAAATAATGCATATTGGCATGATTATGTAAGACAGGATGGAAATGAGCCAAAAGCAAAAGCATCCTCAATGTTTAATTCCATATTATAGTTCATTGGTAAAGAGCCGGATGTTATTGTTACAAATGGCTTTGCAATTAGTTCTACAATTCTACAACAATTCTACAATTTCATTTGGCAGATGCTTTTGTCCAAAGCGCCGTACATCTGAGAGTAAATACAACACAAACAAGGATCTAGTCAGGGTTCATCTTGAACCCTGCAAATTAAAATGAAATTGAGCTGAAATGATTGGTTAATCAGTTAGTTGATCAATGGAACATTAATCACCAGTTATTCTGAAGGTTTGAGTTCTGCAAATATATTATATTATACAGCATCTCTCAAGAGCAGACCAGTGTTTCACAACATAGAAAGAACGCAACAATAAAAATGTGTTTTGACTTAAGATGTTTAGAAAAACATAAATAGAAACTGATTTTTTTTCCAATAACACAAAAACAGGTTGGTCTTGAGAAGCTTCATAATGGTGTCCACACATCTTGAGTCCAAAACTGGTTGCAGGTTGTTTACAGGCTCCTTTACCTATAAGCCTGGAATGAGGAACAAACCCTGATTTGAAGACCTGAGAGACCAACTGATTATGTAGGGCTGCAGTAGATGTCTGTTACAGGTGCCTGACAATGCACAGCTCAAAAAGCCACAGTGATCACGGTAATGTGGAATTGAATTCTAAATTTGATGGGGAGCCAGTGTGAAGAAATTAAGACTGGTGACACACCTGGTTGAAAATGTATCAGCAGCAGTTTGAACCACTTGTGAGCAGTCCAGGGATGCTTTGCTGAGGCAGGTGGAAAGGAGTGACAGTAGTTGAGATGGCATGAAATAAAAGCATGAGGTAATCATTTTTAGTCATTTGATTAGTAATATTATTAATCCTTAGTTGCAGCCACACAACAAACTTAATTTAAACTTTTAAAGCCTCATTGTCCACCTACGCAGGTGTTTTCACTTATGTTGCCTGATTAGACCTCCTTAAGCCTGTGTGGGCGTGTGCAGACGGTGCTTGATTGACAGTATATTCTGTTAGATCCATCAATTTTCATAGGGGGCTTGGGCAACAAGGAAAACTAGACCTTTCTGAGTTCTGTATACAGTTTATACATTAGTTATGTTCACACCCAGGGAAAATTTTGTTCTTAAAGTGATTACTAAGAAACTGATGCATCGGCTGACGCATTAAAAGGCTCCCTTCGGTTGGAGTGATCAAACTTGTGGTGACTCAGATTGTTCAAGATTACATAAATAAGCTAGACATTATGAAATAAACATTATATATATTATGACTCTTCCTTTCACAGCAGTCTATTGCAGGTGATTTCTTTTCGCTCATACAGGCCGAACAGGCAGATTAGCTCAATCAGAACAAATGGCCAGTCACATACTGATTGTCTTGATGGACAGACAAAGACTGCAGTTATAAAATAAAGCAGTGATTGGGGGGAAAAGAAGTAAAAACAGCTGTAATTAAATAAAAATGTGACCTGCAATAAAAGAAAAATTTGGAAAAGTAGAATGAAATACAATGTCATAATAATGAAGAGCTTTGGAAATGTTGGATTATTTCACAATTTAATTATTATATACAGTATTTTTATTTACTTCATAATGTTTTATTTATACACTTTGAATCTACAACTTTGATTATGTGAGCCAAAAGGTTGCCATTCTCGCTGTCAGGAGGACACCAAAAGTGGGCATTAATATCCTGTGTACTGGTTTATTTATAGCAGCAGAAGCATGTCAGCTTTTACACCAAATAAGACTTTATTCACTACAGGACCAACAGTGGATTTACTCTCTCCATGTAAATATAGCCACTGCTGCGTTGCTGCACCTGGTCATTGCGTGACTGCAGCATAACCAAGACTGGCTCTTTGTATCTGATGAAACATGCACCGAGAATAGAAACAGGACACATAGTAAGGAAAATAAACTAAATATTTAATACATTAGAAAAGGTAGGTTTTTTTTCCCTTTGCAGTATACAACATGTTTAATCCAGTCTGGTCTTGGCTGCTTTTAGTGTAAATGTCAGGTGAATTTTGTAAAAGGCACAAAAAACTGTAGATAACAGTGATGCTCATCCATCCACTCTCCTATATGAGGGAAGGCTGTTACGTCTTCAGGACATTATCATACCTTCATCTTGCTTTACTTCTGCTTCACAGCACTGCCTTTGACAAGTGAGACCTGACTTATAGAAATGGCTTCATCTTAATTATGACTTCTTTTGTGCTTTCCTGAGATGCAGTGTAAATGCATCGCAGCTTAATGGTGGGAGAGCTGTAGGATCCGGGCACATGCTGTATAGAGGGATCCCCAGGCCAACCGGCCGGCATTAATGCTTTAGTTGAGTGGTAGTGCTGTATATAGCAGCAAGCCTCTGTAGACGTCACTGCAGAGATAATAGGGGAGTTATTTCCACCTCTCTGTGATGATAACAATAAGGACACATTGCTATCTATGGGGGATTTTTTTGGTTGGAGGGAAAAAAAAGTGTGTGATATATATATAAAATCCTCTTCAGTTTTGTAATTAAGTAATTAGGGCTCGACTCTGTGTTGTTAACAGCTGTGAGATGCACCTCAGTGTCACTGCCTGCTACTCACTGTCTGTGTCAGACCTGACTCACAGCCTGCTGACTACAAGCCTGTCAGAGCTTCTTAGCTCTCAGTTTGAAAAAAGAAATGCTTGGGTCTATGAAGTTAAAGTGCAAAAGAGGTCTGCCAAGCCATTATATATATTTTCGCTGTATTTACATATACATCATCATTTCTGTTTTGATGGATTTGGAGCTAAGATCCAATAAATTATATCTAATGTACAGACAGGTGACAGATTGAAGTAAAACCTGAATTTAAAAAAACAGAATGAATATTTGTCCATACAGAAGACAAGGAGTTGATGATTAGTTTGAAGACTAAGAAGATTAACATGACCATTGCAGACACTGTATCTCAACCCATTTGAACACCAATGGGAGGTGTTAAAAATGTTCTTAGGGTTGCAATGAATTTTTTGGGAAAATTTCCTGTGAAACTTCAGTATAGAAATTGTACCTTTTTAATAGTAAGCTTATTTAGGGGCAGAGGGAGTATAAATAAAAAGCAATACCAGGTGTAATGGCATGTTTTGTTTAAAATTATGCCCTTTTAATTGAACACACTACTGCACTGTCTGAGCCACAGGGCTACAGAATTTCAAGCAAATCTTGATTGTATTACTGGAGTAAATATATTTCAGTCAACTAGCAGAATAACCTAAAGCCAAGTGTAATTTATAACTTGAGAAAACCTTCTACTGAGTTTTTCTAGCCGTTACATCAAGGTACATCCCACTTGCTTGAGCATGCTAAATGAGGAGTTTTAAATCATCTGGTTCTATTCCTTTATATTAAATGAGTCAACTCATTTAGCCTAATTGACATAATGAGAATTAAGCTATTAAGTATTGGTTTACATTGTTTCAAGTATGTCAACATAGACAATATACAAATCAACAAGTGTATTCAAACTTAATATGAGACCTCAGCAGTTCGATAGATCAAGTCGATATTTCAGTCTTTTGGAGTACAGAGTTCTCTGGTTGTCAATATTCTCTGATCTTCTTCAAAAAAGTCAATCTTATATAGGCAGTACAGATGCTGCTGAGTGTTCTCAGTAAATCTCAATCTGTCACCAAACACATTTCTCAAGTATTTGTAGGTCTGGACAATTTCAACTCATGAATGACTGTTGGAAGACAGGGCTGCTGACATGGCTGTAGACTCTTGTTTTTATATTGTGTTCCTAAGTAATGTGCTATACATCATCATTTGCATTCCATATGATGAGCATTTTAAATCTTTCCTGTTACAGAGTGAGAAGAAGATGACCAGTGAGACTCCACCCACCATCTCTATGGCCCTGGTGAACCCCCAAATGTCCTCTGCCTCTGCAGATGGCAAAAACTCCTCCACACAGCAGCTCTCCATCAGCGTGTGAGTCACTGATTTAAACATTATATTAATGATATGATAATGTTGGATCACAGGGGCAAGATATGAATAGACAAAGAAACACTCAAAAATCCATAAAAAAGGCAGCATAATCTGTATATATTTGTAGAAAGTGTGGAATTAACATAGAGAAACCCTCTGTGTGTCTCCTCAGGTGTGCCGTCCTGTACTCCTACAAACCACGACGGCCAGAGGAGCTGGAGCTTAGGAAAGGAGAGATGGTGGGAGTGTACGGAAAGTTCAAAGAAGGTTGGCTGCGTGGGTTATCGCTCAGAACGGGCAAAGTGGGCATTCTGCCCAGCAACTACATCTCGCCTGTACTCAGGTGAGAGGCTGTGATCCTTGACTGCAGAGGCTGGGAGATAAATGACACCTGGATTCAGACAGCAATTTAGTGTGGGCAGGACATGTTGCCATTGCACACATTTAAATAATTCATGAGGCAGAAGTTTAACACTGAATTTAGTGTTTGGCTCAAGTAAACTTCTACAACAGTGATATAATATAGTGATAATAATAAGTGATATATCAGATTTGTAATAAAGTGTCTCATTGCTTCACTGCAGAACCTCTGCCAGACTCCTGGAGACCAAAGCAGCTAATGCGTCCTCACAGTACAGCACAGTAACTGGAAAGAAACCCACAGCTGCCAAGAATCCTACTGTGGTCCTTGCTCTTGACAGGGTAAATGCTGATGGAACGATATACTCAACAGGACAGGTCCCATCTGTGCCAAATGGAGCACAGCATGCAATGTCATCTACTGGAGCTGGGAAGCCGTCCCTCTATGGGGCTGCACAAGGTTGGGACACTGTGAGACGCATCTTTAAACCTCACAGAGGTGAGAGCTAAACAACCAAGTCCATCGTCTAAGTGCTTCAGTAAAAAAAGAGATTTTGCCAGGTTGTAAAGACCATCTTTAAAATGTTTTTTCAGGCTCAAACCACTTCTCCCATACGTCCAATATGAACGTCCCGTCCAACTCACAGCATTTTGCACAAGTGCAGGCGTCCGGCTACTCGCCTGCCCTGCAGAGGAAGAAAAACAGCAGCCTCCTCGGCTGGATGACTGAACCAGCAGCGCCCTCTGCTGCTGCAGCCTATAAGGACAGGGACTTCACTGTCTCACATGAGGCAACATTTCAGCATGACAGACAGCCTTCCAGTGGGCCTCACTCAATTTTAGTCAGACCTGACTCACACAAGAACAATATAGACAAGGTAATGTCATACTCATGATTTCTTATGAGAGACATGAGCTTGCAGTTGTCTTAAGTTAAGTATTCTGTGTGTTGTTCTTTCCTGTGATCACATGTGCCTTACAATAAATATTTTACTCCCCTAGCCGGCAAAGTCAGTACGGTTCCTCGCAGATGAAGAGTCCCCCCCTCCAAGACCTCGGACCTCCTCCTGGTCGTCAGGAAGTCAGGTTCCCTCCAACTGCCGCCCTGGTCCCCCTCTGTTGGAAGTGTGGGCCCCGTCGCTCACCCTGGGAAGGGACGGACCAGGGATCATTCTTAAAGAAGGAAAAGTTCCTATTCTCAGGAGAGGCCCTGAGACAGCCACATCAGATCTAAATTCCAACCCACAGAAACCGATATTGTCACAGCCATCTCTATCAGCCCTGTCGGCTCAGTTCAGCCCCAGCAGGCATGTTGGATTTGTATGATCCTTATACATATAATGAAGAGTAGATTGTCAGACAGAAAGGGTTGAACTTATTCAAATTCAATCGTATTGATTTTTACAGACTGGACAAAAACCTCTGGCATCTTTTACTTTTTTTTCCAGACACAGAGTGGCCACAACACATTTAGCCCAGACGGACTCGGAGCTCAGTCTGCTTCAAGGAGAGCTCGTCCTCGTCCACAGACCTCGACCTGATGGACGGGTTCTGGTAACTCAGGAGAGCAGTGGGCAGACAGGCTTATTCCACTGCAGTGTTCTTCAAGCCCTGGAGAGGCTCAGCTGACTGTGCAGTACTACTGTAGTATTGTGTATTTCCATATTCCACATGTTCAAAACTGCCAAATGACTTGACTGACCTGTTGAACAATAGTAATGCGTGAGGTCCAAAGGTTAATACTGCCAAATGACAATCCTATGAAGGAGGTGTTTATTTTCATCCTGAGTGCATATGAGCGTGTGGTTCAAATTTCCAGAGATATTGTGTGTCCTTCAACGTTTGTGCATGTTTGTTACACATGTACTTCTATAAGATTTTGCACAGAAACCCATCTAATGACTGTTCCTCATTTATTACCCATGTTACACGCATTGTTTAGTGCCTTTGTCAAAACCCACAAAGAACAGAAAATATGTACAAAAAACATATTTAAATATATTTAGAGAAATTATGAGGTAAAAATATCTGTACTGCTTATGTGGTAATAAACTATATGTCCAGAATGTTAGTTGTTTGGTGTTTAATACACATCAATGAATCATATTCTGTTAGATTATCATGGTTGTAGCATGGCTGTCCTGATTTCAGTTTTGTGACAGTGCATTAAAGTGTACACACTTTGATGCACATATTATAGTGATACACACTCATTTGGCCAGCGTCCCTCGCCCTTGAAATGTATATATTTACAAAAAACCCAAAATAAAGCCAATGTGGAATGGGGCTGCTGAAAAACCATTAGCCAGACACATTGTATGAGTGAACAGATGTCATAATTATTTTTTACTATGATAATTTATGTTTACTGTGTCCATACTTTTTTCGGCGGCCTTCCTTATTAACAAGCCGCCTCTGCCTTCAACCCTGGGGGCCCACTAGTTCACTGTGCGTCTGACTTGTGGTACTTTCTCAGTACTTTCTGTGGGAAAACAATGTAATGAAAACACTTGTATTCCTGAACTGAAGAATTCTTTGGTATTTCCTTTTTGTTGGTACTTGTCTGTCAACATACACAATATATCTGCAGTGACCTAATATTGGCCTGGCCAGTTTTATTATCTGCCCAGCCCTAGTCGGAATCTAGTCTCAAGACCATCCGTATTTCAGTACAGTGCACACGGAATATGTGCCAAATTAAAGTGTGAATAATCAGACTACAACAGAGCAAATTTTGGGTCACAATACCAATATATTTATATTTTATATAATTTATATTATATTTTATATAAGTTAATATCAGCTTGGCCAATTTTTATTATTGGCCTAGTGCTGGTTGTGCACAGAGTATTTGCCAAATTAATGCATGAATAATCAAACTACAACACAGCAAACCGGATTTCAGCATAGGAATGTCATACACAATGCACAAGGCGGGGGGGGGGGGGCAATAATGGGGCCAGGGGACTCATTTTTTTCTCTTGGTCCTCCTGGCAGGTTCATGTGATCATGGCCATCAGGTGTATGCACATGTAATGAAGTTCTGCAAATGCATGTTTGCATGTTGATGCATCCCCCCTGCTTAAGCATGACCCTTGTTCCTGATATATTATGCACACAATCACAATGAATTTTTTTATTGTTCATCCCCCCCTCCAAAAGACTCCCCCTCCCTCTGCAACGCATGCGCACTTTCACTCAGACCTAACAACAAGCTATCGCCTTTGATCATATGGACACTGCGCTGGCATTTAAATTCTACGGATAACCTAGAGTCAAATGAGCAGACCCTTAAAAACAGTTCATTGTCATTATTCTTAAACCATAATAGCCCTTCTGCAGTCTCACCATGCCGGTAAGTCGCTTCGCTTGTTTGCATATTCGGTTTTGTGTGCAAACGGGTTCCTCCCTTCCTCCGACCTCACTGATGTGATGCTAACCGGTTAGCATCGTTATCTCACCAGCTGCCGCTCCTGCAGGAAGGAAATGTTGCCCTGTTCCCAACTGTGGGTTTTACCAGTCACAACAAATCACTGAACATGAAGTGTAAGCAATGTGGGGCTACAGCAGAAAATATTTGCCATGTTAGCTGTTAGCAGGTAGTTAACGTTATCTTCCCCGTTAGTAGCGTTAGCGTTTACCTGCATAGCAACCAAACGACAAAAGCATCATGCTAGCAGATAACGTTCATGATGCTAACGTTAGATAGTTTCTGACATTTTGACTGTGTCACTGAACAAATCAGCTGCAGGCCGATTGCTTGGTGTTATTCACTTTAAACAGGATGACAGCTGTGCCCTTGTGTCCATGTTGGTCGACTGTATTTTGTACGTTTGCTCGTTAACGCTACCTTCATATTAGCTTATACCCAGTGGCTTAACTGTCTCTCATTACGGTCCATTTTTTCCAGAGCAATAAGCTTGAGAAACCTGAGGTAAATGATAATGTCAAGGTGGTGGTCAGATGTCGTCCCCTCAACCAGAAAGAGAAGGCGATGAGCCACAAGCAGGCCGTGATTGTGGACGAGATCCGAGGCACCATAACTGTCAACAAGCTGGAGACTCCCCAGGAGCCTCCCAAGACCTTCACATTTGACACCGTGTTTGGACCAGACAGCAAACAGTTGGATGTCTACAATCTCACAGCCCGCCCCATCATTGACTCAGTATTAGAGGGATACAATGGTAAAATGAATGTGACTTTACCCATCTTTTTTTAAATAAACCATTTCTATAAAGATTGCATCATCAATGTATGACTAATTTTCATACCTAGATGCTCAAGCATGCACCTCAGCCTCCTTTGACTCTAATCCTCAGATTTGTATTTTCATTGTTAACTGTAATATAATACCTACTATTTGTTTTATCTTTAATTTTCGGATGGTGTGAGTTCATGCTCTGCTGTTCATTTCAGGCACCATTTTTGCATATGGGCAAACTGGCACAGGAAAAACATTCACCATGGAGGGTGTGAGGGCCGTGCCAGAACTCAGAGGGATAATCCCAAACTCATTTGCTCATATTTTTGGTCATATTGCCAAGGCAGAGGGTGATACAAGGTAAGAAAGCCACAAGCCACAAACAGTCAGCAAACTCACCAAACAGTATTTTGTTTACACAACAGCACTTTTCTTTTTCTTCCACACATCTTACATTTCCCAGTGTTTACATCAGCACCAGTTCAGTTCATTTATCTAATATGCACACTGCACCACAAGCAACATTTTGAAATAAAGTAATCTGTGGACAGAGCTTAGCGTTATTATGTATAAACTTCCAGTTTCATCTAAATGTGCTGTTATGAGTCTTTCGGAATGAAAGGGGAGCCTTTTTTTCATCACACTGAAAGTGAAAACACTTATTCAAAGAGATTCTATGTGAGAGACAAACTTTACTAAATTGTAAAAAAAAAAAAAAAAAACAAGTAATGGTGGACAAAGTTATGCATTTCTGATTTTACTCCAGAGCTCTTGTCAAGAGGCACAAGTGTTATGAGTCACCAGGTCTGTTTTGCTGTTTACAGTATTAAGCTTCAGCATTTGTCTAAGTTTGAATACACATTTAACTTCTACAGGTTCTTGGTTCGTGTTTCATACCTCGAGATTTACAATGAGGAGGTGCGGGACTTGCTGGGCAAGGACCAGATGCAGCGACTGGAGGTAAAAGGGTATTTAAAGTTCAGTGATTAGTAACAAAACTGTCCTCGCAGATTTGAAACGTGCTACAGTCATTTTTTGCAGAAGATGGTGGAACAGATTTTCTTGCAGTTTTCCATGATACGGTTGTATTTTTTTTTCATCACAGGTGAAAGAAAGACCAGATGTTGGTGTATATATCAAAGATCTCTCTGGTTATGTTGTGAATAATGCTGATGACATGGACAGGATTATGACGCTGGGCCACAAAAACCGTAAGCAGAAGTAGAATCACACAATCAATGATCTTTGTTTTTAACCAAGACATTTGTTTATGCAATAGGTGACAAAACCACATTTATCAGACAATAAAAAGCTCTTTGTCAGCAAGAAATTGAAATATAGATAATATATAGATAATATAACACTTAGAGTTGCTTAAACAGTCTTGCAGTTTTGCATAATTTACAGTAAAGTGGTTTCAGCTAATTGATGCACATAAAATGTAGACTGAAAATGTGTGAACAGAAACTTTGTGCAAAGATAATCATTTAAAAAAAAATCTAACGTCATCTCAGATATTAAGGTTAAGAAATATGTAAGTATGTCATCACAAGTACTCATGAGTCATTTTGCCATGACCAAATATTTTTTCACTACCTGTAGGCTCTGTCGGTGCCACGAACATGAACGAACACAGCTCCCGTTCTCATGCTATCTTCACCATCACCATTGAGTGCAGTGAGAAAGGTGTGGATGGAAATCAGCATGTGCGCATGGGAAAACTTCATCTGGTTGATCTTGCGGTATGTAACGGGGGCAGATACGTTGGAGTAAAATACCTCCTAGAGAATGAGATTTTACAAATGTGACAAGGATATATGCCTCATCAACCACAATCCACCATACTACCCCTACAGGGTTCAGAGAGACAGGGCAAGACTGGAGCCACGGGTCAGCGTTTAAAGGAAGCGACAAAGATCAATCTTTCTCTCTCCACGCTGGGTAACGTCATCTCTGCCCTGGTGGACGGAAAGAGCACACACGTGCCCTACAGGAACTCTAAATTAACCCGTCTGCTGCAGGATTCACTAGGAGGAAACTCCAAGACCATGATGGTACAGTGAATGTTTGAAAATTGCACTAAAAGCATGTGTGCATGATTTGCACAAAAAGCTCAAATTGACATTTTCTAAGCATTAGTAATTTAGTATATAACTTGACTTTGACATTTCACGTTGCCTCACTTTTTAAACAACAAACTTCTCCCCACCAGTGTGCAAATATAGGCCCTGCAGACTATAACTATGATGAGACCATCAGTACCCTGCGCTACGCTAATAGGGCTAAAAACATCAAGAATAAAGCCAGGATTAATGAGGACCCTAAGGATGCTCTATTGCGCCAATTTCAGAAGGAGATTGAGGAGCTAAAGAAGAAACTGGTGGAAGGTAATGAGCCAGACAGTAAAAATATTCATGCTTTTCAGATTACAAGTATTGTTTAAATACTGACTTGTGTCTTTATAAAATCTTTTTTTATGCGCTTGAAGGTGAAGAGATCTCTGGCTCAGAGGGCAGTGGATCAGAAGAGATGGATGAAGGTGATGATGATGGAGCGGAAGCTGGAGAAGGCCGCAGGAGAAGAAGAGGTAAGAATTTCAAATTAATGCACATATAGATTCACATGTGCAAAAGAGCAAATGACTGAAAATCTGCTGATGCAATCTCATTAGCATTTTTCATGCAGCGGTTTGTGGTTTTGGTAAAAGGTTGGATAGACATCTGTATAGTTTGTCTATATCTAGTTTCATGTTTTATCAGTATGTTAACTGTGATATGAGTCAGCTTTCAGTTCCTCATAATTATCTAGCTTAAGTTGCTTTGAACCTCTACTATTTAACAGGCTTCCATAAACAGCGCTGTTCTCATTTAGGAGTTTCCCTGGTATTTTTACCTTCTACTCTTCGTTACTTGTAATTGAAAAGTGTGAAATTCAGATGAACAACCATCATTGTGACACACATGATGTTGCAGTACTTGCATTAATGTTTCTGACATGCAATGTTCTTTCCAGTACTAAACTATTAGGCTACTCTCTGGTGCTGTATCTGCAATTTGCGTGTGTGGACCCACAGCCGTCTGATTTTTTAGACCTACATAAAACATCTATATTTTGCTTTAAGCTCTGCAAACCAATCACTCCTAGAGCTCTTCATCTCCATCTTCACCTCTACCTGTTTGTTACTGCGGGTTTTGGTGGGAACAGTGCTTCCTCTGTTTCTTTTCCAGACAGTGGCAGCAGCAGCAGCAGCAGCAGCAGCTATAGCTCAGAGTTTGCCTGCTCCTCCTTAGTGCCACCACCCACTGAGGAAAAACCTCAGAATAGTGAGTTGGAGCAGCACTCTGCTCTACAAACCCACCTGCCCACAAACCTAAGCCCTTTTCACACATAGTACCCATAAAATTGCTGGTTTTGAATCTAAATATAAGGCAGGATTTATGGCGTTTACACTCCTCTATACACTAACTTTCCATGTTGTGTCAGTCACTCGTGACCAGTCCAGATTTTTGTCCTGCCATGGTGGAATCACTGCCGGAGTATATCAAGTTGTAAAAAAAATAGCACCAAGGATGAGTCTGTGTATCCGTTCTCATATTGCACAGGCTGTCAGCTTGATTAGAAAGCACAATTTGCAGCTGATCTGCTATTTATCTCCGTTACTTGATTGATGACTATAGGCAGTGCTTTGGGATGCTTGCCCCCATTTAGGCATCCCCAGTAGTTGTCAAAACACCCTGTAGCTCTCCTCGTTTCTTATCAATTTTATCTCAAATTAAATATGACAGAGAAGTCTGCAGTCTACTTTATATAGTCTGTCAGCAGCACAACTGCTCTAGTTAAAATAGTTTTTTTCTTCTCTTCATTTCCTGTTTGCTTGCATACTGTTTGTGGCTTTAAGAGTTTTTCTGTTTATATTTTGTAAAGTCATTTGGCAGAAATGCAGGTTGACAATTGAGAGTGATTTGGATGTGTTTAAATCAATTTTTTTGTGCTGTGTATGTAGGTGTTTTTTATTGGGGGATTTCCTGATGACTTAATGTCTCAACTGCACCTTGAGTCATCCATAGTATTTCCTTTCTAAAGTGATCAGCTTCATTAATTTGTTATCCTTGTCTTATTATATAGTATGTGAAATTGCTATTGATATTTTAATACAGCCTCTTCATTTCAGGACAAGTCAAAGAACTTGCAAAAAAGATTTTAGTGGTATTTAGCAAAATGTTATTTTCAACATATTGGCAAAGGGAGAGTTGACAGCAGTAGAGAGATGACAGGAAATGACGGACGAGACATGTGGGATCTGCATGCAACAAGTTCCTCATCCCCACGGATGTTGTGGTGGTGTGGTGCCTTAACCACTAGATTATCAGATCTCCCCTTTTCAGGATTTTTTATTTATTAGATGTCTCCCATGATTGTCTGTCACTCTCTGTCTTCATGTGTAATAGTTCAGATCTAGATCCAAATGCAGATTAAAATTGCTGCTTATTCTTTTTATAATCAAATCAAACATTTTTTAAATTAACAACTTGAGAGGGTGGTGCAGGCTAGATAGAAGGAAGCATGTGATCTGGTTGTAGTTTGTATTGCATTATTAGTTCAAGAACTCAAAGAATAGTTTGTTTGTTTTTTTCAGGACCAACTTCAACTTCTCCTTTAATGTTGTCAGGTTTTTCCCTAGGTTTCTGAAGGTGCTTATGTTCTGTGGTAATGGAGGGTTGAGGCCAATTGACTAAGAACTATGCACTTTCACATAGTTTTAGATGATTATCATTGCAATATTTAAAAAACATGCAGTTTGTAATCTTCACATTACACTCATACATTTGCATGAAAAAAGTAAAACAAATGCATTGCCTAAAGTAAGCACCATTTTAAATGTAGCTAAATATTGTTTCTAAAGCAGCAACAGTCAAGTTTACAACAGCAAAATATACACTCAATGGAAATCAGTCTAAAATGTCAGTAAATTAAATAATATTCCTGACATCAAAATACTGAGTGAAGTTTTGAAAGAATGAAGAACATGAGCATCAGTCAATATTAGTCCTTCCTCCAGTCCTCTGTCCTCTTAGGCGCTGCACCCAAGAGGTATAATATTGACGAAATGGTTGTTATTTTGATTAACGCTTGAGCTGTTTAAGGACTTGAGTAGGCAAATTGGCAGAGTGAATTTTCACAGGCCATTTATGAATTACATTGCATGTGTGAAAGGGGCTTCTTGCTTTCCCTGTGTCTCTTACCATTCCTGTAGGCTCACAGCCCAGATCTCCTCACTGCTACTGACCACACTGTCCCAAATATTGATCAGATTTACACGAAAATGATTTCACAGTTTCGTGGTGTGCAAGCATAGACAAAAATGTTTTGGGAGAGATCCCTGAATTGAAATGAGACTGATCCGTCCAACACTATCATTTGGCCCCTTCTTTTTTTCACGCATTTTTAGCATCATAGACCATACGTGATTTCTGCTTGACAATCTCAGTTTCACCTTTAGTTACACCTCTGCCAGAATTGCAGAATCTTTAACTCCTGTCCCTCAAAGAAAGTCACCCACATCATGTTTTATTATGTGAAGTGATTTTCTTTGTTGTTGTTTTTTAGTGTCTCATGTCTATTCACTTCTCCTGTATTATTTTTTTTTATCAGAATTGAAACTTTTCTTCCTCTTGTTTGATCTCCCACTCATCGTCTCATTCGTACTGTCCTACTCTGTAGAGTCATAAGACTTTCAATATCACTCTGTAATGTGTTGCTCTTTGTCTCTCTCTCTCTCCTCCACCCGGTGCAAATGGCGCCTGTCTGGCTTGCTATACACCTCTTAATTCAAGAAGAAAGAGGTTGGTGTAAGAATCTACGGAGTCCTACTGTGCTGTAGCAATGCTGTCTCTACTCGCATAAATTATCAAGATGGCTGCTGTGTGTTTCAGTAGCTATTTCACTAACTGACTAATCAGATAACTTATTGTACAACCGTTGTTAACGGTTAACAGTTTTCTGTCCGTCCGTATATGACTGCCACCCATGAGTCTCATGTTGTCCATCCTCATAGCCACCATGTCATTAATATAGTTTCCGTTATTTTCAACTGCTTACGCTAACAATAATTATTTAATAATGTGCATTAGCAAGTCAGATCTTTGTGCAGCTGGATCTCACTGACAATCACTGTTAGGACTCAGGTTCCTTCAAAAACTTATACAGTTGGCTTCTGTAAAACTGCATATATTAAATAATATAATTCTAATGCTGATTAAAAAGCGCATCATAAAATGAAATTATTTGCATTTAAAGCATTCTAACCTATACAATGAAGAGTGCTTGGTATGGGAAGGGGCGTCTAAAAGGACCTGTCAATTAAAGACACTATGGTGCTCTCTGTGTTTCTCTTAAGGGAGGAAGAAGGTTTCCCCAGGTAAGATGGTGGAGATGCAGGCAAAGATTGAAGAGGAAAGAAAGGCATTGGAGGCCAAACTGGACATGGAGGAGGAAGAGAGGAACAAGGCAAGAGCAGAGCTGGAGAAGAGGGAGAAGGACCTTCTTAAAGCCCAGTGAGTTTGCGAAAAGAAAATATTTATACTTCTGATAAACTTTTTAAATGTGGTATTCAAGATGATGCAAAAGAAATGATCTGTAATGTCTTCTTTAATTGTAAGTGGATTGGTAATGTGGTAGCCATTCATTTTATGCCGTCTCTACCTCCAATCCCTTAGGCAGGAGCATCACCTTCTGCTGGAGAAATTGTCAGCCTTGGAGAAGAAGGTGATTGTGGGTGGGGTGGATCTTCTGGCCAAGGCAGAGGAACAGGAAAAGCTTTTACAAGAGTCCAACAATGAGCTGGAAGAACGTCGCAGGAGAGCAGAGCAGCTGCGGAAGGAGCTGGAAGAGAAAGAGGTGAGGTTATGTGACAGTTAGCATAGTTGGATCCACATAATACCATTTTTCCAAAGAGCAATCCCTGACAGATACTTAGTCATTCATGCTGTTGTCGGTATGAAACGATATGACATGGCATTCTCAATATTACCTTGATTTACGCTGAAATAGCGACGTCATTGATGTCGGAAAATATGGTCGGAAGTTCATAGTCACTCTCATGCTTTCTCTGGGTTCTTGTGAATTTGCGCTGTGAAGAGAAAAACAAGGGTATCCATGCCCTTTCGTTTGAAGTGATGCAAATGTCAGAATTAAAACTGACTGAAGATATCATTTTGATCTCTGCTCTTTATCTGTATATAGTAGGTTTTTCACAGTCATAACCACAGTTAGGAAAAAAATATAAAGAAAGATAAACTCGATCCATGGTTGTAGTGCTGCAAGTCTAGCAGCTTAAATGGAAAATAGAAAGATGACCAAAAAAAGAATGAAAACCTATTCATGAAAATATGTATAGTAACTTATTTACATGAACGATCTGTACATTTTTGTACAAGAATGTGTGTAGTTCATAGTATGCAGTATAGGAATATTTGAAATTTGCAAGTTAGTAATCTAAAAGGAGATGTGGGTGAGTCAGATGGCCTTGCATTAATGTGCCATGTTGTGTCAGCAGAGGAATTGATAAACTGCGGTCTGCCCTAGTCCTTGGCAGTGGCAGCAGTGTGTGAGATAGTGATGGAGAAGGTGAGGGTGGACTCAATGATGGCAGTGTAGAAGTCCACCTTTATTGTCTTTGGCAGGTTGATCTTGTTCAGCTGCCGTAGAAAAGCACATCCTCTGTTATGTTTTCTGCAGCACAAGGAGTTTTCTTCTGCTTAATCACTGATCCCTCTCCCTATTAAAACAGCAAGAACGTCTGGACATAGAAGAGAAGTACACTAGCCTGCAGGAGGAGGCTCAAGGAAAGACCAAGAAGCTGAAAAAAGTTTGGACCATGCTGATGGCTGCCAAATCAGAAGTAAGCTTAACATAAAAGATAAACGTGGAAAGAATCCATACATGTAACAGACCCCGCTAGGACAGCACAGTGGTGTAGTGTGTAGGGACAAACATCAAGCTCACTGACTAATTTTTTTTTCCCTGGACCCTTAAGACAAACTGTATTCCCATTAATATAATTACTTTTACATCATAACATAAACTGAAAAGTCACAAAACTCAATCCATGGTGGTAGTAGATTGGATTTGATTGATGAGGGGACAAAAACAAATTGATTCAGTGTGGTCATTGTGTTTTGCCTGTTAGATGGCAGATCTGCAGCAAGAGCATCACAGAGAGATCGAGGGCCTTCTGGAGAACATTCGGCAGCTGAGCCGAGAACTGCGGCTTCAGATGCTCATTATAGACAACTTCATTCCCCAAGAATACCAGGTATGTATGTGTACTCATATTTGTAGTACCAAGGCTAAGATTTTCAATATTTTGCTTTTGCTCAATACCTATGACTTGTATTCTCCCTCACATCTGTGAATACAATTAAGAGGCATATAATAGGAAACTGCTTTGGTCACTCATTGACTTTCACTTTATTTAGGTTTGCTGGAACAGTTCATTTTAATTTCTGCTCTAACTGTTTTTTATTATGCATGTAATAACCTGGCACAAACAAACTGCAGCTATAAAATTTGCATAGCTTTGTAAAGCATTTGTAACACTCACTGCCTGCAGGGGACACAGGTGTAATGCTTGCAGAAGCTGTCACTTTTCTCTGCCTGGAGGTGGCGCATATCAGCACATCTTCACCTGCATGAACCTGCTGGCAGTGCAGCTTTGCGCTTGAATGTTGTTTTTTTGGCTTTGCATTAGTGACAATATCTGTCCTTGTTTCTAGTTTATATATTTTCTCATGTTTTCCTGGGTAGGAGATGATAGAGAATTACGTGCACTGGAATGAAGACATTGGAGAATGGCAGCTGGTGAGCTCACATTGTGATTTGATTGACATAAATTTACAGGTTTATGGACTATTTCTGCATAAAGTGTGTACTTTTATCTTATGTCTTTCAGAAATGTGTGGCATACACTGGCAACAATATGAGAAAACAGACCCCTGCTCCAGACAAAAAAGAAAAAGATGTAGGTTTTTTTAATGTGTTTTTTTTCTGAGCTTGTTTTTGTCTAACGACTGATATTCCTGATCCTTTTCAGTTTTCCCTCTCTGACAATCTCTTCTTCTATCCCTGCCTCCTGTAGCCATTTGAAGTGGATCTGTCCCATGTGTATCTGGCCTACACAGAAGAGAGCATGCGACAGTCACTGATGAAACTCGAGAGACCCAGAACCTCTAAAAGTGGCAAGAGTGGCCGTCCCAAAACTGGGCGAAGGTAATTTGCTTTCCACACAGACCACAGACCGCCTGAAGCTCCACATCCTGTTGAGCATTACTCATATACCAATCCACTGTGTACATTCTCACAACTTGTTTCTTCAGTCTTCACATTTACAAGAATCACTGATGTAAATGAGATTTGATGCACGTTCATTTACATTTAGTCACATATATATGTGTCTCTGTTGCTCAGATTACAAATCTGATTGAATCCATCTCGTCTCCCCTGCACTGCATGCAAATCAGGGTCAGCCCTGCTCCTGGTTATGAACCAGAAGCTGTTTGTAACTTTATAGAGATGCAACAAGAACAATAACAACAAGAACCCTTAGTACTTAAGTTGCAGCAGTAACAGTTTAGCAGGTAACATGCTAGCTAACATGCTAGCTAACATGGATTTCCTATAAGCTTGTCTCCGCTGGCTGTCATTGACATTGCTCGCTCACCTATACAGACCATTCAGTAGTTCTACAGATCAGAGGTCTGATAATTGCTACAACAGCACTTTTAACACCTTCCGTTTGACTGTGCATGTTGAAATTGTGTGATTTTTTTTTTTTTTTTTTTTTTTTGCTTTATAACATACGCTTATCTGATTTGCTCAAGACACATAAAGTGACTAAGCATCTGAAAAGCAAAAACCTGACTTTGAGTTAATTTTCTCCCACTCTTAGGTGGTTATCTGAACTTTACGTGCTTGTAGAATTTAACCCCTCACCATTTTAACTCAAGGTTTAACACCATTTTATATCTGTTTTTTTCAGTTAGACTACATCAAATACTCCTATGAGTAACATAAGAGTTATTGGTTGTTGATGTTTGACTGCCCTGTATATGTAAACCTAATTATAACATGTCATTCTGAAGCATAGTTGATGTTATCATGATACTCTGTTATTCTGAGAAATGAGAACGCTGAAAACTTGCTGAACTAGTTGATAACACTTATCGTGCACCCATCTCGACACAGGAAAAGATCTGCAAAGCCAGATGCTGTGATCGAATCCCTTCTGCAGTGAAGAGGGTGCTGAGAAGAACTACACTGCAACTTTTATGCTACTTTAGGAAAAGAAGTCATTAATCCAATCTGTAGAATTTATTGTCGACTATTATTTAAAAGATAATCTGAATACACTGTATAGCTGGTAAGGTTTTAAATGTGAATGAACTGCATCTATGTTAGAAACAAGACCTCTTGATCAAGAGGACCTGTTAATTGTATTATACTGTAAGACTTCTTTGAGGATGTCTGACATCTTAATGCTGATGAGGAACACATTTCAGGGCAGCAGCCTGTGTTTAACACCTTGAGGATAAAGGAGGAATTTTCCCTGACTAATTCACTTGCAGCATCATTGGTTATGAATATGACCAGCACTCTGAAAGAAGATATAGAATTGATCAGATGTTGAAAATGGAATTGAGGTCATGAACTTGAAATTGCATTTTATATCTTCTGAAATTTGTGAAGTGTATTTAATGCACAAAGTGTTTTGCAGTGAACATCGCACAGGTTTATTCGTAACTTCTGTATTACTGATTTCCTGATATGTAAGAAACTGATTAATATTAAATGACTCGTGTTGATATTATAATTGAATTCTAATTAAGAGTGCATTTTCATTTAAATTGAGGCAAATTATTCTACTCCGAGCTGAAGCTGTAGCCTCAGTGTTTCTTCTCACCAAAGTACAAGTAATCATTAACATGGAGAGAAACAAAAATAAACACTAATATGGAGGAAACAAGGAGAGGAGCGTATGTAGTTTCAAATATGTAACAGAAAATTTCATTTCATACTTCCTTTAGGTCATAAGCATAGGGTCATGCATGCCAGCCAGTTATGTTAGTGCCATTTGCTAATCTAAGCAAGTCATCTTTTTTATTTTCAAATGTCAGAACACTTTGTTTTATATGGAAATACTCTATACATACAGTATGCCTTAGTATAATGCACTAGTATGAGGTTTTTGTGGAGATTATTTAATTTCATGATGTTCTATAGTGACAGCAAACTGGCTTTTATTTTGTAACATAATGTATGTCAAATGTTTACATCCACCAAACCCCTGGATATTTTATTTATTAAATTATTTTACTCGTTTTATCTCATATTCTTGCTGCTCTTTCATCATTAAAACAGTGACCTTCCTAGTTGTTTGTTGGTGCTTTGAATAAAGATTATACTGGCATATACCAGCCATTAAACAGCTCATTTTTAAAGGAGTTTCCAACTGATGGAGAATCTGTAAACCCAGTAAGTAAGTAAACAGCTGTTACTGGTCAGACACAGACACATAAAACATTATAAACAGACATGATGCGAAAATTGATATAATTTATTGATATATAAATAGAAGTGCTACAAAACTATTATCTTTAAGAAAATAAATATGACATTTCACAATAAATAAAAATAATTTAGGTATGTTACATGTGTTGCTTAAATAATACATATTATCACTCAGTAATTCATGTGATCGTTTTATCCAGGAATGTTCAAGGTGTGGAACTGTCCACGATCTTACGTAGAAGACTTCGTAGTGTTTCATTGCCCGTCGGCGTCCAGTCATAATGGAAGACTTTCCCTTTCTGAAACAAAATAGTTTTGACAATTTTAACTTTAAGTGCACAAAGATCTAGCTGAATACAGGACCTTTGTGACCATAAAGCGCACATTCAATGTTCAAGCAAGTTCCTTGAAGAGTCAATGTAAGCCATCTGAAATTTTGTTTATGGATTTGGACTAATGATCATGTTTAATCGTAATGAATTCCTCTTTACCCATCTGTACTGATGCAGTCTACGGACGAGTGCTGAATCACGTAAATATGTTTCATTCAGAACCCTCTCAGCCAAAAAGTAGAACGTTGACTGTGAAGATAAAGGCACAATTAGTATATAGTAGTATGGTATAATGATGTCCAACAAGCTAAGGTTAGGAATGAATTAGTCTAAAGAAACCAGTAAAACTTATTCTTTCACACAAAGTATGGAAATGACATCTACTATATTTGACAAATGAATATGACAAATTCATGTGAAAAACCATTATATACAAAAAGCAAAATAATTATAAAATATTACTTATTATACTAACTTACCAGACATTTGGTCTCATTTCTTGGAATCCTTGGAACCATTTCATTTGCATCCTTCAAAGACAAGATAAGAATGTCAGTATATCATATTACAAACAAAAAAATGCATGTTTTTGTAGTTTTCTTACCGTTTTGTAGTATGTAGCATTCGCGTCATTACGAATTTGGTACCGCAGCTCTTTTGCTTCTGCTGTATGCACATCGCACGTGTATGTACGCACAACATATGGCGCTGATGCTGTAAACATCACCATCACCATCAGCATGACACTCTGAATCTTGAAGTTCCTCATGTCTTCGAAAGAGACTGTGAGCCTGCACTATCAGGTTGAGCACAAAAGTTTCATACCTTCACACTTACTACTGTTGTCCTTTTATACTGTCATCGTGGTGACACTCTGAAACCACATATACATACGTCAGAAGAGGAAGATGCCAAATTAGGACTAAATGGTGTATCTGTTACTATCAAATGTTCCACTCAGTGTATAGATTAAAGTTACGTGTTATGAATCAATTACCTAACCCTTATCAGCAAAAGTCTCACCAGGAATTCCTGGTAATCACCTAGTTTTAACATCCTCTGAAAGTTGTTCTAATGTATAAGGATCGAAAAGATCACAGAGCGGAGAACAACACATCATCTAATGACCAAAAACTATAATTTCACTGTGAAAAACTGCCATACTCCTGTTGTGCTTATTGACCTATTTACACATCACCTTTTGACTTTTAACAGCAGGAACTGATGAAATGAGTGAATGACCCCGTTCCATTAAGATGTGCAACAGTGAGCCAGCATGTAGCTCTTCTTAATGTTATCACTATTATTAGTAACACCTGTGCATTTCCAGTTACAGCATGTCAAAATGATGCTGCTGAGTGGGCACATCGGAAATATGTGAGTCAAGCTTTTAGTTTTATCCCACACATCAGGAAGAGGAAAATGTGACTGAAAGAAAAACTTTAATCAAAAAGATATTACTTAAATAGTATTCAAAATATGTTTGATAACACTAGTCAACGGAGGAGTCCGTAACTTGGAAACAAGTCTCAGTTTTAATACTAACTGGTGACAAGACACAGAGTAGGAACATGACTCTGTTTATCTGATGGAGGTTTTAGGTCATATCTTTGCACACTCTAACATATTCACACCTCCATATTTAACATCTACTATGTCTAATGAGGTATATTTTGAACTATTGCACTGCCAACTGACAATCTTTGATGAAGAGCCCCATCTTCAGGTAACTTATTTGTAACTTAGAGGAGTCACATTATTCACATCAGTGCAATATATTTAAAGAGGTACCTGAGCCTCGAGGCAGGCAATCCAGCAAATGATCGTGTAATTTTACCTTTCTGCAATTGGAAAGTTGTAATGTTAAACATGATTTCATAAAGATTGTATAAGCTTATGGAATGTAAACCATTGCTGAGGATTAAAACCGCAACCCTCTTGGCTTACAGAAAAGCAGTGTTTGGTCATGTTTCAGGTTTGTTTGCTGTTCCACTAAAAGAAACATTTCCCCTCAAAACCTCTCCCATGGTGTAATTAAAAATGACATTGAGGCAAAGAAAAGGGTCAAATGATCCAGTATCTCAGAGTGAAAGTAAAGATACATTTCAAATTCCGAAACATGAACACAAATATGTACAGCACAACTTTTTTCCCCTTCTTGGATCATATTACAACATGAGGGGACCTAACCCCCTCAACTAATCGACAGTAAAATGCTGCTTACATTCACACACACATATATTATATTATATTATATTAAAGGGCCATTTCTCTGCATAAAGGGTACTTTCACTTTCGATACTTTAAGTAGGCCTATATTATGTTGATGATACTTTTACTCAAGTAATATTTCAAATGTGGGACTTTTATTTGTAACCCAGTATTTTTATATTGTATTAGTCTGAGATCATCTTACAAGAGTCAAATATATCGTTTGAAAATGCTGTTGACATATGAATCAGTACTAACAATCTAATAATAAAAATACTGTCATCTATATATTACATTATATTATATTATATTATAGGGCTATTTCTCTGCATAATGAGTACTTTTGATACTTAAAGTAGACCTATATTTTGTTGATACATTTACTCTTTTACTTTTACTAGGATTTTAACTGCAGCACTTTTACCTGTAACCTAGCGTTTTTTAATTGTTAAAAGGTTATTCATGCTTTTCTTTTTATGTATTTTTCGTTTTTAATCCCACACCCATTTATGATGCAAATGAACGGGTGTTGGATGGAGAAACACAACAGTGCTCCTTCTCCTCCGGATCAACAAATGAATGAGATGGAAATGCGGCCAGCAGGCTTTTTCGTTCCCGGAGAAAATCCTCCTCAGCTCGGCTAAACGAATCAATGAGCTCCGGTGAGCCTGGACCACTCAGAGCATCTCGGCGCTCACAGCCAATAGACGAGCTCACAGGATTTGGGCTCGATGCGCCATTTTACTGCGTCCACAGTCATCCGGCAAGATGGTCTCGCTTTGTCTCCCCTGACCGGACTTGTTTCGGCTTTCTGTGGCTGTTCTCGCTTCCGTACCACCGCACATCTGCAAACTGGACTGAACCGGGCCGCCTGCACCGCAAACAAAACGCGTCTCTGTCGGTGAAGAAATGACGGCGGTTGAAAGCAGGTAGGAACCATGTTTAGCTTGTTTGTTTAGACGAGTGAATTTTGCATCGATTGCTACCTTTGCTAGCGGCGAGCCGGCGGCCCATGAGTGCCTGCTGCTAGCAAAGCAAGCTAGGCTAGCTGTTAGCTGCGCAGCCGGCAACGTTTAAGTTCGCACACACGCAGATCCGGGTGCGCATACGCGTCATCGTGGGTGTTTGTAAAAGTAATTAAAATAAAAAAAATGCGCTTGTTTGTGAGAATACAATGAGCTGGCGTGGTAACATGAGCTAGCTAAACGTTGCAGTGCTACTTCGGATGCTACCAGGTAGTGCCAGGCTGCGGTTAGCGCGCTCTGCTCGGTGCCATGGCATCGTCAGAAAGAGGGAAGGCCCTGGATGCATTTTTCGGTGCATGCCCATGCATTGGACCCTGAATGCACCGCCGAGGTTGCAATGCTGCAGGGGCATCGTTGGGCAGCGAAAAGGAGCAGTTTTGCATCAACAGCTAAACCTGCTAATGTTAGCAAGCCTGAACTTGGCATCCCTGCTGATCAGGAGTTCCTGTCTTGTCAAAACATAGAAAGGCTGCGTTGAGGAAAAGAAAGAGCTGTAAATGCTCAAGCGTACGCTGCTTGTTAGGCGACTGGGCTCTTGTTCTCGGGCTGATACAGGATTTTAGAGACACTGTAGTCCTGTTTGCTGCTGGCAGGACTGATGGTCGAACACAACTCATAGAGATCTAATCAGCACATTATGATGACGCAAAATCAACAGTGGTGCCTCAGCCTCGGGGTTGATGAGCTCCTTATGCAGGCTCAGAAGGGCATACAGGTAACACTCAGATTTAGTTTAATGTAATCACACAGATGTTGTCATATTGCTCTTTATATTATATACCATGTTCAGTGAAGTTTTGTTGTTTCCCTGGAGGCCAACAACAAAAACCCAAACATAGCCTGTTGACGTTGTCAGTAACTGTCTGAAGACACAAAATACTTGCTCTCACATTCTGAGGAATATAAATCTCTGTGTATATATTATATGAATATAGGAAATGTTTGCATATGTATAATCTGTTAATGCAATTGTCTTGCATAGTTATGAGTTTGAAAAATGATCAAAAAAAATTTTAAAGAAAATTTGATATTGTGGATTTTTCGTAATATTTCATCTGCTGCTGTTTATTTTCCTGGGCTGTTACGGTTGTATGGGTACTTTTCTGCTTTTATACACTTTGTGTGTACTTCTTGCTTGTCCGTTGGTGGAAGAGTTGGGCCGTGTACCAGGCAGCTTGTAGAAAAGAGAAAAGTCTTTAGAAATATATTTTTGAAGCTCAACTGCTTACATATGACTGAAGTACACAAACAGTGAAAACGTAAACACAAAATATGGAAATGCAGAAACATCAGAATTCTATCATAACAATATCAAGCACTGAATGTTAACAGTAAATACATGTACATATGCTATTTTTTAGAGACTCAACATCTTAATTTGCCCGTCTGTTCACCAGTAAACAAATATTCAAATGTCTCTCCAGGTAAAATGAGTCTACCCTCTTCTGAATCAATCATAGACCAAATGGCAGAAAAGGCAGAGGAGGTAAGTGTGTCTCTTTTGACCTCTGTATGTTGCAATACAAAACTGATCCAAGTAATCCTATAAGGGAGACTGTTTTAGTTTTGCTCTCAAGTGTTCAAGCGAGTCAAATAAATCATGTTTCCTTTTCAGCCTGGTAGCTCAACAGAAACAATGAAGCCCTCCTCTTCTCGCAACAAGAGGTCAGCTGTTTTTTAAAATATATTGCCTGTTGGGGTTTTCTTTGCAGTTGCACAATCTCGGGAATTCACTCATACACTGGTTAATGTAATCAAGCCATATGCTAACTTTTAACATTTTAGGAAGCCCGCCACTGTAGCTAAGCACACTGGATTAAATGAATCTGATGACTCGGCAGAGAGTGAAAATGAAGGTGCCACTTCTGATAATCCTTCAGACAATAACACAGGCAGCGTATCTAAAGGTATGTAGCATGGAGGTACTTGTTGGTCTTGAGCACTATATTGATAATGCTGAATGAGATGCTGATTTTTGGAGATTTTTTAAATTAATTAATTAATTAATTAATATTTTGTTATTTCCTCTGATTAGGCACTTTAGTGATGAGGCCAGCTGGGAATGAAAATAAAGGTGCCATGAAGCTCAGAGTGGATTTCAAACAGAAACTTACAGGTGATTTCATTTCATGATTTAGAAACTGTGTGTCTGGTACGCTGATATTCTCAAGTGAGCATGAATACAATTTTGAAAGTAATATATCTTTTAGTGAGTGAGAAATACATGAAAGGGTGAAAGTGACCATTCTTGATATATTTTCTCTTCATCACAGATGACACCCTACAGAAGAAGGTAAACTGCACTGCCTGTGGAAAACAAGTAAACCAGTTTCAGCGCAACTCTGTGCATGTGCACCCTGTGCTCAAAGTACTTATTTGCAAGGTAGGAAAGTTCAAATGCATTTCACTTATTTTCATTGCCATTACAGTGAAGTTCCATGCTGACATTCTCTGTCATTCTTGACATATTAATGATCACATTGCTCACTCTTTCTCTAGTCATGCTACAAGTATTATACAAGCGATGACATCAACAGAGACTCTGATGGGATGGATGAGCAGTGCAGGTACGATATTTTACACCAGACCAACCAAACTTTATGGTTTATTTAACTGAAGTGAATCTAAGATAGACAACAGATCAATAAGATATGAATTCTAACATTATACACCTCGCTGGGCATGACAGCACTCTGAAGTAATGTCACACCCACAACATGACATGGCAGTCACATGAAATCTTGGGGTTTTTTGTTGATGTTATTCATGATGTAGGCAGCTAATGATTTTAGTTTGTAGACCTATATTTGATCTCAGACCTGATTCAAGTTCCAGTGATTTTGGAGACCTTAGTATCAGTGGTCTATGAAGGTTCTCAGTCATCCAGGCCATGGTAATCAAGTGGGAGTCGAATCAAAGGCAACTGGTTTTGGTTGTAGGTTCTTGAAGACGTTTCACTTCTCATTCGAGAAGCTTCCTCAGTTCTGAAGAAGAGCTGAAGAAGCTTCTTGGATGAGAAGTACTGAAAAAGCTCAGATGAAGAACTTGAACAAGAACCGACAACCAAATCCAGTTGCCCTTGACTCAACTCTGGCTTGAACTTAGTATCAGTTATTTAACTCTGTAACTCTTTCTCATTTGCTTCGTGCCCTAAAACTCTGCGCTTTTCTTCCCCAGGTGGTGTGCTGAAGGTGGCAAGCTCATCTGCTGTGACTACTGCAACAACGCCTTTTGCAAGAAGTGCATCCTGCGCAACCTTGGCAGGAAGGAGCTGTCACTCATTACGGATGAGAACTCAAAGTGGCACTGCTATGTCTGCCGGTCAGAACCCCTACAGGATCTGGTCTCCAAATGCCACAGCATCATGGAAAAACTAGAACTTGTACAACTCAAGCAACGAAAAACAGATAAAACAGAGGAACGTGAGAGCAAGAGACACAAGAACAAAGCAGTAAAAGAGCACAAAGCAGTTGTCAATGGAAAAGAACACATTGAAGGCTCAGGGACCATGACTTTCTCCTACAAAAAACTGCAGGTACCCAAAGAACTTACAAAGAAAGCAAAAAAGCTTGTTGAAACGACAACTGGTCTGAACAATACATTCATACAGTTCATCCAGCAGGCATCAGAGGAACAGGGAGATAAGTCCATCAGGTATCGGCATTTGAAAGCCTTCAAGGCTGTGCTTGCCGATTTGAAAAAAGCTCACAATGCTTTGGAGGCAGCTTTGAGGCCTGAGTTCAGAAACATGGAGGTGCAGAATGGTAATGAAGAGCAACATATTGTGAGAAAGAGCACTGATGTCGTGACCCCTGTAGAAAACGATCACAAAGATAATATGGCGGATGCAGTTGACGAGGCTGAGGCAGCAGAGCAGCTGGAGGAGGAGCAGGAGGAGCAGTATGAGCAGCCGGATGAGGAGCAGCATAATGAGCAGGACCTGGACAATGATCACACGTCAGATGATGCAGAAATGAAAGATAGCCAAACTGAAACTGATGTAACCAAAAAGATAATTAAAACTGAAGTATGTGATGATGGGTTATTGTCAGCTGGTGAAATGTCCCTCGATCACGACATTATGTCTGTGCCTCCTTCAGTTCCCGAAGAACTTTTTCAGATGGTGGAGAGTCTTGCGGATTCCACCATGCTCTCACAGACTGACGCTGATTTGGTCACAGACACTGAAAATACAAAGTCAAATGGAGACCCAACAGATGCTCAATGCCCCAAGCCCAAGGTGAAGAACCTCATAGTCAAACTGACTCCTGTGCCAGTTGTGACGACATGTGGTTCAAGGTCCTCCAGATCCAAAAACAGAGAAAAAGATGAAGAGACGCAGAAAATGTGTAAAGAAGAAGAATGTGAGAAGGAGAAAGACAGTGCTGCTGAAACAGTAGATGGGACAAACAGCCCACCACCCAGCCGACGTGCTAGTAGAGTGAAGACCACTCCCTTGAGGAAACAGTCTGAGAATAAGGGCAAGGAAGATTCATCTGACTCAGAGTCAGAGGAAGATCGTAAGAGCAAGGCCAGATCCTCCAAGAAATCCAGTAACACAAAAAAAGTCGATGGGAAGCAGACCAGCACTTCAGAGAAAAAGATGATAGATTCTGACTCGGACGAAGTTCCTAACATACTGCTAGAGAAAGCTGCAGCAGGTCACAGCACAGATGAGGAACAGGGTAGCACAAGTGCTAAAAAGCGTTTATTCAAACTAAACAACACATCCACACAGGATACAGACATTGCGTCCAAACGTAAAAGGAAGTCTGAAAGCTCTGGTTCAGACTTGGAAAACAAAGGTAAAAAGACATCCAAGAAGAAGAAACAGAATGGCTCAGACTCCTTCAACTCTGACTCTGAACAGGAGAAGGAGACAAAGAGTAAAGTAGGCACAGCAAAGAGGAGATCTAGCCGTGTAAAGAAACAAGATGAAGCAAAAGAGGAAGACAGAAATTCGACTGAGAAGAAGGCAGCTGACCGGAAAAGGTCTTATGAAAAGAAGTGCAAGGCAAGGAGCTCCAAATCAGCCTCCAAGCTGCCGTTGTCCTCCAGCGAGGATGAGGAGGTGCAGCAGGCTGAAGGTGACTCTGGGGAGGACAGCGACGAGCAAAAGATCAAACCTATTGTTGAGGATAATGTGGTGGGAGGTGATGGACATTTCCATCAGTCCTCAGGTAATTTTGTCCAGAAGTGATTAGTGTTTAGTGGTGCCAAGCTAAGCGTCTGTCTGAATATCTCACAGTAACCCTGTTTTTTATATCCATTAATTATCGGAAAAGTTCAACATTTTGGGCTTTTTCCTTCCTTGCGAAATAGTTAGATTACAAGAATCATACCACTCTCATGTCTGTGTGATACATATGTAGCAGCCTGCAGCTGGTTAGCTTGACTTAGTGTAAAGCTAACCTGGCTCTGTCCAAAGGTAACAAAATGAGCTTACCAGACCATGAAAGCTCATTTATGAAACCATTATTTCATTTGTTTAAGCTGTACACAGAAGTAAATAGTCACTTATACAGCCTTGTCAGGCAGCTCTTGGGAGAGCAAATAAGCATATATCCCATATTGTCAGATCTTTTATTAATGACTTGACATTCTGTTCCATTAACACCATGTGTGCTGTTTTGTTGTGTAGGAGAAGAAGTGGATGACAAAGATAAAGATTCCCAAGTTTGTGAAGATGATGACGATGATGATCCTGAAAACAGGTATTTGAGAAAAAAACAAATTGTAAAGATATTCTTTGATAAGTAGCAATATTTACATCTTCCAAGGTCAGCAGTTGATTCCTTTTTTTACTTTTTACTGTGTTACTAGTTTTTACTTATATCTAATGACTTGAATTGTCTGTCAGTTAGAGTTTAACCTAATTTATTAGCTCAGCTTTAAATTTAAATTTAAATTTTGAACCTTTATTCTTGTTGTTTTTTTTTCATTATTAAGATAATCTTTTAGAGACACATTTTTTATTATTTGATTAATGTGACTTTTCGGTTTTTGTGTCTTTTTCTTCTTTTCCCTTGAAGGATTGCAAAGAAAATGCTTCTCGCCCAAATAAAATCCAACTATTCTTCTGGAGCAGAGAGCTCTACTGATAATGAAGGAGCAGACAAGGATGAAAAATCCTCCATTAAATTAAAAAAAGAGGATGAAGAAGAAGGGCAGCAAGGTAGCATACATTTGCTAAATATACCCAGATTTCTTGAAATATGCTTCTTTTATTGTGTTTTTGTCTCAAACTATTTTCTCCTTCCTTTGAAGACGAGGATTCAGGAGACTCAAGTTCTGATGTTGAAGTAAAGAAGCGTGGCAGACGACACAAACTGCTTCGTCATAAACTCTCGCTGAGTGAGGGTGAATCAGGAGAGGAGAAAGCTGATATTAAAGAGAAGAGCAAGGGGGTCAAGAAGAAGTCAGGACAGAAAGGTTCATTCTGAAATTTTCAATGTTATGTCTAACAATGTGGGCACAATTATTCTAAAGTCCATGAGACCAGCAAGTGACTTTTGTTTGTTTGTCTTTTATCTGTCTGCTGGTCAGTGGGCAGCGATGACTCTGACTTTGAGAAGTCAAAATCCAGCTCGGAGTCTGGGATAAGCGAAGAAGTTAGTGAATCAGAGAACGACGGGAAGCACCGAAAGACCAGGTGAGAAGAGAGAAGCGGTCAATAGTAGTAATGTATTTCTGTCCCTGGGCCTGGATTGATCTCCTGCTGCTCTTGCTATGTGAATTCTGATTTGTGTCTGTAGAGCTGCGAAGAAGAAGGATGAGGAGAAACAGAGAAGTTACAAGCAGAAGAAGAAGCGACGCAGGATCAAAGTTCAGGAGTCCTCTTCCAGCAATGAGAAGGTGTTTAAAATGCTGAGAACTTGGTGGTAGTCTTGAGCCGTTGCAAAGTTTCTTTTTTATGGAGGAGCTGGACCCATGTTTATTAGTCAAGTCATGCATGACATATAAAATGTTATTTGAACTTACCCCTGGAGTGTGTCGTGAGGATTACTGAGGGCACAAATTAATCATAGGGTTGCTTGGCTACTGATCATAGGAAGTGGAATTTTTTTTCCTACGGGCTGAAGATCAGAGGGCTGAACTTAATGTTCATTTCCACAGAGCGGAGAGGAAAATGATGAGGACCAAGATGGAGACGAACGCAAAGGGCGCAAAAAGATCCGCAAAATCCTGAAGGACGACAAACTGCGGACAGAGACGAGAGATGCTCTGAAGGAAGAGGAGGAGAGGAGGAAACGTATAGCTGAGAGAGAGGCCCTTAGGAAGAAACTTCGAGAGGTAAAAATGAAAGGGGCTGTGTGATCGAAGCCTTGAGCTGTTACATTCTGACCACTAGGTTTGGGTAGTCTCCAAATAATACTGCTTGCCTAGTAACATTTTAAAATTGTATCACTTTTATCAGAGGAGGTAATGCCTGGCTGAGCAACATTGTATGTATATCATAAACCCAATAATGGGTGCAAGTGGATGAGACATGATCACTGTGAGCTAGACAGACTACTAACAGTCCTACCTGCTGTTTCTTTGTTGACTCTTGGCTTGGCTTAAAGTAACTGAACTGGCACAAGTCTGATTGGAGTCCATTGCCTTAGGCTTTCGATCAGTACGTTCAGGATAGCTCTCTATGAGGTTGGATTCTAAAATGACAGCATAATTCTATTTTTACATATGTTTGCCAGTAGGGAGCATAAAGTACATGACATATTTGGATTGATTTTGTCAAATAAGGGTTAGACAGCCATGAGCCTCATTAGGGTTGCTTCACCTTGAATCCAGAAATTTCCTAACATACCTAAAAAAAAAAAAAAAATAATAATAATAAAAATCACATATTAGCTGGCAGCAGTTTGCTAAGTGTCTGCCAATCATCTAAACAATGATCAATTAAATGTGAGCTTTGCTATGATAAATAGCTCTGCTAATTACACTAATTACACTGTCTCTTTACATATCTGAGTTAAGCTTGAGCATTTGAATCATAATTCCAATTAAAATCAATTCTACATCAGAAGAGATCAAATCATACGGTATAATTGTGCACTGGGCATGACTGACACACTTGCAGAATTACAATTATACGATAGGATTGTGCTTCTCTAGGATATTACAAAGACCACTATCTATAGACACTTTTTTAAACTTGGAAAATGTATTTGACTTTTCTTTGAAAATGAACTGTTTTTATGCAACCCTCTTCAGGTGATTGTGGTGGAGGAGTCTTCCCAGGTGACCTGTCCCATCACCACCAAGTTGGTGCTGGATGAGGACGAAGAGACGAAGGAACCCCTGGTACAGGTGCACAAGAACCTTGTCACAAAGCTCAAACCTCACCAGGTTGATGGTAAGGACACAAAGTAAAACCAATCACAAAAAATCAGCAGCTCATCAGCAATATTACGTATGTGAAAACAGAGAGATGCTCTGAACTAATGTCGGCCTTGCTTTGGTTGTTTATTTATTTCTTCAGGGGTGCAGTTCATGTGGGACTGCTGCTGTGAGTCTGTGAAGAAGATTGAGAAGTCTGCTGGCTCTGGCTGCATCCTCGCCCACTGTATGGGGCTGGGAAAAACTCTGCAGGTATGGAGGAGAAAACAGCATGAAAATTGGGGTAAAGCTGTGCAATGTGGGGGGTAAAATGCTAAACAGTCTTGTGCTGTGAATGTGGGGGAAAAAATGAGAACGCTTCTCATTTCTTAGACATTTTGGTGCATATCTATAGTTCGTACCAAGAATTTCTTATTTAATTTAAATGAATTAAATATAAGTAGTTTGTCTGGACTAATTAAAACAAAATTCTCACCTTTACTTTCAAGTACAAAATACTTGTATTACAGTTCTTATATATAGTAAAATAGTATTTTATCTCACTATTGACTAATGGAGGTACTTACAGTCCTGTATGATCTGGCAGTTGAAGCTTAATGCAACATTTTTGACATATCACATACCTGTGATAGTGCATAAATAAACTGAGAATTTTTTATGTGAACTGCCACCTTGAGTCTGTTAAACCGTGATGCTTGTCTCACAGTAACTATGGTTGACTGTAGTACTGTTTTTATGCTGTAGGTGGTGACATTAGTTCACACTTTGCTGCTTTGTGAAAAGCTTGAGTTCACCACAGCGCTGGTGGTTTGTCCCCTGAACACTGTCCTTAATTGGCTCAACGAGTTTGAGAAGTGGCAACATGGAATGGAGGATGATGAGAGTTTAGAGGTGAGGAGGCTATTTTGTTTCCTTTTTGCAGCCTTTCAAATTGTTCCTATTTTACCTATAATTTTTTTCCCATATATATATATATTTTTTTCCTTCTGTTTTTTGTTATTGTTTTTTTGATCAATGTCTATCTTGTGTTTACCAGGTGACAGAGCTGGCCACAGTTAAGAGGCCACAGGAGCGAGCATATGCCCTCCAGCGATGGCAAGAGTCGGGGGGCGTTATGATCATCGGCTACGAGATGTACCGAAACCTGACGCAGGGCAGGAACATCAAGAGCAAGAAGCTCAAAGAGACCTTTCAGAAGACACTGGTAGATCCAGGTACAGTGTTGTTTAACTGTGTTTAAACTCCAAGTTAGTGTAAATTAAATGAAGAAATCCTTCCTTTTTGTATGAGCTTTTTTAGTGTGAACAGAAGAAGATGTAATTAATATTTACAATTCTGATGTGGGCAACTTTCTTTTTTGTTATCTCAATAATGATGGAAAACTGTTTTCGTGCAGGATCACATGTCTGAACAGTCATATGTTTAATTACTGTAACTTTTAATCAGTCCAAGATTATGTTCATTACAGTTTTTTGGTCCAGCATGCAACATATTGGAGGTGCTTGTAAGGAAGGATGAAGGAAAGCTGTGATGAGAGATGTTAAAGTTTTTCAAGTGATGATTCATTAAAGCATGCGTAAAGCAGCATTCAAAAGCATTGTTATAATTTTACTGCAAATTCACAGCTGGCATCCATTATACATTCATGTGTAAATGACACCATATGTGACATTAATCAAACTGTGCTCCACCAGCCCATACTGTCTAATTAGCAGTTCTTTTTTTCAATATGTCTCCTGTTGTAATTCTGCCTGTGATGAGATTTTCTCCTTTATTTTCACTAGGTCCAGACTTGGTTATCTGTGATGAAGGTCACATCCTGAAGAATGAGGCGTCTGCGGTGTCCAAAGCGATGAACTCCATCCGGACGAGGAGGAGGGTTGTGCTGACTGGAACGCCTCTCCAAAACAACCTTGTCGAATGTAAGACTGCCTGGTTATATACACGACATTAGACCAAGATTTTCTGTGTTTTTAAAACTTGTGACATTTGTCTCCTTACAGACCACTGCATGGTAAACTTCATTAAGGAGAACCTGCTCGGGTCAATTAAGGAATTCAGGAACCGCTTCATTAACCCCATCCAAAATGGTCAGTGTGCTGACTCCACATTACATGATGTCCGGATTATGAAGAAGAGGGCTCACATCCTCTATGAGATGCTGGCTGGTTGTGTCCAGGTAAAAAACAAATCCTTAAACTATTGATTTAGGTTCTTTGTCCTTCTCTTTGCCTCTTTAAGAAAGTGATTTATTTCTGCTTCCCACAGAGAAAAGACTACACAGCACTCACGAAGTTTCTCCCTCCCAAACATGAGTATGTGTTGTCCGTCAGAGTGACTCCACTTCAGTGTAAGCTCTACAGGTACTACCTGGAGCACTTCACAGGTAAGAGCCATGTTCTAATGCAGCTTTTTAAGTTTTTATTGCCCACAGGGTGTTCTGTGCCGCTTGCTTGCTTGATTCATACTACTCTGATCTTTTCGGGTGTTGGGAGCAGCAGAGCCTCTAGGGGATAACAGGGTTGTGTCGGGTCTGATTGCCCAGACAGGGATTTGGCCTAGTCGTGGACTAAAACAAAATTCAATTGAGAATTCCACTGGAAAACATGCGTAGTCTAGGACTAGTCTAAATCCTACTGCAGGAGTCTTGTTTCTCTTAAAAGTGCTCTCTTGACTGGATGTCATTTACTCAGACAAGGTTTTTAGATAAATGGAAGGCCTTTCTGGTCTCTCACTTTTTCGTGCTGCATTGTTAAGTCGTTTAGTGGACTTTCCTCTCAGAGTGTGTGTGTGTGTGTGTGTGTGTGTGTGTGTGTGTGTGTGTGTGTGTGTGTGTGTGTGTGTGTGTGTGTGTGTGTGTGTGTGTGTAAGAGTAAGAGTGGCAGCTGGCAGAGTGCCGCAGGCAGGGTTTAAGCCCAGTTTCCCACGTCTCCCTAATGAAGAGCTCTGGGAGAGAGGGAACAGAGGGTGGGGGGTAAAAGGGGGGAATGTGGGGGCATAAAGGAAAGGGAAAGAAATTTAGAGGGAGGAGGGGCCAGAGGTTTTACACCAAAAGCGAAAACAAAGAACAGGAGAGCCGATATGTAAGAAGAGGAGTGATGGGGGGTTTGGTGGTATGTGCTGTGGCTCATTAGGCCGGGTTGTCCACAGGGCACAGTGCTAATGTTGTGACTGTGGCTCTGGACCTCCACAGTTGTGTCTTTGGACCCAAGACCACCATTCGATTTGCAGGGGGGGGATTAGCTGCGAATGCTGCTTGTGTAAAACGTAACTTCTGACATCCCGGGATCAATGCAGGCCAACACACAGAGCAGTTACAACATTTATATTTCAGGCCCTGCCATTCACTTCAGGTCAAAAATCTACTGATTGAATAGATCAGACTAGACAAATTATAGACCTGATATTGCTCTCTAAAGAATGGCTGACACTTGCTGCTTGGCTTGATTTGTTTCTTGTAAATAATAATGACTGTATAATAAAACGTTGACATTAATGTTCAAATTTTGTTGCACTACATTTTCCACACTAGTCTGTCTGTATGAAGAGACTGAGGGCATGCTGTCAAGTACATAATGCAAACACCCATCCATCTTCCTTCTCAAACTCTTTGCCTTGTGTGCAGGTGTAGGGAATGCTTTAGAGGGGGGCCGGGGCCGTGCGGGGACTAAACTCTTCCAGGATTTCCAGATGCTCAGCAGAATCTGGACCCATCCCTGGTGCCTTCAGCTGGACTACATCAGTAAAGAAAACAGGGTAGGGCTGGGGAAGATGAGATGAATTCACACTAAACACCAACTGAAAAACTGGGAATACATTAGCACAAATCACACACACTGTGGGAAAACAATAGAAATGTAGTGCTGACAGGTCATGCACTGGGGGAAAACAACACACATATCGCCACTGCAGCAAAAAATTTTCCCTTATGCATCATTTCTGCTACCCACGATCCAGCTCTCTGTGTTTGGTTGACCTATATCATCGTAGAGTCCAGACTCACGCAAGTGCACTCTCTTGCAGGGTTTCTTTGACGAGGACAGTATGGACGAGTTCATCGCTTCAGAAACGGAAGAATCCTCCATGAGTCTGACCTCGGAGGACGAGAAGATAAAAAAGTAAAATACGTTTTCATTTCTATTTCCCCTTATAGAGATGACCTCATTTTACTATTCTTTTCTGTTGCATCTGTTTCTTTCGCTGATCCTGTCTCCTCCACCATTCCTCCTTCCTAATAGGAAAAAGAAGCAAGGGAAGGGAAAAAAGAAGGGCTCTGATGACTCGGACAGTGATGACGTGGAGGTCATCAAGGAGTGGAACACCAGCTCTCGGGGCAGAAATGGAGAGGGTCGAAACAGACGAGAGCCTGTAGAGGAACGTAAGTTTGATGTATTGTCAGTTGACTGGGTATGAGAGGTGCCAGAACTGCATGTATAGAAATACATGGGGTGTTTCACTTCTGCTCAGAATGATCACTCTTAAACACACACTTTCAAATTTTGATTAAAGTACTGCCTAAGTACTGTACTTTTGTGGTTCTGACTGGTTAAAGACAATCCAGTCAACTGTAAAATAAAAGTCCACTAATGCCACCCCTAACCCAAGTAAACTCTTTTGAGTCTGACTTAAAGGAAAATGAAAACTTAGCTAAGACAAAAAACCTGAGCTACCTTTGTAACACTAGAGGTCACCATATTGTAGATATTGTATTATTACGCCTATAAAATTAGGCAGACAGAGTACTTTTTTAATCCCTTTGGGAAGTTCCCTCAGGGAAATTGGCACAGGGAATAATATGTTAACTGGTGTCATTCTAAAATGCAGGAATATGTTGAGATAGACAGAAGACAACAATTATTCGAAACTTGATTGAGTGTATCAACAAATGAAAAACAGAATGAAAGGAAATATTTAATGACATTCTTGCTGTGGAAACTAACATCTGCACACACTGCAGCTGTAGCGTAGCAGAGAAACACGTGATAGTGAAACTTTGTTTTTGTTGCTTGTTGTTGTGAGACCGTATCAACCACATGAAGACTGATCTGTTACGTGCGTTTCCCAAACAGCTCAGCCCACTGGCTCAGCACCAGGGAGTCCCACTCCTGACTGGCACAAGGAGTTTGTCACTGAGGCCGATGCTGAGGTCATGGAGCATTCTGGAAAGATACTGCTTCTCTTCGAGATCCTGCGCATGGCAGAGGAAGTAGATGATAAAGTGTAAGTGTGTCCGTACTCAATGTGTTAATGTAACCTTTTGGCCTCTTCTATAATGCAGTTGGTTTGCAGGTTTACCAGGAAGTGATTGGGTTAATCACAGAGTGATGTGTAGCTGTGGTAAAGTGACACTGGTGTATCTTCTGTCCTCAGGTTGGTATTCAGTCAGTCTCTCATCTCTCTGGACCTGATTGAGGATTTCCTGGAACTGGCTTGCAGAGCTAAAGATGAAGACAAAATCTCTCCATATAAAGGTAAAAGGTATAAAAATTTTAGTGCAGTCAGTTAATTTAGTCAAGACATTCTCTGTACTCAGCCAACATGCCTGTCAAGTGTGTTACCTTTAATTCACTGAATGATCCTACAGTTGCCTATGATCAGCTTCCCTCTAAATGTAATGATTTGAAGGGCTGCTCTTGGTTTCATGACGTACTAAAATCACAGAGCGATGTTTAGTACTTTAAGCCAGGTACTGACTTGTGGAGCTTGAGGAGCCGAGTTTGTCTGTCCCGAGGTTCATTTTTGTGGTTTTACACTGTAGTCTTTGAACGGACTAAACTGTGTGTGAGATTAAAAAAAATGCTAACATTAGCGTCCAAGAAGGCTGAAGAATTTTCATATATGGATAAGCAAGTTTCACACTAAGACAGCCCACATGCAGCATCTAACCATGTATACACTGGTGCGCTTATTACCCTTAAACACACACAGACACACACATGCACACCGCCGCTGGTGTAAGGTCATGTTCCTAATTAAACTTCAGCAGCTGTTTTTACTTTCATTTTGAAAATGATTAGACCTTGACTTTTTATTCCACAAAAAAATGTTTGCTCAAGGGTTTGTAATTTGTAATGAAAAGATCACAGTGCCGTAATTGAAAACATACTGAAATGTTGGTTATGAAGGCTTATGGGGGGGTGCGGGTTTGCCATCTTGAAGGCTAAACACGGCTGGCCTCTAACCAACACAACCATCTATCTGCTGTCTGCTAATACCCAAGCTAAGTCCTTCTGACATGGAAAAGGCCAAGATGATGGTGGCATGTGTGTTTTTGAAGGTTTTGTGGAGCGTAGATATGGATGTTGAATTGCCACAGCAGATTTCTTAACTGTAACATGTCTGTGAAGGTGAAGGCAAGTGGTACAGGAACATTGACTACTATCGCCTGGATGGCTCCACCAACGCCACCACCAGGAAGAAGTGGGCTGAAGAATTTAACGACACCAGTAACACAAGGTAGTATACATTTTTCAGAGTTGATGTGTAAAAAGTGATGTTTTCATAGTGCATTTTTAAGCACTCACTCACTTCTCGTTCCCCTTGTCTTATATTTAACCAGAGGTCGTTTGTTCCTCATTTCAACGCGAGCCGGTTCTCTTGGCATCAACTTGGTGGCAGCAAACAGGGTCATCATCTTTGACGCCTCCTGGAATCCCTCCTACGACGTCCAGAGTATCTTCAGGGTCTACCGCTTTGGCCAGCTAAAGACGGTCTATGTGTACAGGTTCCTGGCCCAGGTGAGCTTATTCAAGTGCTTTGGTGTTTTCTGTGGATGAGATGTTTGATTGGCCACCATTAGCCAAAAGATGATTCCAGACATGTCCTCTATGATCATGACTTCTGCTGCTTAATCACAATCCCTCAAAGGTTTGACTTAAAAAAGTTTTGACCGCTTGTGCATATAATACTGTGTTTTGATGCATCATGAATTTCAGAACATCCATATCCAGAAACAGTTTAAATTACAGTATGAGCAGTAAATCTCTGTGGCTTCCATGAGCCGTGTCTGTAATACTAATGCAGGACAAGTGAATACCTGCACTAAGTAAAACTGTAGTACTTCTATCTTAGCTGTCTTCTCATTTTGTTCTCTCCTTTCAGGGTACAATGGAGGAGAAGATTTATGACCGGCAGGTAACCAAACAGTCTTTGTCATTCCGGGTGGTGGACCAGCAGCAGATTGAGAGGCACTTTACGACGAACGAGCTGGCCGAGCTCTACACCTTTGAGCCAGACATGCTGGATGATCCCTCAGAGAAGAAGAGCAAGAAAGCCACACCCTTGCTCCCTAAGGTAAACATATGATATGTATGCATTGTATATGCCTACATTGTTCAAATATGCCTCAATGATGCCCTGAGCATATTTTTGTAAATTCAATTTAGAATAAATCATACAGGTTATTGGACTTTGACGAACCATTGACTGAGATTTCATGGTTTTCTTTGGACTGATCCCCAAAGGAAATAAGGAAAAGCAGGCTGAAACCAATTAACAGTAGTAAAATAGTCTTTTTTTCCTTCAACAAACATGGCACAGAATGCCATTTTAAAGGCCAAACTTGTTTTTCCAAACCTGCACAAGTAGTTTGTTCTTCCTTTTGAAGTTTAGCAGTTCAGTGATAAACTGTTATTTAGACTCAATGCCAGCTTGTATCCTGCTTGGCCTTTCCGGGATCTTTCTATTTCTTCTCGTTTCCTTTCATAATCCCTCGCTCGCCTCTTCTCCCCTTAATGCAGGTGCTGTGTCACTATTGGGGCCCCCTGGGGTTTAACAAGAGCACACAGCCCTTACATGGGCCATCCAACCCTGCACAGCTGCACAGATTTGTCTGTTTACTGCTATTTACTAAATAGTCTTCTCATTGCAACACTACTGCTGCCCAGCTATAAACCTGCACTCCCCTTTTTTCTTTTTTTTATTCATTCCTTCTCTGTTGATCTTTGAATTACTCCCATGCTTTCCCACTCCTTCCCTTTTTGCAGTCTCTGGGTTTATTCAGATCATCTTAAGTGGTTTTACCTCTTTGTATTGGTTTGACCTGGGTTACTCTGCAGAAATCTGTAAACAGAATGGATAAAAGAAACACAGTACATCCAACTCGCTTGCTCCTTCACCGGACAGTTGAAAGGCCTTTCAGTGCCCCTTAATGGAAAATCTGTTTTCCATTTACACTGTCAAAAGATCTTTATCGCTATTCCCTTCATGGGTATTAACAGGTAGGAGCACTGCATGAATCCACTCAGCCTGCAGCTGATATCATTGCCCTCACCTTCCATATCCCCCTAAACTGGGAATAGTATACTTACAGTGCAGCGGAGCACAGTTGGAGATTTGAAGAGGAAAGATGTGTTCATTGAGCCGCGGCCTGTTAGATGTGTATGATCTTTAATGAGCCCAGTGACATTTATGTGACACAGTATTAAAGACGGAGAGGCTGACAAGCTCTTTAACAAGCCGACCTGTTTTGGCCAGGGGGTTAACTATGATGTGGCAGCAGGACTTGCAGTATTACGGAAGGAATTTGCTGTCTGGAATGATGTGAAGATGAGTCAGACGCCCTCCATCACTTTCAGCCAACAACGCTCTGCACAGAAGGAGAGAGTGATTCGAGCCACGGCAGAGGGAGTTTTGCACTTATTCTCCTAAATTATCCACGCTGGGAAGTGCTGCTTTCTCAGCCAGAGAAAGCATATAACTGTGAAACTTGGGTCACACAGGCCACAGAGTTGATATTTATGCTTAAGAAGCTGAGTTGGAGTTATTTTTGTCTCTTCCTTTGCTCGTGTAAAGCGTTGTTATAGGGAAAAACTCATTACAGACTTTTCTTTTCTCTGTCTGTCCTCTACCTGCTTATATGCTGCCATAGTTATTTCTGCACCGCCCTCACCTCGTACCCGACCTTTATTTCCACTTTCCTCCCCCTTGTCCTCATTGATGGCCTCACTCTCTTCCCCATCCACCCTTACTCCACCCCATCTTTTCCTCGCCATCATCACGACCATCTGTTGCCCTGACTCGCCACTCTGCCTCTGAATGTTCAAAGCAAGCTCAGTAAAGTTGTTTTTCTTCTTCTCCCTCTGGCCTCCCCTGCATGATGAAGGGTCATTATTTAACCCCCCTCTCTTAAGGATGTCTCTGCACTCTTCAGAGAAACTAATTGGAGACAAAGGAAGTAGGAGCACTTCCCCCTAATGATAAAGAGCAATGACAAGTCCTAGCAACCCAGACATGAGATGTTGACTCTCCACCCGCCCATCCTGAGACACCCTTACCTATTTCCTGTTCATCACACTTGTCTCCTCAATCTCACATGCGACCACATGTGTAAACATGAAGTTTTTAATGCAATTCTGCAGCGATCTATGCAAATGTTGTATGCTGTCGGTCAAGCTGGCAGGCTGTAGGCGTACTTCACCGTATGTGCTCTCAGCAGGTGATGGCTGCAGTGGTCATTAGGCTCTGTCAGGTACACTGAAAGGCTGTGGGGAGGCTGCACTCAAGCCACAGTATAGACAGGAGCAGACTGGGGCAATAAGCCACACCATGCTTGTCTCATTAGGGATAGGAAGTCACTTTGACCTTAAGGGAAAATTCCTCTTGAATACTCATTAAACATTATATATCATCAGTCTGTGATGTTCAGTGGGTTATTTTGTGATGAGCATTTTGTAAATTTGTTTTTTTTTTCGGTGTTCCCACCCTTAGCTTCTCCTGTCAATATCGACTTGGATAAGTGGTTTCTCATACTTCCCAGAATGCTTTTTGCCAGCTTTCAGAGAACATGCCCGAGCTTGTTGCTTTGCAGGTGGAGAGAACACTAATGATAGCAACAGCAACAGACCATGTTGTTGCAGGTGAGAAAAAGCGAGAGCCATGGCCTTCATTTGCTCTATTCTTGTCTGCTGAAACTGTCTTTGGAGATATTGGTGCATTGTCTAATGAAGCTAAGTATGTATGTTGAACTTCAACATGCAGTAGGATGGTTGATAAAAGAAGTTTTTTTTTTATTGTTTCTTGGCTATGATGTTTCACTGTCAGTGTGTAGGAAAGGGTGAAACACCACAAGGTGAATGCTTAGAAATGCACAGAACACTGGTTATACGTGTTGTTAATGACATTCACACCCACTTCACACTGTGATTGGCCAGCTGTGCAGAGGTGAGAACGGAGCCTTAAAATTTACTCTCAAGCTTTCTTTTTCCTTTCTTCATACTTGTCACATGTACATGAAGAGACTGTCTTAATATTTGCAACATTATCCCCACTTTTAAGCAATATTGCCAATCTATAACAGCAGGCTTTTAATTCCACCCTTCAGTGTAACCACTGGGAATAGCTATAAAACCTTTTGATTTCCAACATAGCTGAATAACACCTTATAAAACCACATCTTTTCTAGCATAACCCGGTCGTTACTCTGTGTGACATCCCTTGAGAAACGACTAAGCCTGACAACTATAAGCCACTCCAGTCGGTGGACTGTGGGGAAAGTCTGTGATCAACCGCTACATCCCTGATCTAAAAAAAGTTGGTGTACTGTGTAAAATATAAATAAAACAGAATGTAATTGCTTGTTCATCCTCTTTGACTGATGCCCAATTAAAACAGTACAAAGATAATATATATAATGTCAAGTTGGGACAGGATCAACAAAAGACTCTGAGAGGTGTGGACTGATCCAAAAACACCTGTTTGGATCATTCCACAGGTAAACAGGTTCATTGGTAACAGGTGATAGTATCATTATTGGGTATGAAAGGTTCATCCTGGAAAGACTGGAGAGAGGTTCACACCACTTTGTCAAACACATGACTGTGTAAAGGATATTACTACATGGCCTTAGGAACATTTTGTAAAACTCAAAAGTATGTTTGCAAATGCATTCTGCTTTTATTTACCTTTTACGCAGTGTCCCAACTTGGAAATAGGGTTATACAAATAATGCACAGTCTGCTTCTCACTTCAGAAACAGATTTCCATCTTGTTTTCTCTTTTTTTCTGCCCAGTACAGTTCCACTATCATACTCTACTCCTTGTGAATCCCTCTTGACCTGCCGGTCCAGCTCCAGCTGGCTGTAGCAAGCTCTCATAGAAATGCACCACCCCCACCCCCCCACTGCTGCTGGCTGAGGCTTGTTTTTATAGGAATGTGGTATGTTTATTGTCTTTGTTTAGCCCTTTGTGACAAGTGTGGTTTTGTTTCTTTGTTAATTGACTGACAGCTAGATAAACCCTCTGACTTGTGCAGGCCCCAGAGGATGCAAAGAGAACGTGGTTCTGAGGGCAGGGGTGGCCTCCCGATGTCAGGCACAGCGCCCGTAGTTAAGTGCATTTCTGCAGAGAAACTGTTTAGAGCAGGCCAGTAGGGTTATGTGTATCACTTGCGTGCAGCTGGAGGAGAGAGGAGAGTTTTGACTGGCTATGTTTAGGTATTACAAATATCTCAGCCACTCGCATTCCTGCTGTCGGGATCCTGTCTTGGCCCCCTCTGGTGCTATGGTTAATGCACCTGTGCGTCAAAAGCAGTTTCTGGCAGAAACAACCACTTTGAATACATTCGCAAACTCCTAGACGATTTGAGAAACTAGTTGCTGTAGTCAAACAACTGAGGGTCTCTGTCACTTTGCCATTTTAACGCTCCTTTTCCTCTTCATTTATGTCTTTTTCTTTTCCCTTTACTCCCCTTCTTACTTTTTATGTTTTTAATCAAATTCGATCAGAATACTGATTCAATCAAAAGCCTTTTTGGGGTTTAAATTTTCTTTCTTTAACTTTCTTCTCACATCCAGCACATTTAATTCCACCTGTGTGTTTTTTTCCTGTTAAGTAGAGGTTTACTGTTGTGGCATTGACAGAAATGAAATAAAACAGTGACCGTGGAAGCATGGCAAAGCGTTTGTGACACAATAAGTGGTTGTTTAGGTGCAGGAAATTAGGTTAACATGGTTGAGAATGTTCTCAGCTTGAGAAAATATCTGATAATGCAGCCAAAAGTCCTGCCTGCATAGAGCCCAGAGCTATTAATGCAGGCGGGTGTTTAATTGCATCAGACCTTTTACAGTTAAGCGCCACCTAAAGTCTATTGGTAAAGTACGTGTTGGTGCCTGTGCCAAGTTGTAAAGTTGACATGAGGCCCACTTGTGTCGACTTTTCATCTTTCTGATGTGAGAGCTGCCGAGTTTGGAAACTGTTTTACATCATTTATGGACTGCTGGCACGTTAGCCATTTTCATAATATATACATGAACAAGAATTTGGCTTAAGGAGGGCATAAATTGTTCTCTCAATGGAAAGAATGGAAAGGGTTTCATACAGTGGTAAATGTCATGCATGTTGAATGCCTTGCGTGATTATTATACCAATTCTTACACTTACAAGTTTTTTTTGCTCTGCTGACCCCTTTTCTTTGCTTTGTTAACAGTCAGCTGAAGCCAAGACTTCCAGCTTAGAGTTTGCTTTACATTAGCAGCACATTTGCAGACCCTTTGTCAAATAAAAGGCACAACAGTGCTGTTTAGAATCAAGACTGCAGATAATCAGGCCCTCTTTGAGACTGAATCGATTGAGATTCTTTGTCCTAAAGTCTTGGGCTTATCCTCAGACAGGGACAGCCACCTCTTAATTTCATCTGAATGCACAAACACACACTCTGTGAAGCCAAATGCCCAAATTCCCTCCCAAATATCACCCTCTAGAAATACTCACCCTGCTCCCCACATTTATTTTTCAGAGGGGGGAAGAAAGTTCAGCAATTTACCTCTTTCTCTCTCAGCATCTGCCCACCCAGCGTCTCTGGCTTTCACTCTTCCCCTGCAGTAAAACGATAGGCTTTACCAAGCACTCCATAAGGATGACAATAGCCCAGGTCAGTTTACCTACAATCATTAGTGCTGGCTCAGGGCACATACACTCACACACAAAATGAGCGGACCAGGAGTGGAGATGGACCGGACCACCCCAGAGCCATTGCTGGCGGGGATTACTTAGGTAACCCAGAATGCACTGGGTTCCATTGGGAGTGTCAGTGCTGTCATTTGACCTGCAGCTCCACTGACCCATTACCCGGTCGACAGTCAAAAGTGCTCATCTGTCATGTATTTGAATAAAACCTAAACACACTTTGTACATGCTCAACAGATTGCACCTTTGTTTCCCATATTAGCTCACTGCTATAAACTACAGCAAGAACAGGGAAAAAAATATTTCCAAGTGTGGTCTTTCTTTATGCCTTTCAGATGAGGTGAGGGACCTGAGTGTTTTTCACAGTATGACAGTTTCTGTTTATGCCAGCAAACAGGCAAGAAGCTGCCAGCTCTTATTGGAGACTTGTGCCTGTTGGCTGTAGTTGTCACTGACTTAAAAATAATCCAGCTCAATCTGTTTGCTTAGGAATCAGCTGCAAGTTGTGCAAAGTATTGCAGGAATTTGTCATTTTTAAACAATGGGAATTTCTAATTCCTTGATGCAGGGTTTTTGTTTATTTTGCATCGTAGTTAGAAGTGTCTGCCATCCCTCTGCTTTCTAAATAAGACAACCAGCCAGTCTTAAAATAGAGAGGTAAAAAATTGTAGATTCATCATCTTTTATGTGGAACTATAACTGACAAAACCAACTTGCTCAGATGAACCTCTGAGTTGATACTGGGCAATCCTCATCGTCACCACTGACTCAGATTTGGGCTCTGTCATATGTAGTCATAACCATGTTGTATACTAGAGCCAACTGAAGTGCCTGTGCTGGCATCTACTGTGGCCTTTATTTGACCATGTGCTCACCTATTTTGGCAGAACAGACCACAATGGATGCCTTTTATCCGAGTCAGGCCAACAGGCTCTTCTGTGCTTTTATGTCCTAATTAGAGAGCAAAGCAGCAGTTGAATCGCTGGCTGTGCCGCTGCTCCAAAATGTCTGGTTGTTCAGGGGTGGCCTGGTTTTGTCCTGATTAAGTGTGGCTGGGAAACATAAACAAGTGTCAATGAAGAGCACAATCAGGTCCAGGGCCCAAGTGTTGGAAGCTGATGGGTATGTGGGTGTGAAGCTTGGTGGCCCTTTCTGTTCCTACCTGTTTCAGCCACTTTATCTGTTACTCTCTGCAGTTGTGAGTCCTAAAAATAGGTTCCTGTGTAGTTTTCTTGCAGTTCACCTCTCCCCCCTTTTTAGGGATCCAGTTTCACCCCATCTGGTCTGGTGTTCTGTTTATTCAGTATACGTCTGCAATCACTGCTTAATTTCATAGTTTGGTCTTTCTGTTTTGTCTTTTTTTCCCCCACCTTAATACTGGTAACATCTATGATTATTTTTGTTTGCAACCTCACACTCATTGTCACTGCTCAAAGTGAGGCAGGGGACGAGAGCAGACCCCCCTGTGAATTGGCCCGTGTGGAGGTTAATGATGCAACTTCTGTATGACGTTGTGTCCAGATTGCAAAGTTCCAGTTTAATGTAAAGTGAAGTCAAGACAAAGAAAAGCAAACGTGCTGTAGAGAGAGAGTAATTTAAACCATGTTTGTGTGAGCAGAGTCTGGTCCAGCTCTCTTAATTTTACTCAGGTATTGTTTTCCATAACAATGCAGCCATGGAAACCAGAGTCCCGAAAAACCCTTCATTATTTATTTATGTTTGTTTGGTTTTTTACATGTTCTTTTAATCCTCTTACAGGCCAATCCAAGTTTTTTTTCTTCAATTTCCAAATCCAAGTTTTTTTTCTTCAATCCAAGTGTTAGAAGTGATAGAACTTAGGTGAGGTTGGATTTTTGTATTCAGATCTTGTTGATCAACCTGTATCAATGCAGGTGCATGCTAGTAACTGTTGCAACCTTTTTCCAATGTTAATATAAAAATGATGCCACAGGCTATGTAAAGAATGGAGGCCCTCTTGTTCTTCATACCAAAGCAATGTCTAGTTTCTCCTGTCACGTTGTTTGTTGTAAGCAGACTGTTTTAAATTTGATAGTGTTGCATTGCGAGTGACATAGTTCTACCTCTGTTCATTAGTGTTCTTGCAGCGTGCTTTGCAGAGGGTGTGAAATCTGGTTCTTTCAAAGGATATGTTCACAGTTTTTCAGGTCTATTTTACAACAATAGTCAGGTGCTAATATGAACATTGAAACAGGTTTTCTTACTGGAATCATTCCCATGGTTCACACTGACTGTTAAGAGACCACTTCATATTATGCTTTCAATCAAAGTGATGAGCAACAAAATCCACTATCCAAAGTTTATCTGAAGCTATTAATGAGCTTTAGCAGTAGTTAGACAAATCCAATGCATATCTCCCAATGTCTTAAATTTAAAATCCCCTCTGTTTCACTGGACAGCGTTTCCCTGTTGATTGGAAGGACGTTAACACAAAGAGGGAATATTACACTAAAAACACAGTAACTTTGGAAGATATCCAGTTGATTTGTCTACCTCGGGTAGCTCATATTAACTTCAGTTAAGCTTTTGAATATATTGTTGCACAGAGGAGAAGTTTGAATTTTTTTTCCCCATCACTGATATTGAAAGTGCATTAGGAGAGGATGTTAAAGACCAGTATAAACAGAAGGAATGATGAACGTAAACAAAACCTGTTTCAGTTTTCACATGGACACCTAACTGTTTAAAGATGTATTTAAAAAATTAGAGTCTATCCTATCAATTAATAGCAGTTGATGAAAGCAATCCTGTTTCAATTTGCCTAAAAATGGGAAATGTGCCCCATTACTCTTGTGGCCTGTGTGACCTTCAGCTCAAGAGTCAGTGATGTCAATGATGCTTTAAACCCACAGTGACCCTTTGTATCTTTTCGTCATCTCCCCTGCTGCAGGATCCCTTCCTGGCTGAGATGCTGCAGAACAATAAGGACCAGATTGCGTGTTACCATGAACACGATTCCCTGCTGGACCACAAGGAGGAGGAAGCCCTGAGCGAGGAGGATCGAAAGGCTGCCTGGGCCGAGTATGAAGCAGAGAAAAAGGTAGGCAAGGAGAAAAACACATGCACACAGGCTTACACACTGCCACATCCACCAGTTCCAAAATCAAAGGCACACACACATACAGCACTTAGCCTTTGTGTCCATCATTCTCCAAATCATTGACATCAAAGTGCAGTGTGAGCTAAGAGAGGCCCCACTTTTGTTTGTCAAGATGTGTGAGTTAGTGTTGGATCTGTACAATCCTTTCATCACTCAGAGTAAGCAGATGACAGGGGTACCCTCCACTACTGTGATTGTCATTTTGGCCCACCATCAGGCTTGTGAGTCGCTGTACAAATCACTGAGAGGTTGTCCAAGCAGTGTCAGTGCTACTTACTGTAAGTCCTTAAGTCCACAGAGGTTTAGGGACTCTTCTGTCTGAGGTACACTCTTCACTCTCCTCTTTTCCTCTTGCGCCTCCCCCATTGTCCCCTCTTCTTCCCTCTCTTTCTTGTTGGGCATATCAATGGGCAATTAGTGGGGTTTATTTCGAGAAGTGTATTGGGGAGGTTGCTGTTGTGGGAGAGCAGGAGCAGGTCTCCTCCCCCCCCCCCCGTGTAATCCCCGATTCTAATTCACTCTAATGATTATTTTTCCAACACGCTCTCCCTCCTCTGCCCTCTATGTGCCTTAAGCGGCTTTTCCCTCAGAGCTCCTCTGCTTTTCAAGAGAACAGAGGGTTCTCAGTCGCAAGAAAAACAGTGGCACTGAGGTCAAATGTGAGGATTTCAATTGTGTTCGCATCACTGCAATCTGTCATACAGTGAAGATGCATAAGTACTTTGATCCACGAGAGGCTGTTCAATATCATGTTGTATATTCTGAGCTTTGTAGGAGAAACAACTGGAACGTAACCCGGCCTCTGCTAATGTCTTCACAACTTAGGGTTGGCCGGTGGTGGCCAGGAAAAGCTATGTGTATGAATATCAGATTTGCAACTCAGGAAATGGGAAAAACTGTGAGAACATGATCAGGTGCCCAAAACCAAACTGAACCCAGGAGCCCTCGGTCTCACTGGGATGACTTCAGCTCAGTACAGAGCTTAGAGAGGCTCATGTCATAAATTTAGATTTCAGACGCTGACTTTTGGAAATGAAGTCAGGTCTAGATTTTGTGTCTGTCTGTCTGAAGATGTTTGAAGTCTGCAGAACATCTGAGGATGCAGCTGAAGCCCAAGAGTGTCTGCGTGTTCACAACAAACCCAAGAGTGTGTGTGTGTGTGTGTGTGTGTGTGTGTGTGTGTGTGTGTGTGTGTGTGTGTGTGTGTGTGTGTGTGTGTGTGGTTCTTTTGAGGTTTTGTACTGTTTAAGCCTGCACACCTGTCTCTGACCAGGTCCAAAGACCCCCACTGGCCCCCAAGACACACACACACACTCTTACATACCGGATGGCCAGATTACAGGGCACGGGAAAACCATCTGCAGCAGAGGCTCAATTACACACAAACATCGGCATCCTGCTGGCCTTTACTGGGACAAGGCTGTTTATTTCAGGTCGCTTATCTCTCACACACATGCTTAATACAAGAGGAGCAGGCTGATAGCAGACAACTCGTTACTCTTACAGAGTTAAACAAGTTATATGTGTGAAAAGTTGAAAGATTACTAACACTGGTCACAGCGATGACATCGAGTTTCTCCCATCATGCCCTTGGTGGCTCTTAACACCTACCTAATTGATGTGTACTAATTCTCTCTCTCTGTCCTTTATCTCTCAGGGTCTGTCCATGAGGACCAACTACCAGGCATACCCCCAGATGGACATGGGCTCCACAGGCTACTTTTCCTACAACGTGGCGACTTTGGCCACCATGACAAACCAGCAGCTGGAGGTAAGTAATGAGCTCCACATGCCCCTCTCCTGCCTTGCACGCCTCCCTCTCCTTCCCCCACGGCATGGCGCCCCACATTCCTCAGACCCCACTGCTAATTGTGACAACAGTCTAGTAGCCAGCATGCCCGGCTCTGCCCCGCTCCTCCACCCAACAGTCTGCAATACTCAATGTCTGGGGCAGCAGCTATTTATACACGGTGGCACATCTGACTGAGGGACAGGAGGCAGTTTGTGCTTTTTAAGAAGGAAGTCAAAGGAGTGTAAAAATAGTCTATGCTGGCTTCAATTCTTGTAATCTTGGCATGTGAAGAATGATGTTGCTGCAGCTGTATCTTTGAAAGCAAACAGACTCATAAACTTATAAAAGTGATTCAGTATTTCAGTGAATGTTGCATCCACCTGTGAAGATCATGTCAACACATTTTGGATGGATGGAGCTAAACCTACTGCCACATTAGCTGAGTACAACGTGTTTATTGCTAACGTCTAGCACACACAGAGCATGGTTAGCATTTTTTGGCCTTTCTGTTTCTTCCCACCTGGTGAATGTAATTCCAGTATTTACACTTATTTTAGCTTTTTTTGGTCTTCAACTTTGACAAATGTCTCTTCACCAGCTAGTCACTAACTTTCTCTGCCTGGTATTTGGTGCTGGGCAGAGTTACTCAAGTACAGCTTTTTGCTAGTATCTGCTACCTAAAGGTGTTGCAGGGAGTGGTTAAACTGAAGAGTAAATATGCAGGCCATAAAAACAAAACAATGAGTTAAAAGAATTTCTGTACAGCTGCACAACGGCTAATGATTCTGAGATGGGATGGGATTTCCACTATGTGCAATACCTTTGACATTAAAGATCATCCATGTGCCACATGAACCAAGGAATGCTCAAAGTTTATCCTTCGCTCATGGTGACAATGAGAAAATCTCACTGTGTGTAATTTCTGTCTCCTTCATTTGTGTTTAGGACCTCATAAACCAGGGACGACAGAAAGTTATTGAAGCAACAAATGCATTAAAGTCTTTACCACGAGAATCATTGGAAGATACGATCGCCAGAGTGGTGAGTGTCAAAAGAAGTGCTTTTAGTGAACTCACCTTTCTGTCACTCTGTAAGTGGAGCTATTGTGGTTGCCATGGTGGTCGAGGTCAACATGTGTGGGCTTGTCTTCTCTCCCCTGCAGTGGAAGGAGAACCCGTCTCTCACAGAGAACCAGGTCCAGTCAATGGCTCTGGGTCGACAGGCCACTGTGGAGCTGGAGCTCAAGCGCAGGGAAGTCGTGTACAGGGACGTTCTCACCAGCCAGCAGACGGTAAGAACTGCATTGTGGACAAGCTACGGTAGCTGATAACTGAAACACAATATCTGCTGTCTGCATTTTACCAGCAGACTGGTCAATGCTGAAAAGTCAGTAATCTGAAATTTCTCATCATCAGTTCTCAACATTATGATCACCTGTAACAACAAATACTGTCAACCTTATGACTAAGCTGATCCGATGGTGAAATGATGTAAACATGCATGGTGTTAACTTTCTTAGCTAGTACACTTCTTGAGTTTTGGTGAGAGTGGCTAAGCATGAGTAACCATGACTGGATAGAACCTAGCCAGTTGTAGTTTGTAAATATAGTAGGAAACTGGGGAGAAGTCTGTCTGTGTCTGTGTAAACATTTCTGCAATTTCCTGCCAAACCAGTAACCTGTTTTTTGCTCTTATCTGTGTATATAACATATACATATATGTATAATTAACATATACCTTAGTGATGTTGTTCTCGTATTTGGCCCATTTTCAATGTATATAGTTTTGTTTTGCTTGTCTGTGATCTTCGCATGGTCTTTGGTCATGCTGGTTGTTCAGCTGGTTCCTGTTTAACTGTAGTAGCCATTCTGTAGTTATTTAAACTGTCTCTCTGTGTTTGTGTCTGTCCAGCTGATGATGTTCGTCCAGAAGCTCATCACCAACAGGAAGGTGCAGGAGCAACAGCTGGCCATGGCCAACCAGGCCAACTACCTGAATCAGCTGGCTCTGCAGAACGGCATGATGGGAGGCAGCGGGCTCAGCCAGATGGACCTGCTGGGGCTTTACCAGCAGCTCCACGGCCTGGGCTCCCATCAAGGCATGGGCAAGAATCCTGGGCCCTCCAAGGGCCTGTAGGTCAGAGGGACTCTGACTTCCTCAACCCCCACTCATCTAGCCGGCTCCCAGTGGCCCAGTCTGAGCAAGGCCCAGTTCTCTGTAACAAATGCACTGTGAGTCCGCTCAAAGCAAACTGGTGCATCAGAGGGTGGAGTAGTTTTCAAACTAGGCTGCTGTCCACTGGGGCCTCAAGTGGGATAGACTCTCAGTTCTTTATTCTGTAGTTCACTGAGAGAAGGTGGGATATAATGTATAAAAGACTGTGTGAAAGGAGCCCATTAGGAATTTCAACAGAAAAAAATGTATATATCGCCTTAATGTTATTCAAGTTCTATATCTTCATTTTTCATGTATTTAAAGACAAAAATGTTTTACCCCCAATGCTTTTAAGCATTGTATTGTTCTCCCCTTAAAAGAGGGTTTCCTTATTATTTAAACTCAGTTTTTTATACTGTTTTAAATACCTAACTAAACCTGAGTGGGACCAGTGTCTTTGGTGACAGGACTCTATGACGTAAACTCTACATGATTAATAGCCCCAGTAGATTCCTTCACCAATATCTAGCAATGCAGACAATAATGGTGCTGCAAAGTCCTGCTCTTTTTGGGAGATAGAATAAATTGATAAGTCAACAAAAGCAGAAAAAAACATTAAAAAAATATGGCCTTATATTCATTTCCTAAAAAACGTTCTGTAAAGTTCTGAGATTTGTTCAGAATCTTTTCTATTATGCTTTTAGGTGTTTACATTAGTTGTCGCTGAACATGGTAATGGAATGCTTGTGTTGTTCAAAACTGCCTGCCGGTTCCTATGACCTTTTTGTAACATCATTCTCATTGTCACGTGTTGTCTAGCATAGCACTGTGCGTCCTGTTCATTGTTTATGTTCCACTTCTCAAGCTTAGGTGAGTGACTGGGTCTCACAAAGCACAACCACCTCAGCCGGATGTCACAGGGCCCAAAACTTTTCCCTTTACTTTCTGTCAAAGTTTCATGTTTGTGTGGTTCACATTGGATTTGACAGAGTAAAGACTGGAAATCTTATTATGCCTGGCTGATTTGTGTCTTCTGCTTTGTGAGAAATGCCTTCTGGACACTGTAGTCTCACCAGGCAGGCCCCCAGACTACTTTGGCACATTTTTGCTTCTAAATGCTTAAACTGGTGTAGCTGTTAACCATGAGAAATATGTTACATTTCTCATGAAGAGATGCCTGTTGTCTCTTGTTGGCTCCTGTATTTGCACAAGGTGTATTTCATAAATGTAGAGAAACCTTTTGGCCCTCCTCTAAGAATGTTCTTACGTTAGCAAATACACCAACATGATTTGCCATGAATCTGACCTGCTATTATCTTGGTAAGTATTTAATATAACATTTAATAAAGTGACCAAAAGGATGATCTACTCCTGTGTTTGAGTCATTTGTTTTTCAGGGCTGAAATGATTTACACTGTATTCCTTTGCACTGACACTTTATTAAGAGGGATGCTGGTAAGAGATCTGGTCATTGTGGTTAGCTTCTTATTGTAGGTCTTACACAACCTTTTTATGATATACGTGCATGATAAAGTATCTGCTGCCTGACCAAGGGTGAATTCTTGGATCAATATTTGAGTCTGAAAAAAGTCTAAACAAAATACTTACCAGTATTTCTGGGAGCATTTCATGCCTTTTATTTGCCAGTTGACAATTAATAAAGAAAATTAGTGCAGAGAGATGCAACAAGGGTCCCTACTTGAACCAGGGGAGTTATACTTCCTGGCCTGTGCCTTAAACCCAGAGGCCACCACAACAATGAGACAAAAAATACATGTTTTAATATCGATAAGTAGTAAGTCTGGTTATAAAACAATTGTGACCACGATGTGTCTTGAGTTGGAAATTTGCATGGTAAAATTTTCAGTGCTATCTGAAGGACTACCTATATAACATTGATTATGTATTGTTGGTGTTCTCGACTGCTGTTATTTAATGGTCAACATCTGTACCAATTCTGATCTCTGGCATCTGAGTCGTACAATCAAAAAACAGGAAGAGTTTTTTGGGCCAAGTTAGTTTTAGATTTCGTAGAATATCATTATTCATTTTCTTGCCAATAGATTGATACCACTCTGTCTGTGTGACCAGAAGCCAGTTAGCTTAGCTTAGCATAAAGATTAGAAACAGGAAAACAGCTTGCCTGACTGAGAGCAAGAGGCACAAAATCTTCTTGGTTTGCCATCCAGTTAGCAGAGACTTGACAAAGTCACTGCACTAGACCAAGAACTGCATAACCCCGGTAAAACCACAACTTGACCTTTTGCCCTTGGTATTTTCTACAAGGTTAAACAAACAGGTCATAATGTGTAACTAGTTGGCTTTTCAGCTTTCTTTCACCTTCGAACAGAACCAGGCTAGCTGTTTCCCTTTGCTTCCAGTCTTTGTGCTAAGCTAAGCTAACTATCGCCTGACTTCAGCTTCATACTGCCTGTACAGATATGATACTTTCTCATCTAATTCTCAGTAAGAAAGCAAAGTGTGTTTCCCAAAATTTAGAACTTCTTAGGCAGTAAATAGCTGATACATCCTGATGCAGTGTCCCTGTGTTTCACACCCACGGCATTAAGTGCCTTTTGTCCCACTCTCTCCTCCCTTCAATCTTTCATCTATTTTTCCCTCTGCCGGTATTGTTTTCATTTCTCAGTCTGCCAGGGTTTTCCCCTGCATGTCTTTGACTTTTCCATTCCCTCCCCCCCAGGGGAGCTTGCTCTCACAGCTTACAGATATCTGCCAGTGGAGAAACATTACAACTATTGCAGATGTTGAAATGTTGATCCCATCCCCTCTCAGCCCCAGATTACCACCACTCCAGGTTCGCGGCACATCCCTGCTGGTTCTCTGTGCAGCAGGCAGCTGTTTCTGTCCATTGAAAAGGCCTGCTGCAGACTGCACCGTGGTGGAGTCTGTGAGGCCCCTGCAACGAACAACCAATCACTGCTCTAAATCCATCCTGATGTGTAAAGCCAATTAGGAGTCGGGATCCAGTTGCATAAGGAATCTGATTTTGTACGGTGGATGTAGGCTGACTAAGACTTTGTGGAGACAGAGAGGGTCTGTGCACATTACTTGGTAAAGGGTTTATGAGGGCAAATTGGCATGAGATTGCATTGGTGCTCTCCTTTGGGAAAAAAAAATCTGCTGTATCTTTATACCTAATTTTTTCTGTCTTTTGGGCAGCAGGACAAAATTCCACGTGTCACTGCTTTTAAAGATAGTACATTTGAGGTATTTTAATAATCACGAATGTGCTGCAGAGTAATGGCAGCAGTTATCCTATATCGGCAAAGCCTAAACTATTTTTGTCCAGGCAAAAGAAAATCAAAAATGTCAGCCTCATGGTGGAGATATAGGTAATATAGAATTCATCCTCTGGGGACCGCGAATGTCTGTACAAAACTTAGGCAGTCCATCCAACAGCTGTTGAGATATTTCAATGTGGAGCAACTGAGTGCTGCCAACATGGCTGAAAAATGAAAGGAAAGAAGCATTCACATAGATTCTATATCTGGTTTTAATTGGTACATCACATTTTTATCCAAGCAAAAATAGTCTCTCACAATGAGTTCTGGATAGCAGGACAATTTTATTGTCATGTTCATTGCCGGGTTTTTTTGTTTGTTGTTGTTTTTTTGGTGTAATTTCAGTAGAATCTAAAGTCCAGATAACTTCAAGTTCATTACAAAATAAAGTCTTTGCAATAAATAAATATATAGATTTATATTTATACTTTATATGTAGAAAATAAATATATCGTACATCTCATAAATAGGATCACCCATATGTACACCTCAGCTGCTTGCATTTTTAATAATGTTCCTGACACTCTGAACATTACAAGTCGCCATCCTTTTATAAAAAAAACCCCAATCACTTATTCTTAACAACCACAGTGAGAGAAGTGCCTTTGTCCCGAGCTTAGTCGCTTATTTTGCATACAATTTCTACAAGACACTGCTTGATATTTGATTTAAATGTGATGAATGAGATTGTTACTCTGACTCTGGTGATTACATGGGAGAACAAGCGAGCCTACAGCTGGGACTGGGGATGTGCAGTAAGTGCTCTTTCATCGATCACACATTCATCTTAGAGATTTTCATTCCCTCTCTTTCATCTTTGTTTTGGAAGAGAACTCAATAAAGCTCCAGTTCTGCCTCACTGACATTCTCCTCGCAGCCTCTTTAGTACCTGACGATCCCAACCTGTCACTTAACATGCATGCAGAACATCGTTTGTGTTTTTCTGACCCCGTCTGTCTCTGCATATGTGGAATGTGCCCTTTCTTGCATTTACCATGACTGTGCATGACAAATGCACAATGTGACATCTGCAGTGCTTTCCATCATTAAGAGCTCCTCAAAGTCTCTTCTTGGTGTCCTCATAGTTAACCATTCAGTTTAGTGCTACATGAAAAAAAGAGCCACGACTCCACTCATTGCAGGTCGCTTCAGTATCTACATCTAAAAAGTGGTTATTGGGAAACACGGCACCTGATTGGATGATCCTGATTAGCACTGCGGCTGGGCGATCATGCGGACCTCCTCCGTCCATGTCTGCAGTGGTTTTACAAGATCCCCTCCTCTCTCGAGCTCCACTGTGGAGGCAAAGAAGCGACGTCCAGGAACATGCACAATGTTTATGTTGGTGCTGTGACGTGCTTGGCAGTGGGCTGTGGTACCAACACGGTGACCTCAGGAGGAATTGAGGGTGAACAGTTCTGCACTGGGTCCAAAATATCCACAACAGCCCCTCTCTCCTCTACGTTTATTTCTGTTCCTCCGATTGTCACCAGTTCTCCCGGTGTAAGCTCTGGTCACCTGTACTGGAATAAGTCCCTGTACGCCTGAGGGATCTTTTCAATCTCCACCGGCCTGGGTAAGAAGTGGGTGAGTTTCTGGTGCTTTTTAGTCCTGCCGCCCTCCCTGGGCGAGCCGTCCTTGTTTAAGGCCACGTAGTAGAAGCGTCCCGTGTCTATGTGCTTGTACAGAGTCGAAGCGTAGGTGTTGTACCAGTTCTCCTCAAACTGCTCCCTGAACACACATTCTGCTGTCAGCTTCTTCTGCAGGAGAGAAAACAACATATTAGTCATGTGCTAAAGTCTTTCGCTGAGGGAGAAAAGTTTGCAACACAAACAAATGCAGCCGGGATTGAGATGGATGACACCACTTTGCATCCGGTTTCCACTCATCCTGGTGTGTGCTAGTGTTTCATTAACTGTCTTGGACTGTGCTTGGAAGCTGAAATAAACCAGTAGAAACTCATTACGGCAGGTGCTCACTATGACAATAGAGGGGAAGTCATTATGAGCGACTTTTCACTTTACGCCCCACACTCATCCCTCAGATCTGTTAACCTCTCGTTGTGCATGCACAATGATTTCCCTCCCTGTGATGCAACATGAGCAGAGAGCAGGCCTACAATCTTCCCTTGCTCTCCCACTTACATACACACACACACACACACAGCAGCTCTTAAATCCTTGCTCTTCACTGACAGCGCAGCATGAGCGATGGCTGCGGGTTCAGCAGGTGAGAGTGTGCTGGCTGACTGAGTGTGTGAGAGCAATAAGAGACATCAGGGTTAGAGCTGATCTGCTGCCAAGACCAGTCAGTCATGCTCTGCAAGAAGGTCCAACCTCAGTCGAGTTAGGGGTCTCATCGAGGACCAGGGGCCACATATGCGCCCTTTTTCAGGTTGTCCCGAACAGTCTCTATCCTCCATTCTCCCTCCCGCTGTCCCTCCCACACACTCTTTCTCTTGAACTGACTTTGTTTGGCTCGGAGGTTGTGGCTTCTCTACACAGCGATCAGTCAATCTCTTCCTTTAATAACACACGTTATACCTCTAGCGGGTGTTTGTGCAAGAGTCTCGGTTTTTATTCCAGCAGCAATTTTGTTGATTGGCTGTCAGGCTCTGCTTGGCTGCGGCTGTGTGGTGAAGCTGTTGTCTGTAAACACAGCCCCGAGGGCACATGACTGGGCCAGCTCCATCCTAATACACACACACACACACACACACACACACACACACACACACACACACACACACACACACACACACACACACAAACCTCATCGGATCAAAAGCTCGTCAAGGTCTGGCGGTTGTGGGACGGAAGCACCCTTCTACCTGTTACCCTCCTCCCCCCCTGCCTCCACCATCCTGGCCTCTCAGCCTCAGACAGACGTGTCTACATCGCTCCCTCTGTCAGTCAGGTGACTCAGTCAGGTGTGCAATTACCCCCACCCCCACAAATCACTGCCTCCCACCATCGCCCGCCCTCCACCTCCCCCCAGGGTCAAAGCTCCAGGATGCCAGACTCTGATAGCACGCAGTAACAATATCTGCACTTTCAACATAATGGCCGTGCTTAAAAGTAGCCTCTGTTCGAAATGATCAGAGCCCTGGGGCAGTCTGAGCCCTAAGAGGCCCTCAGGTAATGCCCTGGGACACCTGATACAGGTAACCCTCACATACTTCCCCTTCATTGTCTTTATCTCTTCCCTTTCCTCTCTCTCTGTCTCCAGATAGCAACCACACATGAGACAAAGTCAGCCAGGATGAAACAGATATTCTCTACACACTGCATTTACTGCAGACAAGCACAAGATGTTTCTTTAACGCTGCAGTCCAAACTCCAGCTGTACACAGAGAGGTAACTTCCACCTAATTCACCCACGCCACACTTCCAGAGTGACTCCAAACGTTCCCGTCTCCACTTTCGGAAAATATGTAAATATTTCTGGATATCTCAAAACTAAATGAAGAGGTTGGTTTGCTCTCTAAAGCTGAAGCAGAATCTGCTTCTCCCTCAGTCCCTTCACGTGGAAAAACAAGTACACAAAAGCTCTTCCTTTCTTCGCTGCTGCCAGTGTTGTTTTGGGTCAAATAGACATCACCATTTATTGGATGTACTGTCTGGAAAGCAGCATGAGAGGTGAGTATCTGACAGAGAGTGTGAGACTCTGTAAAAGACACACACACTTGTTTTGTCTCGCTGTGGTTTTCCCATCTGCCACGTACGGGAACCTTGATAACAAACCGACTCTCAGATTGCTCCTTATTTTTGAGAGCTCAGCACTGATGCATATTGAAAAAAAAAGAGCTTCATTTTCTGAGAAAGGCTGGAAAACAGTGCATTATACAAAGCAAGTCACGTGTATCAAGTGCAAGGCTTGTTATGAATGAGACCCCGGGCTGCACGTCGAGCTTGTGAATGAAAGGAGGGTTTTTTCTTTTTGACTCACCGACCCATAGAGCTCTCCTTTCTCATTCATGCCGAGGTAGAGTCCGGCGTCCACCCCTCTGATGCTGACCAGACCCACTGCCAGACTGATGAACTCCAGGATACCTGAGGTCAAACAATGCACACACACAATGCAAGAAACCAGTCAGGAAAAGCCCACAAATGCACACGACAACAAGTGGCCTCCTTTTATGTGACAAACTGGATTTGAGAGCGAAAGCTTTATTTTTACTCCTGAATTTGCTCTTTAAAGTATTCATTATCACCCTGTGTCTTGCAATGTGCCTTTTTAAATCACTGTTATTCCTAAAGCATCTTCTTACATCACCATTGCACATTTTAGAAAATTGCTCTTTTAAGGCTTACATCTTTTTTTTGGTCATTGATCACAGCGGAAAAGACGAATGTGTGGACTGGATGAGAGCAGCACCAGATGAAAACGTCTTTGATTTTTCTACTTGCTTTTATTTCACTCTGTTCTAAAGCACATACATCACTCATTTAAACTTAGCAGGTTGTGGTGTCTATAAATGTGTTCATCCTGTCTTTGAAACTTCCCAACCGGCCACTAATAGAGACCGAGAAGTGACTTTTATGAAGCTGAGATGTGGGTAAGTTGTTTAGTGGGCTGCTGACTCACAGGAAGTTACAGTAAAGTGAACATGCACTTCAAAGGCTGGGAAACAACCGGTCAAATTAAAAGCTATTGGCTGTTGTGATGCAGAGGTTTAGTCAGAGAGGATCCAGCTGGCTGGGCTGCCTGGCAGGGGCCAGCTTACAGCCACCTGGTCCCCATCTCCCCGACCTCATCTGATGCCAGAGGATGACAGAGAACATCCCTCTAATTTTTTGTGGGGTGAAGAGTGTGTGTGTTCATATCCCTCTAATCAAAGCCATGTCTTCCTTGCAGCTCTGACAAAGACCTTGCATCTTAAAAAGCTAAGTGAAGCCAGAAACAAACAGCAGGACCACCCATCCCTGCAAACTGAAATCTGAACATTGAACCTGGCCGGGCTTCAGCACTGGTCACGCTTTGATTCGGCTTTATTGCACCTGTGAGATGACTGCACGGACATGAGGCCGGAGACATGTGCTCATCTGCCCGCCCCCGCGCCCCCGACCTCATCTGCTGATCCTTCTCTCGAGAGCCGCACCTCGACCCCAGAGACACCTGCCCCCGCGTGCGCACAGGAAGGTGTGCGTCTCCGCTCACCTGTGCGCCAGGTGAGCGTGACGCACGAAGGCGTATTCAGCAGGGGGAAAGGCCTCTTAATGAAACTCAGTTCAGCTACATTTAGACTGACAGCAGTGAAAATGATCTACATGGACAGTATATTATATATAACATGGCTGTGGCCTTGTAAATAACTGGAACTGTAATTAAAATGTCTCAAGGCTTCAAAGGCTCTTTTTATTTAAACCTCCCTCAGAATAATGTATATAATGAGTCAGATCTCAGTAACTGAGAGAAACAAAAATATTTCCCACAGTAAAAAAAAAAAAGATATTGATAAGTGCTGCATCTCTTTTCATTTAGACTTCTCTGACAATGGTTGCGTGTAATAAGTTATTGATGGCAAATCAAACTATAGGCCAATTTCTGTCTATTGAGGCAAATAGTAACGTTCAATATTTACAAATCCTCAAAGTGAAAAAGGTGAAATGCTTTAAACGTTTTAAGAAACACTCTCACCAAAAGTTGCAATATGAATAACTGTTTTCCTGAAGATCACCAGAGATCATAGTTCACCTCCTTTTATTTAGACCTCCCTGTCAATAACTGTGTATAATCAGATGGCACTATGGGTTTGTTCCCAAGTGAGACCAACAATAATCAAAACGTGAAATTCTCATTGTGAAAAAAGTTATAAGCTAAAGAAACACCCTCACCAAATTATGATAATGATGCATACTTCACCTCTTTTCATTCAGACCTCTCTGTCAGTAAGTAATTGATCCAACAATTTCTCTAATACTAATAATAATCTCCAAATTTAAAAAGAAAAAAAAAAGAAAAGAAAAAAAGGTTGGTGCCAAAGACAACCTCTTACCAAATCTGCTATGGTCCTGTCTTGTCCCATGCACCGTCCCATTAGGGAATATCTCCAGCTGGAAGCCGGTCCTGCAGTAGAGCTGTCGCCGCCTCAGGATCCCCTTCAGGTGGCCGAAGTCCGTGGGCGACCCCCGCTGCAGCCTCCCTTCAATCTGCCCCAGCCGCTCGTTCAAGCCCACGGGAGACTCCGGCAGGGGCATATTCCCGAGGGCAGGAAAGCTTTGTAAATCCAGGTCGATGGTCCCCAGGAAGCTGCCCACCTCTGCCATTGTGTGCACAGCTGTCAAATTAAGCGACGGCATTTAAAAATCTGCGGTGACTCGAGCAGGGAGAAAAAGTTCAACCGAGTCCGGGTCCATGCACGCGCAAAGCCTGTCTCAGCTTATTGATCCTCGTGGGCTGCGATCATCAGTTTGATATGTGTTTATCAGATGGAAACACTCTATTATATACATACTCCCCACGCATTCTCACATCGGAGATTGAAGCCACGCCTGGCTGGCATCCCTTTTTACGCACCAGTTTCCTCTCTCAATGTTGCGCCTTCAGTCCAACTTTCACCACTGATGAGTCCTTGTTTGTGTCTCTGCTCTCTCTCTGTCTCTCTGTCTCTGTCTCTCTCTCTCCCCGTGTCTGTCCTCCAACCCAGCTCCTGGACTTTCTTCTCAGAGCTGCTGTCCTGATAAAAGCGCGTCGTCCATCCAGGAGCACTGAACTCTGGCCGCAGCGTTTCGTGCGTAAAAACGCGCCGTGGATGCAAGAAACATCACCGCCGTGCACACGCAAATAGAAGCTGATACAAATGCAAATGTCTGTCCACCACAAAGGCAATCCATAATTTACTCTGACATGTTCTTCCCTGGAAAAAAAGCCGCAAAGCATCAAATTAACCTGTGCGCAATCTGAGCCATCCAACCAAACCCGGTGCAAGTTGGAGCTTTTTTCATGAGAGCATTTTCTCCACCTCCTTGCTGGAAGCAGGTGCTTCCTCGCCCCTCTGCACAACGTTTGCAATGTGCTCCAGCAAACCAGCAGCTTAACCACTTGTACTACTGGCAAGGGAGGAAGAAAAAAAAAGAAGAAAAATCCAAGTGCTGATGACGTGTAGTATCAAATCTGACTGGTGCAGAGACTGGATGAACTCTCGGAGGCATCAGAGGTGCTTTGATAAAAGTGTTTGTTTTTTTTTCTTCTCCAACATTAATCCTCCAAAATGTTGTTTTCCCAGTGTTGATCCAAATAAGCTGCTGCCTCTCCACAAAACCTCTGCTGCTTAGTAATTATGTAACTACATAAAAAGGAGAGTGGGCACCACACACTGTGAAAAGAAAGACATACAGGTATATATTTAACTACTTTACTGCCATAATTTCAACTTTTAAGACATTTTTTGAGAAAGATGATCACATGGTTTGCATGTAAAATCATAATCTGAAAAGTGACAACAGCTGTCAAATAAATATAGTGGAGTGAAAAATTCCCTCTGGGTTGCAGTGAAGTAAAAGTACCTCAAAACTCCACTTAAGTACACTGCTTGAGTAATGTACTCAGTTACTTCTGTGAGTACCTCTCGTGACGTCAAGCATTGTGATTTTTCAGGTGCACAGTGAGCCGTGTCTGTGTCATGCACAACAAAGAGAAAGCCACAACAGGAATACTGAATAATAGGTGTAATTTATGATTGAATGGGGATTTTGCATCTCTTCTGTGCACATTGGGGCAACGGGTCCCAACTTGTGGCTTCGCAGAAGAAGAAAAAAAAAGAAAGAAAGAAAGAAAAAAAAACGCAGCTGTTTAGTGAAGACTTTATTTCTGTGTGAGGATCGAAATGAAAACAAACTCCAGGAGTGTTTTAATTAGTTCACTGTTCTTGAGATATCAGTGACAGCGGGGCCGGGTGGGAGGGGAGGGCATGATTACATCAATAACACTGTTTAACTATTAGGCATGTTATGTTAGACCTCCTTCAAGCTGTTTTCGGAAACCCCCGTCCTGAGGGGGAGTTCTCACCTCAGAGCTGCTCATCTCAGGCAGCCGCAGCCTCCCTGTAGAGAAATGGGACTTATGACAGGGTCCATGAATAGTGACAAATAGTATGTTAAAATCACCCAAACTATGTATGATTGTTTTGATGTCACTGTCGACCTTTGATGAATTTCTTGGCTTCTTGTTTTTTGGCTAATTCATCAACTTTTGTGGCGGCGGTGCAATCTATTTGGAAGCAGATGTGAGTGGCTTTCAGAGCTCCTCTGAGTGGGATACAGTATGATTGACCCTCCAAAGCACGCAGGCCTTTTTCACTGCTACTAATTATGCCACTATAAATCTTACGGGTGTGTCACGGCTGCATTGAAGTCAGAGGAGGGACAGTGGCTTTCAGCTGGTGCGGGATATGAAAGGTGGTGGGGGTGATGAATGCCCATGGGCCTCCGCTTGATGAATTGGGCAAGGGGTTGACGAGGAGTCAGGGATGGTCAGGCTTTGTGCGAACAGACACCAGGGCCCTCGCTGCAGAACAGGATGAAAGGAGGATTCGTCTCAGCTAAAAGGCTGGAAGGAGAGGGATTAAAGAAAAGACAGAAAGGGAGAAAGAGAGAAAGAGATCGAGCAAGTGAAACAGAGTAATAGAAAATTAAAAGGAAACACCCAACCCCCCCGTTTCTTCCCTCCTCGTGAGCATGTTCTGACTTTAACTCACTGTCCATCTCTCATGCACAAATCACTCTTAAAGGCTGTTAAGTGTGAGAATCAAAAAATCTAGAGGTGGTAAATTTTGATTTCTTTTTTTTTTTGGTAGCTATTAGAGCTACATCTGTTGCTGGTCAGCTATATTTTATAGTTGACATGGCAGATTTATGGCTGCAGACAAAAAAAAAAAAAAAATCCAGAGTTAAAATGTTCCCATATGCTGAGAACCTGCAGAGGATATAGAAATGAAGATAATGACCTCAAGTGCATGGCTGCAGCTTTGAAGTTGCTCTCCCATGAGTCACAGCGGGAGAGTTGAAATTGAAAATGAAGTTACACTTGCAGTGGGAATTGGGGGCTAATAAGTGCCTCACCTGTTTGTTTGGATTATACAAACTTCATATGTGTCCTCTTCAGAGGGGTGAGCAAAGGTCCGCTTGGACAAATAAAGCCGGTATGTTGTACAGGCGGAGACGGGTTTGACTCGAGGACGGAGCATGCCGGAGGTGCTTGTCTGTACTTTGCAGAGCCAATGTTGAAGTAAAAGGAATAGCTCAACAGTTTGGGAAAGAGAGTTAGATGAGAAGATGGATCCCACTCAGTGAATATGAAGCTCCAGACAACAGATTGTGAGCTTAGCTTAGCATAAAGACTGGAAATAAGGGGGAACAGCTAGCGTGGCTCTGTCAGAAGGCCAAAAACCACTCGTGGCTGGAGGATGTTACTAGACCGAGACAAGAAGTAGTCTGGCACATAATCTGCCTGTGAAACTGTCATTCATTCATTTTTTGGTACAGATTAATAAAACTAAATATAATCCCACTTATTCTATCTCCTCATCTGACTCCCAAGAAAGTAAAGTGTTTTTTCTCAAAATGTCAAACAATTCCTTTAAACATGTTCAGTGATTTTATTTGTGTAAATACCTCAACAAGATGCTCAAAAACAAGCTATTATCTTCAGCATGTAAAGAAAATCTCTAAACCGACCGCCCCCCCCCCCCCTCCTCTCGTACTGGTTATACTGGAGCCAGTTGGAGCCTCCCTCCTCTGTGAAGGATGCCCAGTTTAGAAGAAGGCCTCCTGCTGCTCCCGATGGCTCACACATAATCATCAGATCTGGGATCAGGTTCCTCGAAGCCCTCTTAACCTCAGCCAAGTGAGGGCATGAAAAAATGGCTGACTCAGTGTCAGCAGCTATTGGGAATGAGACCTGGTATCTCACAGCAGCCGGTCAACAGGGCCAGCGACGGGGTCAGAGCTCTGCATCTCCTGGCTGGAAAAGCAGCACAGCAAAATGTGAGGACTGGTGAGTGTAGAGCTACGAACTCGCAGTGAGTGAGAGGAGAGAAAGGACATCATCTGTTCTTATTTTACCTTTTGTCAAGCAGCATGTGGAAAATGATCTTCACTGTGAGTTATTTGCAGAGCTGGATTCCGTGTTATTTCATTCCCTAGCAGAGACATAACAGAGAGGGTCTCCTCTTTCACGCAGGTGGTCCTTCGGCCTTGTTCAAGGGCGCTGTGTGTGCCGGGGCAGGGGCGGGAGGGTACGCGAGGGGAGGGGGAGTTGGGGGGGACACAGACAGATGCATGCGAATTTAGGTAATGGTGTAACATTTCAGCGTCTGCTTTCCTTGGCCACCCCATGTAAAGATAGTGTTAATTAATTTGTTTGTTTTGCTTTCAAGCACTAACGAATGGAGCCCTCCAGGTTTTGAGAAGCCACTAGTATGCAAGGAACACAGTCTAAAACCAACATTTGTTGTACAAATTGCTTGCATATGTTCTTGGGAGAGGGAAAAAGATCCTTGTCATGACACACCAACAGAGATGTCCCACTATTTTTTTTTTTTTTTTTTACTCGATGGGAAAACCTTGGTAGGAATATTTTAAGTTTGTCGCCAACATTTTGGTTTAGCAGTTAATTATCCGTACTCCAAACTTGTGGTTTTGCTGTTTTCATCTGACGACTGACTTAAATATAAACTGGAAGACTTAATGCTGTATTTCATGGTGCAAACTTTCTACTTATCCAAGATATGAATAGGGCTTTTTTAGGCTTTTTACTCGCTGATTCTTCTGGTTATTGTCACAGCCACTTATTCATCAATGAGCGGACATCTTTAGGTTTGTCCAGGCTGTGATGCTGGTTAATGAGTGTATAATTGATTGCAGTCTCTCATTAGCTCCTGCTTCAGGTTCCACCTGTCCATCCCGGGCCGATGACTGAGGTGCAGCGTAATAACGTCAGTAACAGCTCGACTTGTGTTTCTCAGCTCTGCAGGGCTGCGGTCTGACGTTAGAGAGTGTATATGCGTGATCATGATCCTGTCTGATGAGGGAACAGGCCCTCAGAGCGAGACTATTATTCTTACAACAACACAGAGCAGGAATCTACCCTCAAACAGATGTTAGGAGCCCTTTGTAGAGGCTTTGGCACAGAGCCCAACCCTACCTATCTGCACAGCTATTTACATGGCAATCCAGCTGCTCAGTCTCTCTTTTTCTTCTCCTCTCTCATTCTTTCACCCCTCCCTTCGCTTTTACCCCCTCGCTCTGTCTGCGTCTATACATTTACATTCCCCCTCTTTCTCTCCCTCCCCTCCTCTTCTCCCCTCACTGTTTGAAATCAAATACCCGCTCTCATATAAACTTTGATCAATCAAACGTACTAATTTGTTTAGCCGGGGAGACAGTGACATACTGATGCAGGTTCAGTTACACAGAGATGAAAAAGGCCAGGCGTCCCGTATCTCAGAATATCTCAGTGCTGACGCAAACCTTTACCCCACACTTTATATTTAGTCATTCCCTTTCACAGAAAAGCCAAATATATCCCAAAAATTTCTACCTGCTACACTGACTTATTGTCCCCTTCAGTCCAAGCAGATGTGGGAGAGAAAGATTTATAATGATAACGGTTCCTGGAATCAGAGTTTATATTTGCTTTCTCACTAATCATGTGAGGTGATATAAAATACTTTGCACCTCTATTTTAGCCAGCATGGCCTTTGATATGTGCATACCTAGAGTAAAGTCATTCGTTAAAGTCATTTATTTAATTTTATTTCACTCATTTATCAAGTTCAGAGTACTTAAGGGACTGTACAGAAATTATTGGAGCAGGCAGAAGGGCTGAACCCCATAAAAGAGAAAGGCCCTCCCCAGAGTTAATAAATTTTTTTCCCCCTTTATACCTAAAAGTGCAGTAACAGTGCAAAAATGGTACAGTTATTTTCATCATTAATAAGTAAAAGTGCATTAGGAAATTGAGATAACCCAAATTAACTTTAATACGTTAGTGGAACAATAATTTTCACGTAGCCAACAAATGCCAAAATTCTGACAGGATTATTGTCATATGGCCAAATGCACTTTACGGCCTGTGGTGCAAAAATAGTCTTTTTTTTAAATGTGAATTTTTTTGAAAAAATGCAATGAATCTCACAAGGCAAGAATGAAATAAAATTTAAATGTGGGCTGAGATTTCTCCAGCTCTCCCTTCAGCAAAAACAAAAAAATTCTGTAGAGTCCCTAAGAACAACAGCCAAACTGTGGTTGTTGAAAGAGGTGAAAGAAGTGTCTACAGATTACATTTATTATCCACTAATTTAGGACCAAATTCCTAAATGTGCAGCCCCTGTGTGGTTCTAGCATTAAAGTGCATGAATGTCATTTTAATCATCCTTAATGTTCAATAAAAGTGATAATGACTTAAATGATGCAAAACAGCACCGTTTTCTAGTTCAGAGGTCGGATCTGGTCCTCATTAGCAGGCGGCTCAGTGGCAGCATTATCATAAGATGATAATTAGACAAGAAACCTTCATGCAAATGAAAGGAAATGAAATCAAAGTCCACTGGGGCCCTGAAGCTGGCCGGCTCGTCAGTAGAGGGTGCTGATGTTTTCCACCTCTCAAAGTCCAGCCAACATCTCAGATTGCCTCAGAATCATGCAGTGTCACGCTATGACAAATGGAGATACATTAGTTAATTAAAGTGGGGAGTTCAGAGCGGGGTGACGCAGATTGTCTTCTTTTTTTTTTTTTGCTTTCATTTTTAAACATTCCTCCGTGTCACGATGTGAAGGCCGAGCCGAGTCCAACTCGCTGACTCTCCTGGCGTGATTGGATGAGTTCTTTCTCAGTTTCTGTAATCAAGGCTGCTTCAGCTTCTGACGTAGTTTTGCTCATATTCTCCCCTCTGTTGTTGACTTAAGTGAAGACTCAGATCTGGCATATTAGTCGAGGTAATTTACTGTCTAGAGTGATTTACAGTTTGGGGTGATTGTGTGAGCTTGTGCATGTGAATGCTTAAAGATTGTTTACCAAATAGGATTAACAGAAGGCATGTCTTTTGCGTGCTCATTGACATTAAGCTGTTTCTCTACCAGAGACCTTTTAACTGACTTGAAGTGATTTTTGGCAAATGAGGAAACGCAAACTAACTAATGGGGGCAGCGGGTTCACTGTTGATGATTTGTATTGGGCGGCTGAAATGGAAAAGAAAGCGCAGAAACCCACTGTTTTCATCTGAAGTCTTCAACCTCTCCTTCTTTGATGTCATGGGGGCAAATAGTTGTTAGGTTGAGACAGTCTCTCCGCTGCCAGAAACAAGGCTGGAGGCTGAGACAGGTGCACCGCGTTCATCACATCCTGATGGAGGAGAGCGACGGCCAAGATGTTGTTCTCAACATATTGGAAGTGTTTGTTAACAGATGGAGACATGTGCTGGCAAACGTTACCTCACTTCATCCAGAAAGAGGGGAGAGAAAAAGGATGGGGTGGAAAGCAACATTTAATTTCCAATGGCACGAAGGACAGCGAGATAGAAAGGAAGAGAAAGATAAGAGAGAATCAATCAACCTTTAATTTTAATATTTTTATATCCAAGCACTGCAGTTAAAGATAATACATGGTTGTAAAAGTAACCACAAAAACCTCTTAATGAACTTTGCTTTAACCGTCAATCTAGTCTGAGAGAAAATGGTCGAGACTTTGTTTATTCCCAGGTTCTGACTATAATATCCAGCTGCAAATTGTGCAAAACCACAAGCAGGTTAAGGATTTTCCCTCAGGAAATCTTTTTTTATCCGACGTCTGTCATAGTTTTCAAGCACGTCTTAGTCACATATGTTCCTCCCCAGTCCGCTCCTCTATCTGTGTTTGTATCACAGCTTTATTTCTCTTGTAAGGTCATGCAGCTACAGCTGGCATCAATATGGCAGGGCTTTCTTCTGTCTGAGTCCAGCGCTGGAAAGTTATATTCATAGGGCTAATCAGTTTAAAAGATAATGAAAACAGAGATTGTTTACAGAGATTAGGCTCTTGGAAATGGAGTAATCAGTGCTTTGAAAGGGCACTGACAGCGGTGGGCTGGATTACTGTCTGTAGAAACTGAGCAACGCTGCTCTAACTCTCCATCTCTAACAAGCTCTCAGAGCCCTGATGTCATCACAGATAGAAGATAGAGTACCTTATCCTCCACTCCTCTCCATTTGCTCCTCTTTGCTGGAATGAAATTACTCAACGTTTAACAGATGGGGCACCTGTCAGCCAGATGTGTTTGAGTAATGAACAAAGTGTAGGATGAAGTAAGCGTTTTGACAAAAATGTCCACAGAAAAATTAATCATGGGCTTAATTCCTTCACAAGCCCGTTTTTTTTTAATATGCTGTATGATTTATGTGGCAACGGATTGATTTATATCAGAGCGGAGATGCCTGATTACTATAAGAAAGTCAACAATCTTCGAGGCGCAACTCAAGCTCATGAAATATTTGTGACATTTCACGCTTTCATAAGCATATGGATTATATACTCACGTTGACATGAACCACATTAAGTAGAGGTCAGCTATTGTGTTTATTCCTCTGGAGGGTAGGTTTTAATTTGTGTGGCTTACATAGTGTTGTTTGTTGGCCGAGCCATTCGATCCGGTTCCCATTTTATTGATTGGAGAGACACATGGGGCCCCAGTTTAATTGGGGAGGGGTTCCCTCATAAGAGCTCACCCCAGAAAAGCCATGAAAGTAATGATCAGTATCTCAGATCTCATCCAGCAAGGGGGGGAACATATGTTTGGGATTTGGACTTGGTTGCCCCCTTCACCAGCCAAACACAACTTGTATCCTTTTGCAAACTGGGCGCACGGTGTGAGTCCGTATGTAGCAACATGTCTTCTGACAGGAAAAGATCTGGGAGAAAGATTCAGGGTTTGTTTCCAAGAAGATAGTGGGCATGATGTGCCAGGACAAGAGGTAGAACAGCTCGTCTTGGCTCAGGATTAGACTCAGCATTTGGTTCATGTTCATGAGCCTTTCCTCTTGTTATTGAGGGAAAGAAGAGGGGGACACCACAGCTAAATTCCAACCACCATGCTCGTAATTTCTGCTCCAGGATAATGTGAACATTTGCTGTAAATTTAAAAACCGAAGGGATATTTTAGGAGCAAGCAGAATACAGATCCAAACCAAGTGTACTTGGTGGCTTTGCTCACTCTTTGACTGATCAGACAACGTCAGGGAAAGGATCCCTCTGGATAGGAGAGGATGGGTGTGAATCTTTTGTGTTGGTCTGAGTCCACTTTTGGCGACGAAGCGCTGTCAGCTGAGCAGCGAGGCTGAAGCCCCGGCCCTCCGCCTCTGACCAATGGCTCTGGCATCCTCGGCTCTGGCACCGCTTCATCCCGAGGGAATCTTTATTCTGATCAGAATACATGGCAGAAAACCTCCTATAAAGTCCCACAATAAAGTGAAACAGAGAAGCCATGGACTTCACTGGAGAGACGAAGGGACAGATCACCATAAAAATGTCATTTATCTTTGGGGATTCTGCTGTTACTGATCACAGTTTCTTATTTTTCCTACCACATACCTTTCTGCACTTCAACAAAGAGGAAGGAACTTACTTTTTTCTCTTACCCCTACTGCTGTCACATTTTAAGCCACCTTAAGACTGAAGCAAAGGTTTGGGTTTGTAAAGCACTGCATGTATTCCAGCGGTATCCATTACTGTAATGCCATTGTTTAGGAAATATGGCCACTTGATTGTGGAGGAGACTCTGACAGTGGACTTGACAAACAGTCGGCTGATCCATTTCCTTCCCAAAGGGCAGTGACAGGGGGCTGCCTTTGCAGCGAGCGGCCCCACTGTGCGCCTATAAGAGCTGAGAGTTGGGTGGTCTGTCCATCAACGGCAGATTTGGGGTTAGGCCTGAGAAAAGCAGCTCACCCATATCGGTTTCAAAGAGTGAAACCCTAAGCGCCGGCCGCTCTCTGCCGGCTGCAGCCTTATATGCACAAAGACACCTGTTGTTCGGCTCTCATACTGAGGCTTAATCAATCTAGGTGTTTGTAGCCAAACAAACACAAATGCCATTTTGTATTCAGTTTGTTAAGTTTCACCTGATTACCGAAAAATGTACATGTTTGTAGTTTTGCACTTGGCCAGTTGCAATGATTGGATAAGAGTGCCAGAACACTGATTACACACAGTTTTTAACATCAGGCCTTGGGACTTGTAATATTTTGAATCTATTTAAACCAGATATGATTTTCCATACACCGCCGGTCTGCAACATGAATAAGACTGTAATGCATGTTTAAGCTGTAAGCCGGTTGCTCGTAGTCAGGTAATAAATTTTGTGAGCAAGAGGAAGCTTCAGCGCTGCAGGACACCAGGATGTACTCGCTGTCCTCAAACTCACAGGAACTTTGTGCACCTTCCAAAGAGAGGACTCTTCCAAAACTTTCTGGCTGCCACGTCCCTGCAGTCCCAACAGGATGTGTCAAAATTAAAAACGTTAAGTGATTCAAAAAATACACCTGTTGTAGACATCAGAGCAAAATCAAGCTGAGATGATTTTTGCTTGTTGCTCTTGAAAAGACACTGTTTGGTTCATGGCTACTTGTTCCTCTTACTTCTGACTTGCTCTGAGACATGAGCAGTAATTCCATTGATGATCTTTGGACAATAGTGGTTGATTGTGTTTCTACTCTGGGGAGCTGCAAATAGACTTCACCCTGCTGAAGGCCAACCATAAAATTATTTATTGAAGTCGAACAAATGAAACCCAAGTTTGATAGACAGAATTAAAAACATAAAAAAACTCAGTCTGGGACAAGTTGTTAAAGTTTTGTTGAGCTTTGCAGATATATAAATTTGCCCCAACAGTTGGAAAATTGTTGGAAAAATTTGTCACAGTTATGCTAGTCAGGCTTCTGTTTTTGTGTTAGTTCTGGTCAGCCTTAGTTTTTGTTCTATGCACACTCTGCCTGACGTGTTTTTGTTCAGCATTGGTTGTGTCCTGCCATGTTGTCTCTTAGTTCTGTGTCTTAATTTTTCAGTCGTGTCAGTCTTGTCTTGTCGTAGTCTTGTCTAAGTTCTGTCTGACACTATTCACCTGCCATAGCCTCTCATCTCAGGTCTCTGTACTTTCCTTAACACCCCGCCTCTGCCTCACCTCATCTCCCAGCCACTCCCACCTCATCCTATCACCTGTGTTCCCAGCTGCAGTTAATCACCTATCAGGACCCTATATAACTCAGTTCATTTCAGTTTGCCCTTGCTGGGTTGTTGTCTTCTTGTCTTGTTCATGTCCATGTTGTTCTTGTTCATATTTCCTTTTTCATGTTTCCCTCAAAATGTTGTGGTTGGATTTTGACTTTCTTGGACCCAACCTTGCTGTGAGTTTTCTGTTAAGATTTCTTTTTTCATCAAAAGACTTTTCTAAGTAAAAGTTTGTGTGATGCACTTGAGTCCTCACCGCCCCACCACGACAAAATTGCCACTAAGTTTTCATTAAGAGCAAACTTCTTCTGCTTCCAATAGAGACATTTGTGCACTGAAGTCCAAATCTAGTTTTCCTTCATTCTGACTGGTGTAAACAAGTTTCTTACAAAGACAGCAACGTGTGGAGAAATGACCACAAGGAGGCAAAATGTTTAAAGGGTGTCAAAGGTGAAACATGTAAGAATTTGTCATTTGTAGGTTATTTTTTTTATTAAAGAATAGAAAGCCTAACCACACTCCCGCTGGCTGTGCGCCTGATGCTATTTAATCCAGCAGCTAAACAGCGGACAATTAAGAGAGACTGAAAATCGCTGAGGAAAGATGGGATTGGTTTCTACCTAAATCTTTCCAGTAGAGAGGAGGCAGATATGAATAGCTGTGGTAATTTGATGAGGCGCTGCCCCTTTTTTGGGATCACACACACTGAGAGGAGGCCTTGTTTACGTGCCAAATGGATTTATGGAATCAAATAAGAAGTTTTCATTTCCTTGTTTGAGTCGACGTGCAGGGGATCAGAAGGGGAAAAATGTGGGCAAAGATAAAAGTAGTTATCAGACACACTGTGGTGAAACAAAGACTCTTTGGTTTACCTGTCGGTTGTTATGATTTTCCATTTGGCTTTGAACAGCGTCTTTATGGAGCATTAGACTGGAGTTTGGTTTGAGTCCAAGACGTTAGGGGTTTTTTTTCCAACTGAAAGTTTAGATAAGTTTATTTATTTACACTGGTAATAAAACACAAAAAACCCCATGACATATTACAGGATTAAAAAAAGTATTGAGCAGGTGAGAAAAAAACCAAACAAATTGGCTTATAAAGTCGTCTCACCAGGGAGAAATAAATCAACTGAAATGAAACCACAGGCACTTTGAGCAGAATGAAAAGGTCATTGTGCAAAGGCAATAAATCCTAAGATAATAATAATGGATTAAATGTATTCGTGATTGCAACAGTAAATGTTGTGTTCTAAAGTGTTTAATATTCTGCTGGGGATGAGATTGTTGCACTGAAGCACATTTTGTGACAAATTTATCAAACTTATGTTGCATTAAATTGCATTTAGTCTGCCCCATCAAAGTGGAATTAGCAGGCATCAGTCATTCAAGTTACAAAAAAAAAGAAATAATTGACATTTTGAAAATCTCCCTTCCCTTTCTTGCCAAGAGCTTGAAGAGAAGATTGATGCCACTTTGATATCTGTCTGCAAACATATGAACAGTCAGGAGATGATTAGTGTAGCTTAACATGTGGAGGTTATGTGCTGGATGTGCTGCTTTAAGGCTTTTGAACAATTGAGACATTAGTGTGTTAATTACTGAGCTTTATTACCTTTAGACAGAGGCAGACCAGCTGTTTCCACTTGTTTACGATCTTTATGCTAAGATAACCGCACATGTAAGGGTGGTACCAATCTTCTTTCAGTAAGTGTGCTTCCCAAAATGCGCAACTATTAAACTGTGTTCCTGGTACATGTGTGATTCTAGTGGGCAAATATTTAAGACTGTTATGTAATGAATGCCTCTTTTAAGCAGCACTGCCCTCTTGGCCCTGTCTCTGTGGTTAAAGACTCTTGTTCACATCTTTAGTCTATTTTACAACCCAGAGTTGGAATCAAACCTCCGTTGACTGACCTTTGTGGTTTCAAATCTGTCAGAGGGAAAAGACAGCCGTCAATGTCTTTAAACAGCTAATCGCACTCTTGTTTAAGGCGTGGAGATGAAGTGCATGTGTATGTTCCCTGCTTTTTTTGTGAGCTTGTGCATTTGTGTGCATATTTGCTTTTGCAAACTTGAAAAGGCCACACAAGGCCACAAGTGGTTTGGTCTCTCCGCCCTTTTCACGTTCTGAAAGTCTGACAACATCCCTCTTAAATCATCCTCTGAAATCATCCACTTCATTTGATGTTTCCAGAAAGTTTCAGGCCAATCAATATCACAGAGTACGCAACATCAACTCGCTGCCAGCTGCACCAGATTGGATGTGGCCATCGTGGACTCAAACAGCAACTTCATGGGTGAAATATTTGTCATGGCGTTGTGTGTATTTTGACCTTAAACATGTTCTTATTGGCTTTTGCGTGTGAGGCACAAGTGAGGTTATTAATTATCACAGGCTCTCAGCTCTAGTAAAGGCAACAGCTGCATTTCATAGAGGACTTGCAGGCAGCTTTGTATATAAAGACAGGGACAGAAATAGACCTTTGCACCTCAGAGTGATGTTTCTCACAAACTGCTGTTTCATGGTGAGAGCTGAAGGGACTGAGAGAAAAAGGGACTGTGAATGTTGATGAAGTGCCTGATTCTTTAACATTTATTTGTCTTTCTTTAGAAATTCATTGTCCAGGTTTCCCTACCAGAGCCCACTGTGGAATTGCCTGAGCTTTAAACTATACCGCCCTTTGTAATTTTGGTCCTTCACTTCAGACAGACGTTGGTTAAAAAAAAAAAATCAGGTTTCTCATTTCGAGCCAACCGTCAAATTTACCACCAGAAAAGACAAATTTCACTTGCAAATTTCATGAGCTGCACCTCCATAGTTAATTAACCAAACATTAGCTCCATGAGTTTATTGCAAAAGGCTGTAACCAGCTGACTTTTATTTACGCCTGAATTGTTTTAGAACAATCTTGTAAGAACGGGTCTTGAATGTGCACTGGACGACTATATGCTGTACATCCTGCTGAAAGTCTAAAGCTCCATGTTCCAGGCAAAAAGTCCGCATCCGCACTGGTTGATGATCCATGTGTGAGATGTGGAAATAAGGAAACAACATTGTTGTTATAATGCAGTGCAGAATGTGATAGTCTGGGTCTTATCAGTATGAGGACCAAATCAAACCAAATCAATACAGACAGGATATTCTACATCCTAGTGGTGAAAATAATTAATAATAAGATAAAATTTAAATAAGATAACTTGCAACCCACAAAATAATGTTGCTCATGTGGCACACCTAGGAAGGTTGGCCACATTTATGTGGTAATATTGAATTGTAATTATTTTTCTAAAATTACTTAATTGTACATATTCATATTTATGTTTAAACAGATAATTCTGTTACAATATGTTCAGTGATTTTACTGATTTTTAACGTTTATTATGTGGATCCATTGGGGGGCGGAACCTTCGCACTCACTCCGGTTTACGGGGGTCAGTAAGGGAGCACCTTGCCCGCTAATTGGAGCGTCTCTTCAAATGCTTTCTACAGGTCTGTAGAGTGAAAAAAAAGACACTTTAACGCAATCGTCATGAAGTTATGTTCTGTGGGTTTATGTTGTGCGAAGTTTTGGATGTGTGTGTTTGTTATAAAATGTGATATTTTTAGAGTAGAAGTTCATGCTAGCTAGCGGTGGCGTCGCACGCCCGCGAAAATATCCCCATTGTTTGTTAAATGAATGAATTTGTGTTTTATGGCTCCTGTTCCTCCCTTGTTTAGTTAATGTTCAAATGTAAATCTGTTTGTAAATAGTAATTGTTCCGCAGTAGTTTCTGTAGGTTATATGAATTCAATTGCCAAATACCTTTTTTAATGGATGTGCTTCAGGACCCGGGAATGTGAATAATAAATGTCAGCATGACAAGCGTAGGTGGACTTACACACTTAGTCATTTTGATTTATACTGTGTGTCAGTGTTTTTTTTTTAGTTTATACAGTGAGTGAATGTAATGTGTATGTCGTTATTATGTTTAGTACAGATGAATTTACATAAGCAGGGCCTGAGGTTCATTGTTTAGAAATGTTTGTTTTTATATTTGGTGTGTGTTTAATAAATGTCAGAGGCTAATTGGAGAAAGAGAGCAATTGCCGTATCCTCATTCCAATGTCTCTTCACCTGCTTTCTACAGGTAACTTTATTTGCTACGCTGGCCTTCAGACTGGAGGTCCATAACACTCAGTTAATGATGTGCTCCTTGGCCTTGGAAATAGTCTGCTAGTTAGTTGAACATGTTAACGATTGCAGCTTACTTTAGAGCAGATAAACACATGTTTAATGAATTCCTTACAGTTTTGCTTTTGGTTTTGGAAAGGCTAACAAAAAGACACCACCCTGCGAACTTCTTAGATGTCGTCCTTATTACAGTCTTGTGCGCACCACTTCAACATGTGGAGAAAACCAACGCTCGACAGGCGCTGCCATGCCCTGTTGCAGTTGCCAAGCTATGGTTGGACGATTGCAGTTCGGGGTTGGGATTTAATGAACAGTCACTTTGCAATAAAGAGAAGTACAGATAGTGGGTGAGTTTAACATGTTGTGGGAAACAGGGGAAGTAGGCCTGGTGGTCTGTGGCGGGCTAATAAGCACATTTCCTTCTGTTGAATTCAGCATTAGGATGATGGAGACAGAACACACACGGCGGCAGCTTCTTCGGAAGATATGAGCATAACCTTTGAAGTGACTGGTGACAGTAGTTCATATATCTGGCGATGGTTTTGTCAGGTGGACAGCTGTCTATAAACACATTCCAGAGGTCCAGACATAAGCCATTTTCCAGAGGAGGTGGAGAGCAGCGATGTTAAAAATCGCAGGCTTGTTTAGGTTTTTACCGAGCGATTGCTGCATTATGAAACTTTACATCTCTGACCCCGGGGTCTGGAAATGCCCACGTGGACACATGGATTTTTCATTGTCCTCACAAAGCCCGTCTATTGTCTGCCTCCTCTCTCTGTGTCTCAATCAGAGACTCTGACGCTGCTCTGCGGATGCACCTGGCCCATAAGGTTTCACTTCACGTTCTCCGCCTCAGAATATTAAAACGCTGACAAAAAGCTAAACTGAGCGCTGCTGTCGTCTTTTAGCAGACTGCTCTTTGGTGCAATATTAGGTGCTATTGTATGGACAGGGTGAGCGGTAAGATTTAAAAACAGCATGGTCTTTATTGGGGGATATCATGTTTTGGGGGGATGAATGCAGGATTATTTGAGCTGGATGGGCTGGGGATGAGGGGGCGAGGTGTGAAAGAAGTCTGAAGGTGGCTCTGACTTTGTTTTTAGTCTCAGCTCCTGCGTAGGGGCACAGACTCGGCGTGGATCGGCCCAGTCATGAGCCTAACAGATGTGGTCCTCTCTCTGTTCCTCGTCCAGGCTGCCGTGGCAGTCGTTCAGTTATTCTCTGTCAGAGGTTCAGCCCAGGGAGTACAGGTTCAGGCCTTGCGTGCGCCCTCCCCAGTGTTTACCCTTCATCCTGTCAGCATGGCTGGATACTGGTTAAAAACAGCCAGCAGCTGATGATGTCCAGGACTGATAGAGGTATCTGCTTTCATTAAAGAAGACTCTATTAGCCAATGGTGTGAATTTAACGTTTGTTCTTCGGGGCCAAGCCTCAAATAAATGAAGGGTTATCTATAGCTCTCTAATTGGAACCACCTTGACTGTTGTTTCCCTCTCTCCCTCCATCCCTCCCAGCCTCTCTAGTGAGTGATTTCATGACTTTTGTCCATTGGCGTCACAAGAAACAGATGTGAGCGAGATTCCTGCTGGTTTCTGTTTTCGATCGAAAACCTGGTAGATGGTCGGATTGATGACATTTTGTTTGCCTGTGAACATGTTCTCCATTGGATTTATGGAGTGTCTCTCCGCTTTCAAAACACCTGCTGCGCCGGGGCAGATGTCAAATCAAAGTTGATACTCTCACATCTCCAACGTCGGCGTACAAAGGGAAGGCAAAGAGAAAAACAAATAATGGGAAAGCGTAGAAAGTGAAAAATATATTTTGGTTGACACATAATTTGTGAATATCCCGTAATGCTCGTAAAACAGATAAATGTGTGCCATTGTGGCCACATTATACATGAAAGAGAAGCATCATCCATCATTAATTCACGCCCCATGAAATGCATTATCTTGATAAATTATACAACGTTCAGAACAGTATACTCAGGGATGAAATATCACTAATATATCTTGCTGCTTTATTATTGCAGCCGTTTCCCTCTCCCTATGATTTAACCCTGCATCAGGTATTAAATCTGTCAACAATATGATTTACAGCTGAGGTGATACTTCACAGATTTGTTAGGAGTGTAATTGATATAATTTCTTTTAGAATTTAGCAATGAAATGCATTCATCAACTGCACTTGAACATGCCAAGAAGAAAAACAATTAATGCTGGATCTAAGTGTTTTCTCCGATTTGTGTTTAACCTGTGGTTAACCTGATAACTCCTGGAGCAGCTCTGGAAAGTAGAATGATCCTCTATTCTTTCCCCGGCTTCAGAGGCCCTGTCACTTCACATTAGAGCTAACAGTCAGCTGCACCCCGGCCTGCTCTGTCTGGCAATCAGCTTGAGAGCCTCAAACACCTGCTCATGTTAGGCAGTTTCCATGGAATAATGCAGTAATTCCATCAGGAATTGATTGGGATTGGGAAGAAAAGGCCGGTTAAGGGAAAACAAATATGCGTCTACACATACAGTAGATTGGAAAGAATGCCACTGTTTGTTTTTTCAAGTTAGGGAAAATCTCTCCTCTCTTTACCACCAGAGATCAAAGAGGTTTTTGTGATATGAGATGGTCTGCATGCCCCAATCCAATGTAAATTACGCCCCCTGTTCCCCCGCAAAATATGGGCTGCTATATCTGCTGGGTGCCTGTCTTTATTTATGGGAAATAAGTCAAAGTTCAGACGTAAGGTTTAGCTTCATGTTCAGATTTTTTTTTTTAAAGCTACTTGCCGAGATTTCCTGCATATCCAAGAGCTTGAAATCAAAAGTGGAACGTCGGGACAAGGCAAATTATACATGAAGCCTCTCAGCTCCTCACACAACTTTATGTCTTAGCGGTATTTCCTGGATCATACTGTTAGCTGTTTTTGGAGGACGTGAGTCTCTTTTAATACCTCCCAAAGCCCAGAGAACGCCCTCCTTCTTCAGACGCTTTTACAATCCATCAGGATTTGTTCCGACTTTTCCTCAGACGCTAACTGTTTTTCATCACCGCTTTCTTTATTGACATACAAATACGCACACTCATGCTCATACACTTCAGGCATCCGCTCCACTTTCAGCTGTTTGCAGGAGTGTTTCTTCAAGGTTGCACCTCAGATGTGTGTTGGAATCGTTCTCTCTCTGGCTTCCATGTTTCCACCATTTTGGCAAATACATGTATTCCCACTCCTTCCAGAGGGGAGGTGAAGTGTTGGTGCTCTTGCCAGGGTCCAACATACTGCAGGGAAGACATGATATCAAAGGGCTGGGGAGAATTTGGAGAGAGAGGAAGCGCACCTCCTGTGCCCTGGAGAAAAACAACTCCTCATGCATTCATCATCCCACTAGAGCACCATTAACATCGTCATCCTTCACCCAGCGGAGGACAGAGCATCTCACTCAAGCTGGAGTTGTCTCTCCGAACATGCAATCTGAATTCCTTCATTCCTTTCAGAGCATACTTCTCATAACCTTGGGCGTGTGTTATGTATTTTCACCAGTCGTACATCAGAGCAAACTACGGCCTCTAGTGGTTGCCAGAAACCACAATTTCATCTGTGATTGAAAAGATGAAGTAAGTCTTTTTAACGATTACATATGGGTAAAAAAAAAAAAGAAAAGTTTTCCATTGCACTGTAATTTGGTTTGCAGCTGTTTTTTCCATGCTATGCCTCTTCCACATCAAGAGGAGTGGTTAATGACTAACAATTTGATCTTATCTGATAGCAAAATCTAGATTAACAGATGGGATGTGTGTGCGGTGGAACTTTCCACCTGATCTAGGAACAGGTTGTCATGTTCCCGCTGTGCGTACTCGCTGTTTACTTTGTCTTCTCAAACCTGCTAAGACATGAGATATTGTCTTCCTACTCGCAGGTATTCTACGAACTGCCTCTCCTGAGCCTGCACACACACACGCTCGTGTGCTGGTGCACAAACAATTTCCCCCTGTGTTGATGGCTGAGCGAGAAAAACATTCCTCAGTCAGGAGGTGGAGGTGCCCTGAAGGATTGTGAGAGAGGAGAGAAAGACAAAGGAGCCATTTCACAGCAGTTCTTCCCCGACAAGACAGTGGACGTGATCAGCTGTAATCCCTCCTGTTGCAGTGCAGGAGACACACACACACACACACACACACACACACACACACACACACTGTAAACAACATTGTAAGAAACAAGAAAGAGCTCTTCCTCTTGTTCAGACACACACAGGCCCCAGAGACACGCTCGTGCTGCAGAGGGAGGCCAGGTGGATTACATCAGGAGTTGGGTATTACTTCAGGTGATGCCTTGTCATCTGCAGGGTGTTGGTGTTGTACATGGACTTACGCAGCGAACTCCGGGGAGAGGCATTTTGTCGAGGCGAAGGCAAAACAGCAAAGAAATAAACATGTTGTCAAGGCAATATCAAGCATGTTCCCTCACGCCTGCGACTGGCAGCGGGAGTATTTCCGAAGCCTCGCCGCTGTTTCTCTACTTAAACACCTGCGACACACGATATGAGCAAAGCCTGGGAAAAGCATGGTTGTGGTTCCCTTGGGGAAGTTGGGGGGGGGGACGAAAGCGGGGACGTGTGTGAGCCCTGAAGAAGTGTGTGTTCCTGGGGTGTTTGCCATGCAGGCCAGCGTGTGGAGCTCGGGGCTGCTGGGGACTCTGGTGTGTGTTCAGCTGGGCCTGCAGGATGTTTTTATAAGGGAGGCGAGCCCCTCCTGCACAATGCACACTCACACACACACACACACACACAGGTGCTTACAGGCTTTCGGTCTGACGGCGCAGGGTTACGTGGTCAGTGCACCATGCGTCACTGCGCAATATGTTCGGTATGCAGAGCGTTGGTCGATGTCAGTGCAGCGGCGGGGCCTTTCCTGTAACCTCTGTCTGATGTCTGCTTCGTGGCAGCCGGGCTCGTACGCCTTCTCCTCTCTGCTGTCAGCCTGTCAGAAGCCTCGTTCAAAAATCTGGAGGTTTGGTCTTCCCCGCCAGGCCTCAGAGGGACCTCCACTCACACGTTTCCCACAGGCAGCAGCAGCAGCAGGAGGAGGAGGAGGAGGAGGAGGCCAGACGCTCACAGCCAGTTTTGTGTAGTTACAGTAACTGTCTGGCTATTCCCTGCCAGGAGGAATAAATAAATAAATAAAGGGAACTCCACTTCATAACATTTTAATTGGCTTTGGAGGCTTAGCTGTGGCTCGCCTGTGGTTACCGCGGTCAGGCAAGTATGGAGAGCAGCAGCCACTGGATGTTTCAGGCTCTCAAACACATGGACGCTCTCTAAGAAACACACACGCACACTCATGCACACACACATATGCTCAGCAACTCTCACTCTCTAAAGGCCAAGAGTGCTGTACCACAGAAGTTGGCATTTCCTTTGACGAAACCGCTTGTCGAAATCCAACTCCCTCATTACACCGTGTTAAAATTGCTCCACACTGCGGCGAAACATCCCTGTGAACCCACCAATGGCCCAAACTTATCTTCCAAACAAGTCAAATCGGACTGTAAACACTCCGGGCTTGTTTCTGTTCGACCTCCCGTTCTGCCGCCCGTGTGTGTGTGCTGAGTATTTTGATGTGTTTTGACTTGAGGCTTTAGCGGTGTGTGTGGTTCCCATGCCATTTGGATCTGCAGTGGATGGGATCCTGTCAGCATAGGGCCTCGCTGTGATGAAGCCTGCAAGTGGCATCTGATGATGTCAAAACTTGTCAGAGCTTAGGAGATGTGTGTTAGTGTTTTTAGTGTGTGCAACCCACATACTGTATATGTGCATGTGTGCATTCCTTATGTTTGGTTATATGAGGGATTAAATGGTGTTTCAGAGTGGCCCCTCAGTTCAGATGAGATGATATGAAGGTCTGCACAAGAGGGTGCCTGTGTTGTACTGTGTGAATGTTTCCTGGTCGCCTGAACCTCTGAGTGATAGAAAAGTCTCCAATTAGAGCCTGAGCTCATGTCACACATCTGCTGATCCCATCCACCCAGCTCCAGGAGTTTCCTACCTATTTATGAGAAAGCCATCCATCCGCCTTCACGCCTCCTAATCCCCCAGCCTCCATTATTCCTGGGAAGCGCACTGTCACCATAGAAATCAAGAGCGAGAAACAGAAACACAAAACAAGTATAATCGGGGGAAAATGTAGAAGATGAAAACAGGGACTGAGGCAGGAAACAATTGTGAAAATTCTCCAAAGGTCAAAGCACTGGTAAAATATATATATATAAAAAGGGGAGAAAAATGAAGAAAGAGAAAAAAGAATCAGCCATGAAAGTGTCCATGTGGAGTTTGTGACGCATTGTCGGTGCGGGGTTTGCCTGCTCAGGCGAATGGGTCTCAGGGGCTCTTTATTTTTGAAGCTTGACTGCAATTTGGATAAGAGAGCCAGAGGTCCCAGGGAAGGAGCCGCCAGCCCTGACAAGCTGCTGGAGGAGCCCTGCGCGGGGTCAGCGAGCGAACCCCATCCTGAATGACTCTGGAAGACAATGCACACACTCACCTTATACACCCGTGCATTCATTTCCGTTCAGATTATCAGAATCAATTGCAGGATGGTGCACATTTACAGCGCGTAAACCTCATCTTGTGCAGAGGCTCATCACTGCATTATTGTTTATTTTGTCTTCTTTCCACCAGTGCTGCCAGCATCTCCACTTCTCTCTGTCTTCTTCACTCCTCCTCCGCCTTAAAAACAAAGCAAGACACTCACTGATAGCCTCATTACTCTGACAAGAAATGTCTCAAATAATCAGTGGCCATAGAAACAAAAGAAAAAAAATAAAAGCAGAGAGCTGCGAACAAATTCAATCCTGCAGGACGACATCAAACGAGAGGCTGATTCACGACTATTATCCCGTTCAAGCGCCTTCGCATAAATACATGAATTGTTCTCCACATGCTGGTCTATGCATGTGCTAATTTGTCAGACTGGTGCTTGATCTAACGTAATAAGGACAGCGAGTGTGAAAGGAGTGTGAGCTGGAAAGAGAGAGAGAGAGGAACCTGACATGTTCCTGTTTTGATCGGGAGATTCCATTATTACTGCAAAGGTTAAGCCTCCAGAAGACTGGCTGCTGACTGCTTGATGGGATTAGAGAATACATAATTGTTCACCAGTCACATGTGTCATAAAAAGAGATGCCAAACCCTTTGTAATGAGGATTATGTGTCTTTTCCATGGATTCATTTCTCCTCTCTGTGACATTATTGTGTGCTTGGTGAGCTGTGAGAGCCTGTATCTCTCCCATCCCGACTGTCTTTGTCTGATTGCACACATGGGCCAACTACCTTGACTTTCCACTGTGCACTCTGAGGTTTTTACTGGTCAGTGCGGATACAGAGACCCATTGGCCAAACCCCGTAAAACTAGCACAAGCATGTTTCATTGCACTACAAGGTGTGAACTAATAGAGTCTTAGTGTTTGGCAGCAGGGAAAACTGGAAGTGAACCCTTGGACCTTGACTAACCTCTGCAGATAATTGTCTGTTATTTTGCTTTTACTCAGCAGCAGTCAGAGGGTTTTTGTGAAACCTACTGTTTAGGTGTTTTATGTGCTGGACGGATGAAAGCCATTGGCGTAGTCTTCTTTTAAATGGCTGTGTGAAGCTGTTTATTGTTCAGTATATTAATTGACTTTAAGTGCTCCCACAGGCACCATAAAGTCAAATGAAATAGCCACAGTTAAATAAATCCTCCATCATAAGGCGAATACAAAGACAACAAAGAACAGCAGATTCATGCTGTTGATTGTGAAGATTGCGTGAGTAACTGTGTGTGAGAGAGAGAAATATCGAAAAAGTCTGTGTCATGAATATATTATTCCTGGAACATGAAAACATTTTTAAAAATTATCTGGATTTCCACACTTTTGGTTTACATACCACATTTGATGGTTCACGATTGCCTAGATCGTTCACTTTATAGATACTTGATAGATAAGTCATTTCCAAGAGCACATGCTGGGATGCCACGTTGCGGAAAAGTCTCCTCCAGCAGACACTTGCTTGTCCTTTCAAGTAAATCCTCAATCCATCAGCAAGCCCCTTCTGCTGTTTGACTACAAAGTTCATTTAACTTTATTAACATTAAATTATTTGGTAAAAGTGTTTGGTCGATTTAAAAGCTCTTCCTAGTGAATTAAAGAGCTGAAGTAATGTCCTTCTTCATTACATACACCTGTCCTATATAAATTATTTTATTAACTATTAATAGCCATTAATGACAACGTATGCACCCTTATTACAAAGTGGTAGGAACTGATACTAATAGTCCCAAGACTATTTCTCTTGTCCATGTGTCTTGGAAGTAGATGAGTCAAAAGCAAGTGAAAAATACAGATAAGCAGCGACAGCAGAAGATGTAACAACAAACAAGAAAGTGAGAGCTTTGAGCAAAAGAAAGAACATTACACAGCCAAAAAGAAACACTCGAAACTTTCATTAATTTCATTCAATCTGAGAGCAGTGAAAGCTGCCAAATATGGTGAAGTACAAGAGGAGGTGTACTGGGCCCCTGGGGGCCGGTCAGCAAGGGACCTCTGCTGCTTTAACCTGGGCCCTTTTTGTTTCATGTTGTTGTTCCCAATTCATTGTTTTCCTCTCTCTCTACCTTTGCTGTGAATTGGCCTAGTCTGTCTGCATCTGCTCATGTAATCGCATGTGACACAGATGACTCTAGATGTGTGTCTGTGTTTGGAACAAAGCAGCGCTGAGTGTAAATGCAAAGCAATCACTGGAGCGTGCGCTGAAATAAGGCTTGGCTGTGGGGAAAGGAAACATTAAGTCTTGCGCTGCACAGCAAACATCAGAAACTGCATTAAACATTACAGCCACATTGTAATTTTACAGCCTGTTTTTGTATTGCTCATGACTCTAATGTAAGGAGTGAGGCAATCAATGCGCATGATGCTCAGGAATCCAAATGAACTTTGAAGTACACATTTGTGTAATGAGTTTCCTCGCACGCCAGGCAGTTAAATTGTGGGGACTGGTGGACAGAGCGAGTCCACGCGGTCCATCGAGCTGTCTGAGGTGTTTGCAGGCTGAGCTGTTAGAGGCCTGCTCTGTCCTGACTGCTGCTGTATGGACTGTGTGGACTGGAGCTACAGCTGCAGTCATGGAAAAGAAAAGTGTGTCGTTGATCTCTGAACAGTCATGACAGTCCTCATTGTCAGTGATGATATGCGATGGTGGTTGTAATGTCATTTTAGACTTAAGAAGTTCCATAGGCCTGAGCCTGAGCTAATACAGATCAGATTCCTGCTGGAACATGTGTGGTGGGAAAGTTCTTGTTTTAGAAGTGGTTATTGTTGTGATATTTACGGTACAAAGGCAGCTAGACTTGCTTAACTTGGTTGTATTGTTTCCCTGGCAGAGCTGACCTGTGAAATGGGAGGCGGTACCTGCTGAAACCTGTGGAATCTGACTGGGATCTGATCAGTGCAGACTGGGCCTTAAAGGTGGGCCTTAAAGAGATGTGAGCTAAAACAGAGTATTTCAGACAGAGGGTGAACAGAGGTGGTGCAGCAATGTACATTATAAAATAATAATGTGTGTTTTGAACATTAATGTAACTATGTACCTATCTAGTAGACTCCCCAAATAAAGTATTAACCTGAAAATGAGCATAATGTGTCACCTTTAAGTTACTCCTTACAGATGAATTTCTAAATGCTAAGTGTCTTGCATAATTTCATGTAGCAGTGTGCCTTTGATTTTTTCTTTTTTATTTAATTTGTATTTGGATGGTGAGAAACAAATAGAACAGACAGTGAGTGTGTGCGGTCCTGCTAGTGTACTTCTTCAACACCCTGAAAAGCGTAAAATGGCCCTCAGTGGAGCGAGCCTCCACACTGCCTATCACTCCATTACCAGCCGCGCCGCTTGACTCAGGCCAATGTGCAAAACAGCTGTGGAAAAGGCCTCATGCCTTTTCTTTAATAGAGTGTCCCCTTAGAAATGTTTTTCCTACTCTCCCCATTTTTATCAGAAGTATAGAAATACCCACCCACTTCTGTCATGTAAGATTGGTTCCCCTCCAAGTATGACATGATGGAGCTCATCTGGATTGAGTTAGGGTGGGGCACCCTGTGGAGATAGAGTGGACGGGAATGTCATTACTGAATCGATAAAGCCCCGTTAGCAGTTTGGACTCACGGTGTGCAACAAACACTGGAATCGCTCAGTAGGATGCAGTCCTCGTGTTCAGAGCGAGCTGCTGTACCATGACGGTGCACCATTTTACTTTTAGAAAGCCCTCCCCATCCACCCCCACCCCCTCGCCCCCTGCTCCTGTTTCTGGTATGTTACTTGTGAACCACATGTTGCACAAATTTCAGCACCATTAAAGTGCTCTCTGTGTTCATGTGAGCAGATGGGTGCAGGCATGTACACGTGTTATGTACATTTATGTATGCATATACGTGTATGTGGGTGTTTGCAAATACTGTACAAAAACAATTCCAACGAATCAATAGATAAGTAAGTAAATATTTACAGATATACTATGTCACAGGGCTTTGTAATATATTTTTTGTACAGGTAAACAATGATAAAAAGTTAAAAAAAAAAAAAATCAAGATAGATTAGATAGTTTACTCAAAACTCTTATTTAATTGTAACTGATTGCACTCTCTTTTAAAACTAACTCCTAGTTGCATTACAGAAGCCAAATCTCTGATGAGAGTCTCTGTGAACTTGTATCAAGAACTGGGAAGCAACAGAGATCAGTAAACAAGAGACTGCAATGGTTTTTTCCATAACTTGTGACAAATATAATCAAGTCAAATCAAGAGTATGTGGGAAATGACATCCAGCGTTTTATTTGCTAAATATTGGATTGGATATCAGTAATGACTCAAATGACCCAATACTAAATACTGATAACCTTTATGTAACTAAATAGTCCAACTCAAAACACAATTCATTTGTAACCATTTCTCCAGTACTCATTTCTACTTTAATTACTAGTATTACAATATCTTACAGTTTCTTACATTCCTGTATTTAAAATTTTAATTTAAACATAAATAGAACCACCAATGACATTAGTTGCATTTTAATATAAAGCTTCCAGACTTAATTCTGTAAATCAAAAAGAAATCATAGATACATTTGTTAATTATGATCACCTGAACATTTTAAATAATTTAATTTGTCTGTTCATGTGTTGTGGTTTAAAAGTATTTTTAAAGGAAATTCCAAAAAGTTGGTTTGAACTAAGGTCCCCTCTCTTAATTCAGAATAATCCATGATGCCACCCCTGGCCACCACCTGGTTACACCCCTGGTATCTTCCCAGCTGATGAAGTATTGTTTTTATAACATTCATGTCTGTGACGCATTTTGAACTGAACGTAATAGGAAAATGATGCGTGGAAGAGAGGGAGTACCTCTATCAGGTGTCCGGCCGGTCCAGTGGCTCAGCACAATGCGAAGGCTGACAGAAGACGAGATGCTGCAGGTGTTTGTGGTTCATTGGTCAGTCCTTTCCTGGTTCAGACGCTGATTGTTTCCATTTGTCCTTTTGGTGCTGCATCTGTAAATCCCCTGTTAACTGACATTTGCTTTTTGAATAACATTTCCTCATGAGTGATTAATTATGAAAAGATTTCCATTTTCCATTTGAATCTCTGCAGCCATGTGATAATATCTCCCAATCAACCATGGTGCATTTGAATTTGCGTAAATAAAAGGTGATTTGTGACACCTGCATTAACAGACCTCTCATTCCCCACCCTCTGTACCGCTGTGCCTCTGCATCATAGAGATCTCTCCTGTCTCAACCCCCCCTGCGACTATTGATGGAAGATTTTAGTCCTTGTAACCATTTATGCAAGCAGACGTAAAAGCATAGCTGAAATAGCTGACATTTTCCCTCAGTCTTGTTTGATTACGTGAGAAAGTTCTAATGGGAGACATCAGGCTTGTTTTCCAGTCCTTGTGCATGTCGAACACTCAGCCCAGGACCCATCAGGCCCGTTCTCCCAGCCGCTCTTTGATGCCAGCGCAGAGCAATCAGACTAATTGGCCATGGCAACACTGATGAAACATTTCAGAAGGAGAAAAACACAGGCTTGGGAAACTGAATCAATATCATTAATCACGGGCAGGAATCTGCTATTAATGGTGTCTGTTTTCTATTAGGGGCCGAACGCAGACGATAGACGTGCGTAGGGATGGGGATGGGGATGGGGATTATCTAGCCAGTGCTTTGACCCCAGCTGTCCTCAGCACGACCAGACACAAAAGTTCATGGCTGAGTGTGTAGCAGAGTTCACAGTTGTCATCCTCTTTGAAACAAAACAAAACACAGCCTCATCTCTATCTGTCAAGGTTACAATGGATGGTACAACACACACCTGCAGGTGCAACCGCAAAACTCAGGGACCCAGCCAGAGAACGTACATAAAAGATGCAATTTATTTTCTGTATTATATGTATCAGGAGGAGGAGGTTTGTGTCTTCCTATGCATTAGACACAGCAGAAGTGCTGTTGTCGAAGGGCAAACGATATGAGTGTCTATTAGATTCAAAACAGGCGTCATCATCCTTCCTTTGAACAAGGCTGTCTGGACAGCTGTGAGTGTTGCTCTTTCTTTGTCAACCAGGTCATTATAAATATTTTTGGCCACTTGCAGAATGTAGTTCACTTTCTTTTTAGTTCTGTTTTGGTCTTCACCAACTCCTGAGGCAAACATCAGACTCCACTATATGTTCAGCAACTAGTGTTGTTGGTTCTGGACAAGAAACAAACAGCATAGCCGGCCTGGAAATTGGCAGCAGTAGCAACAGTAAAGGCGCAGAACAGAAAACCAAAACAATGGGCTGAAAGACACTAAAAAGGCTTTGCAGAGCTGAAGGGAACTGTAGAGGTGGGTGATAATTCTCACCAACCCCTTTCAGTTACAAGAAATCATGTGACTCATTGTACATATAAAGATTTTGATTATTTTACTGTGCTCGCATTGATTAATGACTTTATGCATGATTAGATGTGATTAGAAATATATGACAGATATTGTAAATGAATACGTACAGGGTCTTTCATTGAAGCATGGCAAGAGTGTGAAAAAAGCAAGACTCATGAACATGAAAGATCCACTGAGCGCTGCTCCGAGCCAGGTAACATGAAAGGCCCTTTCACACTTTATGAGGGCCTTCCAGACCAGAACGGCAGCTGTCCCATCGGCGGCCGTCCGTCCACCAGAAAGCAGACATTCCTCAAAGACCCCGCTTCACCAAAGAGAACTATGAGAGAACTACCTCAAGTGGAAAGTTTGTTATGCTAATGTGTTGAGGGACCGCAGGGAGAAGTGTCAAGCGTGAAGGGTGTATGGCTGCGGAGGCTAAATAGTTAGGCTGCCGTCCCAGCTCATAGCTCCAGCGCCGGTGCAGCGAGGCAGTGCGTGCCTGTTATTTGCCAGAAGGCGGGAAGAGGGAGCGGGGTACACGGCAGCCGTATGAGCCGTACCCCTCCTCCTTCTCAGTCGCTTTCTCTTTCCCTCTCCTCCCTTTGCAATCCCTGACTTTGATGTAGCACTGCTGGTCATGCCATATTTTTCTTGGCTATTGAATCCGAATGGAAAATACAATGTAACAAAGTTCTCCTTGCTGCCCAAATGCATATATTTAACTTTTTATGTGACTTTAAAAGATGGAAGAACTATTTGGAGGTGACACTGGCACTCTAATTCCCCCCTAATCCCTAACTCAACACAGAGCTCTTTTGCGGATGAAAAGTCTCTTCCACGCTCTTTAATGCTGGAGCTCTCTTTTGTGTGGAGGTAGTGACATCATCACTACAAGACGTGTCCATTATCAGACACCTGATGACATGTGGGCAGGGTGAATTTGTTGTCATGGAGAAGGAAACACTGCTGTATATACAATGCATATCTACGTCTGCGGGGGAACAACATACACGGGCGGCGTGATTTTACTGTCGCAGCGTGGACTTTGCTCAAATGCATATATTCCACAGCAGGTAACACATCTCTGAAACTATAACTGATGACAAAAATCTGCTGAAGATTAGCTGAAGCAAAACAACAGTAGTGCCATTCTTATTAGCCTGAATTCAATCCAAGCCAGACGCACAACAGTTGCTCATAATATTAACCTTACATGACTATCCAAGAGAAACATGTTTCTACCCGCTCAGTGACTGTTTCCCATCAATGAATCACACACACATTAAGAAGTATTTGTGTTTGCACTCTTTCGACAGTGATTACTTATGTTGTCAAATTTATAATAGCCTCTGGAATGGCATGCCATAGTAGGCGTTGGGGTCACTGTAGGTGTAGTCTGCGGTCTGTGGGAGTGAGTGTATCTGTGAGCACAGGCAGCATTTGGGATATCATAGGCTGGATGAGGATTTACAGTCACGCTGAGACCCAGAGGACCCCGACTAGGGTTCTGTTTGGACCCACGAGAGCCTCTTTCCAGGCAGCTGTCGGTCTGGCCGGTGACTCCTGACAGCAGCGGGGCTGTAACCCTGGATCCAACGCAGGGGAGACAAAGTCAGCTGCCAGGGTTTATATGACACTGCCAATGGAAAGATGGAGCGTTTAAAATACATCAGTGGAAAGACCTTCAATGGAACCAGCTTTCTCTTACTGATAAAAGACGCTGTTGACAAAAAAACAAACCCAACTCATTTTATAGGCACATTAAAGTCTATTGGTCAACCACCCGACTCAAGTACCTCAACAAGTATTGGATGGATTGCCATTAAATCCGGTACAGAAATTCATGGTACCCAGAAGATTAGTCCTTCTGAATTTGGTGATTTCCTGACTTTTGCTCTAGCACCACCATGAGATTGAAAGAGAGAACTATTGGATGGTTTGCCATGCAATCTGGTACAAATTCATGAATCCTCAGGATAAATTTCTGATCAAAATTTCAATTTGTCCAGTATTTTATGTTTATGACCAAGTAGCTGCAAAACTAATGATTTTTCTATAAGCCCCAGCTGCTAATTATCAACACAACACACTAACCAAAGATGCTAAGCATGATATACAATACGCCTACTAAACATCATACATTGTTATGTCAGCGTTGTCACTGTTAGCATGTTAACGTAGTTGCATGGCTATACCTCTTTCTTTTTGTGATAAAACCTAGCATGTACCTGAATGCACCGTTTCCAGGGAGCAAAGTCCCAACATTGAGAAACTGCAGCAAATGAAACAATCAGCTGCTGTTTATAATGGCAGCAGGCAGGTTTTTGTTGGTATCCATTTCTATCATCACAACTGATTACACAGTGTGAACCCTCAGGCGGGATGCAGAGTTGTATAAATTGGGAGAAAATGTCTTAGCAGTATGAGTAACAACTTGCACGGCACATGGTTTATGTATTATTTTCTATTTTTATAAGCAATGTCAACTAATGAAGTGTTCCTGTTGGCACAGGTGGAGATCTGAAATGGCACGTGTGCCCTGTTTGTACGGTTGCCTGTCTGTCTGTCTGCACTTCAAAGACGTGTACGGATCAGATACGGCAACCAGTCCAGGTTTCTCGAGGGTGCAGACGAGGTCAACAACATGTGCTATGACTACCGACTGGCCCCCTGCGGCTCCAGACTGCATCTGTTACATTCCTGGAAAAACAGATCTAAACACGGTCACCACGTTTGTTTTGGTAACCTGGAGCATGAAAAGGCATTAAAACCTATATCAGGGGCTTTTTGATGCAATGGTTGCTTTCCTTCATGTGGTTTACAACTCAGTGACTGTGCCACCTTTGGCTGCATTTGCTCACAGTGCTGGGAGCTCTGACTGCATTGCTTTCCACCCCCATACACCTTCTTTGCTTCTTATACCTAGATGTTTCTTTGTCAGCACCCCCCTCCACATTCACATATCTTCTTAATCTCTTTTACCTATGCTTTGTTTACCCTCCTGTCTGCTCCTCGGTCTCATTTCTCCTCAGCCATCTTGTCTTTTTTCTCCATCTCTCTCCCTCCCACATTCATCTCTCTCTGTTCTATTTATTCCACTCTCGCTGTCTGCCTCTCTGCCCCTGTGTGTTAAATCGGAGCATGGAAACAGATTCCCTTAAGTACCTGCTCTGGAATCTCTTCTGCGATGATAACTCCAGACCCTTTCCATGCAAAACTGGGAAAACAGTCAACCCAAACTCAAATTTTTAGAGGGGAAAGAAAAAACAAGCCATTAAAGTTGTTTTTGCAACCTTTGAAATGTAAATTATTGTCACCGATGGGGTCACCTCTGTCCGAATATTTATGAGCATGTAATCTTGGAAAGCATCCATTTGTGTGTGGTTCAAATGGGGTGCTCATAAATTACTGTAAGCTGCCATAACAGGAGACAGATGAGCTGTTGTCACCCAGATTTTCTTTCTGCCACATTACTGCTCTGTCACAGCCCAGTTATTTGCATGATCCAGCTCTGATACAGTTGCGCACATCTGGGACCAGAATGCATCTGCCCTCTCACCAGCCAGAGCCATGTCCTCAGGTGAGGGTGAACTCTGCAGCGTGTCAAGCATGAACGGACAGACAGGTAGAAAACAAGATGTGCTGCCATTATTGCCACCTGGATTTTCCATTATTTCCTTTCTTACAGTAGGCAATAAGTCTTTAAAGTTTATGTATGCTTTAATAGTTCCTGATCATTAATCCTAAGAGCAACTGACTGATATATAGTGGTCATTCGGTGTGTGTATATAGGCACAGAGGTGCGTATTCATGAGGATGAGTGGCAGACACCCGTAGTGGAAGAAGACTGATTTGGTCCCATGTGAACCTGACATGGTTGCGTCAGCAGGGCTGGATCATCAGAACCCAATGAGGCCTTCCACTGTCTCCCTCAGTCTATTCCCTGCTGCACCATCAGTGAGTAATCTGTTTTCTGAGGCAGTATGGGAAAATGGGATGTTCACATATTCGTGTTCTTGTTATTGCTGTTGTGTCTTCTCCCCGCCTGCTCCGTCTCGACAGCTTGATACAAGCAGGAGAGAAAAAAGTAATTTTCCTTCACCTACTTAAATTCATATCCCGCAGCAAAACATTCAAAGGTGGATTGTGCTCATCAGTAAACGTTTCCTTGTCAATGGGACTGTGTATGTTGTGACTGTGTCTGTGGAAAGAGTGCAGCGCCACAGATAAGCGTCCTTGGGGGACGCTAGAGGCTGGCGTACAATACAAGGCAAACAGCATCTAAACCTGAGATGATAGACTTTCCAGCTGCTATCTGTGTCCACTGCTGTACTCTTTTCTTTTCCCCTGCCTCTGTTTGTATCTCACCAATGGCACTTGACAACCGCTTCCTTTTCACTCAGCCAAGTAAAACGTATTGATAGAACCAATCGTATTTATGGAAAGTCAACCTGAGGTGATGAAAATGAGTCTGAACAAGAGGATCGCCTTTTGTTCTCACTATCTCCGAGGAGAATCTCCAGATCAGATTTTCCACTAGGTATTCTCAGTGGCAAAGACGAGGTTAAGTTTAGACAGAGCGCAGGGCTGTGGTTTGGCTTTCAAACGGGCCCTTGAAAGCGACAAAGCTGCTACAATTGCCCTTTGATGTTCTACCCCAAATATAATCATGCGGTTAGACACAATGTATTAAATTATCTCTTGTCAAAATGCAATTAATCTGTTTGATGACAAGCGCAGAGATCAATAACAATGATACTGATGAAATACATTTTCAGTTTGGATCCTGTCTGCATCCAGGCAATAAAGAGCTCAGCGCAGGTTGTTCAAGGCAGCGTGCGATACAGAAATTGCCCACGAGTGCATGACACGCACACGGTGTGATGAAATGCCTTTATTAAAACACATATAGCGCTCCTTCGTGCTGTGGCCATTGCAATTTCCATGATTGTTGAAGACACACAGTCTCCACCCTTGAGCAGATTTATTTTCACACATGCTGGGTGAGGTGTCTGCAATTCCTCCCCGCCCTGTCATTGTTTGTTCTGCTGTTAGGTGTGAATATGAGCAGAGGCCAGGCAGAAATATGTTTAAGGGCTTCTCCTGCTCCGCTGAGTGCTGATGTCACACTGACCCAACAGCTTTCCAGACGTCTGTAGTCCGTCGTGTCCATCGGTGGGGTGAGAACCAGACCGTGAGGCTCTGCGGGCGTCCTGGGAGTCAGAACATTTGGCGGTGTGACGTACAAAAAAAACGCAGAAAAGGCATCCAGCATGACTTACTCATGCATGCATAATGCAGCAATACATTTTTATAGACAGTTCTCAGGGCAATGCATTTGTGTTAATAGGTTAATGGTAGAATGCATTAAGTCTTTTTCTGTGTTCTGTTAAGCTAAATTGCAAATGACATATGTGACCATGTTCTGTGAAGTCATAGCTGTGTCTGTCTCTGTAATTACTCCTGTGCTCATGCCTGATTTTTCCACACACATACCTTTTGTCTAAATATGGGCAACTCAAAACAGTGACTCTGTGATCACCTGGACGCACACCAATGACAATATGTATCAGATGAATGCAGACTTTCCAATATGTTGACTTCAAACGGATGCACACATGATGAATTCCCCATCCAGACACTGAAGCATGCAGGGAATGAAATGGAAATCCTATCAAACTCAATGCATCATCTTGCCCTGTTGCAAAAAAACACACAGTCTGCAAACACCCAAAACAAATAACACCTCAACTCCTCTTCCTTACACACATCATGCCCTGTTGCTCTCGCACACAAAACACACACACCTCCCAAATGAATCACTCTCCCAAGTGCTTAGCATCATCAGCATTCCCTGAACCAGCCATGACTGCAGAGCACAACTGCATGACATGAGAGTCTCAGGGGTCAAATGAAATGCACACTCTAAGTGCCACTTCATCTTCAAGGCATAACAGCGAGCAGCGGCTCAAGAGCAAACTCAAATAACACCGAACTGTGTCGGCCATTGTTCTCCTCTTGCCGGTTAATAAGTCTGCATTGTGGTACATTGTAAACCAGGGTCCTTTCCCACTTTTCTGCAGCCACGCATGACTTCTCCCCAAAACGGGCTCTCGTCCAGGCCCTGCCGTCTGTTTATGTAGACTACCACCAGGGCGGCATGGAATGCACCTCCAACACGCTCCGCTCGCACACATCTCAGAGATGAGGAGTCTGCCTCGACCTGCTGATGTGAGCTGTTTGTGTTTTACTTTTACACGGGGGTAAATGTTTTGATTAAAAGGCCGTTACTATTTTGTTAGTCACAATGGCTTTGTAGTGGAGGGGTTTGCTGCCGTGCTGATGGATGGACGGCCGCTCCCTGCCTCCAGTGAGCGGTTGAATGAGAGAGGAGCTGTCATCACCCAGCTGCCGACACTGTTGCCTGAAGAGGGAGAAAGGCAGAGGAGGGAGGGAGGGAGGGAGGGAAGGGAGGAAAAGAGAGCAGGAAGTGGACGAGGGAGCCAGCGGCAGACGATGTGTTGCAGTGGGAGAAGATGTCAGGGAAAGGAGCAGGCCGGGAGAAAGAGAGAACATGTGCGATGGAGGAGAGGAGGTCAGTCTTGGGTGCAGCTCACCTCACACCCCTATCCCAGAAGGCAGTGCAGAGAGGGAGTCTGCATTACGTAAAAGGGGGGAGAGCAGGTGGTGCTGAGAAACACACAAAAGCCTCTCTACGCAGCCTGTGATCATCGGTCCTGCTGGGCTGTTAGAGTCCACGGTTAAATGCTCCAGTGACTCTGGGGTCCCATGACATGATGAAAAGTTTCACAGCATTCAGTAATGGGGAGACTATTACATTGGTTGTTACGGATTGTGTTGGAAGACCACGTCAGAGGATGACGGCATGCCATAAATCTTCAGAACAAAAGGAGTAAATGGGTGAAGCAGCATCTCTCTGAAGGGATGGAGGGGGAATTAATGGGATATATTAAAGATGAGAGACGCAGACTCATAAACAGAGATCGGTGCTGATAGTGACATCAGTGGTGTTTGTTTTCCCGGCATAAGATCAGTTTGTTTCTGCTTGGCTTACAAAGCTAACTGTGAGCCATAAAAACACTAGACTACGTTCAAACAAGTCTAATTACCAGTCTAATTGGACACCTTGATGTTCACTCAACCTGTCATTTAACCTTAATAACCCTAACCCTTTGATGCACATATCAAAAAAAGCAAAGTGGGATAAGCACTGCTAATGAGTTCACATTAAATTAACATGTGACTATAACCACATTTATGTTCACATTTGAGATTCTCTGAAGAGTAATGGTAAAAAGTGTGGTGTAAGTTGCTCAGATGTCTGTAACTGCAAAGCTGCAGGTTATTGGTTTTAAAGCAATCTCACAGTGCCTCCTATTGGTGACTGCTGCAAAGTGCATGTGGTGATAATGCCCACTTATCGTGTTCATTGAAAGAGAAAACAAAATTAAACTAAAGTAATATTTCCCTCTTTAATGACTAAATTGTTTTTGAAGAAAAGTGAAAACTGATTCTGGCTTTTGCCATTGTATGATCTTTATTGAATACCTGTACCACGCTATTGCTTATAACAGCAGAGAGGATGTTAAAATGGAAAAACAGCAGTGGAGTAAATAAAAAAAAAGTTTTATTTTGTCTTTTGTGTCAAGTCAACTCAATTTTCTTTATATAGCCCAAATAATAAATTTGCCTCAAGGGGCTTTACAACACCATCTGACCTTTGACCCTCAATTCAGGTGAAATATCTGCCAAACAACCTCTGGAATGAACCCTCAGAAAGAGTAACATTGGAGGGATTCCTTTTGCATAAGATGTTGTGGAGTCAGATGACAGTTTGGAATCACAAATCACTTCCCCTGAATATACAGTGGGACAAGACAACCTACTACCTGGAGTGTGAATGCTGTTCACTCTTCATCTCACTCTCAACTCAGATTCAATTATAAGTCATGTAACTTCTAAAAGTTTTCTCATTGTCCCTCTATTTTGGGATGATAACAGGAGGCTGGCAGGAAATTTCAATGAGTGAAAGAGAATTATCTGCAGCTGAGCCTCAGTAAGATGAAGAAGCTGTTAGCTAATTTTCAACAAAGCAAACAGAACTAACGTCTGTCACTATCGGGAGTGAGCAGCTGCTTCTAAACCTCAAATGGCACTGAGCAGAGGAGAAACACAGCCGAATATTATTCTCAATGAATGCAGGCTTTTCAGTATGCAACAGTACATGTCATCAATCATTCCTCAAGCATTATTAGCTTTGGTGTTTCATCATAGCAGGGGAGGCAGACAGGATAAACAAAGTGAAAAGGCTGGCTGTCATAGACCTGAACCTGACACCCTGGAGACAGTAACACACAATCCTTTTTACACTCTGTGTGACGTGCATGAAGCACCTACAGCTTCCACCTCATGCCTCGTAGGTGTGACAGGAAGCCACTGTGCAAATATCAATCACGACTTCCATAACTTTGTGATTAAAGACGCTCACACCAAGGCAACCAGGGGGCGTCGAGGCAGCAACCGACACAGCAGGAGCTGAAACACCTCTGCCCCACATTATACTGCAGTATATGATGCTGCTTGCACAGTTCATATACCCCATCGTATATGATATTTTCCAAACTATTAATGAGAAAATACTATACATCTATATTTCAACATACTCTTTCTAGTTAATTGATGTTCAACAGTCTTTTTTTTAATATAGTACACAACACACATTGTTTGTCATTACATACATGCTTTGCTGCCACTTACTATTACTGTTTTTGCACATCTTTACTGGAATCCACATTATTTTCATAATATTCATAACATGTCCAGGTTCTGTTTCAAATATAGTTTTCTCTGATGTATGTTGTTACTGTCTCTTTCTGTAATACACAAAATTACCTCACGGTATCATTAAAGCTTAATTCAATCCAGTCAAATTTAAAGGTTAAACTGTTTACGTGTGTAAATTGGAGAAGCCAGGGATGAAAATAACTCAATGCAGTATTATCACATTAAATTCAAATAAGAAACAACCAAAGATGATGTAATTCACAGAGCGTTTTAAGAGAGAACGGGAACAATATTCGTTATGTTAAAAGTAAATTAACTGCAGCAATACTCATGGCTTATATTCAAAGAATTCTGATCCAATTTTGTTCTTGGGAGGCCATCAGGTGATTTCTTGTTTGTGTGTGTGTGGCCTGCAGAGATTTGGACCAGCTGGTTGTGTGGCCTACAAATGAAGCACATAAGAGTAAACAAGGGCACTTAATTGAAAAAGTACAGTTTAAAAGTTAAATTATTTCCCAGCTCATGCCAGCTGGGCTTCTATGTTGCTTGTAATCCCCCATCTCTCTCCTCTCATTTCTTGTCAGCTCTCTATTGTCCACAATCTGATGCATTTTGGAGTCTGGAGCTTTGATGGTAGAGTGAGTTGTCCATTGTTATGCCAGAGGAAAATTCTGAGTCAAATCCTTTCATGACTGAGACAAAGTTAAACATTGAGTGGTGGATTCCTGAACAGAACACAGATGATTTAGTGAATTGAATTTGTGTTATAACCTTTGAAAACAGTGGTACCCTAAAATTAAAGCAGTTAAATGGAACACAGCCATCATCAATTTTAATATTTATACCCCCCCCCCTTTTTTTTTACAGTGGCATGTCAAGATGTGAAAATGTGTAATATAGATTGTAGAGTGTTATCTTTCAAAAATGATGACGATAATTTTTACTAAATGTAAATGAAGGTCCATATCAATTGTTTTGTCTGATTTTTCTTTCTTAATAAATGTCTCGCAATTCTGTTAATGAACTAAGCTTAATTTCTGGTTTGCTCTATAATTTCCTATAATTTTGCCTTTTTTATTCTTACTACATATTCTTAAGTAAACATACAACATTAATAAATCTATCACTGTAAGAAATAAAAACGATCAGTATGGAGAAACAGCTAACAGCCCGGCTCCTGGAGTGCGGTGAATCGCTCGCCGATGTCACTGATGGATAAATCCCAGGAATGGTAGTGGAGCGCAGATAAGAGCAGAGGTTAGATGAACATGGCTCTCTCCAGAGGTTTGAGATGCTGTCAAAGGGTTTTCTCCTGGATCCCTGTGCTCATAATAACCTCCGTGGTGTTGTGGTCGTACTACGCATACGTTTTTGAGCTATGTCTTTGTAAGTATGAGAAACTGCGCTCGTTTGTTGTGATTTGGATCGTTTTAACTGTGGACATCGCAGATTGCCGCACAGCAGTGTTGACAAAAATTTCGTTATAGACCGAGCAGCTAGCAAACTAGGCGGAAGTGGTTCAGGGTGTGTGCTTTTATTTGGTTGGCGTAACATTTAACCATTAAAAAAAAGTAACGGAAGATTTAATTGATCATTTCCATGAACGCGAAGACGTCAGTGTTAGTCAATACAGAGACGAGCTATTGTTGTATCTCTAAGCTACAACCTGTCAATCTGGCTAGTCGTGTTAGCCGGTTAATGTCGTTCTTCTTTTGATTTAACAAACTATTGTGAGTAGAAACAGTTTCTCTGGCATCCGGCTTGTGGTTTTATTGTTGCTCTGTTCTTGTGTTCACAGTTACACTCACCAACACGTTGGAAAAAGGTGAGTTACACACTTATTTTTTGTGCTATAAGCTAAACAGTAGGGTAAGTTTATTCTCTTGTTGATTTTAAATGATTGTGACTGTTGTTTTGTGATTTCAGTGGCCTATCTTCTGGTATTTCATGTTTGCTTTGTGATGTTTTCCTGGACCTACTGGAAGTCCATATTTACCCCCCCTGCATCACCATGCAAAAAGGTATCCCAAGCTTTTATATAAGTCTGTAACATAAATCAAATCTGGGGATTGATCATGATGCATGTGTGTTGCTCTAGTTTCAGTTGTCATACTCAGACAAGCAAAGGTACGAGATGGAGGAGAGGCCAGATGCTCAGAAACAAATCTTGGTTGAGATTGCAAAGAAACTACCCATCTTTACTCGAGCTCAATCTGGAGGTAAGCTGTCCTGTCGAGTCATTTATATTTATGTATATTTATATAAATCAGGTACTGTATCCACGCTCTGTCTCTCACACATAATCTGTGTGCCTTGAAAGTAAGTAGGCTAGAGCAATTAGCTCTGTGTATGTGCTCCTGAGCATCCCCATCCAGAGTAATCAGCCAATGTATCTCTTTCATTAGTGCTGATTGCTAAGACTAAGTTCTGGGCTGCAGGAAGTAAGTGCAGGGTAAGCTCAGCTCATATGTCGTTCCTTCAACTGGCCATCCTCTTGTCTCTAGCTATCAGGTTCTGCGACCGCTGCCAGGTACTGAAGCCTGACCGCTGTCACCACTGCTCGGTTTGTGAAACGTAAGTCACTCTTTCCCCCTCAATCCATTCATCTGGAGAGATTAGCCTAGGCAAGGGGATATTTGTTGGCCAGGGACGGTTGTGATAATTAGAAGGTGTTGCTTTGTTGGCACACTATCTCTCAGAAAGAATATCCTAATGATCAATCAGAGCCGAGGTTTACCAGAAGGAATCAGCAGAACACTGTCAGAATACTTGTAAGGAAGGTTGTAGACTGGAAAGATTGAAATTAGAGTTGTTTGATGTGAGAAATTGTATTAAAGTATTTACTGCTTTGACACAAAATATGCTGTTCTCTTTAAAGATGTGTCTTGAAGATGGACCATCACTGTCCCTGGTGAGTAGTAACTTAGCCTGTATTTCTGTGTTTGGAGGAATTTATTCATAAACTTTGTTCTGACACCCGAACTTCTTTTTCTTTCAGGGTGAACAACTGTGTGGGCTTTTCCAACTACAAGTTTTTCCTGCTTTTCCTCTCCTACTCCATGCTGTACTGTGTATTCATTGCAGCAACAGTCTTTCAGTATTTCCTCAAATTCTGGGTGGTGAGTGTCATTAGTTTAAATTATTTCTCATGCTCATCATCTGATGAATGGAGTCATATGACAAGTTTGAGTTGCACATAGTCAGCACTATTGCAGTTCCACAGCAATAGAGGACTAAAGCCTCTGTCATGAGTTCTACCTTTTTAAAGCCAATCATTTTTCTCAAGTTTCGAGTTCTCCTGTTTCTCTCTCCCAGGGGGACTTGCCAAATGGGCCTGCAAAGTTCCATGTCCTCTTCCTCATGTTTGTGGCGCTCATGTTCTTCGTCAGTCTCATGTTCCTCTTTGGCTACCACTGTTGGTTGGTGGCCAAAAACAGATCCACTTTAGGTGAGGGTTCACATATTTATCAGAAAACCCCTTCGTTCTGCTCATGAAGCTGATTGAAGCTGAACTCTTGTGTTATGAATGTAGGTCCTTTGTAAAAGTAGATGCGAAGAATTTAAGCATGAGAACATATTCTGACCTACAGTTGTTTTTCCTTTTCTAGAGGCCTTCTCAGCTCCTGTTTTTGTCGGTGGACCAGACAGAAATGGCTTCAATGTCGGTGTACGCCGAAACCTGCAGCAGGTGTTTGGAGAGAATCGGAGACTGTGGTTCATCCCTGTCTTCACAAGGTGAGTATGTATATGATGTATACACAGAATAAAGGATAAAAATAAATATACTTATATTATAATTTACAATATTTTATATATATATATATAATATGTATATTATTTTTGTTAATATTATTTATTGTTTTATATTAATTTGTTCAAACAATATGGTCAGAACAGGTTAAATGTAATACAGGACATGATATTAAAGCACTGGAACTGTTAAATGGGTTTAAAAGTACTTTTAGTATAAAAAACAAACTTTATGAAATGAGCTACTTCCTTCACTTTTGCTACAGGTCACACCACCATTCTTGGCAAAGTCATATCACACCACAGTCACACCAGCATGTTTAGTTTATGTCGCTTAGGGACTTAATGAGTTAAGGTCAAGCATAAAGCTGTACAAGAGTTTAGGGCATTCAAAGTGTTTGTTACACCCATGGGTTCTTGTGGGTTAAAATACAGAAACAGAGAAACCTTACAACATTAATGCCTACAATAATTAAAATAATCAGCTATATAATAAAAATACAGGTAATATGGATAGTTGGTAGGATGGTCAATATAAAGTTGTCTGTCTGCAGATTACAGAGTTTTACATGTAGCAGCATTGGTAAAAATGTAGAATGAGGTATGGGATCACTGGATGTGACAGGCTATGGTTTCTTAACAAGCTTCCATCTTCTTCTTTTGTGCAATGAACATGTCAGCCAAGGAAATGGCCACTACTTCCCCTTGAAGAATCGGAGTTCTGAATCCCAGAATCCCTTATTAGCTAATGAGGACATGTGGGAGGAGTCAGATGATGGCTCTGAGGAAGGAAGTCTGGGTGAGTCACTTTAATTTTGTCATAACATTTTTGTCTAACCTCAGTAAATGTGGTATTTTTAGAATAAATATGGATTTTAAACTTTGGGCTTGATTGATACAACCAGAACAACTGAATTTGAACTTGTGATCAATTTTTTTTTTATTATTCTTTATGTCTAGAGGTGTGTTAGTACTAATTACTAATGTAATTTCAGTTGAATTAAAACTAAATATTAGTAAGAAGAATTGCAAACAAATAAGTAAAGGTGAGTACAAGTCTTGGGTCTCATGTGCTGCCTAATGCATCACCATAATCTTCATAGTCCTGCTAATGAGAATTTTTAGCTATAGTAAATTATGCACTACAAAACTAAAATATAGGAAGCATTATCATCAATGCAAACCCACTAATGTATCTGCCACATTTAGAAAATACCACACCACACATTACAGACGTTGTTGGCACAGCTTACAGAAGTGTACGAAATGATTGTGTATAGCTGTTTTTCCAGATATGACCTTATCATGCAGTCAATTACTCTGTTTATTTTGGACGATTTTCACCTCTCAAATTACTCTGCACTTTAACTTGTGGCGAGGCTGTAAAATTAAGTGGCAAATGCAGTGATCTCTTTAATTTTACTTTACCTCTCAAGCTTGACATGGATTTTCTTCACAGATATATTTTCCAGACCCCACAGTCTTTCAGACAAACGTAACAATGAACAGACATAGTGTAAACCACCTGCATCTGTTTAATTGCTGTTTTTTTGTTGTTGTCCATTGTTGTTCTTTTAAAATATCTTTTCATTTATATAAATTCTGATTCTGATCACACGCTGATATCAAAATATTGTTCAAAGGCTCAGTAGCATAGTAAAATATAATGACATCCCCTTGTTTTATTTGTATTCACTCGATTGATGAGGGTGGGTCCATCTCAATACCCCAAACAACTGCACATGCTTGCGCTCCAACTTATGTTTTCAAATTCCGTAGTCTGGAGGCACCAATCTGACCCTGCACAATGGTTTGCTGCATTTGGATTCCAACCATTATATTCTGCTACCACCTGGTGGTCATATGCAACATAATGTTAACTACTGTTTTTATTTGAATCGGTTACAACAAACACTCTGAAAATGGTGCATGCTGAAATTCCCTTTTCCTTTTCATTCCAGTTGAGGACCAAGACCCCTCTGTTACTATAGAGATGGAGGAATAGTGATGTTAATGTAAGGACAATGTACACAGCCACAGAGGATGTATATTAATATTGCACGCACTGTGTACCACAAGGCGAAAGCATTCCAAGTCATGTGGATGTTCAGACACTCTGAAAAAAATCTGAAGGGGGCCAAACGTGTGGATTGAAACCTGCTTTTGGACTGTCATTGCCACTTTTACCCGAGTGTTTTCCATAATGATGTATAGAGGAACTCAATGGACGACCAGTAGCATCAGCTCTACTCACCTCTCATGGACGACAGTATCAGTTTGATTCGGAAAAAATAACCTCTCAAATATTACCTCACACACAGAAAGACAGCTGCTGTTTACTATACCGTGGGTGGTATGTTTCCCTCTGGTTGATCATCTCAAGGCACTGGCCTCTGTGGGATTATAAATCGTTGGTAATTGGGAAGCTTCTGTCTGGCACTGTACTATTTTATGTGCCTCTGTTTCAGTGTTGGGCTGTGAGTTTTCAGCGTTGCACCTTAGAGCTCGGTCTGCGACCTCACACCCATAATGCTCCAGAGGTCTCTTGTAGTGATTCAGTTGTCTGGCATCTCCCAGTTTGGGTGTGCAGCAAATTAACATAAGATTTTACTTAATTTTTTAATGAACATAAGCATATTAGAATAGCTGACTTAACCTTCGCCTTATTAATATATTTATTCTTGTGTTTTGGGAGTCTGTGTCCCTAAGAATGTATCCAGCTCCCTGCTTGTGAGTAGACTGTGCCAACATTTTGGGCATCTATTTACAAAAGAACCTGTCATATGCTTACAATAGAGTATATCAGCATTAATATTGAGTTCAAATGCCATTTCCAATGTCTGATTAGACTGTTGACAGTAATAAAAAAAACTAACATAACATTTGTGGCTTTGCTTCACAGCTTATTATGTTTGAAAATTAATGCTGAAATCTCAACCAGAGTGTTATGGCAAATTTAATATATTTATCATTTTTCAGTAGAGTCATATCCTGAATATACTGTATATCATGACTTAAATGATGTTGGCTGCATTGCGGATTTAAAAAAATTTAGGGTTTTTTTAGATTTTTTTTTTTATGTCTGGGATGAGCCTACAAGAAATACTGTGATAGATTTTTCAAAATTAATTATCGCAAACTTGTTTTCTACCTTATCAGCCATCCCTTGTACAATTACACTTCTGTGTGGATGCAAAGTGATAGGAAATTGAAGTGAAATCAGCATTAATGGTGGGTACAAAATCATACATGGGGACATAGGTTCTTCTATGTCTGTTTTCACTTTTGATCTTTTTAAACATGCAGATAACTGTACGTGTATATAATGCCCGATCCTCATCCACTGGTTGGTAGAGGTTAGCAGTCCTCTGCAATATGATGCTCTAAATTTTTTCTACCTGTGTTTATGTATTATGAAATTTTTAATGAGACAGATTCTCTTCATCTTGACTGTTTGGTTTATGGACTTGTGTATTTAACCAGAAAACCATTTCTGCTGATTGAGTCCACCCATTTATTCTGTATGGGTAAAAAGTTGGGCCTTTATCAAACCTTGATGCTGTTTCATCTTGACACTTTAGCTTGCTTCATCAGATCTGTTTTTCTACTATGTTGGGTAAGCCAAATGAAATGCTGCTCATTTCTGAGAAATAGGTAACACAACATACATAACTCATTTATTGATTCAAACTGTGTCGTTTCTATCTGAGGTATGATTCAGTGTTTGAAAGCATGTATAAAACCAGATGTGGATGTTGAGTGTTTCATGTAGTCTTGTGTCTATTTATTGTAATAATGTTTACCGATTCATAACTGCTGCAGGCAGTGTCTGTATATTTTGCTCCATCAAGTGACACTTAAAATAAACTATTGAAGCGATGTGCTTTTATCAAATAGTAGGATATTTATAACATGAGAAGATGACAAATTATACCCAGTTTGCAGACAGGAGTTCAATAATGCTAGAGCACATGCAGTATGGTCCCTTTTGAATTGTCTTTTGAGTATGTGACTGTGTTTCTTCCCTTTTTCAACACCTCTGAACCACCAAAAGTACTGAAACTTTCATTTGCTGTTCTGTCTGTTAACAAATATAAAGTCTTTATTTTCCATCTGTTGTTGTAACATGCAAAATAAAATGATCCAAGCTGAACTCTTAATATGCTTCGGTGTTGTTTTCTGTCCTTAGCATGATTATACACAGCAAAAACACATTATAATAAATACCATTCATCAGATTAATAATAATTTTCCATCACTTTAGGAACTTTGGAGATAAAGTAGCAGTATTTGGCACAACAAGGAGAACATGACATACATTTAAATAAACGAGACAAAATATACTGAAAGCAATTTGCAGATCATGTTCCTCAGGTTGTCCTCGGTTTAGTCAGTGCCAAAGTACCTTTGTCCAAAATGTGTCGGGGCCACTGGATGAACCTCTGTGGTCAAGATGGTGATATCTGGGAACTCCTGGATTATAGATTTGGCTCCTAGGAGAGAAGCAAAATGTATTACGTTTTGGATGGAGCGTTGAAAGTACAATAGGATTACTGCTCCTGTTAGGAATTAGTAGAAATGGTTGTTGAAAGTTATGCAAAAGCAGTTTGAGGAACAAAAAGGCAAAGTCAAACTTATTGTCTGTAGTGTAGTTCTGAAGTGCTAAGCATTTTTAACTGGCCCTAACTTGGCTATACTGTATACATATAGCTGAGCCCAAGTCAAGTAAATTTTAAGTATAAAGCACAAATCACCACAAGGGGCTTTACAAAGAAATGTGAGGAAGAGAGCAGCAGAGGAAGCCTTTTGGCAGATGCAAAAATACTTTTATCAAGACTGTTCCAAAACCATTTCCAAAGATAGATTTGCAAACATGGACGAGACATGAATTCATATTTATTTAATTATTAATGAAAATAACGGCAATGGCTGGCGTACTAATTCCTTAAATGTGTTTGCATGCTATCATTATCTTCTCAGCATGCCATCACTAAAACACTTTCTTGGTTTGTGTTGGGGTTGGTTTGACAGGAAGGTCTGTGATGTTACTAAAATCAACATGTTTCATCCTCTTAGGAGCATCAAAAGACTTAGAACATTTTATGATAACATATCCTTCAGATTTTGATATTTCTAGTGTTAAAGTGAAAAATTTATTTTGATGAGGACACTATTAGAAAGGTTAAGGGATTGAAAAAACCCCAACTAAAAACAATAGAAATCCTCTGGGACACTATGAATATCCACATGAAATGTCAGGGCAATCTGTCCACAAATTACCCCATAATTTCCAATAGTCCTTACAAGGGGGATTTGTCCAGGACAATCCTATTTTTGGTCCAATTTAAAAATAATTTGCTTTGGTTGCTCATTGAAAACCATTGTTGGCTGACCTGCTGAGCAGATCAGCAATGTTATTGAACAGCAATGTGGTTACCAGCAGCCTATTGTATGATGACAATGATACAGCAGGACCAGGACTGGAGAGTAGATTGGAGACTAACTGTATGATCTGGTGGGTAAACAAAAGTGAATCTGTGATGAGCTGCGGTTGCAGTGAACTGGCTGTGGTGGTGTACCGTGAGGTGTGGAGAAGAGGCTGAGGAGGATGATGTGTCTGGGCTGGACTCCATGCTCTATCAGCACTCTCACTGCCTCAATCACAGTGTTCCCTGTACCTGCAGACACAAAACATTTAAAGGTTTGACAATGTCACCTTATTCACAGAGACAAAAACGAAGCGTTAATCTAAAAATTACTTTTTAATATTAAAGCATAATTTTACTGCTTATATAAAGTATAAAGGTAGTGATCTGTGTGCTGAGTGATCTGCCAGAGGCACTTAAGGAAAAATGTTAGCATGCATCAGTGTAACCATATGTTCCATCATTTTTATCTTTCATCATAATAAAACATCCAACCTGGCCCTGTCGCATCATATTTTTTCAAAAACTGTGAGCAGAAAAATGCTGCTTTATGACATTGGGAAACCAGGGTTATTAAGATACTATTTTTGTTGGCCCTCATTATGTTATTCAGCAGCTTGGTGGCTATCTCCCAGGCAGCGTATAATTTTCCCCATGAGAGCTATAATTATCAGAACAGTGTGAATGGGCCGGTATGATGTGGAATTGCAGACATGGTGGTGAAGGTCAACTCAAGGCAGATTTCTCAAAATGAATAAATACATGAAACCGTTTTTACATTTGCACTAAAATAGACATCTCTTGACATTTACGTGCTTCTGAGGGCGGTAAGCTGGAGTCATCAGGGAGATAAACTGCGCTCAGGCGTTTGTTACTTACTAAGGATGGGGTACATGAGCAGCACTTTTCTTCTGTACACATCTGGAGGGAATTTGGCATAGTAGACCTTGGCTTTCTGTGTCTCTTCATCACTCTGGATGAGGATCTTGCCGATCCGGATGGAGCGGCAGCAGTCCCGGAGACCCTGCTCCATGGCTTCACCTGTGGGGAGACGCATAGGACAGAACTGGGAATTACATATTGTCTTTTTTTTAATGCATACTATATTTTTTTGTTTGGCGCCAGTGTGCAAGCGTTACTTTTTTCATCAATGCCAATTTCCAATAGCCTTGATGTACGTATACTATATTGTAACTTTTGGAATGAGACACACCAAAACCTATGTCTGACAAAATCTTGGGAGTTTTTACACAATTACCGAATACATTGTAGGAATACATTGTGTATAGTTGCGTTATTTTACATCCATAGAACACACCAGACACACCATTAGAGAGGGAGGTATTAAAGTTAGAGTAGCCTGGATGTGCCAATCTGAAGATCAAACGCAAACTGCTGCTTTTCTGTGATGCTGTCGTGTCACAGAGAGTGGGACAGCAGTTTATCCTGACACGCTGATAACAATCAGTCTACAAGGACGCATGTCAACATGTCACCACTGTGTGAACTTGCATAGAAAACAATAGGCGCAGGTGTTTTGACTTGCATAAAGATATCTTTTCTAGTCATACAACACAAGCCAGCATTCACCCATTCGCTGACATATTCATACACTAGTGGCAGAGGCTGCCATGCAAGGTGCCACTACCACCTGCTCATCTGAAGACACTCAGGAGCAAATTAAGGTTCGTTTCTACACAAAGACTTCAGGGTCCAGGGATCGAACCACCGGCCTTCTGATTAGTGGATAACCACTCTACCTCCTGCTTTAAAAAGTACATCACTGTACCTATCTCAAGGTCCACATTTCCTGTAGTATTCAAATGATCAATCATTTTCACTGAGAGAAAAAAACTGAGTGCTGATAAAAAAGCCTATGATTCAGGGCACACAATAGGCTGACCTGAGGAATATGTGCAGAACAGAAAGTACAGCACAAGTGCACAGTCGACACAAATCACTTATGCACAGAAGACATAGTACATGCACTTACAAAAGAAAGACTCTAATTTGGTAGGTGAGCTACAGCAGGTTTAACTTACCACTCCTCATTATGCTGACTCCACAGTTGCCTCTTTCAAACTTGACACCTTCATACTTGTACCCTGAGGGGAAAAAATGAAGTGGGAACATTCACAAATGTAGCTGTAGCTTCTGAATAGGCTCACTATATAGTCATAATGCTGGAGGTAAAACGCTGGATGGGAACCTTTCACTTATTTTTGCATTTACATAATCAGAATTGGTCGGCTCTGCCCCGCTTGATCCAACCTATACATCTAAACTTTGTCACCAGAGGAAGAGATCCTCACCTGTTGGCGTGGTCACGGTGCACTCTGAGTAGGGCAGCTGATTCAAGCCCTCTTCAACTACTAGTCTGATCTGTCGTTGGAGAAAGAAGAAGCTTACAGTTTGTAGCTCATAAACGAGCACACACAAAAAGTATATAGGTCATGATCTTACCAGTCGATCTGCACAAAACACGAAGTCTCCTCTACTGGTCGTCCTGAAAATATAAACATTTGATTAGATAGTTCATTATGTATCTTTCACTCAAGATGCCCACTTTCCTGTTATCATACTAAATGTATGGTATTGGCTGATACTGGGCACTGATCCTATAACTGTGAACTCTTTCAATCTAAAATCTTTACAACACTGTGTAGAACTTATTGGGATCATTCCTCCGTGATTTGTGAAGATAAAATGAGGCTGTAACTTCACAAAACCAATATTCTTTTGATGCTTGTGCAAACATTTCATTATATCATTCTGGAGGGTTTATAAAATAGTATAGTTGAAATTATTATTACAGTAACTAAGAAACAGTATCCCCTGCCCGCAACATCCAGTTTCCTTTAATTTCCTGTTCAAAAAGCTTTCAGGTTGGACATTCATTTTACTGCCTTGGCAGTATCAGCTTGTTCTAGATCTGCTATGAAGCCATATGATGCTCCCACTGAGCGACTTATTTGAACTACATCATTACATCAAATGGAAATATTCAAGGTGTCTTAAAGAAATCCTCCAATATTCAGCCCGATATATTTGGTATCGTTGTAAACTTTGGGACATCCATTAGAAACAGAAATTGAAATAAAGACCTGTGGGTTTGAAGGATGTTTGGCTGCACAGCATGAGTTAGCACTGACTGTCCCACTGGCAAAACAGTGGGACTGAAGAGGTTATTGATGACGTACCTTGTATGACCAATACTAGAGCTTCATTAGGTCAGTAATGGCGCTTATAGGTATGTCACTAGTCACTAGACTACACAACCCAGTAAATATATGGATTATTCAAAATTAGGGCCAGAAGACAAATCAATATACAGTATATTTAATACAATTATATGAGACTAGGATATTAGTGATGATAGGTTGAATGTTGGCTTTTCCTAGAATAAAAGGGTGGCTAAATATTAAGTGACAAAAATTGAAATGAGCAATCAATCAAAGCTTCTTCTGCTTTGCAATCAGACTATTGATAATATTTTCCAACTACACACTCAGTTTAGATGCATGTTTTGTCTTGATATTGAACTTATTGTGAGCCCTTTCATATGTCATCTCTTCGCACCACAGCCAGCAGATTTGTTGTGCTCTGTATGTGAAGACAGAAGAGTGGGGACTCACTTGTCTCTGATTATAGTCTGTAATTCACGGATCTGGTCATTGAGGGGGAGCAGTTTGAGCTGAGGTCCCAGGTGGTCTTGGCTGACAGGCTGTATGGTGGCATCACTGGGCTCAGACAGCACTGCAGCCACACTGCTGCTGCTGCTGCTACTGCTGCTGGTGGTGCTGCTGTTTGCAAACCGGACTTGCTTCATTGGGTGCTCCTGGCCACTGTTGACACTGTTCAGCTGCTGATTGTGGCATGGCATCCTGACTACGAGATTAAGGGTCTTCTCTTTAAAACTATGCTAAAGCCAGATGGCGTGTTCTTGACCGAGCGACCCACTTACTTGCCCGACAAAGACAACGTGCTCTTCCTTTAGCTTCGTCTGCTATTTTGAAGTGAAAATCTCCTAATCACGCGGCTAACTTTTCCTCGCAGACGTAGCACATTAACACCACATTCACAAACCTTTAAATACTCAAACAGGCCGTGTTAAAATCAAGCCAGTAGCTGATATATCCACAAAAATAGAGAGTCAAGTAAGGCAGCTCGCTTGCTAGCGCTGACAGTGACAAGCCGGATGTGACGTCGCCGGCGTGTTGACAAACCGCCTTCCTCTTTCGTCAACATGGCGCCGATGTTGGTACCGCTGAAATGCGGCTTTCACTTCCAAAGACGTAAAATAGCGCTTCTCCTTCGACAGACGAGCTCGTATCACATTTGGAATAAAAGTCGCGGTGAAAACGGGACGGAGTCTAAAAGCCATAGCACATATCTGGTGAGTGAGGGGTCGTGTGGTTGGAGAGGACACAGTGTTTTTGGTCTGTCACCACACAAGGACAGAGATGGAAAGTGTCTCTAACTTTGAGAGGAGTTAGGTTACATGATTTACTCACTGTCGCTTATTTGTTTACAAGTGTCGTCGATGTCATGTTAATATAATGTTAGCCAATTAGCTGTCTAACTTGGTGTTTAACAACAGCTAGCTAACTGGCTAACTTAGTTGAAGTAGTTGCGTTATCTGCGTCCACATCATCGTTATTGACCATCATTGTCAATGGTTATAATATAACCTGCGTTTATCACTTAGATTTGACTGTAAGCCAAGTCTATATCACAATTGCCACTGTGTACAAAAATCAATAATTGCTATGCTAAACCTGTAGCATGTCAGTATCAGAGTCACGTGTTGTAACTGGGTAGAGACAGACAGTAAACGTTAGATAAGGCTGGTTGTCCCACCCAGAGGACCTCATGTTACTGTCATCGTTAATAGCCTCTTATTTATAATTATTTGAAAGTATTACTTTTCAGCAAGCACCAGTTCGTGATTTGATACAACTAATGTAGTTCAGTACAGCAGTCCTGCCATAAATGCTACTTTCATAAAGATTATAATCTTGGGGAAAGGCAAAAAGGGGTTTCTAATATTTTGTCCTCCCCATTTATATCAGTGAGGTCACTGCATTAGTTTGGTAACTGAGTGTATTTAATGTGGAGAGTTAAAGCTATTCCAGTTAGAGTTTTTGTGATGTAAGCTCAGTTTACATATAAATCAAACATGTACAATTAATATATGAACTAATATGTATGGCATTCGTGTAATTAAATAAACATGTAAAATTACTGTGCATATCAAATTATACTTTTTTTCAAATGTGTTGTTTATTTTGTATTTGATTATTTTGTATTTCATTTCATCATAGATAAAGATTATAGTGTCCTCAAGGAAATAAAGCCATCCAATATTGCCCTACACATATCAACAATAAAGATATGCCTTTTGTAAAAGTCTTAGTATAAATGCAGGTGCAGGATAAGTTCAAGCTTAGAGTCTTTTTTTCACAGGTTCTCAAAAAGTGATGTAAAGTAAACCATTTCTGAACATCAAGCTCAGAAAAGCTCTGAACTCGTAATGTTTTTATTGATTTCATGTTAATTAAAATAAATTCTGTTAGTGACAAATATTTATGGTAAAAAAAATCAATAGCTGGAAGCTTCTGAAACCAGTCCTGCAGCTTAACCAGCTTCTCCTCTGCCCACATATTTGTTCAGTATGTCCCCAACCCTTGTCTAACCTTTGAACTCTGACTTCAAACAGTGTGCATTTTGGTGCAAACACACATGAAAGGAAATGCAGTGTAGTGATTGTTCATTTGTATATGTAGTTAAATGTGGTGGCAGGTTGTTTCACCTTTTTTGTGGATGTTTTGTTTGCTTTGTTGCTCCTTACTTGGTGTGTCTGAATATTGGAACATCCATGAAAATTCATCTCCAGGAAATTAGAAACATCAGTCAAATAAGACATGCCATATGTTTCAGCTGAGTTCCCCTCCACACCTACGAACAGCAACATGGAGTACAAGCAGGAGCGAAAACACTCGGCAGATTTTGGAGGCAGCAAAAGTAAGTGTGCTTGAGAAATAATCGGAAATCAGTGTTTGTAGACATAGAAGCAACAATAACATTGTACAATGTTTTTTGCAGCATTTGCAGATCACAGACAAAAGAACATGTTGGCACGGAAATGCAGGAGGAGGGCTAAATGCAGATCCAAAAAATGTGGTGAGTACAGTACCTTCTTTTAGTTTTACCACATTGAAACTGCTTGAGACTCCGTGCTGCTATTTTTAAGAACAATTTTCCATGTGCACACTAAACAAATTGCAAATTTGCAGACTATCTTCGGTATTGATTAGTCTATTAACTGTTTTCCTTATCTGTTTCTCTCGTATATCTTTTCCCAAGCTACCAAAGCTGAAGGTGGGGTCTTTGCTGAGATCTGTGCTTATTAGGCCAGAGTCTTTGGGCTTTGGTGTCCTGATGGGACATGGGGTCATTCTTTGTGCTTATATAACATATAAGATTTCTAAGGCTGATTATACTGATATGTGTATTGAGGTGTTTTAATAAAATATGACATAGGTTTGAAATATCATCATTACTTCCTTTATACTCTTTTAAAATTCCTTAACTCATATGACTGCTGACTGTCTGATTGGTGAGAATTTTTGCATCTAAAATTTTAGTTATGGGCCAGAAACATTTGAGAAAACCTTGACTAATTAATTTACTTTATTTACTGGTAATCTCTTTGTCTTAACATGATCAATTTGTGCAGCATTTGTTAAATGCCAAACTTTTTGAACTATTTGTTAACTAAATACATTTTTCTACATTGGATATGTTTGGTATATAAATTTAACAATCTTTACTTGTGTTGTATTTTTAGATATTGAAAAAACCTGTAAGGAAGTTAGCCTAACAGACTGTTATTATACATTAACTGGTCTCCTTCACATGTGGTACAGGGACCAGTTGTGCATTCAACTGTTAATGTTAATCCTCTCTCTGCAGTGTCACGTATTGCACGATTGTATTTGATTAAAGGCAGGTGTTGGGCACAATTTCACTGTAATTTGCTTGGAGGTGCTGCTGTATGGCACTGCCACCATATTGAGTGGATTAGAGGAATTATTGCATATTCTTTGGCCTGCAGAGAGTCCCTGCGGCAGGTGTGTGGTGGAGCGTGGGTAAACAGCCATGTTGGCACCAGTGCACTCTCAAACTCAGGTGGGATGACAGCCCAGGTGTCTCCTGGGACTTGTAGTGTCAGGCTGGATCCCCAGGTCCACCTGGAGACTCTGCTGTCATTGCTGCTCCCAGATCCTCCCAAGGGACTCCTGTTGACATTTGATGTTCCATGTGTCTGCCCAGAGAGCCATCTTTAGGCTATTGTGATTGCCACACTGAACTCAAAATACAAGTTAGTTTATGTATAGGAAAATATAAAGCAGGTAGAAAGTTAACACTGTAGTATAGTAGTAAAGTGAATACGCTTTTACCCATGTAACCTGTAATTACAGGAAAGTGCTCAGGGTGCAATGATTTAAGAAGAGCCTTTGCTTTTGTTTTCTTCTCCACAGCTGAAGGAGGTGAATTCAACCCAGATCCTGTCTGCAATGCTGTCTTATGTGTGGCCAAAGAATAGACCAGACCTGCGGGCCCGTGTTGCCATTTCTCTAGGCCTGCTCGCTGGAGCCAAGGTCAGTTTACAGACAATGACATGGGTATTAAAGTGGATTTCATTCCTTTTTTGCTTCTGTTATTTTTTGTCATATAAAGAAAATTTGATCTCATTAATTGGCGCTAAGCAGCATTATTTATGCATACTCCGCAAGCAAAGATTATCCAGCCACTTAACATGGAGAAAGAGGCTCCAGTCCCTGTTTCATATTTATTCTTGGTGACACAGAGTCTTACTTCTGCTTTCTGCATTGTTGGCTTCACTTTCTTTTTTTGTAACTTTCTAACAATAGCTAATGCTGTTCCTGATTACATTAGAACCTGTTTTCTCTCAAATAGATAGATGGATAAATAGATGTACTTTATTTGTCCCAAACTGGGAAATTCTTAAATACAACCTGGCCAAGCTGCAAGATTGAGACAAGATGCTTTTACGAGATATACTCAGTTACAAGCTTGTTGTTTATTAGTTTAGGTTAAATTCACTTGTCATGTCTTTATTAAAAATACATCATAATGGCGTTTAATTGAGAGTATTTAAATACTGAAACAGCTAAGACAGGAGAAACAGAGACAGAATGACCAGAGCAATGAACTAAGGTGACTAAACCAAGAAGAAAAACAGACCTGTGTTGATGCTGCTCACAATCTTTTTCCTGATGCTTTTGACAGTGTTACATGTAAAACACATGGACTCTTCCTACGTGTAAAATGATTGTCGACAATCCTGCCATTAATGAAGCTGAGGCAATGTTGGTTTTCTTAAGGGTGGTAAATAAACAATACATATAATAACAACAACAATAACAATTCACGCAACTGATTGCTGAGATTCAGATCCTCTCTTTCAGCTGGGCTTCATGGTGAAAAGCAACTCTACCTTCACTGTGAAACTCAGTGAAAGAGACAAGTGACATTCCAAGGTTGCTGCTGACGTCAATTAAACCCACAAGATTATAAAGAGGTCAATTTTTCAAGTTCATACAGTCTTCAAAATGAGTGTCAGGAATCAAGAATGTTAAATTAACAATTTTGAGAAGTCAGAACACTTCAGAACTGGTGATGTGGTGAGTTTACGTTCCTGTCAAGATGCTCTGATATCCAGGTGCTGAGATGCTATGCCAAAAGTGAATTTATTCAGATGGGCCTTTTATGAGCAGTGATCACTGCCCCCAACCTATTGCTTCACATGCAATTGAAAAGAGTAGCCAGTGTTTCTAGTGAAAGAGAAGTCAACAGGTTTGAACATTTCATTGGTTTGTTGTTAATGGAGGCACATTATGGTTTCTGAATGGCTGTAACTGGCTGTTGAATCTTTTCAGGATCAACTGTCACCTGTAATCATGGCTTTACAAATTGCTTATGTCAGCCTGTTGATCTTGAGAAGGTTGATAATTTTGAAAATGGCCTTCAGTGATGCTCTTTTATAAGTGTAGACAAGTACAGTGGTACAGAAATTTAGTAAAGGCCAAATAACATGAAAGCATTGATCTAATTTGTTAAAATATTCTATCTATCTATCTATCTATCTATCTATCTATCTATCTATCTATCTATCTATCTACCTATCTACCTATCTACCTGTACAGTTTGTATTTAAAACAGATACCAACTTTTAATAATTATTTGCAAGCATCAATCAGTGCGTGATGTATTTCCTCTTCCTTTGTTGATGGTCTCTAATTTACACCCTGGAAAACAATCACAAATTCACAGCTCCTAAATAAGCATGCACTGCTGCCGCTCAGCATGGCTGTGTGTGTGTGTGTGTACTAAGGACGGAGGGAACACACACATGCAGTCCAATCTTCTCCTGTTTTCCTGCTTGGCTGGAGTTAGCCTCAATTTCTCCAGTTTGTCTGTTTGAACTGAAACCACCAGCAGTGTGGAGGCAATTTTTAAATCAACTGAATAATTATGTGGTTACAGTGAATCACACCTCTGCACTCTGCAATATCAGTGACATTTTCATTTCAAATAACTGATTATATAGAAGCTCTTGTTATCGTTGGCCTCAGATGAAGCCCTCTGTGTATGTGCGTGTATGTGCGTGTATGTGTGTGTGTGTGTGTGTGTGTGTGTCATACTATAAGCTTAAGCTAATTCTTCATAGCCTGAAGCCCCTTCTCCACTACTTGACAAAATATCTCTATTATGAGATGATATATCTCCAGGTACAGATTGACATGGTGTTGATTTAATCTCCAGTTGGCCATTACTGGATTGAAAGACCACATTCAACCTTATCATGTATTAGTGGTAAAATTGAGGACATGTTTTGGACCTGTGATAATAGCTCAGGCTATTTTTGTGTCATGTTCTGTTGTCTTGGTAGCAAAGATATTGTTTTTCCTTGAGGGACCCAGAGGACGTCTATTGTCTGATTATAATACCCAAGTGTATTAAACGAGAACCCTGGAGATGTAGCTTTTGCAGTATGAATGGTGAATTATTATGTGTCCTTTGACATTCGCAAGGTCACCGTGGTTTTTTTTATTTATTTTTTAATTCTCTTTTATATAATTGTTGCTATCAAAATTATATCATGCAAAATTTGACAGTAGTAAAAGAACAAAAAGAAAAGTAAAAAAAAAAAAGCCCTCCCCTGTGTTCGGGGTTGAGAGGTTCAAATGAAATGGGTTTCAAATGAAAATGCTCCGCGGTGCACTGCTGTGTTCTCTGGCTGTCCTAATGCGCAGCGGACCGCCTAGCCTGAGTCACACAGCTGTCCCTGTGCTTTTAATTAGCCCTAATAACCATTTCAATTCCATTAGCAGGAAGCACCAGCCACCTCTCCAGCACCAGCACAGCCAGTCATGAAGAATGCACACACACACACACACATACACTTGCACACAGCATATATACATGTATACATACTAACATATATACATACATATCCTTGAATCTGCTTGAATAGGTACTGCTGGATTTACTGCCTAACAATAGCGGAAATCCATCTTTCCTAGTACGAGCGGTGTATATATGGCGCATAAATAGAGAGGCACTACAGAGGACTAGAAAAATGGCACTGGACTATATTGAACATATGTCTGTCTAATAGGCTATTTGAAACTGTTTCCTCTCCCCCCCCCCCCCCTTCCCTCCTCTTCTCTGAATATTTCCTCCCTCCCTCTCTGCCTTCCCAGATCACCAATGTGATGGTGCCCTTCATGTTTAAGTATGCAGTGGACGAGCTTAACCAGATGTCGGGACACATGCTGAACCTGAATGACGCGCCAAGCACTGTGGCTACCATGGCAACGGCCGTGCTGATTGGCTGTGAGTCCCAGACTTGTATTGCACTGACAGGTGCCGCGCTCATCAGAGGGGACTGTGGGACTGCCTATTATCTACAGGCTGACCTTTCCCAACACATTCATATCAATGCCACTCCGCAACCTCTGCCGCTCCCTGACATTATTTACATTATGTGCTCCGTTGTGCGCCTGAGCTCACTTCTATCAGTCCACGCCACTCTCTTGTGAGTGCTGACGACTTTTCATATGATACCTGTGTGCTCCCAAGGCAAACAGAGTTGGATACATTTCTAAAGCAGTGGGGAAGAAATTGCTAATGCCCTTTTTGAAAATGGTTAGATATTTTTTTGTGTGTTATGCAAAGGCCAGGGATGTTTCTTTCAATCCTTCTCTTGAGAGCACCTCCCTTTTTTCTCCTTTTTGTCCAAATGGGCCTTGTGAATACAAGACGGGTCAGCGGTGACATGTAGTGCGAATGTGAAGTTCCTTCCTGATTAGAGGGTTTTCTTTTGGTGAGCTACTGATGAAAAGCAAAAATAGAAAAATAAATATTGTGAACCTGACACCCTCCACAAGTCACTCTGGCCTTGAGTGAGATCAGCTTGGATGCAACGTACACTTAGCCCTGTAGCCACTTATTTTAATGAGCCCACTTAGGTCTTACACACTAATGCTGCCTTTGGAATAATTGGAGCACATGAACAGGGCTCCAGACAGGACGAATTAAGATGACGAGAAAGAATGAAGTGCTTGCTCTTAAAGAAAGAAATTGTATTTTTTGTTCCCTCTTTGTGACACTCGTGGCCCGATACTTGGAGCCCGCGGTGACGAGTGTAATTTGGCTGAAAGGGTTGCACAGTGCTCATCCTACCTTGTCAGATGTGGACACATTGTTCATTAGATGAGCATTCCTATTTAACGCCACATTACAGCCCCATGAAGACCAGCAGACAGAGCGATTATTACCCCGACTTTGGTCTCAGCAGACAAGTCCTGTATTCACACAACTGGTTGAAATCGCCACAGGAAGGCCACATGTCATTCAAACACAGACTATTATTAATTTGTGACAGTCATGCTAGCCATCGACTGGTGTAACAGTTGATGAGGGGTGTAAAGGATCAAATAACTGACTGTCTTGGAATTGGATCTGTGATTTATTGATTTCATAAATGCATATCAGGTAGATTCCTTTAATAAAAACTGGAAAAATATGCAATAATAAAAATGCCTGAAAGAAAGGCTACGTTGCTCGAATCCACCCTCATTATACAGATCAGTCAGAGAGAGTTAAGACTCAGACAGTGGTGAAATAAGCCCGTTCATTGGCAACTCATAGTCACATCTTTTCATGACACTCTTATTAAAAGCACCTCCCCCTCTGCTAGTATTCTGCTCACACATGTAGCCTGCTCCCTGCCACACACACACTGAGCACTCTTGTGTACACTCAGATACCCTCCCTTCCCTCAGTCTGCAGTGTGCTGGCCTGTCATAGTAGTGAGGCTTCAGACAGCATCCTGCTTTGTAATTACAGAGGCTTGGGCAGGCTGCTGCTGTAGCACTGCAGTGCTTGCAGACCAGAGATGATGTGAAAAACCTGCCCCGCCACCTCATACAAGCCGTCACTTGAAGGCAGGTGACACGCCTCCACCCTGTCTAGTCTCAACTGTCTCAGCACTGTATTACATCTTACAAGACAGGAAAGGTAGGGGTCAGATTCTTGTTTTGCTGCCTCATATCATTTTAGAAGTACATAGCAGTCCTCAGTGTTTAGGATGGGGATATATTCTCACTCGATAAGCCCGGCCCCGCTGTCTGAACCCCCCTGCTTTTCACAGCAGGTGTGCTAAACTCTCCGTCTCCCCCGCTTATCCCAGATGGTGTGTCACGGGCTTGTGCAGCCCTCTTCAACGAGCTGAGGAACACTGTGTTCGGCAAGGTGGCCCAGAGCTCCATCCGACGCATCGCCAAGAACGTCTTCCTGCACTTGCACAATCTGGATCTAGGTTTCCATCTCAGCCGCCAGACAGGAGCGCTGTCCAAGGCCATCGACCGCGGCACGCGGGGCATCTCGTTTGTCCTCAGTGCACTCGTCTTCAATCTTGGACCCACAGTCTTCGAGATGGGCCTCGTCAGCGCCATTTTGGTGAGTCTTGCAGTGACATCAACACACACAAATACTAATTATGGTAATCATTATTATTGTCGGATACTACTAGAAACACTGCTTACAGTTTTCAGGCTTTTATTTTCTGTTGCTGCTACTGTTTCAGTCCTTAATGTTAGCTCAAAACCTTCCATCACCTTGACACTCTTCACAGCAGATTGTCCGGAAATTAATTTCGGGGATATTGTCTCATTTACATTCTAAATGGAATATGAATCCCCATGAACTTTGGTGGCAACACAGAGCCCATTAGTGCCAATGATGAATCCCAAAGCTTTGTAGCAGCTTAATGTCCTCCTGTGGAGTATGCCCTGAACAGATGCCCCCCTCCTTGGCCACCACTGAAAGAACGGCTCGTCTATAGCGTCTCACTATTATTCCACTCTGGACCATAATGTCAGCTTGCCTGTAATGAGGGCAGACTCCATTGCCCAAATAGCTAAAGCATTAGCACGATTAGTCCTTGTAGTTTCCCCTCCATTTGTAACACTCAATTTCATAGTGGAATGGTCAAAAACAGTACGTTCTCAAAATGCCTTGTGACGCCAACGTGCCAGGGTCTGATGTGGTCACCTGACTTTACATCATAAGTGTTGCGTCACTGCACCTGAAAGGTCCTTTGGTTTGACTGTACTTTTCTCTTCCGCAGTATTACAAGTGTGGTGGACAGTTTGCAGCAGTGGCCTTGGGAACCTTATCAGCATACACCATCTTCACCATACTCCTCACTCAGTGGAGGTAACAAAGAGGATGTTAGTGCTAGTCTTGTGTCTGTCCGCTGTTATGGTCACACGAAATTGATTCGGTGAATAGTTCTGCAGCTCTCTGTGCTGACAGTAACAATGTTCACTCGTAGGTTGAAATACTGTATGTACTTAGGAAAGTGCCTACATGATTGTGAATCTATCTGTGCACACAGGACTCGCTTCCGGATAGAAATGAACAAAGCAGACAATGAAGCCGGCAACGCAGCTATTGACTCCCTCCTTAACTATGAGACCGTTAAGGTGAGATCCAACCCCCCACACAACCACCCTCCTCATCCCCACCTCCTTCTCTTCGTCAATCATTCCCTTTTATCGCCTCCTTTCTAGTCTTTTTCTTCTCTTCACTTAAGCCGACCATATTGACATGAACAAATATTTACTCTGCTTTGGTAATGGCATGGTTGCCACTGTCAGGATTTGCCTTTTAATCAAAGACGATTTCTCTCTCTCTCTCTCGCTCTTGCTCTCTCTCGCTCTCTCTCTCACTCTCTCTTTGCCTCTCACCACTTTCACTCACAAAAATACATGTCATAAAAAGTGCAAGTTAAACACTAAAGTCAATATTATCTTTCTGAGTGAGAGGAGTGGAATTTATGGCTGTAAGAACTGGAAGTCACTGCCTATCTCTACTATAGGTTTACTTAAAGGTTATCATATTCCCGCTAGTTATTACAGAGCAGTGTCACACCAACATAAGCCCACAGACCCAGGTTGGGAGTGCAGTCGTGGAACCTTTTTATGTAGTGATTTAGTGTCATGAGAGATTTCAAATCTCCATATGCAGTAATATGATTGTCATTGTCAAGAGACAATAAGGTTCATTTATAAATATACTGAGTCCATATTTTTGAGTATTATTTAGCTGCTGACAGTCTGAAATTCAGGATGAACTTCATATCTAGTAAATTAATTGCAAAAGTTCCTCTTCTGATGCTTTTCACAATATGTGACCCGATACAGTCACATTGTAACCATTAAAACTGAGGTATTGATCAATAGCAACGAGGGCTGGTCAACAATTCAATATTATTGATTACTGTCTCTGTATATAATTGTATTTTAATGAAATTCTCATATCAGGATACTGTTGTTCTGTTTTCATGCCTGAAGAGATGACACCAAGACCAACAACCCATAACTATAAGATATTCAGTGTACTATCATGAAAGACAGAGAAAAGCAGCAAATCCTCATAGTTGCTTGAAAGATTACTTCAGAGACAAAATAGTTGTCAATTTGTTTTCTGTTGCTTAACTCTTTTCAGTTCTATATTGACCATTCAAACAGACAGTTGACAAACACATCATTTTCTTGAGTTTCATTTGGCTCATATTTAAAATCTTGCACCATTTCACCATTTTCACCCTTTTGTGTACGTGTCATTCCAGACAGTGCTACATACAGTGAGACATTTATTGCCAGACAGAGACTAGTTTCCTGGTTTATCCAATGACCCAAATTGTGTCTCAGTTATAGTTTTGGACTGAAAGTGTCTGCCGCTTCCCACTACAACTTTATTTTGAATAGACAATGCTGAGGGCCAGGGTGGTTTATGGGTCAGCGTGCTCTCACAGACACCTGATGTGATGTGGAGTGATTTAAACATTGCTTTATACTTTTTCTCAGGTTGTCCTGAATCTTCATCTTTTCCTGTTTTAAGCCCCCTCTTCTAGGTAACCTCATTGTATAACAATACACATATATACATAATCACCGTCCAGTTTCGGGTGCTTTGTTGCTTGTTCCAGATGTATTTTGGTCCCCATGTTATTTTCTTTGCTGTATTATTTTGCGTCCTGTTTTCCTTAACGTTTTGTTCTGTGTTATTTTGTGTCATCTGTGCCAATGCGGCCGGATTTAGCATCACTCTGAGCTGTGAGTGTGCATATGTAATTAGATCTCCGCCCACTCAGAAATCCGTTCCACTTTCACAAAGGGCTGGATGAGAACCTGAACATGGTGCCTTGCACTGCTTCTGTTTGTCCTCCATGTGCTACTTTCTTCTCCTGTCTCTCTCTCTCTCTTTCTCTCTCTCTCTGATTTCCTGCATTTCCCTATATGCAAATCAGTGGCAAGACGGTAGCAGCACAGCATCACTGCCGTTAGCTAGAGAAGCAAATCGCCCACTTAACCAGAGCAGAGGAACAATAGTGCAAACTAAACAAACAGCAATATTAGGTAATTGGCAGCAGAGTTGAGGAGGGTCGTTGTTGTGATCATGCCGTAGTTTTATGTGCTGAATTCAAGAGATGTGCTTGTGGCTGATTCATAAGGTGTTTTTTTTCTCTCTAAATGATAGCTGTATGTCTTAATCAAAATTAGAGCTGCTTGTGTGGTGTAACACTTAAGAGCTATCTGTGCTCTGTTGGTAGGTGTCTGTGTAAGCTGTTGCAGATGTAAATACAGAGGCTGACAACAGTGCCAGTGATGAATACTCTGCAGCAATTCTTGTTTAACTTGCAAGTGATGTTGACGCTTTGCTTACAGTTATAATTGCCTGATATTTTCTAAACTGTTCTTTTTTCATAAACACTATCCTCTGCCAGAGCTTCAGCAAGGCAGGCTCTGGATCTTGTTTTATCACCCTCCACATCCTTTAAGATCAGTGGGGAGAAGATGAAGTTACAGAGACATGAAAAAGTGCTTTAGAGGCTACCGAGACCCAGACTACGCCCAGAGCAGTCACTGAGAACAAATGCAGCCTTGAGGCAGGCTGAGCTAAAGTGTCTGTCTGTCTGACACTGCTCTCCATGCTTCCTTAACCTTTAACCTTAACCATATTTTGTGTCTGTCCCTCTTTCTCTCTCAACTCGCACTTTCTTTCCTTTTGTGAATCCCTTTGCCGTCTCCGTGCCCTTGTGCTCCCTGCTCTCCTCCCTCCCTTTGTGTCTCTCATCTCGGCAACAGTACTTCAACAATGAGAAGTATGAAGCTGAAAGGTATGATGGATTCCTGAAGCTCTATGAGTCATCCTCTTTAAAAACCACATCTACGCTCGCCATGCTCAACTTTGGCCAGAGTGCCATCTTCAGCGTCGGCCTCACTGGCATCATGTTGCTGGCCAGCAAGGGCATTGCTGCAGGTGAGTTATGGTAGGCTTTGGGTGTGTGTGTCTGTCTGTGTTTGTTTCCAAATTTTGGAAAATCATTTCCTCAGGATTTATAAACCGTGAAAAAAATTTGATAGCATTGAGGTGCAAAACACCTATAACCTGACCTGAATTTACCTCTTCATGCCTATGATCTGTTTCCACAGCAAAATGGGGGAAAATGTGCAAAATAAGAAAGCTTAAAAAAAGCACCTCACAACAAAATCAAATGGACAGATGAAAATGACAAGTAAAACCCTGACTGAACTGGATAATAGAAACTAAATGAGAACAAAGCACAGCAAGCATGAAAAAGTGGCATGAATAGGAAATAAAATAGCCTTGATGCAGAAAATGAAATCACAGTGGGTGGAGATAGATTCAGACTGTAACATGCTTTGTCTACTTTCACAACTTGAAAGAAGAAATGGTTTGAGTGTTGTTGTTTTTTTTTTTTAGCTCTCGTATCCAAAGATACACATGTGATACAATAGAGTTAGATTACGTGCATCCCTTTAAGTTGTGTCGCTGTTGTGTAGGTACGATGACTGTGGGAGACCTAGTGATGGTGAACGGCCTGCTCTTCCAGCTCTCCCTCCCCCTCAACTTCCTGGGCACAGTGTACAGAGAGACCAGACAGGCCCTAATAGACATGCACACTCTTTTCACCCTGCTCAACGTCGACACCAAGATCAAGGTAACTTGTCGGCCTGACATACACTCCTCCGCATTGTAGCCGCATTGTAGCAGTAAATTGCAAAATGTTGTCTTTAACATTTTTGTCTTCCTCTATCAAACAAGAACAGTAGAGGTGAACTTTTGGAAACAGAAAATGAGCAGAGTTCAATCTAAAAATCTAAAAGCAAAAGTACAATCAAAATCTCTATAAAACCTTTTACCAAGACGTTTTCTACAACAGCAGCACGTAATGTGTAATTGCACAAGTGGTAAAAAAAATTCTTGGCCACACGCATGGCTAACCTATTCACTTGTGCTGTAAAAAATGATAGGTTGTAGTCAAACATAGTAATTACATGCTTCGTATGACTCAGGTGCTTCCTGAGCAGTTGCCACGTGTAGAGCATGACATTACTTGCTGCATTAGATCTGTCTTGGGATTTTATAACCAATTGCAGCCGAACTGTGATTGGCTCTTTTTTGATGATTTATTCATAGCATTTATTAACCAGTTGTGATCAGCAGGAGTCATTTTAATTGATGCACCTTTTAATTTTGACTGTTTTTTTTTAGTGTGTGAAAAGGCTCCTTTCCTTCCTTTTCAGTATCAGTAGGTGCTGCTTCGCAACAAAAAACTTTTTTTTTTTGTTTGTTTTCATCATTGATTTCAGTGAGGTTTTTCAAATGGCCACAGGCTTGTTTTATTTGTGTAGTTTTGTTTTGTGTTCCAGAGAGTTATCTGATAAAAATGATCAGCCCGACTGTGGTGATATATGAGAGGGGTTTTTTGTTGTTGATGTATTGTCTGTGAAGATCATCTGCTCAATCAGTGATTGTGAAAGCAGGTGTGTATCATTAGGTCCTCCAAACAGTGAGGGAACGAGCACTGTCAACAATCGTGGAAGGACGGGTGAAACTAAATGTTGAAGCAGTTTTTGTTTGAACATCCTGTGGTTCATTTTTGCTTCTGTTTTATTCATATTGTTTCTAACAAATGCCACGCTTTTGTGCACTGACTCTGGCCTACAGTGCTGTGTTCTTCAACAGCCAAACTTTAAGTTTTCAATTGCCCACTGGACTGCAACTAACCATTATTTTCAGTATTGCACAGTCTATTTTTGTGTCTAATCAATGAATCATTTCTTTATAAAAACGTAGGAAAATAGTGAAAAAAGAAACTTCTCCAGACCCCAAAGTGATGTATTGAAGTAGCTTGTTTTTGCTGCCAACAGTCCAAATTTGTGAATTCACCTTAAAAACAGAAATATTCAAAACTACATCCTTTTTTTTTTTTTACCTTAATCATTAAAACAGTTTGAGATTTAGACATGTGAGTCCTTCGTTTCCTCACTGTCATAGCTATCAGTTGTTTTTGTGTGACATTTCAGACATTTCATTGCGTCTATCTTTTATTTTTCGCACAGTGCGACAGCCCATCTTGCGTCAGAGGAGAACATTTAAGTGCAAATGTGCGCCTGCTGCCTAACAATATGAATGCCATCCTTGTCTCCAGCCTGTAATTACAGTAGGAGAAATGAATCTGTCCAGTTATTTTTCACTCATCAGTAATACTCCTCTCCATTGTGATTCCCTGTGGAATGGCACTGCCCAGCAGGCCATTACTGTCTGAATGCTTTTTTTTTGTGCAACACATTGGCCTATTATGTAGATGTAAAATAATTTAAAACTCCCCCTCACTTGAAACTGCTCCACAAAATAAAAAATAAATGATTTTGGCTTTTTTCCATGTTGGGGGGTGTGTGAAATTATCATCTGTTTATACTAATGGACTGTGAGTTATTTGTATTAATTGGCTGAGGTGGATTGAGGGTGATTGTGTTGCTCTTAGGTAGTACAGAAACAGAGCCGATCAGGCTTTTACTCTCAGAGTAAGGACAAATTTTTATTCACTGCTGACCTTGGCTGTATCTCAGCGGTGTGGCTCAGCTCAGTATGTACCGAAAGTTTTCATGCCTATTGATCCTTCAGTCACCATGAAGGGCAGCGTGTGAAGATTGAGTCGGTCTTTTGAAACGACCTCTTGAATTTGCTGTGAATGTCTCTGCTTTATGCAGTCAGTGTTGGCTCTGTGCTCCAGCATTATCCCTCTTTACAAGGTGTTGGAGTAACGTTGCATCATGTCAGGCCTCGTCTGCCAGTGGCTGTTCTGTATCTGCCTCCTCTCTCTCCCTGTTTTGTCATGTCTCAACTCTCTGACGTTTTTTTTCTAGGAGAAGGATTTGGCCCCGCTATTAACCATCGCACCACAGGAGGCCACCATCCGTTTCGAGGATGTCTATTTTGAATACCTGGAGGGCCAGAAAGTCTTAAATGGAGTGTCCTTCGAAGTGCCTGCCGGGAAGAAGGTGGCTATAGTTGGTGGCAGCGGGTCAGGGTAGGTCTCCTTTCATATAAGTACACTGACTGTCAGAACTTCAGCCAGGTGTGTGTCATCTCATTTGTATGTGCAGTACAGTCTTGTCATCAGATATCATCAGTAGACTGTGGGGGTGCAGCTCACAGACAGAATAATGCTGATGATTGGTTCCACGTCTGCTTGCAGGAAGAGCACTATTGTGCGGCTGTTGTTCCGCTTCTATGAGCCCCAGCAGGGGAACATCTACATAGCGGGGAAGAATATCCGAGACGTCAGCCTCGACAGCCTGAGGAAGAGTTTGGGGGTCGTACCTCAGGTCTGAGGCACATGAACACAGTAAAATAGAAACAAACAAAGAAAAGTGTTTTTTTTTAATCACGTAGATTGTTTTTGCTATTTAGATATCTTCACCACAAATGAAATATATATGAGTCTAGGTATGACTTTTCAATAGTAAATGTACAACATTATATATGGGAGTTATTTTTGATAATTATATACAACAAGGGGGCAGCATAGAACAATATAACATGAATAGTTAAAAGCATTTGAAATAAGCAGAATCCAGTTAGGTTTTCACTGCAGTGAGCTCAGAGGCTCATCTGAACAGATGGTACATGAACAGTATTTTTGTCATTTGCGTTCCTTCTCTTTCTCCCTCCTACCCTTGTCTTTGTATCTGCAGTCCTCTGTTTCTGTCTCTGCTGCAATAAAAATATTCTCTGAAGCTTCATTTTTTTTCTTCCTCTGTGTCGTCGTCAGGATGCTGTGCTGTTCCACAACACTATCTTCTACAACCTCCAGTACGGGAACATCAACGCCACACCAGAGGAGGTGTACCAAGTGGCTCGTCTAGCAGGCATCCATGATGCTATCCTCAGGATGCCTCATGGCTATGACACCCAGGTTGGGGAGCGGGGCCTCAAGCTGTCAGGTTTGCAGCACTATTAGGACTACTGTTTAAATATGGTCTCCTTTGCAGAAGCAACTTAAAGAGCTGTGTGTTCTGTGTTTTTCCCTGGCTGGTACACTAAGCTAAAAAAAAGTTTAAACTCAGAAATGATTTCAGTAACTGACTGCTAATGATTACATTCCAATGTGTCTGAACTGAGCAATGTTTATTGTTCTAGTATAAGACCGCAAGTAGCGCTTATTTTAAGTATTGATTAAACCATGAATCAGATAGAAAATAGAAGAAATTGTAGAAAAATGCCTGTCACGGTTTTCTAAAGCCCAAGGTGACCTTCACATTGCTTACTTTGTCCAGCAATGACAAAACCAAATTATTTCATTTCATTTACAATAATATGTAAAAAGGAGAATAGCAGCAAATCCTCACATTTGACAAGCTGGGACCAGAGAGTGTTTGATAATTGACTTAAGCAAATTAATTGTTATAGCTGTTGTAGCTGAAATCCTAACTACATTTCAAATTAAGTGATTTCAAACCAAATAATTTGTGAAAGCAGAAATAGTCCTTATCCAAAATATTGTCTCCTCATTGATCTTAAAGTACTGAGTCCAAAATGTTTTTGATTTGATTGTCAGTTTTGCACAGCTCAAGATTTGAAGGTACATTTTGCACACATGGTAAATTGATGCAGTTACTTGAAGAAATGAAGCAAAGTACAAGAGCCTAAAATCTCCTTATTGTCCTCCATCTGGTGCAAAGAATATATATTAGAATGGTAGTTGCCACTTTGTTTGCCTTGAGAGAGGAATGTGACCGAGACAGCAAAATGCTATGAGGAATATTTCAGTTTGCACAGCTCCAGACTATATTAAAGTTCCTGCGTAACTATGGCAGTTGAAAATTACTTTGAAAAGACTTTGATTATGAGCTGTTCTCCTGTAAAAGAAAGTAATAATAAAACTTAAGTTAATTATTAAATGTGACCTTATTTTCAAGATTCATTATGAGACCTCATCTGTAGCTGCAACACTGTGATTTGGCTGTCCTCTCCTTTGTAGTGTGTGAACTTGTTTAATGGCATGTTGCCTTATTTGATCTGCGTTGATAGCACAAGACTGTAGTATTTGGCTCTTAGCATCACTCTGCAACTCATTTAGCCCACGTAAACACACAGTGTGTGAGCACTTTCACTCAACATTCAAGATGCAATTACTGGCAGCACAGATTTCTTTATGTGGAGTGACTGAGTGAGTGAGAGAACGGACAAAATAAAGACATGACTAACTTCTCATTAATTTCACTGCTGCTATACATGACAGCTGCCAGTGAGTTTGTCGAAAACAGGGGGGGTGCAGTCTGGGCTGTGAGGCTCCTAACTTCCTTCATTGCTGTTCTCCACTGCCAGAGCAATATTTATATCTGCTGAACGCCGCTTGCTTTCAAGAGGCCACACACAGCTCATATGTAATAAAGGCCAAGTCAGACTCAGTGGGAGAAATCTTTGCGTCCTGCTGATTTTTCTTCTCAATTAAATGAAAGTGTGTTTTACTAGTCTGAAGCCTGCAGCATTAGTATTGTTTGAGCTCTGGCCCTCCGTTTGAGGTAATTATCTGATGACAAGGGCCAGAAAGAGACCTGCTGTATCCTCACATATTTCAAACCATTTGTCTTTAGCCTGGTTTGCTTTTATTTATGACATCTGTTGTTTTGTTTCAGGAGGGGAGAAGCAACGTGTCGCCATCGCCCGCGCAATACTAAAGAATCCACCTATCCTCCTGTATGACGAGGCAACGTCCTCCCTCGACTCTATCACTGAGGAGGTAGGCCTGACAGCACATGAATACATGCACAGTGACAGACACAGGCATGCGTACATAACATACCCACAAATGGCCGTCCTCCACTGCACGCCCAGGTTGACACCTCATTGTGCCTGCATACACATTTAGTAGAACAAACACCCACTCAGTCACCTGCTGTAGGTACACAATAATTCAGCTCACTCCTGCGTCACATACCTGCTGTGACATACACCCCACCAACACACACACACACACACACCTCAGTGCACGCACACACCACCCCCGTGTTCTCCCTTGCCAGCTGCCACTGTTTTCACCTACTTAATCTCCAGCTCAGCTTAAACCCCACAGTCTTTGTAAATGTTACCTTTAATGAGAAAGTTTAGCATGTCCTCTCTGAACTTTAGGAGAAAGAGTGGGGCAGTGGACGAGCCTGTTAATTGAGATTTTTCTGTTGCTTCTCATCACGACAGTGTTTTTATCATATTATCATATGTAAATATTGGAAAGAAAAGCATATGAAGGTTGATGTTGCTGAGCAACATGTTGACTTAACTTCTCCTTCAAATCAAAGTTTGGGAGTACATTTCATATATATCCTGTCATTCATGCACTTTTGTTCTTATTGTTTTTGCAGACCATCATTATTGCAAACCTGGGGATCTGTTTTCCTTTGGATTAGGGGATACTCTTCTAAAGCTTAATAGAGTGATTGGGTTATTTGTCTTTGCATGCTTCCAGAACATCCTGAGTTCAATGAAGGAGATGGTGAAGGACAGGACATCAATGTTCATCGCCCACAGGCTTTCCACAATCGTAGACGCAGACGAGATTATCGTGCTCAATGAGGTAAAAACTCATCCACTTATTTTTTACTTGATCTCATACCTTCCCTGATTAACATTTCCCGTTGTAATGTCAGGCTCATAAAAAGCAAATAATATGACGGTTCAGAGTTTTGCGAGTACAAACATGCGCTGTGTTAATTGCCAGTCCAATTAGACGATTTTGCATTGAAGGGAGGGATGATGACCTGCACTCTGCGTGACCTGCAGTGCACTGGATCTGCCAGAAACAAGAATTTAGCAAGTAGCCCCTGTTTTCACCACTCATTTATTTTGAGTTACCTTTCTACAACGTACGTAATGAAAACATGCTTTGTTTAGCTTTTCTCATTAATTTCAACAACAACAGGACACTGTTGGTCGAATTGAATGTATTATTTTCTCCATAAGGGCTCATTAAAGCAGTCAGACTCGACTGGCTGTTTTGGTCAGATGGCGTGTCTTGTTTGTCTCGGTGACTAATAATGTATGGGCCAGCTTCCCAGACACTGATGAGGCCTCATCCAGGACTAAGCATGTCTTTCACTGGAGATTGCCGTTCAAATGGTTAATCTGTACAGTTTTTGGTCAGATGTGTTTAAGTCAGGCTGAAGGTGCCATGGAGACATAGAGAATATTTTAAAAAAGCAGACAGTGAATCTTTTTGGTGCATAGTAATTACATTGTGCATCAGAGAATTATCCGAGTGAAGAGAGAAATGCTGCAGTACATAATGGGTTGGGCTTGAGACACTGTAAAGCACAAAAAGACACAGAGTGAAGTCGCTTATTATCTGGAAAGTAAGCGTTAATATAAAATGTATCACAGATGAAGTGACATTTTCCACCAGTGTTAGAGTCAGATAGGATAAAATGAGAAGAGGTTTCTTTGAACTGCGGCGAGAGAGCATGTGTCATTCCATGTTTCCAGAGTCAGATGGCAGGGATCAGAGGGTCGTGGCGAGGAGGCATGTTTGCGTGTGATGTCGCCATGGCGTTTGCTGGTGTCACCAGCAGTGGACTGCCTGGGGTGCTCATTAAAATAACGAGCGGAAACAGTCACGTGCTCATCTTGGGTGCACTAAAAGATGATGCCAACACCTCTGCATGCTCATGAGAGGTGGGGGAAGGGGGTGCCTTCATTTGTGTTTGACTGTGTGGGAGGGATGTGTGTTTGTTGCGTGTGGATGCGCGTGTGTGTCTGCGAGTCTGTGTTTTTGCGAGAGAAATTGCAACAGTTGTTGGGGAGGCGGCAGGGATTCTAGGGGGGGAGCTGATTCTCCGCAGAGAGTGTGGTCATGAGGAGATGCTAACTATAGGACTCGTGTACATGGCCTCTTTGTTTTAACTTCATGTGTGCTGTAGCCATTTTTTGGCAAGTTTAGGCTTCATATGTTTCTTTTTTCCTCCATTCCCTGCTCTTTTTTTTTCTCCTCTGCCAGGGTAAAGTAGCGGAGCGAGGCGACCACCACACCCTCCTCAGCAACCCAGACAGCTTGTACGCAGACCTGTGGAACACTCAGAACAGCAAAATCCTCAACAGCACCACAAACTCAACCAAGCCACCAGCTGAGCGTGTGTCCCAGAAGGAGCAGGAGAGGAAAAAACTGCAGGAGGAGATCCTCAACAGTGTTAAGGGCTGTGGGAACTGTTCCTGTTGAGAGAAGCTGCCACCTCTGTGTCTCTTCATCCCTCACAGATGGCCTACACTGGAATCTGCTGGAATCTGTGCAGTATTGGGGAGGGAGCTGGGTTGGGGTGCGTCCCCATTGCCCACGCCCACTTTAGCTAAGCCCCCACCCATGTGACTGTATCCTCCTCCTACTTGTGTGAATAAAGGCCACAGCTCGCCAAAGTGAAGGAGGAGGAGCAGAACAGGGAGCAAGTGTGTTTAGCACTGGCTGGTGTCCAGAGATGGAGCTTCTATGCCAGTTGCCTCAGCTGAAGCCAAGCATAAGAGACCTTGTATATCACATACGTGTGTGTAAGACATCTGTTAGTCAACATGGTTGCCCCCCCCCCTCCCTCCTCCTCATTTTTGACATCAGGTTTATCGACATCTTCCATTGCACTGGAAACAGATGAAAGTACGCGTAATGACTTACATATGCCTTGATGTTAACGTGAAATTTATATTGATTTACATTTTTAAATTATTTTCAAAATAAACTGAACTTATAGTTTGCATTTTTATATTCACAATGTTCACATATTAAAGTTTATCCTGCTATTAGATGATCACAGTGAAAATAGTGAAGGTTGTTTTGCAGTATGTCGTTTGAAGCACACTATTTCACAGTGCACATGGGATTCAGTCAATGCACATTGCCCATGACACTGTCTTCAATGCATATTCTAAAAATATCACATTTGGCAGATAATCAAGCCTCTAGACGATCACACAACATAATGTGGATGTTTGGACTATGAACATACAAAAACAGCTCCCTGGTGAATTAGCAGTATGTCGCAGTCACATTCATGTAAATATAGCTTTCTCAGTCTGACAAGAAGCAACTCTAATAAATCATGAATGGTTTTCACCACAATTGGAGCCACATTACGAGGCAACAACTTGAAAGCCTCCTTTGGGAACATTTTACAGTCATATCATTTAGCCTTGGTTGACAGGCCTCTTCTAATGAAAACTTTTAATAGTGCTAAGACAGCTTTTTGGATGGTATGATCACAACATAGAAACTTCCCCCTGAAGGTTATAAGTTAATATTTAAAAACTAACAGTACATGTATGTCCTCATTTTCTGAGGGCTGTTTGGGCTGTGATATGCACATTTTGTTAGGAATCTTGATATTGTACTGTGTAAATGAAACAATAATTAGTTGGCTGTCTTGTACTATACACACAATGTTGAAGCCTGATTCTTTGTATTCTGGGCTGTGTTGATTGTGAGTACACTGCAGACAGATTAATAAATGTTGGCTTTCATTTAAAGGACTCCATGCTGTTGTTTTGAGTAGGTTGGAGTGATGCGATGATATATACTGTATTTATTATACCATGGACACTATCTGTCCAGTGTCTGTGGTTGTATTAGACCACCAATTCCCCAACTTGAGGTCAGGACCTGTCTAAGTGGTTATTAGATTGTTATTGTGTATTTTTTGGTTCTTAACGGTCTTCAGAGGTAAAATTAATTCATCTTTAAAGGAATAGTTTGACATTTTGGAAAGTGCACTTTTTCACTTTCTGGCTGTTAGATAAGAAGATTGATCTCTATGTACCTCAGTGAGCTCAGTATAAAGAATGCGAACTGCATTGTGACAAGTTGCTTCCACAGCATGTCCTCGGGTTCTCACTCAGATCCAATCAGGATGAGGTGTGGCAACATGTATACCTAGCAGCTCCACCCTCACATCCAAATATGGTCGCTTCTGGCTTCAATAAAACAAGCCAAGATGGTGACAGCTGTAACTTGAGGCTTCAAAACAGTAGCCCACAAACTGATGGGTGGCCTCCAGGAAATTGTTGTTTTTACAGTTTGGTCATGGATTAAACAAACAAGATATTTTATGTTAATTATTGAGTTTCAAAAGTGTTTTTTTAGCCAGGCTAGATTTCAAAGGCTTTATGCTAAGCTAAGCTAACCACCTGCTGGCTGTTGCATTGAAATTGAAGTTTCTTCCTTTTTATGTATTTAAGTATCTTGATTAACCCAAAAAAGACATTATCATCTGTTTATTTTATCTATTAAGTGTCTCAATGGAATTTCTGAAAATTGTAGGGTGATACAACGTAAATAGAAATTACCTATATCATAATACAATCACTTGTCTTAAAGGTAATATTATGTTGTGTTTAGAAAGGATATTTCCTTCATATGCAGACATTTTCCAACACATTTTCAATGCATCAAAATATGTGTTCCTTGATTCATAATCAAAGTAGAATTGGGTATACACTGAATCTGTTACCCATGAGAGCAGTCAAAGAAATTGCTTTAGATTTTGTGTTTAACAGATTATTGATCTGTCCTCCCTTGAATAATAACCCTGTCTCATTGTGTTCATTGTTCTAGTGGACACAATGACAGTGGATTCCCCTCCAGAACCCCTGCAGCTCCCTGGATCCTTGTCTGGGACCAGATATATTAGACGACACTTTTCCATGAGGCCTTTCGGCAGGATTATAATTGAAACCGACAATAACAAAAACATTCACATAGCATGACGGAGCGAGCCCTGCCGTGCTGCGTGGTGAAGCCTCCACCACCTCCTGAGGAAGTCACACATTATAGATGAAAGTAGACTTTGATAGAGCCCAGCTTAAAAGGAAAGCAACTGGATGATTACTGGTTGGATGGGGCTCCTTTCATGCGTCAGATGTCCGGGCAGATGAGTGGATGTTAATGGCGTCCTTCTAATCTAACCTAGAAGAGATTATGAGACTATTCATTAGTGACTCCCAACAATGTTCAGCTGCTGCCCCTAACAGGTTATTCGCTAATTATTCAGTGAACATAATTCACTATGATCTGCCTGGGTTCTGTGAGAGAGCCTTAGATATTACACCCAGCAGAATATTTTGGTTTTCCTCTTCTTTGCTGAGGCAAAGCTTTGTGTGCGTTTGATACAGTCAAGGACATAACCCTCCAAAGTATTGAAGTTACCAAGCAATCTGAGATGGACTTGCACAGGGAGGGTATTTGCTTTCTGGCTATTTACGTTTAAAACCTGAATCACAGAATCTATCGTTCAGTGACCCTTAATTGTTCTGTGTGTCGGGCATGTGATTAGTGCTGTTGTGAGCTGTTTGTCTGCATGTCCTCGGGAGGTAATGAGGAAGCCATCTCCCTGTTTACCATGCAGCATTCTGCAGGCGCAAAGGAAGACAGGCACACAAAGGCCTTTAATAACGTCCTTAATATGGACCGCAGCAGGAGAGTCAGCCCCTAATGCAAACCACGACCTTCTGCTGAAGGAGAGATTTTCAAAGAACTTGTTGTTGATGTACAGATAGGATGATATCTCCTCATTGAACCCACTCTTTCCGTCCATGCATGGCTGTATCTTATTATCATTTTGGTGATTTGAATACGCAGATCTTTGCCCAGAGAGCTGCATCCCTGGTCCCATGAAAGCTGCTCACAGTACACAGGTGATGAGAAGGGTTCAGCCACACACGTCAAATCCCCGCCGACCCTTCCGTGGCCTGTTGCTGAAGTCCGCCGTGCTCTTTTTTCATAATGATAACAGGCAGAGCAGGCTGAGACTCAGGGCGATCTCTCTGCACCAGACAGTCAGCTAACTCCCATCCCACTACAATGGAACTAGTATGTGGCCAAGGGCGTCTACGCCTTGATAAATATGCATCGATGCCTTGGAGAAGATGTAGTTATTTCCACCGTTTTGTGTGGGAGTGTAAATTTATGTGCGTAATCCCTGTGTACTATATCAGTGCTCCTGGTCAAAATGAGAATGAATATTCACACATGCGTTCACTTGCGCACACACATGGCTGATCCTTTTAAAGTCAGTAAACACAGATATAGTGGTATTACCATCTCTGCACATATACCGTGAGCTGCAGATGATGCAACCTCTGAGCACAACCTGGATGATCCAGGCTACACATTTGTAATATGTATGCTTGCTATAGTTAAACAACTTTTAAATTTGAATGTGTTTTACACTCAAGGGCAAGAAGGTTTTTTTTTCCTTCTCAGAGCAATTTCAACTTTGCAACTTCTGATATTTTTGTTTTTAAAGGTAACTATTCAATCATTTTTGAAAAGTTACGACTCCACTGGTTTCGTTAAAGTTGTTGAGATGCTCCAGGCACGCATATAAAGAGATATAGACTGAGACCTGATGGACTCCACCCTGAAAAATAGAAACCCTACAGAGTTAAAGTTCGGTTCGTTTTGTACAGCAAAGTCACCATCTCCTTGTCTAAAATGGAAATCAGAACAAGCTGGTGATGTAATTCTGTGTCACAGGTGACCTGACACTGAATTGGTGACTAAATGTGTGGACATATTTAAATGTAACTCATCTAGCTGTGAATCAGAAAATGTCCCCATGTCCCAGTAAAATGACTGTGGCTGATGTCAAAGAGTCCCACAGGAGTTGTTCCATTATTCACTGTCTATGGAGCAGCTCCGGGGTCTGTGCCTGGATCACATCATCGTCACGACTGTCTGTCTCTCTGCTCTCACAAAAAAAAAAAAAAATCAAATTAATTCACAAATTTATGGCAAGTATTAGAGAAATAACTTTGGGAGAGATTTTCTACTCAAGGGTTTGATTTAAAGTCTCTAAAAGAAAGGTCATGTCTAGAGCTGTTTTTAAACAGAGCATAATTATTCATACATTTATTTAACACTTTTGAAATTTAATTATTAAACTTTCTTAAAGCTACATGAGCCAGATGCGTATATGTTCCTGCATAAATGCCAATACTCCATCTCTGAATTTGGTGAGGAGAAAACAATAAAACTGGATCAAAAGCCTGAGGGTGAGGTCCTGGTGTGGAGGATATATGTGTTTGTTCCTGTCGTGCCCTGTCAGTCAGTGTCATTTAACATGGATTCATGTGAATCAGTGTGAACCTGCGCCAGGACCGCTTTTTGAATCAAGCTCCCTGCATCTCAAACAGAGCTGACAAATCAGACCAAAAAGGCCCCTTCTCAGACTGTTTGTCCAGGCACAGTGATGCTAATACCAAGATGGATGCATGCTGGTTACAACTGTCATAATCTTATTGGAGATTTCACAGCGACTGTCAGATCCAGTGAGCGCCAAAGCTCGAAATTTACATTCTGCTCTCGACCCTTTGCAGCCTTTAAATGCACAGTGTGTCATTTCTGCTGCAAGGGGTCTCTCGATCAAAACAGTAACAAACAGCGGAGTTTGATGATGTTGTGAAGTAGCGTGGAATCATGGGAGTTGTTGTCATACATTGTTAAACAACCATGAAAATGAATAATTGTGCTCCATCATGAGTGAACAATCCAAACAATAGTAGACAATAGAGTGATTTCGCAGATGTATCATCTGTCTGTCATCTGTTTGTTGGATGTTAAACAACTAGAGGGGGCAAAAGGGATATGATGCCATAGACAGGGGACCAAACCTTGAATAACACTATCGATTTCTCTGGGTTTGAACACTGAAATCACTCGAGATAATACAAGTAAACAACCCAACAAAATAAATAACAAAGGTCTAGTCATTTTTAGACATTTTAATGCAGAAATGTTACATATTTTACATCAAATCCCAGACTCTCCTGCTCTTTAATTCAGCTACACAGTCTGGCAAAACTCACTTTATTCTTATAATGTAAAACATTCTATGACCGTTCCCGGCCTGTCAGTACATGCTCCTGTCATTCCGTACAGGCTTTTCACTACATAACCTTACCTTGACATGAACTCTATTCACCATTTCCTGAATTTCAAATTCAGTCTTGATTTCCTTTCGGCAGAATTGGTCACCACCATCTTTTTGGACAGAGTGTTTTTCACATGTCTTACTGCATCTAATGTGACAGAAACTCAATTGAATGGCCATTCATGTCATCAGAGTAATAAAACCCACACGCACAAAAAATAAATATAAGTATTTAAATCCACCATGAATCAAGTGATTAATGTAGAGTATTATGTAGGTAGTACACACTGAGTCAGTTCTGCACTGCAGTGACCCAACAGAAATCAGAAAATCAAGCACGTACATAAAATCCAATACATATCATACTGTAAAACAAGTACAGGCAAAATGTTTATTTACTTTTTCAGCAATGTAACATGGGAGCTCTTGTTTTACAAAGTAACAATGAAGAACAAACAATATGCATATGTGACTCATAACAACACTGAAAACACAAACACACAGACAGTACGAAGGTTTCACTCCACATCTGTGTGAAGAGACTTTGGAGGTGTAAAACTTCCAGCTGTGATGGACAGCTGTGGAGTGTACGTTAGCAGAGCTTGTTAGTGAGATACAGAAATGCAAACAATGTGCCACTCTTCATTTCTACTTTTTCTAATTTACATTATAGAATGTCTTTTTAAAAAAAATTCTACAAATGTCCTATAAACATCTGTCAACTCTGTAAGTTTTGTTTTTGAAGGTTTGTATGAGACTGGTTTAGGAAGGGGAAAAAAGTATAAAAAAATATAGTCATAGTTATTATTTTGCACTATCTTTCATTCTAAATAGTGTATTTGCTTTATAGCTACACTCATTCATTAAGCTGATGCTAATATATTCTAATGCCACATTTATGTTAACTGTTAACAAGTACATGACAGGCAGAGATATTGCAATCTATTTGTTTACAGTGATATTTAAAGTTAGCTGGATATGAAACTTGTTGCAACAAATGTTATGACAACCTTTATGCTAATTACATTATCTTTGGTCATCAACACTTCATATTATAAGGATGATGGATGCCATCTTCAGAGATAGTTGCGTCTATCATTTCACATTACACTCATCGCACTGCAGTAGTGATTACCTCTGTTTACTGTAAAGATATGAAGAAACTCTGTAATTAAACCACTGCTTCTAGTTGGAAAATAGAAGTGCCAGTACCCCCCTTATTCACAGTAAATCATTAAGTATTGGGTCTGAATGTCTGCAGTGATTTAAAGATACAGATATTGTATTTGCTTATTCTGTGAACAAGAGGACAACCATTTTAACTATAAGACTAAAAATGATTGACTATATACAGCAGCTCTGATCTGCAGTGTAATAAAGTCATCAGACCCAGATACGTGTATTTGTGGCAAAATCCCTGCACTTTCTTTTCTCTCTACTTTCAGTGTGTCACAAAACAAGCACCTCAATCACAGACAGAGAAAACCATGTTTGCAATTACATCATCAAAGTCCTGTAGTGTCTCCTGGGTGATGCAGTTTATTTAGCTCCATTATGAATTACCCAGAAAACCTGATATGGGGATGTCAGAAAAGATCACATACAGCTGGTGCACAAGACAAAGTCACCAAGGAGAAAAATGTACTTTGGCAACATACTAGTACTGTCCCACTTTGAGCACTGAACTAAACCAGCATGAAAATGTCCTACTCCTGTCAGCCTTGAATTTTGTTGTCAACTTGTTGTGTTTAGGACAAGCAGCAAGCCAATTTAGGTCTCCCTTAAAACATCTGTGATGATGACTGCAGCTGAAAAGGTATTTTAGGAAACCTTGATATAATTTCTGTTACTATGGCGCCTCTGCTGATTCTTGTGCTTTACACGGAAACAGAAAACACAATCAATAAAACAAATGCATCAATTTCCAAGGTAATTTGCAGAATGTGTGTGTGTGTGTGTGCACATTTCAGAGTTATACATAGATCCCGGAGTGTGCCTGTTATGTGTGCGTGAGAAGACAAATCAAGTCCCAACAACCAGGAATATAAATCAGTCTTTACATGTGATGCTAATGATGTGAGCTGCAGTAGATCAGCTCTTGTCTTTGTTTTATTAGAGGCAGCAACAGCTCAATCATGTGTGCACACAACAGGAGATCAAATGTTGGCTGGAATAAAAAAAATTAATGAGAAAATATATATTACACAACAGTGAAGTCAAGATGTAGGAATACTTTATATATTTAAGGCAAATAGACATAGAATAATGCAAGAGGTGAAACAATAAGTTTATCAATAAGAAAGAGAGAGAGAGAGAGAGAGAGAGAGAGAGAGAGAGAGAGAGAGAGAGAGAGAGAGAGAGAGAGAGACTATATCCACATATAGCCTCCAGTCCAGTGTGTTGTGAGTGGGCCTATCAGCCAGCACACACATACAAGAACAGCCTATTCATTATTCATGTCATTGCAGTTGCCCTGTTATGATCCGGTCCTGTTTGGAGCGGGGCCGCCTGATTTGCTCAGCGCGCCCGTCAAAGCGGTGCGTGGCCCTGCGTCGGCCGGCGGCGCGCGCTCATAGGTCGGAGCGACGGGAACCGGAGGGGGAGCCGTGAAGAGAGCGCGCGCGCCTCAGCGAGACTGCGCGCGGCACGCAAAGAGAGGGGGGGAGAGGTCCAGCTGCAAAAAAAAAATTAAAAAAATAAATAAAAAAATTTAAAAAAATAATAAATAAAAAATTAAATAAAAAAACGAAAGCGTGACAATGGCAACATCTAGCATCTCGTGAAGACAAGAGGCAGATACCAGGAGGAGGAGGAGGAGGCGGATGTGGGAGTTTGAGCGACCGACAACAGGAGCTGATATCCGGACATGCTGGCCGCCCTGTAGCGCGTTTTCCTGGAATACACCGATTGAAAATGGAGCGGCGGCGGAGAGCAGAGTCGCGCTGTCTCCATCACTGAGAGGCGCGTCCACCTGCTAGTACCGGAGGCCCGGGCTGCTGCCGCCGCCGCCGCTGCTGCTGCTGCTGCTGGTGGAGGTGGAGGTGGTGGTGGTGGTGGTAGTGGAGGTGGAGGTGGGGAGGGGGGGGGGGCAGACATGCAGGGGAAGTGTTTGCATTTCGGGGGAAAGACGCATCTCTGATCCTGGCCAAAGCAGCTGAGAAGGATCCCATTGCGACGGGAGGAGGGAGGAGAAGAACGCAATTGTGGCTCTGGAGGTAGGCACAGAAAATCCTTCTTATTGCCGCTATTCAGTGGGAGCTGTCTGTGCATGACAGCTCGATTCATGCACACTGCTTTATTTGTGGCTCTTTTTTTATTTATTTAATTTTTCTGTGCTGTGATCGGACATTTTTATTCAAAGGGAGAACACACCATGCATGCGGTGTAGTAGCTGCCCTGCCTCCTTGGGACAGCTGTCGTAGCCTACATTCATCCTGCTCCATCGATTACCTGCAGAAAAAAAATAGCCCCTTCTTCTCGTCCTCTGCAGCCCAGGCTCGGATCTGTTCGCTTTAGGCTGTCGGATTGAGCACAAATACAGATGCCACGTGTGGTTGTTTCATATTGGAGCCAGTTGCCCTGCTCTGTGTGTGTGTGTTTTGGAGACAAACACTGGCCTGTGGACGTCATTTTGAATTGTGCATCCTGAGCAGTGCTGCCCCCCCTCCAAAAAAATGAATAAGGAATGAATAAAGGGGGGGGGGCGGGGGAAATAATGTATAGTCCAAACTGATGCATGATTCATGAATGGGCTATTGAAACCCAATGGGATAACACATCATCTTACAGCAAGGCCCCTTCGCTGTGATATGGAGAATAAATGATTGATAAAGCACCCAAATTCTCAAAGAAATGGCCTAAACATGATGATGGCAGAGCACACACAGGTGCACCAAGGCATATGTGAATGCCTGCACTGTGGGGTCACTGGATCAGTAGCTTACTGTGTCTGTGCTCCCCTTTAAGGATGCCTCATGACAGATGTTTACTGGATGTCCCAGTCAACCTCGCTGCCAGCCAGACAAGCCATGCTGGAGAATAATGAGCTGCAGCCCATAATAACAGCCTCTGTGCTGTGCTGCTGTGGAGGTGTTAGAATCAGTTGTTAACTTTGTTTTAAATAGGGTTTTAATTGGATTAAATTTTAACGAGCTAGAAATTTGCCTGCCTGATGTCTGGTGGAATGGTTTGTGAGATGGGATTTTCAAAATAAGAACCGGGTGGATGTTGATGATCAACACGGCACACAGTTATTGACCTGACGTGACTTGCTTTCATATATGTTTTGGAGCTTTTTTTCCGGTTGTTTTTGTACTTTTCAGCATGCGTTTTGTACTTGTTGGAGGATTTGCTTGCACTGATGGGGGCAGCTGTTAGTAAAATGCCTGTCACATGCCCTCTGCTTCTCTAAATGTGAAGACAGCAGTGGAAACCAGATGGAAGACCATGCATTGATTGAGTCAAAGAGAGCCTATAAGAGGGCCAAATTGAGTTGACATGTTGATGTGGGAGTCATTATCATGTGTTATCATGTGTGCCGTCACACCACTGGGCCGAGGGCCACGTGACACGTCGAGGGGGAGAAGGGCCTCCTTGCCCTGGCCCGCCTGGCCTTGTTTGAGGATCATAGATGCGGAAACTAACAGGAGCTATCGTGTCAAACTGTGCCTTCATTCTGCCATGAGCCACCGAGCTCCTCATGGAGGTTTGTCATGACAGCGTTTGCCATTCACATCTCCTCCTGGTCAGCCTCATCGCTTTCGCTCAAGTGCGCGTTCTCCGTTGGGTTGAAATTGGGTGAGAAATTGAGCCCAATGACACATTTCAACACCGTGGCTCCGTTCCACAGTAGCAAGGACGGCGCTGGGAGGTTTTTCTGAAAATGTGTTTAAAATGCTATCCGAGCGTTATGTTGCAGCAATAAAAACCGGCAGCTTGTGTACATAGTCTCTTATCTTCCCCTGCCCATGTGTGCTCTGTGGCTTCTCCTCTGCTTCAGCCTTAGGCACATGTGTTGGGCCTCTACTACCACGTCTGTCGAATGGGAGAGAGTCTCACTTGTACAGGATGAACTGATCCTCATCAATCATGCCTATTCTCACGAGTGGACACTTTGTTCTTATTTGAGGTTCACGTTTCTAATTCATATATTCTAATCGCTATTAATCAGACTGAAGAAAAGAAGCAGGATATAACATATTGCTCATGTTAATTTGTATGACAGATAATTTTTTAGTTATCAGGTGTTGTCTGCTTGCTTCTACTACATGTTTTGACTTTCATAAATGGCAGGATACATATGAGAACATTTTGTGAAGCACACAAAAACGGCCTCCACTGCCTATATGCTGCCCTGCTGGGTTTTATGTCCGGAGCGCTGCAGCTTTCTCTGCACATTATGTGGCTACAGTATGGAGGCACCTCGCCTCTGTCCCAGCCTATGCAGAAGCACGCCAAGCCCATCAGGAGCGGCTGTGCGTTTAAGCACCCTGTGTTTATGTCAGGCCACTGTATGCAGAGGCCCGCTGCGTCGACCCCAGCCCCGCGTTTAGGCTGTGACATGCTGGCTGTGGCCCAGCGGAGGCAGCCTTTCTCTGTGCTGCTGCCGCTGCTGAGTTCTGTAATTAAAGGCAGAGGTAAGTCCAGGGGAGAAGGCTGGGCTCTGATTGCTTTTCATGGCCGCGAGGAGAGAGCTGCAGCGTGTCCTGAGGGACTGAGGCGCTGCTGAGCTCTTTGCTGCCTGCTCTGCCCCCCCAGACGGGAGCCGTTCCAGGAAGACACACACATTTGTAGTCGCACGCTACTGGCATACTCATGCGCACACACGTTAGCATACACAAACACGTTCTGCTGCACACACACACAGAAACATACAGAGTGGCTGAGAGAGGCAAAAATTACATCTGTAGCTGACAGGCAAACTGTGCTAATCTACTTTAAAGAATACCCCGTTTTAGAAAATATGTGTCAGTACGAGGCGTGAGGCACTGAGGCAAAACTGTTACAGCGCAGTCAAGTAATGAATTAAAAACAGCGCGATCAGAAAGACATTAAGGATCTGTGTCTCCATTGGCTGCTGGTCGGCATTGACAGAGCAGTTGATGTGTGATTGGGCTGAGTGCAGACGTGAGCAGAGGCAGCCTGTGGTTGTCTTGGACCAGCGCTCTGCAGGGGGAGCTGTGCCTCCCCCCTCATCCCTCCCTCCCTCCCTCCCTCCATAGCAGCAGCCAAAGCGAAGAGGGCTGCTCTGCACGCTGAGGGCCTGGCAAACATGGACATGCTCACATATAGGATCTGGGTGGGCCCCAGCGCTTTTAGGGGAAAAATGGCCTCAGTGCTCTTCTCTGCTCTTTCTCTGAATTCATTCCTGACAGCTGGCTGGTTAAAGTACACTGAGGGTTTAAACCGTCACATGCCTTACAAGTCCTATCAGAGAGATTCCCGTGAAAGGCAGAAGCAAGAGTACTTTGAGGATAGAAGGTTTAAAAAACAGAGAGAGAGAGAGAGAAAAGCAGTCAGATGCCGTTTGAATGCCAAGTCCAGCCACGTTTTTGCACCGTGTTCATGAATTAGTTCTGCCAGGATAATTAAAGTAATGCATCAGGATTTCTGCCATTAACAAATAAAAGTCCAATTAAACTGGGGTCTATTAAACCAGTTTCCACGTTGCCTACTTGATCTCAATATGTAGGCCTGCTGGCCACTGGGACCAGGAGCACGCAGGCTTGACGTTCATAGCTCATTTCCTGCTTCCACATCAGACCCTTATATTGCAGATGGATAGATAATGTGAAATTTCCCCCGTTCTGCTCGCGCTCTCCCGGGCCCCCTTGTATTTCAACTCATGGGATTCTTGAAACAGATAGCGAGATGCGATGCTGGGAAATTTGAGAAGGAGCCGAAAGAGGTTGGGATTTAATGCAGTGGACACAGGTGCACTGACATGAATGGTGTGAAAGCGACATATTCACAACATGACTCGGAAGGGAGGAAGCTATATGACGGGGCTGGATTTTAATTGGTTTCACACAGTGTGCTCCCATGTATTGTTCCCTTTGTAATGGCACACACAGTGGCAATAACAGCTCTGGTTTTTGTTATATAATAACACTAATAGATTCATCGTCCCTTGTCTAATTTGAACATTTTTATTCCTCATGTTGGAACAGGAGGAGCCACATATCCATGTTATGTTGGACGTGTATACTGTCAGGGTCCTGAATGCTGGAATAACAAGACACCTTCATTAGCCTTATCTTTGATTCGATTTGGTGGATGGAAAAGAGGCGGGTGGGTGAGATGAAAAAAAAAGGGGGTTGATGATGAGAAAGGGAGCAAAACATAGGGTAGGATGTACTGCGAGAGAGAAGAAAACAGAGGAGCTGCAGAGGAGAGGGGGGATGGCCATGGTGGGAAGATTAGAGGAAGGGCTGGACACACAGAGGGATTCAGGGTGCGTCCTCCCAGCACAGCCAGTTGGAACAAACAAACGGCCGTGAGACAGACAGTGTTGTTTCTAATGGGAGAGAAGCTCACTGTGCCTTGGATGTTTCCCTGCACCTTTCATTTTCTAAATGCTGTTTTGTCTGTTCACCACTTAACAAGGCACCAGTGCCTCAGAAGGAACCACGCTTTATTTGCTGCTGTACATAATTACCAGCCATTCAAGACAGGCTTGTTTGCTACTCTAAACGATGTTGTGAATTTATGTGCAAATAAGAGACAGGCTATATTTTCCTGTAGATCTTTTCACCGAGTGTTTGAAATCTATGGCATTGCTAAGATTCGTCGTAATTCATTTCACTTTAATTGCACTGCTGTTTGCGTGGAGACTGCGCCATTTGTGCCCTAATCAAACATTAGCGGTAATTGAATGGAATAGCTGTTTTATCATACGTTGCGGTTGATGTGGAGAGCGGGGTGACAAAAGCCTGTTGAGCAGATGCAATAGTCTTCCTGTCAGATACAGTCAGCTGACGAATGACGCTTTACTTTCCATTTACCATGGCACGCCAGAGGCAAAACATAATCCATGCGCGACACATCTAAGCAGAAGTCAAATGAGAAATGTTTTTGAATATCTTAACGCGGGGAATGTGAATTGAATTGCATACATGAATTTCAAGTTGGATTTGACCCTGATCTGTTGGATGATGTTACTGATGATACAACAGCATGACTGCTATTCTACTACGAGTAATAATTATAATCATTCACAGCTAGTGGTCCTTGTCACAGGAGTGGGGCACAATGGAAATAATAATTAGGACTTCTCATTTCAGATGCATTGCAGAAGAGTGTATGAAGTGTGTATTGTGGCACTTTGACTTGTAGGATGTACAGCTGTGTGTATACTCGCTTGTTTTCCTCTGTGTGTTACATCCAACACACTCCAGTTAGAATTTCTGCTGGCTCTGGGTTTTTCTTCATCTATGTGACTCCTGTTATTTCTCACATACACACACACACACACACACACACACACACACACACACACACACACACACACACACACACACACACAGGCAACTATGTTTTGCATTATGACAGTGACCCAGTCTTCGCTGTCATAAAGAAGTAGCTAATTGCAGCATATGAGACATGAAGGGCCAGGATGCCTGCTCCGCATTTATTCTGGGCTCACCCCTGACAGCAGCGCTCGGTGACGTACCGAAGCTCTGTCATGCGCAAATAGACATTTTTCAACTCACTATCTTTCAGTGCTCTTCTAACCCATTTCCCCAAGTCATCATTCAGCGACACTGTCAGAATACAGCCCCACATATATCACAGTTGAGCCAGTAAAATGCTCTCCAGAAGGAGTCAAATATGCACCTCAGCGTAGCCGCTGCTGATAAAAGAGCTAATTCATCATTTAGTCACACAAAGCCTCCGAGATTCTTTGTAATATCTTGTATACTGTTTGAATTCAGGAGAACTGGATTTGCTGAATAATTTCCAGGCTTTCTGTGCAGTAGAAATGTGGGTATTAAGAGTGTTTGGCTTTGCTTTTGAATAGAAAAAAAGTGCAACATTTATTTTTCAGTTTACGTATGATACATTTCATTCTGTTAGATGTTTTTAGTTTAATTGATTGCATGTTTTTTTTGTTGTTGTTTTTTTTTTTTTTTACCAAAAAAGGCAAAGAAAGGGCAAAGTGATGTTCTGCAATACCAAAGCATTAAAAGCTTCCCAACTGCTTTTGTTATGTCTGAACATTTTTTACCTTTTTTTTTTTTAAACTTTTTGAGCGCTGACTCAGGTGTATTGAAAGCTGGTGCTGAGTGTTTGCTCAGATCCTCAGTGTTCTTTATTTAATTTCTAATCATGTATTTTCTGATACCAATAATACTTTAGCTCATATTAGACTGTTTTTCACAGAAGAAAAGTTCTTGCATTGAGAGTACCTTGAGAAAAGCACTTGATTGCTTTGTGCCAAGACCAGGGCTGACATCATTAGTCAATAAATTGATGACTCAACTGAAAGAAAAATAATCGTTTTCAAGCTAAATTGCCAATTATTCACAAGTTTCAGCAACTATGCTGTGAGGTGCTTTTTCTTGTCTTATTTTATAGTTAACATTTTCTCAAGGTCTTGGACCAAGATGTTCGTTTTCTAACATTTTATAGGCCAAATGATTAGCTGATTAACAGAGAGAATAGTTATTCATTTTAGTCCTTGTTAAGACAAATGTAAACACTGTTGAATTCGGGAATGTGACCTTTTATGAAATAGATAAAAGGGAGTTTTGAAGAAAACTTTCTTCAAAGTAAAAAAACTTCATAGATAAGCCTTGGCACTGGCACCAAACCTCTTATCACGCACTGCTAACATGTGATGCCTATGAATATGCAGCAGAAAGTACATGATAGCAGCTCATCCATAGCGTCCAGTGATCTCAGTTCCAGCATTTCTTTTTGCCTTTTCTATTACTGTTACGACACAGCGATGTTTCTGTCACTGTGGGCTAAATACTTTGTGAGCATCACGACGCCAGGTATTTTCCTTTTATATTCAAATGACATTGTGTATAACCTGCTCCTTTGAGATCTGTCTCAGAGGTGTGCATATATGCTTGTGTATGAGCGCTCTTTTTTGCCTTTTGTGTGCACTATTTGGGGATTTGCTTATGGTTTATTTATGCAGGTAATTCCATTGAGAGAAACTCTTTGTCAGGGGAGAGCTAGTGTACACTGTGCATGCATACTTTATAGCCATATGATCTAATAGGTTTAAAACTCAGTATCAAAGATGTATGCTGCTGCAGTGTTTTGGCTCCAGTGATGAGGCCTCTGGAGAGGTGGGGTAAAGTATCTATGTGCATAGAGTATGTATTAGGGTGTGTGTGTGTGTATGTGTGTGGGAATTACTGTTTCAGGGGCAGCCTGTGCTCACAGAAGCCCTCTGTGCTGACTGTTAATCCCGTGGTACATCGAGTATACCTGGACTTAGTAACCAGACAGAAAATTAGCAATAACAAACACCCGTCTGCCTCCCTCTCTGATACTCTGCCTACAACTACTGAGACTCCACAGTGAATGCAGTGACAGCCTGCCAAGCAGTTGAAAATATCAATGTGTACATACGCATGTGCACATGCTTATTTGGCCCCCTGAGCTTTTATGTGGGCATGGAAGTTTGTTTTTATTTTTTCCGCGCATGCACGAGTCAGTCGGCATTCACATAATAATGAAATTATTTATGTTTTTTTCATCGCACACTGTACAAAAATGATAACGAGCGAACACTGTTATTTGGATAACACAGAGCGCCTACAAGGAACACATATTCAGAGGACAAAGGCTCCATTGTTGGGAGACGAGTAAAAAATTTTGTAACAATTTACACTTTGACTCCATCTCTGGGGGCTTTAGGAAATGTTAATTTAAGTTCCCATTATGAAATGTATTTAAATCAGACTAAGAATTAATTCCATTATTCTTGGAGGCAGCTGGGACTCCTGTATCCGTCGAGACGGTTTGCTGCTCCCTCCTGAGACCTGTGGGTTTTCCCATCACTTTTAAAATCAATTACCTTTCTACCTCCCTCGCCTCTCCAACTCTCTCTAAGTACTCTCCTCATATTCTTCATTAGAAAACCCACCACTTCACCTATAGCTCACTGTGAACACCTCAACCGGAACCCTGTGTATATATAAGTGTTCCTGGCACATTTGAGTGCTCCTCTCTGATTTATTAATATGTCTTAGGTATAGCTATTGGCCTGCACACACTGTTCTCTGTTGGCTTTTTCGCAGTATCGAGACAATGTTGCTGCCTCAGATATAAATAGGAAGACAATCTGTGCCTGGGTAAGACCTGTGAGCCCTATGTGACACTAAAGCCACAACAAAGACACTGCTGTACTGCTGCTGAGGAGCAGCTGCAGCCCTTGGGAGAGATCATGTTATTCTCCCTCGTGCACCATCTCACAAACATCTCACCGCACTAACTGAGGGGAATAAGCATGGATGGGCTTGACGGCTGCTTCCTATTTTAGTCATCGGCAGGTAGGCGGATGAGTTGAACTGCGGAGGATCTCTGTGCAGCGAAGTCTTCGTCTAATTAGTTTGTCTAATTATGTCTTTGTGCTGGAAATTTCTCAAATTAGTGGTATCGTGCAGAATGTGAGCATGCTCATTATGGTTGTCATGAGAATTGTTGCGGTGGTTGGAGAAGAGAAGAGAAAGGGAGATGGAGAGAAAGAGTGTCACTGGAACCAAAAGCTCTCCTCGGTCCAAATCCCTTTATCAAACACAAGTATCTTGTAATGGGAGATGTAGCGCCCAGCGTCGTCCCAGGAATTCACAGGGAAAATGTTACTGCCTGTGAAACACTGTGCGTCCCCCCTCCCTTCCTTCCTGTGCAGGGGTGCACCTATTTGTGGCAGACCACAAAAAGGTCCCCTTTGATTTTCCCTCCCCGTGCGTCAGCTGCGAGAGTGTCACAGCATCAGGGGTGTAAATGTCTCACATGGAGACACTTTTTGATTTTCCCTCCTTGCGAGGTGCCACAGCATCGGAGATGAAGACCCCCTCCCCTCCTGCTCCTCCTACTCCTTCTCCTCCTCGCCATCACCCTTGATTCTGAGCTGCTTCTTCTCCTGGCCACCAAGTGAGGGCAAACCTCCTGGCTCGCGTGCAAGCGACCCTTCCCTCTCCTCTTTCTTTCCCTCCTTCCTTCTCTCCTTCCTTTTCCTCCCTGCCGTCCCCCTCTCTCTCTCATTCTCCCTTTTCCCTCTACCTCTCTCTCTCTCCTTCCCCCACTCCTGGGCCTACAGTAATTGGTATTCCGAGTGGCAGCTGGGATCCATACAAACACAGCAGACAGGGGTAGAGAGCGAGCAAGGCAGAGTGTGTGTGTGAGAGAGGGAGAGAGAGAGAGACATGGAGGCAGAGAGAAAGAGAAAGCCAGCAAGTCAATACGCTGGTTCATTAGAGCACTGAGTCACAGTGGCCGCTGCCTCGTTTGTTTGTGTTTGTCCAATACTCTGTCTTAAGCAGAGCCCACCGCCTCTGTCCGCTCACACTGGCAAACCTGACAGCAACACACCCCAGGCTGCCTGGCCGCCTCTGATATGGGCTTTTCTGTGCCTGTGAGTATTTGTACATACCGGCTTATGAAATAATTACCAAATCAATAGCTCTGAATTAAGCGAAGCGAGGTCTTTTCTCACGATTCTCCCCAACACAAGGCCAAGTTCATGCCCAGAACGGGTCCAGTACGTATGGAAATTGGCATGGGCTCGCTGCATGTTATTCCATTCCATCGTGCTGTGATTGAGTTATATTTTCCATGACTAATTATATGTCAGCAATATGTGATATTTTTGACTGGATTAACCGAAGTGTTGATGAGACACACAGTGGCAAAAAATAGCAGGTCTGATTATGGCGGCGGATGTAAAGAAGACAGGCCAGTTCTCTGAAATGGAATTTAGAGACAAGGAAAAAAAAAAAAGAGAGAGCTAGAGCGGCTCCATTAGGAAACAAAAATAGGATTCTGCAGTTATTGAAAATATGAAAGTGGATGTTCCAAAAAAACAAGAGGGAGGAGTGTTCTCTGGTCACGGCGAGCTGAGAGCAGACCACTTGTCGGGATATTGAAAGAGAGAGAGAGAGAGAGAGAGAGGCAGGTTAGGAGAAAGGTCTGAAATGACCTGTTCCTCTCTTCAAGGCCTGTTTATTTTGGAGGAAATAGTAATATGATGGTGGCTGTGTGGTTGTCTGGCCAGGGCCGCTGGCTCCCAGGGCCCTCATGGTGCATGGTGACCTCTCATTACCACTGCTTGAGGGAGCGTGAAACGGAGGAGATCACTCCAAAGGGCAGCTGTGTAGATGCGCCTAACCTTTTAAACCATCGGAATACGTCAACCATACAAATAACTCATTAACCTTATCCATTTAAATGAAAAGCTCCTACTTTTATCCCACACCCCCTTCCTCTCTGCAGTATTAGATTTGTTTAATTGGCCATTGCACATGATGAAAATGGCAAGTCCCTTTGCAATGTGGTGTGGTCAAGGCGAGCCAGGCAGTGGGGCAATGGGGATTTGGCCCCCGACACTTAACAAAGCTGGTGTAAGATTTGTGGGGGAGGGAGGTGAGAAATAGAGCGTTGGGGAAGTACTAGTATGTTAGCATGTGTGTGAGTCTGTTGTTTAGGAAGCGGCCTCTGGCTCTGTCCTGCAGCACAGGAGGGCATTGATTTGAGGAGCTCAATAGCTTGGGCCTTTTAATCACCTCGCTCAGAGGCTGCATTGTCCCACAGGCCTGGAGAATAAGCGCTGCTAATACCCCTGTGCATATGCACACAGCCACTGGCTCCCAGGCTTCTGCGGCCCCTCACAGACCCACACAGCCACTGATCAATAGGCCTGATTACCAACAGGGAGGCATGGTGGGCTTTATTCTCATTTGTCCGCAGAAAAGCTTGCCCCCCACCCCAAACATCTTGCCAGCTTCCTCTCCGGTTTAGACGCAATATGGTATCGTTTAATGTCCGCGACCTGCGATGTTTCTGTTATTCTGACGAGAGATCTGACCCGCTGCACCTTCAGCTCCATCTGAAGGTGTCAGAAGACTAAATGCTCGTTCTCGGCATCTCGAATAATGTGCCGTTCTGACCCAGTTGTAAAGAAAACATTTTGACTTACACATCAGCCTTCTAAAAATGGCATTTCTCTCACTCTCACTCTCTGCTTTGCACTCTGTCTCCATCTCTCCTCTCTCTCTCCCTCCCTCAATCTGTCTCTCGGCCTTCTTGGCTGTCATATCTCTTTATACTGTTTAGAAATGCTGTACATTGTGTTACAGGGTTGTGACTGATAGCCTGCCAATTTCAGCCCCCCCCCCAACCCCCTCCTCAACCACCACCACTGAACACACAGAGACACACATTAAAGCCATGACAGTGTGCTCCTTTTACTGCTCTCACTGATTCCATACAGCCTGTTATAGTGTTTCACAGGAAGGCTTAGTTTTCATGTATTATTAGCAAAGGCCACTGTCTTTGCAGCCGCCTTTACCGAACTGCAACATGCAAGAGTGTCTCAGTGCAGGAAAACACAGAAACTCCCTCCTGGCGCGGTTTGCGAGTTGTAGACGTGCTGCAGCTTCACACAAGCAACAGACAAGAAATATTGTTCTCTCTCATCAGAGATTCTGAGGCCATTTATATTTCCATCTGCGAAGCCTATCAATAAGCCTCTAAGCCGGGTTTCAAAAACTAATAACATCAATGACTTTAAAAGGGAAAACAAATATCAAAGCGTATTAGCACCCAGAGATGGCGGGTGAATATTGAGATTTGAGTTTGTAGACAGTCTGAAGGGCAGAGGGGGCTGTTGTTTTGTCCCATGCTCTCCTCATTATTACCCTCCAACACACGCACACACATTGTACACACACTCTTTCACAGCCTTCTTTGCATTTTTCTGTCTTGTCTCTCTGGCCTTTTTCCCTCTGCCCTCCCTTTTCCCATCCCCTCTTTCTGCCTCTTTTTCTCTGTGTATCTCCTTTCTTCTCCTTCTGTCCTCTACTACCCCCGCCTCCTCCCACCCCACCTGCCCCTGTCCTTTGGTTTTGAAGCCAAGTAAAGGAGTCGCCTTCTGAAGCGACGGGGAAATAATTTGTGGCTCGGAGAACAAAGGGACATCTTTGCTGTGAGAGTAATGGAATGGATTTTGTGATGTGGATGAAAACTGTCTTCATTTTAGACTCCAATTTGAAAAACAAAGTACTGATAAAAGATTGTGATTTAAAGAGAAAAATAATAGGGGTGTAATGTGTGATGGATACAATATATCCCTTTCCCAGCTCATTATTATTAGATTTAAAGGAGCAACTTAAAAGGGAAATATATTTTACAGAAAATCACTGCATTAACTATTTATCAGCTGCTTATTATTTATAACTCTATTGTGTCTTTGTCATTGTTATTGTGTTTTGGTGGGATTAGTAGCTACGTCAATTTCAGGGCTGAAACACAGTTTTAAAGAGTGCCATGTGCAATTCATTATGGTCGCGTATTGACTGGAAATTCCTCAAAGCCCTCGGCAGACCTCCATGCTCACTTATTGAGCTGTTATCAATGAGCTGCTTTTGTCTCGGCTCAAGAGACTGTGGACGCATTAGCAGGACATTTATTGTGCGAGAAAAGAAGGAATTGGGAAGCCAAAGATTCGGTTCATCTTCCCACTGAACACTCACTCGTTAGTCTCATCGACAAATATTTTTTATCACTTGATGTGTCAAACTGTGTAGATTTCCTGTGGCTCCTTATTCATGAAGTTATTTTTTCAACAATAGCTGTTTACATCATAGTATAGCCATCGTGCTCTTGTCTTTTTGTGCTTCTGAACATTTTTTTTGGAAGTATAATAATTATTAAACCAGAGAAACCACCCTCCATCTCTTGACAAAAAGAGGAATTTTAGAATAGAAATTTCTCAGCTTTAAAAAAAAAAAAAAGCGCCTCCATTACTTGAATGGGTAAATCAGTGGCCCTTCTGTATTCCAGATGCTTAAAGTTACCTGAAAGTGCATCATTAAATCATCAGAAATATTTGAAAAATAACATTTGCAATTATTTCTAAAGAAAGTGAAGTAGCGCGCTCAAGTAGGGTTTAATGACCCTTTTCAGTTTATTGCTCGCTGGCTGTAATGATGCTGCAAATCTGCTGGACTTTCTGGTGATAATGGCCGAGTTGTTCTTCATTGAAGAGACAGAAAAGAACTGTGTTTCTTTACACTTAGGAACGACTGGACACACTGACTGATGAGCGCCTGGTGAAAGTGAAAGTGGTTTCTTTGCTTCACAACCTTGCTCAGGCTACAAATGATTTTTTAGACATTATTGTTGAATGGTAACTGTGTTGTTATCATATTTTGTGCCTCTTGTGCTGCCTTTTCAGTGGTGTTGTGTTCATGGTTCATTTCGGCTGGACAATAATCAGTCATTTAATAAAAAACAATAAAAATAAATAAATAAATCCAAAATCTGCATGAATTGATTTTTGGCCACAAGGGGTGGAAAAAAGCGAATTCATAAATTGGTTTATAATGCTGTTATTGTGAGCAAACAAATAGCTATTTTAACAGCATTAGCATTCATTTGGTATCATGTTTAGCTGTGGTTTTGTTCTCCATCACGTCTTCTGTCAGATACTGGGGGGGGGTTATATTAACGCTCACTCTTTTATTAAAGACACATTGTCACCTATGCACATCCACACTTATTTTGAGCCTTAGTCTTACTGTTAATATTTGGACGTTTTTCAAGATTTTTTATCATTATTGTTATTATTATTATTATTATTATTATTATTATTATTATTATTATATTTATGTGATTATGTTGTTTACATTCCACTTTGTTGAATAGAATTTTTAATTGTTGGTTTTTCCTGCGGGTACTTCATCATCTGACCGTTTCATCTCATCTTGATACTTCATTCATGGCTCTGATCATGTGGCTTTTAACGTAGCAGTCAACAAGTGACTGAGTGTCCTTTCTGTCTGCCTCCATCACAGCGGACAGATGACCCCTGACGCTGGATATATTACATGGCCAATTTGAACTGTCTGTATTATGAAAGCCGTTTGTGCTTATTAAATGACTTCTTACTGTGAGTCTGAAGAAGTACAAAACAGGTCGGTTGTAGCCCCACTTCCTATATAACTTTATGCTGTTTACAAGGTTCATTATTAGAAAGTAGGTCAGCTCAATTTATGTGAATTATTAATGTTAAAATACGTCTGCTCCCAGCGGTATTTCGACTGTTAAACCCAACTCCATTTTAAATGCAGGTGTTTTATAGGCCATGTTTTTTAAAGACCATAGCTGTAGATTTTGGGTATGTGTCCTCCTCAAAGTTTAGTACATGTGCATCCCCCCAAATAAAAACACGAAAAGTAGCAGGGGACTCAAATTTTGAAGAGCGCGAGTCAGAGGTGCAAAGATGCCTCCAGTAAAGTAGGTGGTGGCTGTGTGCAACCTCAGCAGCAGTGGTTGCAATCTGCCATAAGACAGAAGAAAAAGAAGCAACTATGCACGGTTGATGGTTGATAACAGTGGAGGAGCCACAAGGGAAAAAGTGGAGTTTTTTTTCTCAAAAGATCTCAAAACCAAATGAGTTGTGAGTTGCAATGGCAGGTTAAGAGCCACGAGATAAGACTTTACTTTTACTAGTGTTGTTTACTAGTTTGCCAACTAATCTGTATAATAATAAAAATAAATAATAAAAAACCCAACATAATGAAATAATTATAGCTGTCTAAGCCTGCTGGAGACAAGCTACTTTAGCCTTAGCTCCACGGCAGCTGTCCGGTCAAAAGAACGGCAGGATGTGGTTTGTTGACAATGTGGGACAATAGAATTTGAATTTCATCAATTGGAATTTTCATATATACATTCATATGACAGTATTAAATAATAGATGCTTCAAATGATCCACCAGAGAATAAATATTTGTAAGCAATACAGAAAGCCTGAGAGCTGTACTGCATTATATCCCATTATATATTAAATTATTACATGAATTTTGTGTTTTGCTTAACATAAATAAAGACATTCCTACCATAAACTGATGCAGACAAAAGGGACAAATTTGTACATAAAAAATTACCAGAATGCAGGTAATGAAGTGATTGATCCTCAACATCAACCCAGACCCCCACTTCATACATGTCTCCCCCAGTGCTGAAACAGTCCACACCCTCAACCGATACCCTTTTCTGATTTGCTTGAATCTACAAGCACAGTTGTCACACAAGCGATTTACTGAGTAACATCATTAACTAACCTGTGATAAAGTGTTTGCCACAGACGCTCTTGTATTGACAGGCCAGGTCCCACAGCTTACCTTTTTCATCATCTCAGCAGGTGGCCTGAAACCACAGATCTCTTCTTTTACTGTCCTTCGCTCTTTGGAGGAGTAAAGAAAGTTTTTTTTATTGCTATGGTTTGATGTGCAAAGGAAAAAAGAGGCACTTCAGGCCACTAGTTTTGTTCAACTTGGTGTCTATACTTTTCACACCGTATATTTCACTATAAAGGGGGCGTGGTCATTCTCATGACAGGGCGTGTGCCTGCTGTCATGTATGGTCGCAACCAAGTGTAAAATTGGAAGAGAGATGATCCACACTGTTTTATTCAAGAAATGGAAATAAATAGGAACTAAGAAGAGGCAGATTTCTACTGTGTATTTGAGGGACAGGTTGGCATTTTCTTAGTACTGTGGGGACAAGACCATTACACCATCAGCTCCTGAGAGAACTGGCCTTACCTGGCCAGATGCATGACTTTGTTTACCTGTGAATTGCTAACTTCCTCTGCTGTCCGGTGCTGGGAAGGCACAGAAACAATAGTTTTGTCAGAGCTTTTTAGTTTGAATAATCTGCATACAAGGGTCAATGGGAGCAACTTTAACTAAGCCATGAAGTAATTGGGCGAGTGGTAAAACCAAAACAATGGACTAAGCATTAACAGAGGCTAAAAAGGTCAGTCGAGCTGCAGAGTTTGGTGATAATTCTCATGATTAAAGCACCACTAGTGACACAGAGTGGGTCCATTCAGTGTTTATATAAAAAATAATGATTAATGCAGGTTTGAAGATGTTGTGTTCAGAAACAAACTGACTGCTAATCCAAATCGCAATTACAAGTTAGAGGGTCATTAGTCACTTGACCATAATTAATGTCACACTCTCACCCTTTTCACTCCTGGTATTAAAATGGAATCTGTATCCAGATAATAAAATCTGATCTTACCTTTGTGTTCACACCTGGTATTTTTAATGTATTCTCTTTATCCTCATTGAGATCAGATCTCTGTTCTTCAGAGCCAAACCTGCACAAGTAGTTTAAGGTGACAGTAAATCAGCATCAGAGTTTTTGAGTTATTGAGGTGAAACTTTCTGAACTCTCTGAACTGCGAAATGCTGTCCAAAACAAATTTGTCCCTTCAAATTCAGCAAATGTAATACATTATCCTATTCCCTCCTCTGTGATGAGCTAAATTATTTGCCTTGTTAACACTGGTTCAGCTGCACAGATAAGTGCAATATACATTGTTGTACACACAGTTATTTCTTACTCTCATTTTCACATTGCTTTAATTTTTCACCCAGTTCTGTTGAATAATGCATCTTTTGGCTCTTTCAGCCTTCTAGCTCCCTCAATTTGAACAACCACCTATATATTATGGTAGCTTAAAACAAATGCCGGCATGTTGAACAGATTGCATTCACACCTAAGGTCTGAGCACAATGTGAGCTATTCCTAGTCCAGATGTGGTCAGACAGATCGGATCACATTTTTCCTTTTCCAGATTATGTGTCCAGATGCAGATCGTATTTTAATGCCTAGTGTACATGGGATCCCAGAATCCTTTTATGAATTCCTGCATCTTGATTCAAATTCATCTTCTGGTTGGTTGGTGTGTATTTAGTAGTAGTGGTTTCTCCCTGCTTCCAGTGTTGCTAAACTAAGCTAACTGCCTTCTGGCTCCTTCATACATAGTGTACAGAGTTCAGAGTGGTAGACTATTATCTAACTTAAAGCAAGACTGCAAATAAGCAGCCAAAATGTCAAAGTATTCTTTAAAAGCATGTTTTAGTTTCATGCAAAGATTTTAATATTTTAGAGATTATATTGTTAACCGGAAACATTGCGTCCATTTTTAAGTGGTTGTGTTTGCTGGTTGCAAAGTTTACAGTATTTATAAAAAGTATGCAAAATACCTCAATACTAGTGATGATAATGCATGTGTGACATTATCTTTTTAAGTTAGAGAATAGAATAAACAAGGAACACAAAGAGACTGACTTACTGCATGTGCTGCAAAATTCAGTAAGTAAAGTGATCAATGATATTAACCCAACCCATATAACCCTGACAGATAGGCAGTATAATTGTGAAATAGTTTATGTTATGAAACATTAAAAATCTCTCTTATTGGACCTCTAAAAGAAGTGCAAATCGTACAAACCTGTGATGCTTTGTGCAGCTTAAACTCTCTGTTCTCCCTGTGTGATCAGTGCAGCAGCAGCAGCAGCAGCAGCCCGTCCTGCATCACTCCTGCAGCCTCCTTCCCCCTCGACACCGACTCTCACAGAGTTGATAGAGGCGTTGGGAGGGGGATGACCTCAGCTTCCTCTCTGCTAGCTGCTGGAGTCGCAGTGTTCGTCATCTTTAATTCTCATCCATCAGCACACTTGTCAGGGGGAAACAGACCTTACAGTATAACAACTTAACTGTCCCTTTGTCACCAATAATTACCCAGGATTCTGCAGTGAAATGTTCCACTGCATTGTTTACAGCCGTACAAAGCTACCAGGCTTTAGAATACAAGGTTGTATTTATTGCATTTAGCACTGATACACTGCCAGTCAGAGTTTAAAAAGCTAATTACATTAAGCCTGAAAATATCTTCAGCACAATTAATACATGATATAAAATCCATTAGCAAGACAGCTGCGGTGCACGTTTACGCCTTCGGTTTGGTTTAAATGCATTGTGGAGCGTAAAATGTGAGTTCCCAGTTTTTCTTCATTTTGGTGCAATCAGTGATAAACAGTAATTGCATTAGTGTCTGGCAGACACTTGCCCACAATACTGCAGTACTAAAGGAATTCAATGTAGATTCTAGCTCTTTGTTTTTTCTACATGCCTGTTTGTATTCCACACAAACCCCACTGTAAAACATATGACTTCTTGTCCAGCCTTAGATTATTATTATTTTTTTTTTTTTTTACTTTTAATGAATAATGGTGAATATGATCAGACGTAACAAGAATGATGACAGGATCAGTTGTTTCACTAAATGCCCCAGAACAATATATGTCTGTGTTCAAATGACAAAAGCCCTTAAGAGGCCGTATGATGGGAGCAAAGAAGGAAGTAGCTTGATGTTGATACAGATGGACGGGTCAACAAAAAAATCTTTAAAACGGGAGACTCCTGTCCATCAACATCAACAGTCAAAGTTTTGTTCTTTTAAAGCTTGACCACAATCATTCCATAACCTTGTATGTGCCAAAAACCAAACCTAAACTATAGATGAACTACATCATGATGCCACATAAGAGCTCTTCCCCCCTTTAATTTCATGTATGTCCTTTATAGTTATGGTAATGAAATGCAGTTTTATTTGGGACAGGTGGAAAGGCATGATTATTTGACTCTTTTCCTTTTTGTCACTGTCCTGTGAAAACCATAAATATCCAAATGTAGTGATCTTGAATTTTAGGATTAAATGCACCTTTACTGCATGAGACAATTCTCCCACCCCTCATGTTTTATTAACCATTTAGCAACCAATTGTACTATCTGAAAAATGCAGTGTCATTGTTTTTCTAGTAGATGCATGATTTTCCCATGAGAGCAAAATTATGTATTCTGTATGTATGAACAACAGTTTGACGTGAACAGTAAAGACGCTAGGCATGGATGTAATGATATATTGATTAAAGGAAGTCAAGACAGTATTATTGTCTGAAATATATGACTTGAAAATTTTGAAATCAATTCTATTGTTACTTAAGGCTAATTTCATTTATAAAAAGCCAACCTGGAGTGTTTTGGATCAGTCCAGTCAACATCATTCATTCATTAAAGCTGCAGAAGCACAATAATGGCGCAGTATTTACTGGATGTTAGACACTCATTTTTCACACAAGTGGTCAGGAGATCAAGCTGGTCACGTCCTCAAAGATCCTACCGGAGCATTCACACACGGACCTCCCATCCCGGCTGTCATTTTCTCCACATCTCTTTCACCATCTCTGAGCACGAGGGGCGAGGATGTGAAATAGGAGGTTGCCTGTGCATACAGCCATTAATCATAGCCCCAGAGGTAGTAAACACTCTTTGATGGTCATTAGAAAACAGTTCTATTACAGAGGTTACTGTGTCTAGCGGTTAACCTTCTCCTCTTTGATGTATAGCACGGTGGGTTTTTAGAGCGGGAGGAGGAGGAGGAGGAGGAGGAGGAGAGGAGGGAAGCATCCTCACCTAGGCTGGAATGTCCCCCTTCAGCAGCTTTTGAATCGTTGTGCAATCATCGTGCAACCTTTTGTTTCCCTCCCCCTTTGCTCCTCCTGCTACCCCCACCCTCACCCCCACCCCCACATCATTCCCTTCCTCCCCTTTTTCTCCCTCCCTCCTGTCATCTGAAATGTGCCCTGCATAAGTGGAGGCAGCTGCTTAAGTGCTGAGAGAGGGAAGAGAAGGGGAGAGTGAAAGTGGAAGGAGGGAGGTAGGGGCCAAAGAGAGAGAATGAGAGAGTCTGACTCACAGTTAGCATTGCTTTCCCTCCCTGAATGCTGCAGCATCTACTCCTCCCATTGCACTCAAGGTCTCTCTCTCTCTATCTCTTTTCTCTCTCTTGTACACACAAACACACACACACACACATGCACTCGTACACACACACGCACACATACACACACTCTTTTGCAAGCATAAATAAGCTGGGTTCAGTATTTTACTTGAGGTTTCTGGGTTGTTGAAAATAATTTTGTGTTGTGCCGCCTTGGTGCATTATTGACTTGAGAGGCTTTATTGTCATCTTGTTTTTTGTTATGAAATTTTAATGCGGACCCTCATAATTAGGGAGGCTGTATTTGATGCAGCTACCAGCGTTATCGCTTGCTGTTTTGCTCCAGTGTCGGCAGCGGTGTACGCAGGGCTACTGATGCAATGCAAGAAATAACACACGGTTCGAATAGTGACAATTGTCTCTGTCAATAAAATGTCAGATGAAATGTTACTGGAGCTTAAGGGCAATTTGGCGAGGGCTTGTGCCTGTGTCTTTAGTGCTCTTGTGGCAGTGGGCTTCATAGCTAAAAGCACACTCCCCTGCAGTGGAATTACATAGTGGTGGTGACGCCAGCAAAAGCCCAGGGCTTTTATCAACTGTCATTCACACAGGAGAAGCTGGATACAGGCTGCAAGGCCACCACAGCATGGCACAGGACAAAAGCCTAATACAAGCCTGTAATTGTCAGAAAAAAAGGGCATCTAACAAGGTCAGAGAGACTCGGTGGTGAAGTTGATGCACTGTTCCAATGACAGAACCGCACTGTAGCCTTGATTTGGACCAGAAATGCACTTTCAAAGAAAATGCTGATAATACCCTCACATCCCTCACGTCGATTGGTTGATAATGTGTGGACTCATCTCACATGTAGCTTGAGATTTGTCAGTCGAGAATGTGTCAAATTGCATAATATTGTGCTTATCCTGATTAAAACAGGGCAGCGTGATTTTTAGTAATAAAACAGCTATGTGCGAAATACCTTAATACTTACTATGATGCAGTATTTACTAGTGCTCTGTACTGACAAATACCTCAGATTATATTTTTTAATGATTCAATTAATCAGTGAATTATCGTGTTTTAAAATGTCAAATACCAAAATGTCGCTGGTTTCAGATTTTGACATGTGAATATTTGCTGTTTTTGGTAGCTTTTCTTTTGTGTATAATTATTTTGGTGGCATTTTATTGTTAGTATATGTTTCATAACAGGAAATGAGGGAGTTGGTGGTTTATGGTCAGCACCCTAACCCATATTTAGTTTTCTATGACAATGAGCTGAATACTTTTTGGTTTTGGATTCGGCTTTAGAAAAATGTTTTTCTGAGAATTTATGAAACAACTGACAGATGAATTAATCAAGAAAACAATTGTCTGATTTATCAGTAATGGAAATAATGGTTAGTTTTAGACCTGAACACATACTTATAATTTCATTTCTAGCCACAGTCCATCATATTTGTTTTGGGCAATAACATCAAATTCTGTAAAATATTATGCGCTTTATTAATATTAGCTACTTTGTGGATGAAGAATTTGAATCAATGTACTGCAGGAAAAAGACTCTTAACATGTTATTACTACAAAATCATATGCTGAATTTATTGTTTACATCAGAAGTATCTTTGACTTGGACTCAGTTATTGTTATTTTTTTATTGGTCATGTTCATAAAACAATTTTATTGAGAGTGCCAATCTGACTTTTACAGTGGATTTTAGAAGGTTTTCATTGATGTGATCCTCATCCATTAACTTGTTTTGAACCAAGAGGCAAAGAGGTGAAAAGGCAGAAATGTTGATCTTATTTTAAAAAGATCATTCGCTGCAGTAGCAGAGAGCTGCCAGTCTGAAGGCAGGGTTGGGCGAGGTGCTTTGTGTCAGTCTCTCCTCCCTAACAGCACTTGCACACAGAAACTCTCTGTTTTTCACAAGATAACGAACACATGCTCCACCTGTCTTTGACCTCTTCACCCTGCTTGTATCCCTGCCGTCAGTATTCACAGGTCAGTAGCTGTACTTTCGTAAGTAAACCTGATAAATACAACACCCTTTAGCTAAATGAAATGATCAACTTTTGCTTTCGTTATAAGTTGCTTGGTTTACACTACAAACTCAACAAACTGAACGTGCAACAATCTGAAATTCGGTTGTATATAGATTGAGGAGAGCAGGCTTTATGGTTTAGGGGTTCAGATGTCGCCATTCATAATTGTGCAGTAATGATATAATAGTCCTGCATTATTATCGTTATGTGCTCAAAACCCATGTCGATCCTTTCACACCAAAGGCGAGCAGTGTTAAAAGACTGTTGGACTGATGACAAATGTGGGTTTATATCAGGTCAGCGCACCAACCAGTGAAACAGTGTGAATGTTATGCATGTATGCAACGTTGATTTTCCTATTATGAATACCTCCTAAAAACATTTGCAACTATATCTACATATCTCATGTTTTTTTTTCCCGGAGGTGAATTTGAATTGATAGGCAAACATTAACACTGATGTTTTGACCTGAGATGATGAGGGGTCGACGTCTCTTAATCTGCAGCATTAAACTGAGACATATTCAAGGTCTATGTGATATTATTAGGGATGCCTTTTCTCTCTTCGCTTTCTCATAAATATTCATGATTAGGGGGCGGGCCTACAGGTCAGTGTGGGCTGTAAGGTTCCTCTGTCAGATCACTTAGAAAGAAAAGCTGTGAAGCAGATGGAGAAAACTGTAAATATTCATTCATTTTTGTTATTTTACATGCCAAGCACTGTGACATGCAGTCAAACACCTCTGAAGTGCCAGCTGAATTTTCTTCAACTGTTTTCATTCATAGGTTAATTGTAGGTACAGAAATGCATTTTTAAAATGCTTTTCAGGATGCTCAAGCAAGAAAGAATCCACTGCTACCAATTTTTTCCTTCCAACAACTCTTGAAACTGGGTGGAAGCACAAACATATAAATGCAAACTCCAGGGTGGGTGTGGCTCAAGTATGTTATCAGTAAGGATGACCAGAGCTCAGTGTGTGGAGTCTGCAGAGAGCTGCACCAGGATGATTGTTGGTTAGGAATGAACTATCAGTGTCAATAATGGCCAATCAAATCAGCCCCTCTCATCCTCTTTAAAAGCAAGCAATAGTTTCCTGAGGACAGTCCAGGCTGGCTTCTCTTGTGAGGAAACATATACAGCAAAATGAATGTGCTTCAGAGAACGGATAATGTTTTTTTTTCCTCATGTGTAATGATGCATAGTAAGCTATTTTAAAAGGGAGGGACAACTTCACAGTTGTCTGTTTCAGTTTGTCACATCATAATATTCTGTTTGTTTGTTAGTGTGTTCTTGTCTCCATCACATGCTGCATCTCACCAGCTATTCTTCCTGGGGTTCATATACAATATACATAGTGACAAAACAAATCAACACCACTTACACACAATTACATAACAGCAACAATATAACACACAGAAGCTACTCCCATATCCTGTATGAAAGCAATTTCCTGTTTTACTTTGGCGGTTTACATGATTGCATTTCTGCTATTCACATAACAGGTCATTTTGTCATGTTGGAAGATATTATTTTGGTTATCTATAAGAAATGATGTTCGTAGTTGTGTTTGAGGAAAATTGTCCTGACGTTTTTTGTGGCTCCTCCAATACTGCCTGTTATTTGCACAGTATGAACTTGTGGAATAGCTGTGGTGTGCAGAAAAGTGCATAGATTTGTGTTTTCATTCTCCTTGATGACATGTGAATAGTTCCATGATGCTTTGGATAAGTGCAGCCCGTTCCTTAAATTAGAGATGATGTAATGCACATACGAGTCCTGCTGCCACCTGGTTGAACTGATCAAGTCTCGCTTGAGTCCTACTGGAACCTGACCCCACCAGACCTGATGCCATAAATGCATCAAAAATAGTATTTTGATGAGCATACTAGACTTCCTAAGTTAAGGTTCAATGTCATTCAGAAAATATGTTTGTGTTTCTGGAGAGGTTTGCATGTGCACCTCTACCAAACAGTGCCATGAAAATTGCTCTTTAGCCTCGTGTTAACAACAGTGAAATAGCAGCAGACGCAGGAACACAAGTGGAATTTCATGCTGGAACAGGGAGCAATATTGCACAACTTCAGATGTGTCACTCTGCACAGTCGTATGTGCTCTGAAATGGCATTACAGCTAACTGACCAGAACTCTGTCCCTTGAAGCTCTTCTGAACCGGCTTTCCTGTTTTTCTAGTTGGCACTGACCTGTGATGTTATCAGTCAGTAAGTAGTGAGGCTGATTGGAGCAGCTGCCAAGCTCCGGCTGCTTGGATGATTCTGGATATGCTCTGATTTTTTTTTTTCTGAGCAACTAGTGATCATGTTTGTATTGGACTGCTTTTTTTGTGTGTGTGTCAGATTTTCTGTGGCACTTACTCATGCTCACACAACAGAAGCCTACTCACTGACACGCCCCTTCTAAACACAGCTTCATCCACGTTGAAACAGTCTCACTCATGCAACAGTCACCTGACATTTGTGCTATCTTGGACTGGTGTGACAAATCAGGGCAATTTACTTAAGAGGCCAAACCAAGGGCAACCTGAAACAAAAGCATGTCTGCATATTAAGAAACCAACCAGCATAAATTAGGTGAAATGTTACAGAAGGAATCCACAAAGACGAATCTATATCTATACATATATGTTTTCAGATGTTTTCTATTCTGATATTTATAGTTTGTTCTTGCTGTTTTCCTCATATGTGGACATTTATATCTCAGGCTTTCATTGGACTGACCTCTGATGTCTTTCTTGATTGAAACACCATTTAGTATAAATTCCAGTCAGGTAACAATTTGCCAAAGCGTTGATCTCTTTAAGTTCAAGTAAATAATTGCATCAGGGTAATGAGTTTTCCATTTGCTTCTTTTTTTTTTTTTGATGTCTGCCTGCGTGCGCCTCACAACAATAGGCAGTTTTTTATTAGATACATTGTAAACAAAATACAGATTGGAGAAAAAAAAATAGAGGTTACAAAAAGGAAATTAACAAACAACTTGACATATTTCATTTGCAGAAGAACTCAGTGTTTCTACAAGTGCAGTATGCATAAGCCGTATTTTGATATCACTGCCTCTGCTATTACCACCCTGAGAAAACACTGTACAGAATTTATACCTTTTGTCACTGCAGAGTACATTATTGTCAAACTGACAGTCCCAGTGACAAAAGTCTTTGTACCTTGTTTTCTGACACTGTACCACCTTCAGTATTTACTGAATGTAATCAAATGCCAGTAGTGGTAGAAGAAGGTCTGGATTCACATGTGCAATATAACACACTTAATTGGGGAAAACAATTAAAACGTCCATGTGACTAACAGCTGTGTTCCGCTGTAAATTATTTTTATTTTTGATGATTTTTTTTGTTCATTGTTTTTGTGTCAGTGATTTTGGACTGTCACTTATAAAAAACACCCCTGTCAATGACATGTAGAGACACACTTCTGTTCTCATGTGCAGAGGCAGAACATAAAAGGCAGAGTAAAAGTTAGACTGACCTCTGTCCACGCCACAGTAATTCATAAGATTGACATGTAATCCAGGTTAATCGGGTTATTCCTACCTTAACTTGGCTAACGTGAGCCTGGATTCTTCCATCACTGTTGGAATAATTGTAGTAAAACCATAATCTGCTTATAAGATAAGATAAGATAAACTTTATTGATCCCACATCGAGGAAATTCACTTGTTTCACAGCTCAAGAGTCAAAAGCAGAGGGGAAAGAATCAAGATTAAAGTCAAACATGAAAATGTAGACTGTATGTGCTATTTACACCTTTCATTTGAACAGATCAGGTGGATAATTGCAAATGGTAATTTTAACTATAATACATACATGGCGTGTGGCATTACACCATAAAATAAAGGTATTAGAAAAATCGAAGATGAATATGTTTGTGCAGAAATTGGATTTCACAGGATAGAAGCAAACATTGCACAGAACAGTGTGTAATTGTGTAGAATAGTATGTAAGGATATGTATCCACACAAATATAATGTGTGTGTATGTAACATAATATGTGTAGATTATAGTATAATGTAATATTAAATAAGGTGCATAATGTGTTTACTATGCATGGATATGAATAAAGATGATATGATAATATGTATATAACCTGAGATAAACAGTGCTTTGCAGTGTGCTGGCTGTGATGTCGTAAGTGGTGGGTGATGGTGACAGAGACAACAACAGTGTTACATTATATTATGTTTGAGTTAAAAAGTCTGACTGCTGTCAAGATGAAGGACCTGCAGTATTGCTCCTTCTTACACTGTGGGTGTGGCAGTGTGTTAGTGAAGGAGCTGCTTCAGGCCCCCACTGTCTCATACATGGGGGCGAGAGGTGTTGTTGTGTTCGCCCAACATCCTCCTCTCACCCACCTCCTCTGTGAAATCCAGAGGGCAGCCCAGGACACAATTAGTCTTTTTCTGCCCCTCTCTGATCTTCCACCTCCTCGGCAGAGAAAAAAAAATGCAGATGCCACCATGGTGTCATGCAAAGTTCTTAACAGTGATATAATGATAATGATGATGGAGGGAGGCTAAGGAGGAGCTATTACCTACTGCCCTACATTTGAACATAATAACAGCAATAATAGCGAAACCTATGTGTTATAAAAGAAGAGCCAGCTGGAGATGGACTCAGAAGAACTAATGACAAATAACGTCACAGTGGAGAAAAGCCTTCCCACTGTATTTCGCTTTTTTTTTTTTTTTTTTTTTTAAGGGCTCATCAACAACGGTGCCGTTCTGAGGCACTATTTGGGAAATGAGAGTGTATCTGTGCTGCTACTGGGGGACTGTCTCTGAATGGCTGCCCTGGGCATTGAGCAGAACAAGGCACAGAGCGAGCTGAAGCAAGCAGCTCAGGAGAAACAGCAACACTCTGTTATTCAGCCCTTGGCCTGTGCTCCAGAACATTGTGTGTACATCTGTAATCTTACCTACCCCCTGGGCTCACAGAGAAACCCCCCCACCCACCCACCTAACTCTTTCTCTTTCTCCACCGTCACCACCATGTTCTCTCGTTCGCTCTCAGCCCTTGTGTCCGCACTCTTTCTCTCTCCATCTCGCTCAGTCGCTCTCATCATCGCGTCATTCCCTTTTTCTCTTACACAAAGATATAGTCAAGCAAATACGCCCACGCACTTTCTCACATTGACACCCATACACAAACACACCGAGGGCCTTGAAGATACACCCATGTGTGAAGATCACACAGTCTTAATGTGTCAGAGCCACTACAGCCTGCTCAATTTTCCTATTAATTAAAATGAGACAATGACGTAAGGACAAATCTTTCCATTTCGGGGTCATTCGCGGCTCTGTCTTCTCAGCTCACCGCTGCGTGAGCCTGCTGTTTCATATAGATATAGATATTTACATACGCTTGTGTTGTTTTTAGCTGAATTTGAACTGAAGCTGCGAGCGTTTAAATATACATGAAGTAGAAGGGGTTGGGGTTGGGTGGGGTAAGGGGGGTGCGACATGAATGCGATCCTGTCCTGGATGGTGAGCAGTTATGAGCTGTGTCATGTGTCAGTGCTTTCGACTGCTGTGTGCAGGGCTTTCATCAGCCTCTGCCTCTGTCACTGAGACATTCCCCTCTCCCTCCTCTGCTCCCGGCTCCACTTCACACACTGTAATAAGGCATTCATACTGTCTCTCTGGTGCCTCGGCTGTTTTGCCGCACCACTACATTGCAGTCCAAGTGTAAAAGCCTGCTGTTGTGTCAGTGAACGTGTGCGGCTCATTGATGTGCGCTGATGTTATTTTAACCGATAGATATATACAGGATATGTTACATTGTGAGGATTAAAGACGTTCTTTTAAAGCCCATTTCTTAGACCTTCAGCTGTGCAGGATGACGGGCTTGTAGCAGAGGACGTGTTACACTTTGACATTCAGTGATAATCCATGTGATGTATTGTCATCGTCTGCTGGTTAATATGTACTGCTGTTTCCTTGGGGATTAGAAGTGGCTGTCATGCAGGTTGAAGACATCATGAGATCACGCTGCTGCCTGCACTTTAACGCATCTTTATTGCTTTCATTACTATTCCGATCAATCATTATTTGGCTCAATTATTGCATTTTTTTTTTTTTTTTACATTTCCACGTAATCCAAGTGTACTGTTAAATATTTTTCTGGTTTTAGGGTTTGTGTGTTTATTTCTTATGGGAGGCATTATAAAACACATCTTTTAAGCTCCCACAGAGTTCAAAACAACAGGGATGTATTTTTCTCTCGCGTCTTTTTCCTTTTCTCAGACAGCAGCAGCTCTCACAATTGAATTTGAATGCCATGCTTTTAGCGCCAGGGTTGTTTGATTATCCACAGACAGGGAGCTGTGCTGGATTCCATTCCTTTCATCATGCTTTAACCAGTGTGAGCTGGCTCCCCTGTCGTATTTTATGAGAGGTGATTTTAGTGCCTCTCCTTTATGCAGATGATTTTGGCTGCCTCTCCCCAGTCTAGTCTTCAAGAGGTGGATATTGGTTTTGACAAGAGAGCTAACCCCGCTACCTTCGCTCTCACCGGGCTGTCTTCCTGACTGCTTCACCAGGCTGGATATTCTGGGCCATATGCTAATGCGAATTACGTTTGGTGAAAAGGACGATGCCGGGTGAACCTACAGGTGTTCTCAGAATTACGCTCGGTGACGGGAATATTACACCGGGATGGAAACCCCATTGGCCCTTGTCACTCCCACAAGGATGAGAGTGGCTTTATATACTGCCACTGAGCCATATATTCTCTTTATATGCAGTAATACTCCCACTTAATATCCCCAGCAAATGACAGGGGTCCACATGTGCAGTGTATTCATCCAACTACTGTGTATGGATTACAGGTTGGCACAGAGCCTCTCTATGGGATCCTGTGCTGTCATTTACAGGATTTTTTTTTCCTCCCTTTTTTTCTTTAGTGTTCATGCTTTCTTCCTCTGCTGAAGTCCAATGAATATGCACATGGACTGTGCAAGGCTAGCTGCTATCAAATATCTGGTAAGCTCCACGCAGGAGGCACTGATGGTCGGATGTCATTTTAATGGTAATGAGCAATGTTAATGAGGTATTTCTGGTCCCGGTTTAGCTCTGCTAAAACCTCAGCAAACACAAAGGCACATATACAAACTTGCAACAGTGCATGGAAATGTGCTGCAGAGCTCTTTGTCACAGTGACTGAACCTAAGGCTGCCGCTGGTTTTATGCTCCCCTAATTCAGCCGGCATTGTTGAAGAAGTCACAGCACTCACACAGGAGGGTGATCATGTTTCTGTGTTGACGCCGAAACTTGAACTCTGAAGTCAATCATACGGCTCTCTCTCTCTCTCACTCTCCCTCTTTCCTGTTTCGCTAACTAAGTAGAGGGCTTTGCATGATTGCCTGGATATTTCCCCTCAACACTGCACTGCTATTGTCCACTTGTCCCTCCTTCATCTGTGTAATTGTATGCATGAAGTTTCAACTGTAAATCCCAGCTGTTGGCAGATTGTCTGCTCCTCCACTGCTCTGTATCCTGGCAAGCCATTGGCTGAGGGCTATTGTTTTTTTTCTTAAGCTGGCATACATCATGAAAGATAACACAAAGAGGAGCTAGGTAGGTCGGATTTTTTTCCCCTGCTTCTCCAGTCGAATAGATTGGGGAAAAAAAGCAGGCGGCATTTGTCTCCCCTCTCTCCCCGCTGAAACAGATAGAGTAGCTGTGTGGAATAAAGGAGATGCTTCTCTCTCTATCACACTCCATCAGCATTATTTACCAGACCTGCCAGTTGCTTTGTACAGCACCTCTCCCTGCCAAGTAGGCGACTGGCGTACGACCAGGGGCTAGTGACAACAGGCTACAGTGGAAAGCAAGGAGAGCTGTGTGGATGAGCCAAGTCTATTCATTCCCCTAGGCCGCTGAGTGAAGCGCAGAACTCTATCTGCTCTCACTGAGGAGAACACAGCACTTTATGGATTTTTTTTTTAATCATACGCTATGCTAGAAATGATCATAAACCCGGCCTATCCTTTTGAATCAGAGTAGAAGTGCAGTGTTGTAACATTAATAGGTTTATAATGGCTGTGAATAACCACATTTGTTAACCCTGAGCTGAAGTTAAAAGGCTCGGGAATAACCGCGAGGCTTTGAGTGCGTTACGTGTACTGTATGTACTGTAGTGGAGGTGAATCACACGTGCCGGAGAGGCTGTAATAAATGCGTGTTTCGTTTGTCATCCCCAGCCACACTCCCATCAGCCCTCCTCCAGAACCTATGGAAACATCAGCACTTGGGGCTTGGAAACAGAAAAGTGATTTTTTTCCACTGTGTGTCACAGATGGTGGGAAAGCCTTTGTAATGCTAATATAATATCACACTGTGTCGGCCTAGCACTGCAGTTCGCTCTGTGTGCCAAGCAGCCTGGCTGTGGAGTGATTTACCAGTATGGAGAGAAAAAGACCTCCCTCGGTTTACACTGAAAGGCTGCATGGTTGGCGGGTCCTGCCGCTCGGCCTGCTGCGACCGGGCCCGCCTTTACTTTATTGATTTCGTGGTCCGTCCAGTGCTGTGTACTGTTAATTAACTCTGTCTGCGAGTGTTTGTCACATTGTGTGTGCTTATTAAAAAGGATATTACTAAGAGGGGCTAGGCATTAAAAACAGCAGGGAGGATATAGTAAGTGATTTTCAGAAACCAAGGCAAAGGAGCTGTGTATTTAGGCTAGTTACATTAGGAAAAAAAAAGAAAAAAACCCCACATCATATCATAAGATAAGCACACGAATGTTCTGACATGAAATAAGATTTCTTTGCTCTATAAAAAGCCGGTGTTTACAGGAAAAAGGCACCTCACTATCTAAAATTGTGCCTCTTACAACCAATGTTATGCCACCTCCCAACAAACGAGCCAATGGCAGGCCACTTCCTCCAGTGTTAACCAATGACTTTGTGCCTCCTTCCGTGGCAGCGAGTCAGCTGCCAGTGAGGAGGAGACGGGTACATTGATGTCTTTCTCTAGCTGCGCCACGTCACATTGTTGTCTATTCGATTTCCAGCCCTCATCCCTGGTATTTGAATCACAAGGGGGAGCATTTCATATCCTTGCTGGGAGAAGAAGGGCGATCTTGTCTATCTGAAAGAGCATGCTGGATTAAGGGGGTTATTTCCCCAGAGGGGGGGATATGAGAGTGAGTGTCACTCAGGCGGCACTCACTCTCACACTGCCTCTGCCTCTGCATGTTGCCAGGGAGCCCCGGCTTTGACTCCTTCCCCTCTTCTCCCCTTGCTCTCCTTCATCATGTAATCCTGGGCTTTTTGCTTTCTCTCCCTCTCCTCTTCCTCTGTCTCGTACACATCCCCTTCCTCATCGTCGCTACCATCTCGTCACGCTGCCTTCCTCCTTCTCCTGCTGGTTCAGTGCTGCCCTACAGGGAGTGGAGAATTGCGTGGTTCGGAGGATGGTTGTTATTCCAATCACACCTTCGATGCAGCGAGGGTCCAGTAAAGTACAGAATAATTGGCAGGTTCCACCAGCTACAGGCAGGCCTTCTATTCTGGTATGTGTGTGTGTGTGTCTGTGTGAGTGTGTGTGTGTAGCTGTGATGAGAGGGGTCTGCTGTAGGTGCAGCATTCAGAGGTCATTTCATTAATTACTAGCTCTTGTGTAACGTACGTGTTCTCACATTCTGTTTGTCAGTCTGTGCGGCGATGACATGCAGGTGCCGACAAAAGAGCTCGTTGCTGACAAAAAAAGGAAACATCAAGCAAATGACCTGATGTAAAAATTAAACCCACATTTTCACTGTTTCGTTAAACCAGCCAATAACATATTGAGCAGTTGAAATTTGGCTGCAGTTTTTCGTCTGTTAGTTATCTCACTCAATATTTAGCCCACCTCTGCGTCATAACTCATAGTATTTGTGTCTGTGTTGCTAATGTGATTCTGTATTTTTTTTTTTTTTTTAGATGGTGGAGTGATGGTGCAAATAGAGCAGATGCTTGGTAAACACACACACCTAATTACCTGAGGGTCATCCTGGGTCAGAGGGCGGAGGTCAGAGGTCACTTGCGTTCACCCTCTGCCTTCTGAGAATCACTGACTGATAGGACTCTGGGGGTGACCGCTGATACACATCAATGGAGCCAAGCAGAGCAGCTAATAAAGCATGTGGGGTACAGGGCTGGGGACAAGCATCAGGGAAAATAAACCTGTCCTATCTGCTGGCAAACACATTGACCTGCAGATTTAATGGAACATGTCTCCCATAGGTGCACTGCTCTATTGATTAGTCATTGATGGCAGTTGTAGCCAACAGTGATATTGAGTATCATCTTGCCTTTTTCCCACCACATCCACCAGTAGCCAGGTCTGTTCTTACAGGGGTCGGCTTAAAATGGGTACAGCATAAATGTGTCACTACATGTGCTGTTTTTTTTCTCCCTCGGCTGTGATTGGCTATCTCCGAGGCCAGCAACCATAGCGACCATCATCACTTCTTGTTCTGTTGCCCTTTCTCTGTGATCCAGCCTCACCTTTAAGGGCTCCTCATTATGAGGAACTCTAACTTTAAGCTCTTACATGAACACGACGTGCATGGCATGCGCACGAGCACACAGTATACATTTGATATCTAACTTATATAATGCAAACACACGCTGATCAGCACACACTCCTGCACAGTCAGGCACTTATCTCTCTTATACATAACTGGAGCCAAATGCTACCACGTGTTCATTTATAGTAAGGAACACACATGCACAGACACACACATATGCTCACTTGTGGAGAAAAGAAAGGCAGTGGCCCTGAAAATTGCATAAATGTCAATTATTCTGCAGTTTATGTGAGAGAGGTAGAACAAAGTGGTGGTAATAAAAAATATTGATCACTTCAGCCCATAATGTGTCTGACAGGCATTGTTGTGGCAGAAACAGGCATTGACAGAGTGTCTTTGCAGGCATGTAAACCTGCAGGACATTATGTCACTGTATTAGCACTGATCACTGCGGTGTAATGGCCCTCAATCCCCCCCAGCCTGATTTAGATTCAGCAAAGCAAACGAAGCGTGGCTCTAATAAATGCACCTGTTAGAAATATGATAATTGCATCTCTGATGGCTGACCTTTTTTCGCAGTTGCAGTAAAGATTATTTGATGCATGCCATGCAAGTGTGTGCGTGTGCGTGACTTCGTGTGTATCACTCACAAGTTCGAAGGGCTGGTCATGATCAGTAGTTTTGGCTCTGTGTTTCTGGGCGGGTGGATGCATCTTCTGTATTTATCAGCAGTTAGTCATACATCAGCATCTTTTTAACTGTACTGAGTGGGAGCACTGTGTATGTAATGAGTGTGTATGGGAAAGTGTGCATGAACGTGTGTGTGTGAGTTTGTATGCGGAGCCTCATTAAATACGCAATCGTTTCATAAGACTGACCCTTCAAGAGCAGTGGGTGGACCAAACATAGATTTGCAAATGAATCTGTAATGCAAAAGTTTATGGTGTGTAAGCCTGTGTGCGTGCGTGTGCATGTGTGTGCGTGCATACACATGTTAAAGCTAAATTTCCCGTTTCTGTGATTGAATAATTTAGCTTTACATGCCTCACCCAGTCTCTTTCTCCAGTGCTCTTGTGTGTGTTTGTGTTTGCAACCTTAAGCTGGTCAAGATGATTTTTGTTATCGTCATCACATTAGCTTGGGACTGGTGTGCACTCTCATGTACCATAAGTAGATTGCTGTACATGGGAGCAGGATATATCCATATGTTAGTGAGGATGCCATTGCTTCTGTCTCATTAGCAGCAGTGCTGAGGCCCTAAGCTGCTTCTTGTGCCCCATTGGGACAGCTGATGAGGTCTGACTATGTGACCTTTAACAACCTAATCAACTTTTAACACCTCGCCTACTGCCTGCCTTATTGCCATTCTTCTCTCTGCCATTCACCAGCAGGGCCCATCCCCATTTAGACTCCCATCACTTCTTTTTCGTTTGTTTTAAGCGGGAGCCTTGTTTTCACTGATCATCTCCACATGTATGAATGAAGCAGCATTGTAAACACATGCAGCAGCAGCAGTCTCTGGAGGCTTGCAGTGATGTATTGTAATCGGCTGTCTCTCTCCACACTCTTGACCTTCCCTCTGCTTATTTCTCTCCTCTCGTTATCTCTCTCTGTCCTCTTCTCCTCGCCGCTGAAAAGCTCAGGTTGTACAAAAGATAAACAGAGGAACAGGCACAGTTATCAGTTAATATATGACAATTTGAAAGTTATATGTGCAGCTATCTGCAGCATGTGTCTCTTAACACGTACAAGAAAAGAAAATTAAATAGGTTGTTAAAAGTTGTCTGGATGTACATAAAGCAAAACTCAGAGACTAACTAATCTAACAGTACATTTATCCACCATCTCTTTCTGTTAGAGAGTGCATATTTTGCCTTGAAAAGAAATGCTTCGTAACAAATATCACCTTTCAGTGGCCTAGGTAGAACATCTTATTCAATGAAAAGAAGAAAGATAATGTAAAGGAAATTAAGTTTTTATCTGTTCAATAGCTGGCACACACATACCTGCGGATTAACCTGTAATGGCTCTGCTCCATCACATTACAGTGACTGACACAATACCACGAACACCTCTAGCATACACTTGGAAATATATAATGCAACCTAATGCAATAGTTACTGTATGTCATAAATGCTGCCCCTAGGAAGACAAAGTAGCAAACAGCTTGCAATGTTATGCAACACAATACAATGCAGCTTGACAATAAGGTTTCAATGTCGGATGGTGGACAGAATAAAGTGAATGCTGGTATTTGGAGCTCTTCCTGCCAGATGAACTGGAGAATCCTTAGGACCGCAACATTCTCATTGTTTTGACATCTCGGTTCCTTCCTCAGTGAATGGATTTGTTTCCTTGTCACAGGGATGGTTTAGGTATTATCTCGTGATTTAAGTATGGGATGTTTTTAAAGCAAATGACTCAAAGGAATTATGGGAACTTTTGCTGTTATAAACCAAAATACATACAGTACATGCTGTATTTGGGAATAGTATTTAGTAATGACCAAACACTATAAAATGGTAGTGAAATGATACTAGTGAGGACTAAATCCTGCCAGAAGTGTCAGTCATATACTGTATCTCAGGACAACTATGATCTCATTAAGAACAAAATGCTAATTGACTGTGCTGTCTCCTGGGAAAAAGCTGTATTCTGACATACAGAGGCCGACACCTTTCATTCTGAGGCGGACTGAGGCCTTAGAGGTAAGACTGGTTACATTGTCTGGATGTGGCTCTGCAGGTTGTGCTGTACTGATAAAGATCCAGCTCTATAATCCTGATTCATAGTCATTCATAGCATCTCTCCCTATCAGATGCTTCCTGGGCTCTTCAGTGTGGCTGTGATTGACGATGATTATCTCAAGCGGATACCGTATCTCTGCCGTCATCGTGGCCATGTCAGGGATTTTAGGTGAGGGTGTTTGATCATATACAGCACGAAACAGATGGCAAAGACACACAGTAGTAGAAACATATGTAGAAGGCACCACTGAATTAGGATGTACAGATAAGGAGTCATTTTTTTTCTCTCTCTCTTCACGTGTAGGAGAGAAAATTATCGAGTTTTGTCTTCAGCTGCCGTCTTTATGACAGAGTCAGCTCATCAGAGCTTTGTGTGGAGAGGTGTTTGACACAAAAACAAAGACAGGATTCAGGAAATGCCTGCAGCACATACTGTTATAGTCCTGATGCATGAGCAACCAGCTGAGTCAGGTGCTCCTGTGTTCTTGAGCATGTGTGGCCATTTTTGTCATTTCGTCAAGTCATTCATCTTTGTGGAATGTTTTTTCAATTACAGATAGGTGATTCACTGTGATTGCTAAATCACTATTATTACTTATTGACTTTCAGTGGAATCATTTTACAGAAATCAGTTTTGAAATTATTAAAATGATTACAAGCATTAATTTTTAATAGCAATTATCAACCGACTATAAAGCTCCATGGATCTTTATAGCACCTTTATGCCACTTTTGGTTCAGTCTCTGATACTACCCTGACAGCACCAAACACCAGACAGACAAAGTCAGCATCTACTTGGTGATCATAGTGGAGCAGCTTACGAGCCTGATAATTCGCTCAGGAGCTGGTGGAGACCAAAACAGAACTATAAGTAAAGTGAATATTGGAGTTAATGTGTCAGCTGAATGAGTGATGTTTCTTCATGTTAGCTGGATGTGTAAATTAGCAGCTTTTAAACCCTTTCCTCTGTCACTATGGATATTCTAAGGTGGGTGATGCAATGCTCCCAAGTGGCCAAAGACTCAGTAAATACAGTTTTCTGTTCTTGTTTTGCATGCGTGAAGAGTCTTGCCTGTGCTATACAGCATATTGATACTGAAAAATAAACCCTCTTATTAATATTGCGCTATTGATTTCAGCCATATCAACCAGCTTTAATTACAAACACTGACAACTCACTTGTTATTTCCACTCATGCGAGTACAGAACATATGAGCATGTTGACGGTCCGCTGGCTGTCGGCTCTGGTCTGTGCAATATGTTCCAGTGAAACATTTAATGGACGTGAGGTGATGCAAAGTGTTTGATCTGTCAGTGCTGTGTCCTGGAGGTTGGCTTTGTCCGTCGTTGCCCTCGAGAGAGGAGAACTCTGACATATCAGTTGTGAGGAGGCCAGTTGACCTTCGACAGAACAATGCTCCTGTTTGTGAGGGAGAAATAGAAAGAGACATAGGGTGAGAACTAGAGAGTTTCTGCTTCTCTTGGCAACACAGATGGAACAGAGTCATAGTTAACACAACACAGACAATAGCAGGACGACGAGGAGAACCCTACAGGTCACCTAGCTGTTGACAACACAATGCTAACAATTAGTTAATGACAGGGATAGAGAAACAAATGAGATGGCTTAGTGGGTATCTCTTTTGGCAGATATCAAACATCAGGGGCCTGTGCTGTGTGTGTGTGTGTGTGTGTGTGGGGGGGGGGTTTGCATGCTCTCCCTCAATCAGAGCACTGCACTTCAATCTTAAATCTGCAGCTTGTTTCTGGGTGTTGGAGAATATTTGCCCACTTCACAATAGCAGGACAGGTTAAATTTATGCACTCCACATGAAAGAGTCTGCACTTCTATTAAAAGGAGCCCAGACCCTCGCTATCTTTCATAGTGTAGTTCTGAGTGAAGCTTTTCCTCCCAGCTTTATAAATTCTGGCCTTTAAGGATAAGTTCATACCTGCTAATATGTATCTGTGAATACAGTGTGTATGCATCTTCTCTGTACTCCCACCACGTATTGCTGCGAGCTCACGAGCTCAAGAGTATTACTGTGAGTTGCGTGTGAGGCAGGTTACTCAGCCTGTCAGCAGCCAGCCAGTGAACCTGCTCTGAAACCGTATACCTGTGCTGAAAAGAGGAGTCGCCATTTCAGCGCTGTCTGTTTGGATCAGTGTTCCCTGTGGCGCTATGCCCTCTTTGAGAGCTCCTCTGTTGCAGATCTATTCCCTGGCCCCTGACTCTTTCCCTCTGTTGACACAATGGGCCCTTTGTACCTACATATACCGCTGCTGTGGGACCTTGCTTCATATTTTCGGCAATTATACACGATCCCGCTCCGGCCGTGCCTCTTGTTGCTGCTTCATTGGAGAGAAATGCAATCGAATCGAGGGGAAGTGCAGTGAAACGGGGATGGGGGTAGAGGCTTGCAGGAATTAGATTGTGCTTCTGATAAGTTCCATATAGAGCGAGTAAACATGTTCTTATCTTGTTATCCAGCTTGCACATTAACACATGGTGTGTGGAGGAGGTGGAGGAGGGCTTAAAAGGATAAATCAAATCCTAATCATTCTGTTTGGCTTTTCCCACTCTCTGCTCTTTGTCTCTATTTCTGTTCCTCATCGTGCAAAGAACCCCGGCGCACACGCAAGAACAATGGAGGGGTCAGAAGTATGAGCCATTTTCCTGCACCTGCTGAATGCTCCAGAAATGAGTGCACAGTGATTACGTGCCCTAATGTGTGGTGTTTAAAGAGCGGTTTCCTGCAGCAGAGTTAAATGATGGTGCCCTCTGTGAAGTATTAATGATGTGGATGGATGAATCAGGTCGGCACAAACCTGTTGACGGCAGCCGCGGTGCTCTCTTAAAGCTGCACCCAGACATCAGGCTTAACCGCTTGGCAAATTGGACATGCTTGTTGGCTGTAGCTCCAATTTATGTGCACTCTCTATTGCAGTTAGTCCATCTTCATTATTGAAATGGCCTCTCGTCAGGTCTTGACAGAGTGGTGGAGATGGTAAAGGGAGGGAGAGGGGGAGCATACAGGAGAATCATGAATAATGTGGAAAATAAACACATTCGAGGCATGGGAGCTGGCTGGCAGGAGAGAGTGTTGGGAGTGTTGTGAAATGCCCGGCTTTCGTTTTCTCCCCCTCCCCCCTTCTCTCTCTCTCTCTCTCTCTCTCGCTCTCTCTTCATGTGATTGTATGTGCAGCTTCTGCCAGTGGATGCTGATGCTGTGGATCCTCAGCCTTGGGGCTTTGTCTAACACACATGCAATTGGGCATAAATACACACACACACACACACACACACACACACACACACATGCACACACATGGTACTGCTGCACATCCACAAGCAGCTCTAGGCGCTGAGCTCTGGCAGGACCTCTGTAGCCTCACCAGCATCCCAGCTGTGTGTTTTGTCACTGCCACTCTGGAGACACACTGCTCAGTGGCTACAGCCTATGTCTAATAGGTTGCTGCAGTGACTTCACATTTTCTGAGTCCCTGGGATTGTTGCATTTGATAAGTCTGGGCTTAGCTCATCTGGGTCAGCCAGTTCAGGAGTGGGTATCCAATTGCAATTCATGCTTTGTGGACGGGGGTGTTTTTATTGCCAGATGTAGAATTTCAATTTCTCAGTGTGCCGAATTGATACAAGATGACCTCAAAAACATCTCTTAGCTCTTGTAAATGCCAGGTGCACTTAAGCCTCGGCTTTAGGAGTAATAGCGTTCCTCTATGAAGAGGAGAACGGGGTCTGGCTGGATCTACCTACAGGGTCCTTGTACCTGCTGCACACATGAGCAGATGTGATGGCTCATGAGATAATTACCCACTGAGCTGGTGTGTATGCAACTGTAAGCTGAAGCAGGGGTTCCCTTCAGGTAGCTCTCCCGCTCAGGTCAGTGAACAGCTAATGACATTTAGAAGCAATAGGATGAAAGAGACGGCAGTTGTTTGTAGTCGGCCGCACACTACCTTTGTCTTATTGTCTGCCGTCTGTCTTAATCTCCCAGCCACCGTTTTCACACCACGAGGAGATCATGTTATTAGATCCCCTCCCCTGGCTCATTTGTCATCCTGCAGCACCACTCCTCCAGAGAAGGACTGCAGGAGCTGGGAAAAAGAAAACAATATAAACAGGCAGGAGGCCACAACATCAAATGTTCATCATTTACTGGCCCAGAGTCTCTTGTATCATCATTATTCTTTCAGGAATCACGCAAGGTTAATATGCTTTTTCTTCTCGGCGCCACCCCGCCCAATTTCAAGAAGCTGACAAACTTCTTCTCTCTCCTCCTTTTAACGTATTGTTTTGTGATACATCGTACTCCGTGCACCGCATCCTGCCGCACATACGCTCAATCATCCCCACCCCCACTTTCTCCATCACTCGCTACAGTAAAAAGTATTGTCGGTGTTCACAGTTTGCTGTCACTGCCTCAGTCACATCTCTTTAATCTGTCCTCTTTGAGCCCGGGTTGGTTTTTTGTGCTGCTGAGGCACCGAGAAAGTGGGGGGAGTCAGCTAATTACAACAAACAGATATGCTCCGAGACGCCTATGTAAGGTTCGCATAGGTTAACAACTCTGCTATAAATGTTAAATGAAGCTTAAAATAGGATAGTATGGCATACAGTTGCTATAGTGATCTCCGCTCTGATTCTTTGTGTACTTTCTTGGTTGATAAAGTTTAAACTAATCTTAGACACGAATATGTGATACAGAGAAGAAATGAGTGATTGTTTGGTGAGCCAAGGGCCTCTTTGATGTCTCTATGATGTTTGGAGCTTCTTTCTGTAATTACTGCAACTTTGTGTTTGTCTGCCTTGAAATCTGATGGACTGCTGTTAATGTTATCCTGCATTAGACGCATGGCAGTCCCCCTTTAACGATCCCTTCCCGTACTCACATCTCTTTTTTATTTCTTTCTGTCCTCCCTGTTTCTCTCTGGCTTTCTCTTTCAACAGGTGGGACAGTCAAAATGATGCGTAGGAGGTGAAGCGTTGAGCCGTATTGATGGATGTGTTAACAGACAGCAGTCTCACATTGATCGTGAAGACTTCAGAACCGGAGAATGCAAATGTAGTGGAGAACACAGGTGAAAACTATTTACTTTTTTTCCCTCAGATTTATAGCTTGCAAACATAATATTCATTAAACCTAACTTTTTTTTAATGAGAAATGCACATAAAAATGTTAATTTTTCCTCTTTAATTCTTTGAACTCTGCTTTGAACATTTAGAGGTACTTGGTTGTTGACCTAAGAGCAGGAATTTAAATTCTTCCAAAGAATAATCAAGCATTTGTTAGAATAAATGAAAGCCTAATGACAACAGTTTCTCTCACAACATCTTAAAAACTTTGAAAAGACAATTAGAATTACGACACACTGTGGAACCAGCTTTCTCGAATTAGCTTTTCACCCTCGGTTTTAAGCTCTTTGACAAGATATGGGGAACGTGAAACACATCCTGTCTTTTTTAAATGAAAAGTAGAAAAGAAACATTAAATGAAGCTTTTTAAGCTATTGTTAATCCTCTCTCCCGATGCTTCCACAACTCAGGAATATGACATCTACCTTTTCTCATAAAAAGGTGCAAATGTGAAAGAGGGTGCAAGCAATTAATTCTCTCACACTCATTCACATTCATTAGCATAAGCAAAAATGGGTATGTGCGTCTAAAATACCATTTATTCAGATTTGTCTGTTTATTTAGTTTTATTTTAGGCCTCTCTGTGTGAATTCTGACTGACACAAACCATGCATTGTAATGCTATTTCCATGATATAAATTTAATGCAAGTGAATCCAGAGACATCTGCAGTGTAGTCCTTTCTTTTTACTGGACTATAACCCCCACTGATGTTATACATTCTCCAAGACGCATCCAGCCACTACCCGCTGCCCCCTAAAGTTTACCTCTACCAAGCACCACTGATCCTCAGATGAGGTTTATCTTAGTGTTTCAGCTCTGGTCAGGCTCAGTGGGGACATGACCGGCCCCTGCTGTGAGAATCACACAGATTATCCCCAACACTAGCCTGTTCTTTGGAGGCGCCGAGAGGAAAAGGGGGAGAGAGAGGATAGAGAATGGAAGAGAGTAGGAAAAGAGCGGTAGAGGAAAGGGTGAAAGCGGCTCCATTGAGCAGGAATAGGGCAGCTCTCTGAGGAGGATGGCCATGAATCATCCTGCAGTTACTCACCACTTATTATGAACATCCTGTACTGGCTGGATTGATTTCCCCCCACCATTCACAAAATGTCATATAGTGAAGATGGAGCAATAGGTAGCAAGAGGCTTCTGTGGCCGGCCTACCAGCTGGATGAGTGAACGCCCCGGGTGGCTGAGCTGCAGAACGGCTAGCTCGGCATTTTGCGAATGTAAAAGCCTCCATATAACAGGGATAAGGAGCAGGGAAGTTGGAAGAGGAAGGAGATAGTGAGCAGAAAAGGGAGGAAGAAGGGGATGAAAGGGGGGGATGGGAGTGAGGAATGATTTCAAAAATCCATTAAAAGGAAGAAAAGGCCATGTCAGCTGTTTGCATTTGCATTGTACTTCATATTATGATCTTTGAGCTATTTTATTCCCTCTGCCACATGGAATGGATGTATGAGTTTGAAATCAGGGGACTGCGGTGGCCATATAGAAATATGTTCATATTTTCTGATTTGTTCCGTTTATAAAGTGACTGAGAGTGGACTGTAAGTGAAGAGACACAAAGCATGGATACATATGTGTATGTGCATGTGTGGCCGTGTGTGCATGTGTGGCATCTGACACACTAATAGATGAGGCCACAGACGCCAACTTGTCTCTCTCCTCATGTCCATGACCATGTCCCTCGACATGGGCTCATCTCCCCGCAGAGCCGCCTGGCATAGCGCGACTCGGGCTTACCTCAGGTGGACGGAGTCCTGAATGTCACGGCTAGAAGGAGAGACGAGTCTCTGAGAGCTCAGAGTGCTAACTGGTCTGGTCTGGTCTGGTCTAGTTTGGCGGTGGTCGGGCTGTCTAGCATGGCTGGGCTTGGCAGGGCCGGGGATCAGAAGATCACCACCTCCTGCCAGCAGCCGGGGTCCTTCCATATGCTCAGTGGTGAATGTCCATGCCAGCTTGTATGAGCTGCAGCACATCCAGCCTCAGTTTCTATTCAAGGAGGGCTTCTCCTGATAACACAATTACAAAACTGTGTTAGGATGATCTCAGTGTGTATGAAGCCTGTTTTTTTTTTTATTAGAATATGAGCTGCTCTTTCTGTAAGATATATATTGAATTCTGGCAGCAGTGAGTATTTTGGATGTTTATCTTGTTTACATTTGCCAGCTCAGATGCAGTAGTAACATTATGCTGTATCATATCAGTGAATATGAGGCTGCTGGTCCCCCTTTGACCTCTAATGTCAAACTTGATTTGTCATCTACACTCATCGCTGTGAGACCCCGTGTGTGTGTGTGTTTGTGTACCTGTCTGACTGACTGATCTGTGGCACATTCTGAACAGCTGAAGAGCTAATGGTCCAGCTGGAGACAGATGGCCTCTCGATAACACTATACCCCCAAGCCAATACTCACACTCTATCACTCTCCCTCTCATACACACACACATCCATGAACACACACACATACACACATGCACACATCCACACATGCACGCACACTATCTCTCTCACGTACTCTCACGCACCAGAAAATCACACGCACGCACACATAGGATAGATTGTTAATCCATTATAAACCCCGAGGAAACACATTTTCAATATGAGTTTAATGTTTTACAGCAATTTTGAACAATCTTTTGGCAATATTAGGTGGCAGCTTAGGTTTCATGCGAGCACGGGGGATAAAGGAAGTTAATTTATCCCCTTTTTTGTAATTTCCCTTTTTCTGTGGCTTTGCTTCTTTGTGGGGCTAATGAAAGAGATAAGTAATCATTTCTTTATATTTGGCTTATCTATGAGTGCTGGAAAATTACTTGCTAGATTTCAGCTGCTGCCACTGTTTACATATAATTCCAAATAAATCCAAATGCGTCCACGCCTGGTAAAAACAAAATCATTGCAGTCCTCTCATGGTTTTGTCTTTTCTCTTGCCATACATCGGAATCTGCTTTAAAATGTAATACTGAACAGGAAAAACTTGTTAAATATAAATATCTGTCCTGACACTCCATAGACAACATGTGTCAGTAACATGCTTTTGCTCTGAGGTCATTTTGGCTCACAGATTGAAGGGAATCGATGGCGAACACCTTGCTGTGATGCTTCTGCAGCCTCTGACCAGTTGCTGCTATAACAGTTCTCTGACTCCGGGAGGAAGAGAAAAGAGGCATTATTTCTCCTGAGGATTTCTTCATTAAGGATGACAGTAGCGCAGTTGTATGCTTTTAGTAGGCGTTGTGGTTGCTCCAATGTGTCTGCAGGCCGCAGACCCAGAGAGACCGGCTCTCACAAATTTCATTACCTCGTTAAATCACTCATCATATCATATATTCAAAGATTTACTCACTGTCAATACAGCCATGTTGAATAGTGATTGTTAAGCAGTCTTTCCCTCAAGCATTTATCCGTACCTCAATAATGATTAGGCGCATCCATACTAGAATGAGGAAGTCGCTAGTTAACCTCTGTGAACACATTAATTGCTGTGGTATTTTTTCGATTACAATTTTTTTTCTGGCATGATTTTAAAGAATATGTGTGAGGCAGCAGCTTTGGATTCTAGAGGGAGGCAGGTGTAGATGATATTGGTTATACAGTCTCCAACATATGGGCCTGTCGTGTCCCATGTGTACGTACCTGCCTCCGCTGCTGTCATCTAATTATGCAAAGCAAACAAAGCTATCTGCCTGCTGCTACAAGCCTGCTTCTGTGGGTTTTGATTGTTACTCATCAGATGGATGTCTTCAACTGATTAAGACATTGTCACAATCGACCTGTAGAAAATCACCAAAACCTACTTTCAATTTAGTCATTACTGCTATTGTTAGTGCCAATCTGTGTAATTTTGTGGTATCTCGTTACCTAAGTTGGATCTGTGTCTGTACAGATGAAATGCTGAAGGGAGGGGGAGGTAATGCAAGATGACTGCATTAATTTAACCTCTTATATTTCTCTTTGTTTGGTAAGGGAAGATGTACAGTATAACCATAGTACACAGTAGTATGATACAATAGAATCATTGTTGTATATTATTATCATGAAGTTGGTGATTGGTGGTTCTGACAATTATTTCAGTCCAAGCCAAGTAGTGACATTTTGGAGTGACTTTTCCTACTCTGTCTATGAATGAAAGCATTATTTAGCAGAAAATCCAAACCATTTAGTAACTATTTTCTCATGAAATAAAAGTTTAATGATTGTTGAAGCCGTTCCATTGATCACTAACTCACACTTTCAGGATGCTTGAGAGAGAGTTTGTGTTTTGGAGAACTTTACATTGCTTCTTGTAAGCGTGTGATAAAATTGCGCATTTTGATCTATCAAAATAGAACAATTGCATATTTAGCTGCTCTTTTTCACTTTAATTTCTGCCACCACGTTAACTTAACACGAAGCTGATGACTCCATTTGTGAGTCACCTTCCTCGTTTTTTATGTGTTCTGAGAACTTGGAGTTTTACCTTGTCTAGACTTTTACATTTGAACATCAAGCAGTAATGGGTAAGAAGTTGTCCTCACCTAATTTGACATCGCTAATATTTCTCATTGAATATACTACCAAAACTGAATTATTAATGTGTAAAGCTGGCATCACAAAAAGACATTTAGAGCTCTAGGGGGTTAATTGACACTAATTGTATTTCAGCAGCCCAGAAGAAATGTCAGTGTAACTACAGAACAAAAACAATGTAATTTAACTTGAGACTTAAAGAGCTGAATTCTTTTCTCTTTTTTTCCCCCCTGCAGGAGTATGTGAGCAGAGTGGTGATCTGAGTCTGTGTGGACTCGTTGATGCTGCTCTCCCTCCATCCTCACCTCCTCCTCCTGCAGAGACTTCACAGCAGGCCTGCCCATCACACCAGAGGACCACGCCTACATCACCAACGCTCCCCCTGCCCCTAGGCACTGACTCCTCTTTAGGCCTGACAGCGGCCCCCTGCTCTCCGCCCAATGACTCTCCGACTGTAGTCCCCCACCTTCAGCACACTCCTACTCCCACGTCGCTTCCCACCCCAGTGGTGAGCTCCTGGAGCGAGACAGGAGACACCCAGAAGAGTTCCCTTCTGCTGCCTGTTGCCCTCCCTCTGTCAGCTACCATGATGGAGCCGGGCACTGTGTCTGCCCTGACAGAGGAGTGTCTTCTTCAGCCTGCACGCACCTGCCTGGGCTGCTTCATTGAGACTCGTGACGCTACTGACCCTAATTCCATCCAGAACCCGCCCCACGACCCGAGCAGCAACCCCGACACAGAGACTGGGCTCAGTGTAAGGATAGGGGATGTGAGCCGAGAGGACTTCTCTGACATCAACAACATCAGCATCCAGTGCCTGAGCCATGCGGGGGAGGCAGTGAGTCACTATGGAGAACAGCTCCTCTCTGACCAGCTACTTAGCTTTCCTCTGCCAAAGGCCCCAGGTGAGGGCAAGCGAGTGGATGGAAACAAAACAACAGAGGACTGTGATGACCCCGAAGAGGATGCAACAGCTAAGAACTTGTATGAGGGACTGTTACTGGACAAAGTGAGTGGAGAGGAGGTTCTGCTGGCTAATGCTGGCCAGGACTGGGGCTACTTTGAATCCTTCATCAGTGAGAGTAAGATGGAACTGCTGGACCTTTGTTCTAAGAATGAACTGTCAGTCAACCTCTTCTCTGAGGAAGATGTTGACAATCTATTCGATGATGAAGATGACGATTCAACTTTAAGCAGTGATGTCTGTTCGCTAAAGATTCGCTATGAGTCTTTCCAGGATAACATGAGGGAAAAAACAAATGTGCTCCAGGAGGAGACACAGTTCAACTTCTTCCCTAGTGTCCTGGCCACCTGTGCCAAGAAAGAGGAAGGAGCGGGCATCTTGAGGAGGAGTGCTGAGGAGCTTCAGTCCAAAACGGATGAGCTCATCCTGGAGCCAGTGCAGGAAGAAAAGGCTGGGGACTGCAGTGGTAGGAGCCCTCTCGATGGCTCCCAAGGCTCGCCTATGTCCACCCCTAAAGTCAACTACCTAATGGACTTCAATTCTACAGAGGAGTCAGGCGAATTCAGTGATGACAGCTCCTGCACTGGTTCCTCCTCAGACACCCTGCAGGAGGGCAAGTTTAAGAAGGGCCACTCAAAGAGATTGCTCAGCCCGTCTAACCCTCTCAACTACGGTTTGCGCTCCAAGAGAAAGGTTCGTTACAGTGATGATTACTTGTATGACGTTGACTCGCTCGAGAGTGAGAAGAACGCAGAGAAAAAAGAGAAAGCTCCCTCGGGTCAAAAGGAGGAGGAGGATGTAGACTGGTGCCCCAAAAAACGCCGGAAATCCTGTCGTAAAGAGCCACCAGTGGTCATCAAGTACATCATCATCAACAGGTTTAAAGGAGAGAGACTCATGTCAGTGAAACTGGGCAAGTTGGACCCTGTGGATGCTACTGTGAGCTTAAACACAGAAACAGTAAGCAAATATGAGACACTGGCTCCTCTGAAGGATTTCTGGCAGGAGAGGCAAAGAGAGAGACAGGAACAGCTTAAGCTGGCTGCCAGAGATAAACAACAACGCGGTTTTCATCTAAACGGACGCCATCATCGCCCTTTTAATTCTAGTCATCCCAAAAGGAAATACAAGATTGCAAACAGGCTTAAGGTTCAGAGGATTCACACTGTGGAGCAATCAGCAACAGCACAGGGCTCCCCTCTCTCTGATCGGGGCCAGGGAGGTGTCACTAAAGAAGAGGCCACCCCCACAGTAGGGGTAATAATAGCAGCCCCAGGCCTCCCAGTGACATTAGACACAAACTCCATCACGCACATAGTCACAGCCAAGAGCCGCTCCCAGGAGAGGGAGGAGAGGGAGGGGAGGAGATTGGGAGGAAATAAAACAGTCAGGATAAGGAAATTCAAAAGCGAAGCCAGGCTGAGGAGCAAGAAAATGAAAGAGGCAGAAGGAGAGGAGGGGAGGAGCGTGACAAATGAAACGGATGCCTGTGTCACTGCGGCACAGATTGGGGACCCTACTGCTGGGTTAGAAGAGGCAGGCATTAGCTCAACTACAGTCAAACCCCATTTCTCTGACAACACCACCACGGCTCACACATCTGAGGAGAAATTCCCCTTTGTTTCGTCCACCTGCTCTCCTGACAAAGCTCCCTCCACAGAGGAGGTGGAGGCGGGTGTCCCTGTCATCCCGGGGGGCTACCTGCAGACCCTGTTAGATGCAACAGACTCCTCTGGTGGAGCAGCTATCTCTTATTTCCCCCAGCAGCCCTCTAGGCAGCAGTATCCTCTGGGGCTATCCCTAGAGGAAAAACAGTTTTCTTCTCTGCAGCTCGCTCAGAGTTGCGTCCTCTCTCCTCCCTCAGAGTCGGAACTCCAGCAGTCTCCCCAGAACTGCCCCAGCTTCCCCCAGATGTGGCACCCGCAGCTCTGTCCAAGTCACAGCCAGAGCTTTGGGCCTGAGACCCCTGAGACTCCCATCTTACCCAACAACTTCCCAGCTGCTGTGCCCCTGAATGACAACCTGCCAGTGTCTAACTACAGCCAGCTGAGCCCTGAGGCTGACAGGCTACTTTATGAGAAGAGCTACCTGACTGAGGCTGGGCTGCAGCCTGGGGCAGATCTGCAAGTGTGTCAGTCTGCCTGTGTGGAGGGCCAGGTGCAATACCAGAGAGGGTCCCTGTGCACAGACAATGGCAGGCTCATCAGCTATGACTCAGTGGGCTCTCTGTCAGCCTCCTCCAGCAATTATAGCTCCCTCAGCCTCAAGTCTTGTGAGCGAGAGGGTGAGGAGGAGGGCCGAGACAGCTTCTTAGCTCATTGCAGTCCTAAAGTGGTGATTCAGCAGAGTGTGGACGCCCTTACCCCACTCAGGGAGTCCTCAGACCTGCTGGACATCTCCAACTTCACCCCTGACAAGTTTAGACACTCATCACTGTCAGAGCTTTCCCCTCCTGAGACCCCAAACCTGTCCCCCCAGGTGGTGGGACGTGAGATGAAGATGGCAGGGAATGTTGGAGAGTACCAGGATGTCAATGATATGACTATGGAATGCAATAGGGAGGTGAAGTGGAACTGTGATGTTATGCAACAACAAGAGCACACAGCAAATGCATACACAGTGGAAGACAGTCAGTTTCCGGTGCACAACTTTAACAGTCAGGATGTGTTATGTATAGACAAGAAGGAGCTGGGAGTTACAGAATTCGATGAACAGACTGATGAGATGTTGACTGGTGCGAAAAGCATCAAGTCAAAGAGGAAAGGCAGTTGCAAGCAGACAGCTGCGGGGCAGAGCCCAAAGAAAGTCCGGGCGCCCAGAGCTCCGAAGTCAGAAAAGGTCAAGACGCCCAAACAGAACTCGCGTTCCACCAAAAAGATAAAGGCCATGTTGGAGGGTAAGGCAGCAAAGAACCAGGCAGGTGGTTGCGGCACAGGCCTGACTGACAGTAGTAGCACGGGGGACTGGTCTGGCACCGGCTGGTCAGAGAGCAACAGCCTGGTTGGGGACGACCAGAGAGAATTCGAGGAGCCCTCCAATATTCTGTCCAACATTGTATCTGGCATGGCTGAGGTCCAACGGTTCATGATGGCCTCTATTGAGCCACTGTGGAATCCCATGTCTGAGGCCTGCATGCCCTCTGAGGCCAATACCCTCAACCTAAAGACCCTCAAAATCTTGGCAGGCACAGAGGCTGACCTGAAGAAAAAAGGAGCCGTGCTAACAGGGGCCGGGAGAGGCAGAAAGGCGGGGGGCAAGGGAGGAAAAAGCCAGGCCAAATTCAACCCCTCTCATCCCTTATTCCCTCAACTAGCGCTGGGATGTAACATGTTTGACAAACCCAACTTTATTAACCCTGGGCCTGCACACAAAAAGCTGTACCGTCACAAGACCAGTGCAAAGTTCCCTCGGATTGAGACACTGAAGGGGAAGCGAGCTGAGAGAGACCCAAATAAGGACATAGCACTGATGACCTCTTTTGAGAAACTGAGGTAATATTTTGTTATCAGCTGCTGTTGCACTCCCTTCTCACTTTCCCCCCCACTACCTGCTCAGCCCTCCCTCCCAAGCATACCTACACTGACGCTATGCCAGAGCTGCATGAGTACTACGTTCCCCCCTGACTACTCCTACTTCCTTTTAACCCCCCTCCCCCCCGAAGAGGAAATTAATATCTGCATGAAAAACTTCTTGTACTTTGCAAACTACCTATTGAGTGATTGTGTCAAGCTTGATTGAGATTTGAAACGACCATGGCTGCATTTTTCTTGCTTTTGTTGTTTCTGCTTTGTTTGTTCTTCTTATAGTCGTTTTTTGTTTTACTTTTGTCTGAAAAAAAGAGAATAAGCCTTGAAAACAGTTCTGTCGCCTTTATGAGGAACTTTGTTTTTGTATTTTCTCAGCAGAACTAGCTCCCCTGAATTATGTATTTATTCCCCTTTTCCCTAAAGATGTAGCTATATACACAAATGCATTGAGTGACACCTACGCACCCCTCCTCCTCATCTGTTTTTGTATGCAGAATATGGATGTCCTGTTGTTGCTGTCCTTCATACACTGCCTGGCTCATTTCAAGAGGGAAACCTACGATAAATGAGCCCTATTTAAGCCCAAGACATCTTGAACACACAAGATGGGACCATTTTGTATTGATGACATATCAGACGTTGTCTTTTTTTCCCCTCAAAGTTGGAATGACTCCCCATTTCCTTTTCTCAAGCGTTTCTTTTTCTTCTGGAGTTTAGAAGGAACTGGTTATCTAAATTTACATTTTTACGCCTTGCAAATTCATAAAAGCTCCACCCTCAGAGTATTTTTGTCAATGTTGTTGTACAGGGACATGCAATATTTGCAAAAAAAGATGATTATAATCTTAAAATCAATGTGCCAAAAGTAACAATGCTGTGTAAATGACCTCTTATATATGTGTGAATATTGGCTGTTCCTCTTTTCTATCCATTGGAGTATTGGCTGCTCGGGTTGGAGACTCCTTACAGAGACTTGCCACTACAGGAATTCTTTATTTGGGACTTTTCTCTCTTCTCTGATGAAAGGCACCAACAGCTGGCAGTGGTACACCGCCACTCACAAAACCAAATCAGAAAGACTCTGAATTCTCCTTGTTTCCCCCACTTTGTTTGCCAAATTCAATTTACCTCAACATCGCCTGGCACTGAGAAGCAACAAAAGAGAGGCAAAGGGGAGATCTGCTCTGAAGGCCACTGTAGAGGAAGAAGATGAAAAAAGAGAGATGTTCAAACGAGCTTTCTCTGGACCAAGGAGAGGGTAGTGCAGATGTTTGAGGGTAAGCAAGGAAATTATTTGTCAGTTGGGGCTGTGCCTCACTGAATGGCTGTTTTGTACTGGAAAATCAAGGCAGTTTATTACTCACAGAGATTCTGATGCACGCATCAGTTGTGAATGGACATTACAGTTTTGCAGTTAGATTTAATGTGAATGTGAACGCAGTTTTCAGTACAAATGGAATCAGTAATCTTGTAAATGAAGGAAAGCATGTCTTTGCATTAGCTCCACATGGGAATCTTACTTCTATCTTACCTGAAATGGTAATTTAAACAGTAATTTTTCTTGACATTCTCATGTAATTTATTTCTCAACACTGCCATAGTTTTAAGTTGCACCACCTGGTGTATTTGGTCTCTGATTACTTTGATGTATTTTTGACATAATGTCTAAATTTAATTCTTTTGATGGTAATTTATTTTAGATGTTGTCCTTAATTTCATCTTAATTTTGATGGGTCAATATTCTGGCAGAAAATATTGTCACCAGAAAATCAAGGCCAAATAAAGGTACAAATTGAAAAAAAAAATGTATCGGTGCTATATGATCTAGTGTACTCCCAGGCTATTTATGTGAATTACTTTGGGCTCGTCACTGCCTCGTGACCTTGGAAGAAATCCACCATACAATCATGTTCAATCAGTTTTATATACTGAGTAAATTTCAGGAGAAATGCAGAGCCCCTATAACTGCTTACAAGAGTATCTTTTACAAATACATCCTCAAACAATAGGCCTATATTTTCTCTCTTTTTGAATGTTCAATATTGTTTTTTAAACATAGCAGTAATTACATGAGACTGCATGGAGATGCGCGGACAAATTGAAGCTAGATGTGAAACCAGGCCTTGTCACACTGGATATGGTAATTCTTACGCACAGGTGATAGAAATTGATTGCTTGCATATGGCAAGAATCATAATCAATCTTTCTCTGTCTCTTTTTTCTCTCCTCTCTGCCATGATCCTTTGTTTCTTTTCTCCAGTGTATCAGGGTTAGGACCAAGACAAGCTGCTGATGGGAAGCTCCACATGGGCTGCAAGCCCATTTAGTCTGCCTTCTCTCATTTCTGCCTATTGTCAAATTGAATGTACTTCTCTGAGTTCATTGTTTTTTTTTTCTTTTTGTTTTTAAAATGTGCCACTGTTGAGCTGCCTCATGTTAATGGTGCTAAGAAAGCTGACAATTGTTTTCTTTTTTTAGGGTTTTGGTTCTTTGTTTTCCCAGAGTTAACAAAAAAGAAATGCAAAATAGATTAGGTACCTAACCCTCTTTATGAATGTATATTATAATGTTATGTTCGATGTATTCACTTCATGATTCTTTGACATTGATTGGAATTACTTTTGCTCTTTTCATTAAAAGATTACCGAGCTTTATATATACTGTCTAGAGTTGTTACCAGAAGGAATCTTAATGAACTCTTGACACTACAAAATCTTGTATATTTTTTGTGTGCCAATTTGTAACATATTTTGTAAGTGTATATTTTTCTTAGAAAGTGCTGTGAAGTATTTGTGTGTGTGAGTAACCTTTTATGCGCCTCTATGGGCAGTGGAAAGGATATACAATGACAAGTTTCTGGTTTTAAAAACCAAAATATGAAAGTATCAACAGAAAACTAGAAATATTTACATTTTGTTGGAAGTTTTGTAATAAGACCATGATCTTGTTGTGAGAGTGTTGTGTTACTGTGCAAAACACAAATAAGCAAAGAAAAAAAATGAAAACTTGGAAAAAAATATAATTTGTGAACAATTTGCTGTTTTATAGATTTTCATGTAAATTATTTGAGTATTATTTTGTTTTTTGTTTTGTTGTAACTGTTGCAAAGGTTTTAAATATTTGTGATCAAGCCTGTATGGTGATAATGTAATATTGGTAACTTGCTGAGTTTTGTAATAATGTTTATGGAGTAAATATACAAATTAAAATAAGATTTTGAATGCTGCTTTCTGAAGAGAGTTGGGTTGTGTTTTTTACCGCCCACCCGTTGCTGTAGCCAGTAACTACAGTATAAAAACAGTAAACATAAAATCTCCACACTATTAACTGCCCTGCAACAAATTCAGTCAATCAAAACCATAACTATAAAAGGTTATGGCATGCAGTTTTATGAACACACTTATTAATAATGTATTGCAAACAACCTATTGAAATGTCAGAAGTGTAAGTAATATATCTGTTAAGAAAACACCTCCCTCACCCCCATCTTTGTGATACTACTGCAGTAATAATAGTGAAGAATATAATCCTTTATATTCTCTTTGTTCTTGCCACAAAACCTGTATGTGTAAATACAACTTTAATCATTCCAATTAGTCTGTCCTTATTTGTTATATTGAAAGATTCTTGGACGAAAGGCATTTAAATTTCTGCACAAGTCTGGCTTTGGCTCATGTTATTTTAATGTCATATCTAATTAGCACACAGGGTCAGGCATTGCTGGAGTGACTGCTCATCCATAACTCTGAGCTGGGCTGCTGTGGTCCGCACTGCAACTCATTCTGGCATGCTTAATTGGAGCTGGAGATACTGTCTCAGACCATAAACAGATCCTGTGATGTATGCCTCTAAAATTGTCAGGTGGTATTAGCATTGTTTTTGTTCTTTAGTCACCCGCAGCAGATAAGGGAGCAAGCAAATTAAACGATGGAATGTCTCATGCAACGGATCAGGTACACCTGTGGTTATTAAATGAGATCCTAGTTTTGTCAGTGCGTGCTCACACTGCATGGACCAGCCATAGACTCTCTCATTAGGACAACTGTTTGTCATTAGGACAATTGTTTGTGTGTTTGTTTGTTTTTTATCATTACTGAGAAGACTATAGAGTAATGTTTTAAAAATAACCAGCATGTCTATTTCTGCATGTTTTCATAATGCAGACAGTAGGCGTGTGCTTATTGAGTCACTGGATCCCACAAACAACACAATTGCTCAAAACACATTTTTTTATTTGGCTGGCAGATGAGTTCTAAGAGAAAGAAACTTCCTGAAATAAAAACTGTTATAGACTAATCTGATATGTTCAGTTTAGTAAGAGGGCATAATGTCACTGCTGGGCAAATCCTTTTCTGTGTTAGAACTATAGCTTTAAGCCACTGCAGAGGCTTTCAACAATTGCCCATCAGAGGTTACTGGTTCGTTTCTTGCATGTTGCTTTACAAATGGTCTGTAAGTAGATGCCACCTGCCAAAGAGTCTGGGTCTCTTCTGGCATGCTGCTGTACTGTCCCACCTCCACCCACACAAAAGTATAGGGCCTGCTATGAGCCTGTGGTGTTTATTCCTCTCAAAAATCTATAGTTTCCTTTTTACTTTTTTAAAATTCAAGTTTTTAGGAAACTTATAATGTTATCGCTTGAATGCATTATAAGTGGATTTAGAGTGTCACTGTGATGGCTTTATTTACAACGCAAAACACTTCTACATTGCATTTTTATCAAGGCGTTCAGAAACAGATGAACAAGAATCCACTTTGACACTATGGGTTAATGTTTGCAGATTAGTTTAAATATACATATTCGGTTAAATGTTTATGTATCATGACATTCACTTTCATTTACAGTTCTTACTGTTAACTGTGACAGATTTCTTGAGTTTCTATTCTCATACACTATTTTGTGTGTTCAAATGAATTTTTTAAAGAAATATTTTAGCATTGAAACTAGAGAGGAGATTAAACTTCAGTGAAAAAATATTTAAGAAAAAAAACATTAATTTGCAAAGATTTTGTACTAAACTGCTATTTAAACTGATTTTATGTTATGATTTTCTTGATTTTATAAGAGGTACATTTAGAGATAATTTTCCAGACTTTTGTAAAATAAAAAAGTAGGGGTCATGGTTAATGTGCCTTACACATAATGTGTTTTTCAATCTTTTTTTTTCTTTTTTTTTGATGTACGTTGATGAAGTGCCCATCCTGTGACAAAGTGCTGTAAGCAGTGTTAGCTGTAGATGTCTGTACTGTACATGATGAGAAAGCAGGAATAGCCTATTCATCTGTGGAATGTGACAATATCAGTTCTCACTGCTGAAAAGGGAGTGATGCTGCATGAAGGTGTGAGTGAGTTTATACAACACAAAAATATGTGGGCTTCATACAGCACTTCAATGGGCAACACATTCTGTACAATGTACAGTACATACTATAAGTTATACTGTATGCTATAGGCTACTGTGCAGGATGACACTGTTTGTACAACACTATAGACTATATGACTAAAGAAGACACTAAAGAAAACAGAATTTGAGTTGATGCACTTTCTCATTGCCACTTAAAAAAATCACCATCAGCCTAAAACATTTAACATTTGCAGAGCATGAAAACAATTTGAACACACTGGACTACAAATGGTCAAAACTGGATTACAATGATAATCAATAAATCAGTTGCTTCAATTGCTGATGTGACAAAAGCCATAGGATGCTACTGGATGGACCTAAATGTCATGCATGATTATGGAAGATAGATGATTTTATGAAAAATGAAAAAATGAAAATAATATCAATATATAGTTACTATTAATAATATTAGATATGCTGTACATTCAGCACAGTGAGACCGCAGATCTTTGTCCTGTAACCTGAATTCTGCAGGTGGTGACAGTGTTTGCATTTACAACCGCATAGTGACGCTACAGCTGAACTGAGACACACTGTCCAAAACAAACATCCTGTTTCTACTAAAGAGAGTATTCTGCCCTAAGTTTCGTCTTTCAGGCCGCCCCACTCAGGCCGCATACAACTCACTCACGGACTGTGTAAAGACTCACCCCCTCCTCATGCGACTCACCCCTCTTAATAGAACTCACCCGTAGGACTCACCAAGCTTCGTCCGCACCGATTGGCGGACATGAACACAAACTATTATTCGACTGCAGTGCCTGTCTCTGCCTGAAAGGCTGTGCTCAGGTCTAAAAGCCTGTAGTATCAGTTTCCGGAAGATCATTGTAGCTTCCTAAAAGAAAGAAAATGGAATCCTGAAATCGTACTAAAGCTAAACAGTCTGTCGTTTTTCAGAGAATATTAGAAGAACAATTGGCTTGTACGATTACCTTGTTACTAACATCATTGAACAGGTAATGTAACGTGGATTTGTTGACAGACTATATTTTCCATCGGATTAGCTTTATTTTCATTAGCTAGCTAATTTTAGCTTGTTTGCTCTGGTTAGGTTTTGGTTGTGAACGTCACTGGTTGACGTCGTTAGCTTAGTTAGCTTGCAGTGATGCTAACAGTATCGACAACATATTTGTGGTGAAAGTCTCATGTTTCTTAAAGAATGTTCAGTAATTAATAACCCGACACCTATCCAGTTCACACCATATTTCCTAACATCGCCGATATTTGTGCTAAGTAAGCATTTACGACCTGCTAACGTAACTGAGGACACATATCACGAAGTTAGTGGCTAAGTAGCGTTAGCTCGTGTTAGAAATCCCGTTGGTAGTCTATGTAGTTAGCCACTCGGCTAGTTAACAGCTAACCAAGTCTAGCGTAGTGAAAGCTCAATACCACCGTAGTTGTTTGGTTATCAAATAATCTTTTTTTTTGAGCCGACGATAGAAGTGGTATTAACCAGTCGTGTATTAGAGGTACATATTATTACAAACACATTGGGTCATCATTTGTCGGTAGTAGTGGTTGAAGTTGTCAGAGTTAGCAACCGTGTACAATGCTAAGACCTGGCTAGCTAACATACGCTTAGCTAGATGATGCCATTTTGTTTTTATCTCGACTTTGACCAACATACTGCTCTCCCGTAGGACTTGAAAACACACAAACGATCCACTTATTCACTTTATTTATGGCGACTAAACGGCCACATTATCCAATGTGTTGAGGAAAAATACGCTGTAACGGTACGATAATCGCATTGGCTCAGTTAGCCAGTGCTTATAGTAACTTAGCATGTCAGTTTGCTTTGTAACCAATCGACACCAACCATGCTAAGATTAGCTGCTGGGTCGATGTTCTCAAATATTGATTGTGTCGCATTGTGATGTTGTATTTAGACCAGTGTTTCCCCCTAATGACAGTTTCCCCGGTTGACAGTAATACACTGATACAATACACTAACAGTGCAAATACTTGAAGGTGTTAAATAAGACATTTACATATGCCTGTGGTAGTGAATACCTATTTTGTAATTCTATTCTGAATCTGAGATGTCTGGCTACCTAGATGTAGTCAACAAGTCAGGGCATGTCCATCTGTTCTTGATATCCATCTCATGTGTTTATTTTTGCAGCAGCTGGATCTTGCTGAATATTGGAGAGCATCCCTCGACCCCTGTCCCTTCTGAATCAATGGAAGGGTCTGACAGTGTGGAGCAGAGTGGCAGTGACCAGCCTGAGTCACAGCGCAGACGGCAGCTGGACCGTCTGAGCAGGGAGGAGGCCTTCTATCAATTTGTCAACAATCTCAGTGATGAAGACTATCGCCTCATGAGAGACAACAATCTGTTGGGCACCCCAGGTAATAAACCTTTAATCTTATTTATAATAATTATTATTTTTAATTAAGTTATTCTAGTCTTGTCACAGTAATCTTTCACTGTGGAAATGCTGATGTTTGTATACTTTCAAACAACTCAAAAGGTAATTAGTTTTGTTAGAAAATGGTTAGGTTATTTTATAAGCTCTCATTTTCTACACTTAGTCTGAGCTGTACTAAATTCCATTACTCCAAACATTCAAACTGTTGGCTGAGGTAAACAAAAAAGTGGCAGTGTACATTTAAACAAACTTAAGTCAAAAAATTACATTGTAATAACCAAACCTTCGTATTACTCCAAAGATCAAGCTTATTATAATTTGTATAACAGTAACCAGCTCTACAAAGTGCCTCAAGACAATTTACAGGTTTGTCTTTGCAAAATTTAGTTGATGATATCAACTTTTTATCTTCAAATGACCTATTGCTAAAGTCTCTGTCCTCCTCCATCATTGCACATCTCCTACTTGACCAATAGAATTAGACTGAGCTTAGGTAGCTACCTCTAGTTTTGGATTTGTCACTATTCTCGATATGCAACAACCTAAGGACTGCTAAAGACGCCCAATCTGTTTCTGTCTCAGGACAGTGGCAGGAGGAATGTAAGTTTAGAGCATACTTTAGCGGAGCACCCTGCAAGGAGAGGGCATTGAATGGACAATGACATGCCCTGGTAAGTCTGGAGGTTTTCAGTATTGTCCTGTTGCTGTATTCCAAGAAAGGCAAACAGCTCTATGGGCCAATACAGTACACAAATTTACACCAGTTCTTTCCTTTTTTTGGACACATGTACATTATTTCTGCAACACAGTACAAGGTTTTTTACTTTTTCACTTTAGTTCTCTACCTGTTAGATATATAGCCATTACAGTGTGTTCCTCTGCCGACTTCTCCTCTATCTATGCATTAAATCAGAAAATGTTTTGTTCTTGGTGTACGGATTTAAGTTTTCAACTCCTCTCGGCCACCTGCAATGTCTTACTCCCAGCTTACATTGATGGTGAACAATGCACTTAATAACCTTCAAGAAAAGAAAGTGTGAAAATATTTTTTTTCTTTTTAATAACAAACTGTTTTTATTGTTTTATAATGTCTCTTTCAGGAGAGGTAACTGAGGATGAGCTGTTTAGTAGACTTCAGCAAATCAAGGATGGCCCAGAACAGCAGAATAACAATAACACCCCCAGTACTGAAAGTGCAGAAGAACCAGTTGGTAAGTTTGCCATTTATTCTTTTTTGGGGGGGTTTGTTTTGGGATTCTGTGATTTACTATCAAATTCAGATTTGTCACTTGTGAACCCTACTGATTTTCAGAACCACTGGAAAACTCTGAGGATCCTGCCAGTGGGGATAGTCTATTGGACTGGCTGAACACAGTGAGGCGTACAGGCAACACAACCAGAACTGGTCATCGTGGAAACCAGTCATGGCGAGCTGTGAGCCAGACCAACCCCAACAGTGGTGATTTTCGCTTCAGCCTGGAAATCAGTGTGAACCGCAACCTGGCTGAACAGCAGGCAGCTGCTGAAGGGGAGCAGGAAACTCCAGGAGAGACTCCAGAGGAGGCTCCAGAGAGTCAAGAAGTGGTGGCTAATGCTGAGTCACAGTCCCCCATGGAGACAGAAGTGGTGGAAGAACCAGTTGTAGAGGAGTTGGCTGTCATAGTGGAACCAGAGCCTGAACTAGAAGAAGTTGTTTCACAAGAGATTCTAGGAGAACCTCCCAGCTCACCTGCACCCCTGCCGGTACAACCCCCACTTTCTCCCTCTCCACGCAGGGGACAAAGGAGAGCCCGCAGCCGCAGTCCAGAACTACGCAGGACTAGGGCCCGTACTTCTAGGAGCCGCTCCCCACTCAACTTGGATCAGCTGGATGGTCTCCCTCATCCACGTCACATTCACAGCTCTCAAGGCCCCAACTCTGCCACCAATTCCCCTCCTGTACCTCAAGTGGAAGGCAGTTCTCGGACTCGACAACATGTACTTTCCAGGCAAAACACTGCTGACAGTGATGTTCAACCATCTAGGGCTGGCACAGAATTGGTCCCAGAGGTCCAAAACGTTGTATCTCAGGAAGCAGAAGCTGCTGGGGGGGAAGGGGGCACAGCAGGACGCCGTCCCCCTACTATTATGCTTGATCTCCAGGTGCGCCGTGTGCGTCCAGGCGAATATCGCCAAAGAGACAGCATTGCTAGTCGTACCCGCTCACGCTCGCAGAACTCAAACAACACATTTCTTTATGAGAGTGAGCGTGGTGGATTTCGTAGGACTTTCTCACGCTCTGAGCGTGCTGGTGTGAGGACCTACGTCAGCACTATTCGCATCCCTATCCGTAGAATCTCTGATGCAGGTTTGGGAGAGGCAACCTCAATGGCTCTCCAATCTATGATTCGACAGATTATGACTGGTTTTGGTGAACTCGGCTACCTCATGGATTCAGACTCTGATTCTTCTGATTCAAACCGTGGAGCCCACACACCTGCGGATCTCGCTGAAGCCATCAACAACCCAGATAGTACTTCGGCTGTCACTCCTACTGCTGATGTTGATGATCCACCTGTAGCTGCTGGAGTCAGAGCAAGGACAGCTGAGACTGATGTGGATGAGGGCCTCGCCACTGGTCCACCTGCCTCTGGTGGTAGGGCACGACCTCGACCACCCATTAGCTTAGAGGAGCCCAGTTCACTGCCCTTCTTGCGACTCGCCCACTTCTTCCTTCTAAATGATGACGATGAGGACCAGCCCCAAGGGCTGACCAAAGAGCAGATTGACAACCTTTCCATGCGCAACTTTGGTGAAAGTGATGCCTTGAAGACTTGCAGTGTCTGCATAACAGAGTATGCAGAAGGTAACAAGCTACGTAAGCTGCCCTGTTCTCATGAGTACCATGTGCACTGCATTGATCGCTGGCTGTCCGAAAACTCCACTTGCCCCATCTGCCGCAGGGCTGTTTTGGTATCAGCCAACCGAGAGAGTGTGGTGTAGCTCACAAAAGACTGCAGGCCTTTTGTCTCAACTTCAGTAATCTAATATCGAAAGCCCAGAACAGGCTTTGAGGAAATGCGTCTCCACCATTCACTCTTCATAACATTTTGAGTTTGATCCTAATGCAGTCACAGGTTTGATTTGGGGTGCTCCATACAATGACATTGGGACTTGTTGTTTCTAGTTTCTTCTGAGACATTATTATTGCAGTCAAAGTTGGGCACATCAACGCATCTGTTTGAATTAACCTGTCTTGAGCGTGCAGTTTGTTGCATTGCATCAAGTCATACTCACAAGCAGACCTGTATCTCATGAAGAATCCCTTGGTTATAAATGCTGCACACCTGCAGGTAGTTCAGGTGCATGTGCTCTTTTGTATTAGCTCCTAAAAGGCGCCTTATATACCAGAAGTTGGGTATCGGGACACTTCTTAATTATACCAGTTCAAAGTATTAGCTGTAAATAAGCTTGTAAAAATAATTTTGAATCATACTTTGTATCAGTGAATCGGTTTTGGATTGTAAATTATCTCATATGAAGATTAGGGTGGTGTTGGCTGCAATTACTCTCTATCAGAGCATCCCTAAGTAGGTTGAATTGGTGTACACAACAGAAATATTTGGAGATGATGAAGTCCAAGGGATGTAAGACATTAATGGGTTTGCCATTTACAGTGTGACTTGTATTCCCCCTTTTGTTCACCTGAAAGAAACAAACCTCTATTTTGGAGTGGCATATACCATGAAAATTGTCAGTGTGCTAAATTGTTTTAAAAAAATAAAATGTTGTACAGGTATAAGGGAAAGATAAATCCAACTAGGCTACTTTTGCAAAGTGCAAGTTTAATTTGAAATTATAGCATCTTAAATTTCTTGATCATTAAAAATGATTGAGTAGTGTTTAAACCAGAAATTAGGGATTTATCAATATTGGTAGTAGGTATTGGGTTGATATCAAGTACTTGGCATGTGTTTTTTTTCCCCACCTCAAAAATATTATACTAACAGGCATGACATTGTCAAAAATTTGAATATAATTGCGTTTGCTTTTTCCCCACTTGTAAAATGTCATTTACTTTTTAATGCACAACAATGATTTCATAATCATTTTGTCCTGCCATCCATTAGCTCCTGGTCTGATTCTTAATTTTTCCACAAACATATTGGATTATCTGATGAAATTCCCTAAACTGATATTGCATGAGTGAAATGACCGAAATTGAGCTCAAATGAAAGGTAGACTAGTCTTCTCAAGATCTCTTCACCTTTAGGTCCACCTCTATGTACACTACCACTTAAGTTATTAATCCAAAGGTTTGGGTGTCAGGCATCTACCAAGTCTGAAAGAAAAGTCACATCATTGTCCATGTGTCTTAAAAAGGCTCCAGTAGAAAGTCAAGATGCTCGTCCACTGTACCCTTCTGCATCATGAGCAGACACTTCATATCAGTGTGCAATACATGCTAAAGTGAAAGTAGGGAAATACAAACCATGATATAAGTGTATGCTGTTGTTAAAAACTCTTGTTAATGGCTAAAATCTTAAATGAAGACTTAATTACCTTTTAAAATGTGTTGAAGTTTATTTAGAAGTTTTGTAGTTTTAATAGCGCGGTTGACGAACAGGAACACTGGCTAAAGGAAGAAATAGGCATCACTATCAATGCCATCCTGTCATGTTTCTTGTTTCACTGTTTGATGTCTTTGCCACAATATTTACTTCCCTTTTTGGGACATAAAAGTTTGAATGCAAGACGTTGTCATTGTTAAATACCATAAACATGTAAATTAAATGTATGTTCCCTCTTGGGCCAGGCTTTAGGTTTGGCCTTGTTCTGTGACCCACCCAGTGCAGTATGTTAACTGGGTGTTAAATGAAACTAACCGCTGAATTAAAGAAGTTATGCTTCAAAATGCATTGCAGGTATGCATTCTGTACAGTCACTGTGCTGGTGGGTAATTTTATTCTGCATCCAGGTGCACACATTATGACTTATTATTACTTATATATTAAACAGTACAAATATACTTTTATTCCTGTGTTTGCTTTGATGTGATTGTGTACTGATATTTTTCTCCACCAGTTAATATTTTGACTTTTTATGTCAAACATTGCGTGGTCCTCTAAAGCTGAATGATTTTGTGTGATGAACATGACGGAGGTGTGAAATTTAAGAAGAGAATGGTTGGTGTTTTCTTCACATCAGCATTAAATATCACACCTATAGTGCTCAAGATCACATTATACAAAATATGAATGAATGAATCATTTACGAAGCATTAAGGCCACTTGACACTTTGGCCTGGGGAAGAAATGTGTTATTACCAGTGCCCTTACAGGTAAGTTTGTTCATTTCCACCTGTCAAAGGAGACAAAGAGGTATTAACAAAAGTTACAATTCAGAACAGGTGTCTCCTGTTTTTCTCCCTGTTCAATTGTTATTCAGTGGTTTGCCCAATGTAGTGTTCACAATCCAGACAACTGGAAAAACAAGGAAGTATCGGTGTCGAAATGTTTCCCCGTCTGTGTGTTTCCTCTTACTGTAACCTGCACCCAACCTTGTCCCTCACCCCAACCTGTCGACCTCTGAGCTTCCTATCTAACCCCAAACACCTACCCCTGCTACATCTGAACATAGCCAGAGCCCAACCGAGGAGCTTTCACTTCAGGAAACGCTCATCCACCAAACAGTCATCGACAGAAACACGCATAACAATGGCGCTTCGAACAGTCGGGAGTCGGTTGTTTCACTTCCAGATCAACTGTTTTAAGGTAAATTATATCGTTAGCTGCTAAATTAGCTAACTGCTAACGTTAACGCTAGCGTCGTACTTTAAAAAGACACGAGACTTAAAGGAAATCGAAACTACGGCAGCTAAATTGCCGACATGAAAATGGGCTCATATTATATAAAACTATTCAAGTAACCTTCGGCAGTGATAGTATTAGTAGTATAGGTATTTGTTAGCTTGCTAACTGTGCTAGGTTACATCAACGTTTTTGCCATTTCTTGAATTTCACCCTTTACGTATTTACAGGCGGTAGCGCACTTTGACCACACAGCGGCGCTGTTGATCCTGAATTGAACAGTGCAACACATTCTCTTCAATGTAAATCAAGTTTTTTTTTTATTTGCCTTATTTTTTGTAGACAGTCAACAACCAGACACTTGTCAGATTCAAAAGGGCCTGTCCGGTTGAACTGAGCCATCTGGATCATTTGGTTCTAACAGTGAAGAGTGTGCCAGACACTGTCAACTTTTATACATCAGTCCTTGGTATGGAGGTCATCACTTTCAAGGTATACACGCTGATTTGTACATTATTCTTATTATTATTATTAATCTTATTATTATTATTATTATTATTATTACACAGGAATAACAACATGTGAAATACTCCTGTGCTTATTGTTTGAGAGATTGTCCACTAGATGGCAGGCTTTGATTGTATGTCAGCTCATTGCACTCTCTGTCAGTCATGAGGGACTTTGAGTTTTCAGTGATGTCTCAACACACACTCACAATCTCTGTGTTTTCAAGGGAAATCGTAAGGCTCTGGGATTTGGGCAGCAGAAGTTGAACCTTCACCAGCTCGGTCAGGAGTTTGAGCCCAAAGCCAAGCATCCGACGTCAGGCTCTGCAGACCTGTGCCTCATCACTAAAACCCCTCTGGTGACAGTAGCTGCACATCTAAAGGTTGAATCACTAATGTCAATCCTGGCCACTCTTTTAAAACCACTTGACCTTCAGAGCCTGCTTTTTGTGTGACATGTCTTTAGTAGTTTGGGATTAAGTTGCCACTGAAATACTCAGTTTCTGCCACCTCTTCTGCAGGTCTGTGGGGTTGAGATAGAGGAGGGTCCAGTCCAGAGGACTGGAGCTGTCGGGGCCATCACCTCTCTTTACTTCAGAGATCCAGACAATAATCTCATTGAAGTGTCAAACTATGAGGAATCAACATCAGATGGATCTTCCTGAGACATCTTTGACCTTGTTTGTGCATGTAAATACATCCAATCACAGCACTAGCTCTCACCTGCGTTGCACAATTAGACTCCAGCTATGAACTCCTTGTACCAAAATTACTGCAATTTAAGCAACACACCCAGTGTAGGGTGGATAACATCAGTTGGCTGTACAGTTCCTGTGTAATTCTGCTGACCAGTTGTTGCTATTTTAATTATGTGCATAAGAGGCTGTGGAGAATATGACTAAATGGGTACAGAGGAAGAATTGTTTGATTTTTAAAGAGAAACTGAACACTTGGATGAATCATTGCTTTTTCAGCAGAAAATAAAAGGTTTTTCCATCTACTAAAAGCTCTGTAATTTCTGCTTTTTGACGTAGCATAAACATGTTGATGTTGTTGTTGTTTGTTTTTAATTTTTATGATAGTTTTAAAAAATATATATATATTAGCCCATTTGAAAAGACAAAATAATCATTATCACTTAATTTAATTTTCATCTCACTTTTCATTTGCATTCCATTGCAATTAATCAGGTTTAAAGTGAAAAACAGAAGCCAGAAATGTCAGTTAATTATGAAGATATGAACATTATTTTCCAATTTGTGTTATAATGACATTTAAAATATCTTCTTGTTCTTCTCGTTATTCTAGGTCTAGTTCAACAATGAGACTTGTTTTTGCAAATGTGTTTACCACCTTTTTTGTACATGAGGTCAGATTTCCTTGAGTTCCAACACTTTCATCAAAGTACGTGTTGAGCTGACTCTGAGTTGCATTTGATGTACTCACCTGAGTCTTGTTCAAGTAACTCAATTTGTTTTGTTTTCTCACTTCCCCCATAAATGTTCAATGGGTTTTAAGTCAGGTGACGGTGGAGGGGAGTGTTTCCAAGTTTTAACATTAAAACATTAAAAGAAATTGAAATAGAAAATACGCTTTAATTTAACTTGATAAAACAAAAGACAAAAATGTCAGTTAATTATGAAGATAAAATTTAAATAAAATTTTCCAATTTGTATTATAAAGATATATATATAGAAATAGCTTCTTGTTCTTCTTATGTTACTATACTTCATATTTTACATTTCATATCCATACTCGAAATTGTAAATAAGTCATGTAAACTTGTTTATACCTCCTTTCTTAGACTGTTATTTGTTCTTAATATTTTTCGTGCTGCTATCCCCTGTGCTGCTGTGACATGTGAATTTCCCCACTGTGGGACGAATAAAGGCTTATCTTATAGGTCTACTTCAGCAGTAAAACTTCAGGAAATGGGTTGTATTTACCACCTTTTTTGTACATGAGTTCAGATTCCTTGAGTTGCAACCCTTCACTTAAATGCTCAATTGGATTGAAGTCAGGTTACGGCGGAGGAAAGTCCATGCTGTCATGACTCCTTACGCTCATTAGTTAGAGTATGAGCTAAGAGGGGTGGTGTAGGTTATCGGAAATGTGCAAATTCTGGTTTCTTTGTCCTTTATTTGTACAGTATTAATGTGCAAAAACTTTGCAAAGTTATTATCAACATTGTCTATCAATATAGCCTGAATATGTGATCAATATGTGTAAATATTTTGTCTTGCCGTCCACAATTCCCCATATTCACTATTTTCCCTGTGATAAGGTGCACAAAAGAGAGAGAGATATGTTTCACTGTTCTCTTTGGATTTTCATTGTTTGCAATCTGTTCAAACAGTACGTCACTGATAGGAGACACCACTGATGACCCACTTGTTAGTTTCCCCACTCTGAAACCTGTGCGTGAGGCGATTGTATGTATGTGAGAGCAAGGTAGGTTATCAAAAGAGGAAAGGGATTGTCATTTTCTCAGTTTCCTGACTGTAAACACTGAGCTTTACTGGCAACTACCAAAAGCACTGTGCTCACTTACTGCTGTTATGTTTGCTGTGGGTGTGGAGAATATAAAAAACTGCACACCTGAAATTCATCCTTATTGTGTTTGCAGTAACCCCCCCCGGGTGTGTCACAATACAAAAGTCTCCAGGTTATCTAGAGTGATATTTTAAGCCTGTCGGCGTTTTTGTTGTAATTACTCATTTTGCCATGGAACACTTGCAATGCAGGAAATGTTAACAGGATATCCTTGTATTGCACTGCAATGTGTCAAAGTGTCAGTCATTCCTTCTTGTTGACTTCCTACCCCGGAACACAAATACCTCTTTATTAACTACTCCATCACTTCCTAGTTAAGCTGTCATCAGTCAAATAATTATTCCATTGGTCATCACCTGTATTCATCCGGTGCTGTATTTCCATTATGTATGAACACAAAATGCTGGCTAGCGTAAGATAAGATGAGATAAACCTTTATTCATCCCACAGTGGGGAAATTCACATTGTCAACCTATTAAATATCAGCTGTATAAGGAACAAAATGTTCAGCCCTCAGAAGAACACATTTGTTTTCATGCTCTCTGCTCTGGTAACTCAGAACATATAGCACTTTTAACCTGACCTAGCTTTTATATTTCATTCTCTTCCCAACAAGGTTTTTAAAAAATGACCAATGTGATCAAAATAGTCAACAATAGACAATAGACAACTCTGGTCATTGTGGCTCACACATCTGTGTTAGCAGTAATCAATCTGGCTTCAGAGCAGAACACCAAGCACAGAACACAGCCCAATCCTCTGCTATGCTGCTCATTCAACTGATTCAGTGTCTGAACGCCAAGAACATTGTGATCACCTTTTGTGTTTACCTCAATGCTGTGGATCAAGTCTTGCTTTTACACAATACCTTTTACACACAAAAACAAAGCACAACAGTGACGAACCACTTTGAGCCTGCTGATCCTAATTGTAGGTACGTTTTTTCAAGATGCTGTGCGTCAGAGGACTTAAGGATTTATATATCCTGAAATTTCCAAAGAACATTATATATATCAGGTTGAATTTCAGAGAAGTGTGTAGAAAATAATGCACAACATTGAAAGTTGGGAGGCCCTCTCTGTACTACTATAATGTATTTCAGTGCAGGTTCTTGTGTTGTACGGTAATCTGAGCCCAGTGGAGCTGCTTTTTGCTCTTCTGTTTCTGCAAAGACCCCCAAATCGCTTTAATAATAAATGTAATGCTGCCTTTATAATGATCTATTAACTCCTATTAAACCTGTGAAAAATATTTCGTTGTGGTTTCAACACCGGCAGGCCTGTCCAGACAGGATGTAGACTTGTTGGACCTGTGTCTGAGCTGGTCCAGTGAATGACATAGGGCCCTTGTGTCTCCAAGACACTTCGTCTCTTTCATCCTGCAGAGACTTTTTGCCAAACATTAACTTAAGGACTTCATGCTGGAATGAGGAAAAAGGCTGTGTTTTCCCATCATTTTTGTTTGCACTCCAAATATACAATAAACACACTTGGGAAAGAAAAGCACCTTTATGGGATTTACTGGTATAACTTTTTTTATTACTAAAAATTTCCTGCTTGTCTTTTGTGACAAATACACGACTGCAGACGTCCACTTAATTTTAAATGATTTACCCACTGTAACCTCATGACTCATTCAGGACTTTTTTCTCTTACACTTTCTGTTTTGCTTTCATTTGTGTTCACATGTGGTTAAATACGTGCTGCAAAGCAAAAGAGACATAAATATTATTCTGGGCCAAAAAGGCACATCCTTATTTTCTCATTGTCTCCAATAATAAATTAAATTTCTCAAAAAGTGTTTTTGAGTAGTTTTATTAAAACAAAGACATACAATGTAATACCATTGATTACAAGCATCACACATTTACACTCTTTAAATTCACATTATAACAATCCATTATTTGGCACAAAAACACAGTACAGCACTTAGTACAATATATTTCATGTTGATATTTGAACATATTCAACACATAAAATCTTCCTTCATCTTCCCTTTGTAACATAACTAGATCACACTTCACAACTAAATGATTTCTTGATAAAATAAAATACAAAGAATAATAGAATAAAATAATTTAGTACAATGTACATTAGATAAATATGTTGTGATATTTCAGCATGAAAAGCAAAAGACAGGCCTGTGGAGACATAATTGTAGTTTATAGTGATGTTGAAGCGACTTTTAATGCTTTTCTGTACAATAAATTCTGTTTAGCGGTTAATATGTATGTCTGTGAGTGTTCACTGCAGCTGTGAGAGCAGAGCCCTGCAGTCCCCGATCCTGTCCAGGCCCTCCACCACATCAATCAGCCCCTCGACCTTCTCAGAGGGAAGCACCACCCCTGCGTTGTTCCTAAACTTCTTCCTCAGGCTCTCATTGGTAAGCGGGTTGCGCCAGTGACCGTAGAAAGTGTCGCAACGTCCATTCAGGATGTCTCCCCCTACAAGTGTCACCTGGACTTCGCCATACATGCGGTCAAAATTAGCTGGGTTGTCTTGGGGATGCTCCACCCGAACGCGGCTCAGCAGATCGAGCAGGTCGGGGCGCATTATGGCATCGTGTGTGAAGGACTGCACGGTCACCTCGCCGTCCAGGAGAGCGCTGCAAGCATTGAACTGGAAGGAGTGGCGTGCCTCGTGCTCAGACTCAGGGAAGGGCCTGTTGATGTACTTTGACTTGGGAACTCTGAGGAGGATGTCTTGGACTTGAGCTGGGGAGACTGTGCCAGGGCCAATCCCCACAAGGAGCTTGTGGACCGAGGCTGCAGCGTCTGCCACCCAGTGCATCCCCAGATGGGCGGGGAAGCGCTTGAAGCCCATGTCCTGGTTCTCTAGCAGGAACATATGGCCTTCATCATGGGGTGAATCTAAATGCTTTGGTGAGTAGTCTTCATAAAAAGCACTGAAGCCGGCCACCCCAGGGACAGCATCCAGCACCAGAGTACTGGCCTCTAGGCCTCGGGAGGCCAGCAGAGCAGCCTCCAGCCCCAAACGTGAGGCGTTACCGATGTGGAGGGGTTTAGACTGAGTGGCAGCGTTGGCCATTGGGGCTCCAGAGAGAGATGCAGCAATAGCCAAGGCATGACTGCAGCGGGAGTGATCCAAGGACAGGAGGCGAGCACAGGCGGCTGCACTTCCCATGGTCCCCACCACGCTGGGAGGGTGAAACCTAGTGTTGGATACAGAAAGAGAGAGAGACTTTGGTCAGGTGTTTTGGAACTATTTGAGGCTCTGCTCTCCCTGAGGTTAACATATTGACACACCTTTCACAGCTCATTGACACCTATAAGAAGCTGCTCATTACACTGCACTGGCCTCCTTGTAAGTCACATTGCAGAAATCAGCAGAGTCAAATATGGATCTCTTAAGACTTATGTGGACACTTGTTGTCTTCATAGAACACAAATAACGATTCTTCAACAAGGAGCTGACTTTACATCTGTGGTAAAAAGTAAAGAGCAGTTGTGCTACCAGCCTATGAATGACACTATCTACATCCAATTTGGGTCATGCTCTGAGGCGCTCACCTCTTGGGGATGTTGCGGGCCTCATTAGAGAACCTCATCAGTCGACCCTGGATCTCAATGCCGACGTTGAATGCCAGCAGGAAGTCCAGGCCGCTAGGTTTGCTGTTTGCAGGCATCATGTCACTGAGTGCTAACACAGCAGGAAGGACGGCTCCTGAGGGATGAGTGGCAGGGTGCCATGTATCATCAAAGTCCATGGAGTGAGTCTGCAACAACAACAACAAACACATTTTTTAACAATCAAATGACTGTGAATAATAACGCATAGAGTTATTTGCTGAAAGCAAGAACATGACGTTGCTGTGCTTCATGCAAACATTTTTATAATTAACTGCAATTTAGCTCCATACACCCATCTCTTTTCTCAGTGAATTGGAAAATCCCTTTAATTGCCATAACAGGCTCCAACTACTGGAGGCAAATGCAGGCAGCAAAAATGAGCTTGACATCATTAAGGCTTCTTTAAGAACAGTTGCCAAAGAACGTTTACAGATGTAATGCTGGAAATTTCTGCAGGGGTAACGTGAGGTCGACTCAGTCTTTTTGTCAACCCCTCATGTGGTTGGTTGCCCAGACGGTACCATAGCAGAGCAAAACATCGGGTTTAATCTGTCTGGGGAGAACAGTGACCCATCTGTTCCACCTATTTATACTCACCGCCACTCCATTGACGAAAGCGGCCAGTGTCGGGGAAAGCCTTGTGGCCCTGCGTCCGTACACAGAACTGATGTCATCAGGGGCGTACATGTGCTGAGGGGGAAAAGACAGAGACAGGTAAACACAGGGCGTTGTCACAATGACATTATTCATATGAAGTGAACTTTGCTTTTACAATCTCTGTCATATTACTCAACAGTCCAAATCTGATTAAGTTTCTTTGTCAGTTTCATGGCAAACACAGAAGTCTATACCACAAAGTCAGCAGACATGAATCTTCTCCTGCCTGTTTCCAAGAATATTATGAAATTCAGTCTAATAATAACCTCAGTTTCTCTTTTGGCTCAACTCATCTGTCCACACCCAGCTGTTGCACAGATCCATGACAATGGTTTAGTTGGTGACTCAATTACTTTCATTTACTGTCTCATATCAGATCAGTAATTGTTTCCTCCCCCCGTGCCTCACCTGGCAGTGTTGCAGGGCCAATTCAAACACGTCTGTCGTGCTGCCAATCAGACCGACTCCAATGCTGTCCAGCACCATTCTTTTGCTGCGTTGCAGCACCACGGGGGACAAATGCTGAGGCTTAATGTCACTGATGAACTTCCCATAACTGGCTGTAACCGTGTCCTCAGGGGCCGGACGCTTCTGCACTGCAGGGATGAAGAGTAGAAAGAAGGACAGAGGTCAAGCACAAGTAGAGCAAAGATATGTTGTTGTGCTTGACGAGAGGATGGAGAAAAGTTGAGTCTAAGAAAAGTCAAGTTTACCTTCCACTGCAGACTGATGCAGCCCTCTGGCAGCCCACACTGGTCTAATGGTTTTCTGTGCAGCAAAGAGTGAAAAAATCTTTACTAACCCTCGTAAAACACTAAGTGTAACATTTGCTATAATACCACAAAATAATTGTTTTTTAACATCTCAGATTCATTACAGGCTGTGAACACATGCAGTGATTTTATTTTTTTACCTTTTCTTTTCAAGACTCTAATTAAACCAGCCTTTTAGCGGACACTGGAATCGCTAAAATGATTTTTTCTCAGCCTGTGTGCCTCTATTTAAAGAGCTACTGGGCTGCTGAGGTGGTAACAGGTGTGGTACAGTGTGTATAATCTGCTCAACATTTATCAAGAGCCCTGTTAAATTCTCCCTCAACATGGACTCTCAAAAAGCACCCAGACAGTGCAAGCTATGTTATGATTATATAGGATTAAATTCTATACCACACTGGATGAAGTCAAACAGTTTTAAGCATAAAATAATGTAGTTGACTTATTCACCCATGAACAAGATTTATGCCCTTTCTTACAGTCTGGGATATAGAGATCCCTATACAGAAATAGTCAAAAAAAAAAAAAAAAGGAAAAAAAGAAAATAAAAAATAAAATTTTACCTGCATGGTAGAAATCATGGTTTCAGTCAGTTGTTTTTTCTTGCTCTTCTTTCTTCTTTCTCTTTTGTTCTGATGCAGAAGGTCTGCAGTCAACAGGTTACGAAGGATGCTGATGCTTTTCAGATTGAGAATGTACCTGCCTTATATAGTCCAGGACTCACAATGGCCGATACTGGCCTGACAGGAACAGGGAAGCCCAGACATATCTACAAGGAAACCATATCAGGTTTAAAGGAGGAAATTCCTCAGTGGACATCATCACTGTCGTCATGACCAGCTCCACCGTCTATAGAAGAGAAAAAAGGCGTGGAGGTTAGTTATCTAGGTAATGAGCAATTATATCACCTCTCAGGTGACAGGCTGGACGTGTTTGGGGGAATTTCATAAACTCCTCCCACACCCACCACCACCCACCCAGGCCTTATTTATGACAAACTTTCATCCCTGCTTCACAATAACTCAACATCTGTCTGAGCGTCTTTACCAGGTAAGACTGCTTTTTCATTTTCTTTATTACTAGCTGGAACAAAGATTTCACATCTTGTAATTTTTAAAATCTATATAATAACTTCATGATGAAAACATGTTTTTCCACATTGCTAACTATCTACAAAAGATGCTCTGTGGCAGAACAAAAAAATAATAGTTACGTTATTTATGAGATTAACAGAGAATAACAAAATCACAACTCTAAAAACAAAAATAGTGCTAAAAACAGTACCTGTCTTTTGGCTGAATATCAGTCTGTTGGTTATGGATGAAAAGCACCTGCTGATTTCTAGACACAGACCAGGAAAAATGAATCACAGTTACTCCGCTGTGACTTCTGTTACTGTCACAGCAGATCAGCCCACTTATGACAGGGCAGGGCCAAGTACTCTCAGGTTTCTCTAAGTGTTCAGGGAGCAGAGAGAGAAAAGAGCCTGAGAGAGTAGAGCTTAAATTTGACTTAACTGAGTACGTAGAACTCAACACTTTGTCATCTGTGCTTTATGTTATGTGTATTTATGTTCTTTAATTATTATAATTAAGTCATAAATAACTTTTTTTTCTGTTTGTTATTTTTGCTTTATAAACTGAAGGCATTAAAGCAATATTGCTCCATGTGCTTAGCTTCTCTATACATATATATAACTTCAATGTATGGAAATCATATTTTAGCAACACAATCATTTTTATAATTCTGTTGCATACATGTTATTTTGTTTGTTTTTTTTTGCAATAAATCAAGTAAGATTAAGACAGTACTCTGAATTTGACTTTTGTGTGATTTTTTGCATTGCTCATCATCCTTAATTAAAATAAAATGTACATATATGTACATTCATGGATATGTTTCATTTTTCAGTAACTCTGCAGATTGACAACAAAGACATTATGGCTACGTTAGATGGGTTTCCAGCCAGTTTCTACGGTGAGCCAGGAGTGTTAGGCATGTTATCCAATGGGATCAGTGCATTCCTCGTCCTCCTGCAGAACTTCAGTCAAGCACACACTGGCATTGAACCAGCAGGAGTGGAGAACATACTGGCAGGTGAAACTTCTGGAAAATCTGCTAAAACAATATAATAAAATGTTCTTTAAAATGGTCTTAGTAATTTCAATTCCATGTTTTTTTTTATAGGTGTCCATCTCATCCTGATTGGTGGTATATGCCAACTAGTGGCTGGACTGCTTTCCTTTAGAAAATATGATCATCTGAGTGGCACTGCCTTCATTGGCTATGCTGCTCTGTGGGGCAGCTATGGCGCCACCCGAATCTACAATGGTGCCTTATATAAAAATTCTACAACATGTCTGCCACAAAACAATCTGTCCCTGTCCGCTACCATGATGAGCAACATGTCTTACAATGCCACTACAGACATCCAGGCAAGCCATTTATGCCAGTCCATAGAAGAATCAGCAATCGCTGGTCTGGTCCCCTATATCCTTCTGTCCTTTCTCCTAGCCTTCTGCTCTGCCACAGTCAACTACATCATGCCTTTTGTCTTTGGGGCCATCACAGCCACCTTAATTTTCGAAGCAGTGAATGTGGTAGCAGGCCCCTGGGCTCTTGTGGTCTCTGGGGTTCTGGAGTCCCTCATTCTGATTTTTGCCATGTATGGTTCAGCTGCACTTCTTGCCAAAGGTCTGACTCAACGTCTAGTTCTCAAGGGTTTCGGTACCCCCCTCTTTAATGTTCTCCTGCTCGGGACCACCAATTCAGCAAGTGCCCAGAGCATTGGCCAAGAGAAGAAGAAGAACACAAAATACGCAGAGCCCATGGCCTTGGGTTTCTTCTGTGACACCGTTGCTTCCTTCATCTTTGCATTCTATGGCTTTGGGTACATGAAGTCCTTTGGGTTAGGGGTTACATGGGTCTCAATCAATGCAGTGGCCCAGCTGTTCTCCAGCTATTATGCTCATCTGCGCCAAGACTGCTACCATACCACCAAGTTTGGTCTTCATGCCACATATTGGCTGATCAAGGCATGGGATGAGTTTGTGGTATCGGCTCTCGGGGTGGAGAGTCTTCAGGTGGTCTCAGGGAGGGAATCCATGGTCGGAAATTGGTTCTTCGTGATTGCTGGCGTGGTGCTCTGTGTGGGAAGCCTGAACACAGATGTCCTGGAGCTGATCCACAACATGTTGTTTGTCCTGGTCACAGTCTCAACAATCCATCAGATCCCTGTCCGGGGATATTACATCTTCTTTGGTGTAACTTGCTCCCTGTTCACCGCAACCTCCCTGTACGGTACCTTTGCACGTCTTATCAACACCATAGCAGAGAAGGCTCTAATCCCTGTAGGAGCACAGCCGGTCTCCACTGAACAGCTGAAGAAGACTTTTAATTGTGGCAGGGCCATGCAGGGAGAGCACAAGGCGCTGCTTCAAACTGACCAGGCTTCAGATGCCCTGTTCTACCTTTCAAATGGGGTCGCCGCTCTCTCAGCTCTTCATACACGTTTATCCAGTAAGAATCCTACCTTCCTTCATCTGACTGTCCCTTGGGTCCTGATCTCCGGGGCCATCATCCAGACCTACGTCAGCCGACTGCAAGTCACAGGAGCTGGCCGTTTTGGGTCAGTCATCTCATCCATCTATGTGGCAGTGTGGGCAACCTGGACCTGGTTTAGGTTTGCAGGTATGTCATCTCAAATATGTGTCAAATAAGACTCTTTTTTTTTTTGATTGAATGACACAAAATTCTGATCCCATTTTTTCATTTTCTAGGTGTCCTGCTTCAGCTTTCCACAGAGGCAGCATATGGTTTTACAGCAGGAGCCATTGCTCTCCTGGTCATTAATGGTTTCCTTATGCTGATTGGTAAGTTTAATTAAAAATATTGTTTTATAAAAGATTTTTTAATTTTCTTTGTTTTTGATTTTCATTTGTTTCATTGTGTCATTTGTTTATGACAGCTGCCTATAGGAACCTGGTTTTGCTGTTTCTAACAACAGTCATGGAGGTTGTTCTGGTCTGCTTCCTGCTTTCCACCCTGCAGCGACTGCCTTATGAACTAGAAGGTAACTACAGACGAAGCCTCATTCTGGACACATTTTTTATGGGATATGATTTTAAAAAATCAATCTTGTTATTGATACACTGTGACAATATTTTCTTTACAGTGGCCATGCTTGCAATACTTTCAATCATTTGTGCATATGGAACTCTGGCATCACTGGTGAACTGCATCTTCTCACAGAGGCTGCTGCCTATGGGCCCTCCGTTAATAAAGGTAACCAATTGAACTCATTTTGCATCCCCCCCGCCAACTCTGTAGGGGTCTGTCACACTCCATTGTGTTCATTTCATGAAATGTTCATGAAATGTTCAATGTTCTCTTTTGCCTGTCTCAGGAAGAGGTAAAGCAGGAGTCTGCTCAAGAACCACCCTGTCCTACGGCTGATTCACGACACACCAGCGGTCTCCTGAAGATTGCTGGTCTTCTGGAGAAAGGAGGAGTATGTGGTATTCCCACAGACACTGTCTATGCCCTGGCTGCCTCCTGCAAGAATCCTCAGGCCATAGAGAAAATCTACAACATCAAAGTAAGAATGAAAAAATAAGCTGGAAGTGTAATATGAGACAGATCATGAAGTTGTTCAACACTCATCGACTTGTGATCCGTGACCTCCTCCAGGAGAGGCCAGCAGAGAAGCCCATCTGTATCTGCATCTCTAATCTGGAGCAGCTGGTGGCAGCCAAGCCTCCCTTCAGTCCTCTGCTCTGGGAGTTTATGAAGAACGTGTATCCAGGAGGCGTCAGCTGCATCGTCAGCAAAGGAGACTGGCTGCTCAGACTGGGTAAACGGTTCACAGCAGTTTAGATGCACCGCTACTGTATTCAATTTACAAAAGTTTCAGCTTAACATGAATAAATATCAATGATCAGTAATCACCTCATCTTTCAATTTATCTTGTGCAGGAGTGGGTCCAGCTTATGATCGTGTTGGTACCAGGGACACTATCATGATCCGCGTGCCTGACCACACGGTGACCAGCCACCTGTGTGACATCACTGGACCCCTTGCTATAACTTCAGCCAATCCCAGCGGAGAGGCAGACAGCACCCACCACAGCATGATCATCAAGTAAGTGTCACTTCACAGAGCTGTAGTCAAGTCCTCATGCATGTTTCCTATTAGTCCACTGATCCACTACCTCAGGCTGGTGTCATTTGATTTCCCTGTTTACAGCAGTTTAATCTCAGTGTGTGTCGTGTTGCAGGGTGACAAATCTATCACAGTGTATTGCTAATTGCTAAACACACCTTTCTGTTTGCCACAGTCGACTGGGGCACAAGATCCAAGGGGTTCTGTGTGATGGGGACTCAAACGAAGCTGTTGGTTCCACCGTGGTCAACTGCCTGAAGATCGATGAAGGTAAAACACAAAAATATTCTCACTACTTTCTCTGTTTTTGTGTCTTTAAACAGACACTTTCTAACTCAGGTCTGTCATTTTCTTTTCACAGGGACTATCACCTTTTTGAGGGAAGGCTGCGTCCCTGCAGCAAAAGTACAGCAGATCTTTGAAAGAGTGAAGAGCATCATGGTGTGATTGTCTCGTACTTCATTTGTTTCCTTCAGAGAGCCGATAACGTCGACTTCTTCAGCGTCATTATTTGTATTCAGTTCAATCTCAGGACGCTTTATGAACAATGTGAGAAAAAGTGAGTGAAAGCTAGAGTATTGCTGGTTGTATATAAGTGTGGATGTTTTTTCCAAATGTTACAATAAAATAAGCATTTTTTTTCTCAGCTGTTCGATTCTAACAAAAATGAAACTGTAAAGTATAACTTTGAATGATATAAGTTAGACATCAAAATATGTTCAATATCAAATGACTTGTAAATTGTTCATAATTCTATTAATATGTATATATTTAAATTATACTGGATGTTTGACATGAATTTCATACTTACGCTAATTTAAGAGTGGAACAGAAAAGTATCTCCTGTGTGTATTTAAGCTCACTGTGTTTTCCTGTGCTCAATAAACCTGGAAAAAAAACAATGAATTTGACTGATGTTGTGTAATGTCTGTGTCCTAAAAGCAAATTCATCTATTTGGTTAATTTGAAATAGATGAATTCTTAATGCAGTTCTACCTATAATTAATAGTTGACAATTAAAAGATGTCAGGAAACAAGGGGAGAAAGAAACAAAGGAAAAGAGATGCAGCAAAGATCTGCAGCTGGAACTGATACAAGAATGTAGTGATGAGAACACAGAATGAGTCTCAGTCACTAATCTACCAGGATGTAATTTACAATGAAGAGAAGTTTTGTACATTGACTGATGCATTAAGGAAAAAAACAATATCCACATTAATAACATTATGAACATCCATATTCCATGAAATAGATTTCAAACCCATAGTGTGTTAAAATGAAAATCAGTGTCCAAAATGAAAATACACAACCCAGACTGTTACTGGTTCAATTCACACAGCCAGCTCCATTTTTTCCCATGAGCACAATAATCAATGATCAACTACTGGTTAAATGCAGGTTAAACAAAACTAGACATTAGAAACCTAATGATGTGGTGCTCTAGCTACATAGCAAACAGGCAAAGAAATGGAAAAGTTACACAGGAAACACTATCCAAGTGGTGGGACAAGATCTTTGTAAAAAATTCCAAGAAAGAACTACATGCGATGTAATGTTGCTTTAAATGACATACAGTACCTAACCTGTGATGTAGTTTTAAATGAGAAATACAACTTTTATTTAAGAATCAGCAGGAACAGCCAGCAACAACCTTTCACTACAGTTTCAATGTCCTTATCTGTAGAATATGTCACAAACCTGAAAAAAAGTGTTTTTAACTCAAAAAGCCCCCTGGTGTTTTTTATGAAATACTTCAATCCAAAGAAAACAAAGAACATATCTGCTCTGAAGAACTGACTTTGGACAGTTTAGACTACAAGTCAACATGCTTCTCACAACAAAGGGTAATTTTGAACTTCATGAAAGAAAAATATTTTAAGAAACTGTCTAATTATTTTGTGTATGTACTATCTTATATTGTAATTGTTTCAACAACAGAAATATTCAGTCATGCCATTTCTAAATTTAATCAAAAACTGACTCTAAGATTACTTTCTCCTAAAAAATCTAAATGGAGCACAGAAACCTTTTGACTTTCGTCATTTTGAATATTTTTGAACTTCCTGTCCCTGGATTTTCCTTCTCCCATTTAAAGAAAAAATATCAACTCATAAGGAAACAGAAACTAGTTATTGAGTGATTCATTACCAGGAAACATTTAAAAGAGTTTTCAATACTGTTTGAACACTGTTGATTTATTGATCATTTACACAGGCTGATAAGCCTTCAAATGACCCTGTTGATCATTGTGTTGTTTTTTCATGCATGTCCTGAAGTAGGGACAGGCACAAGCATAAATCTTGTAGTCATGCCAAAAAAACATTGATGTTCTGGTTTCAATGAAACACACCACAGTAATAAAACTAGAATGGACAATCAACAAACATGCACATATATTAACCCATTTGTTGTGATTACTTTGACACATGCCAGTGTCTTCTCACCCTGCTCCACAGGTTGTTAGTTAATGCAGGTTGTTAGTCACTGTTAGTCACAGAGGACATACTGTTGTCTTCTAATCAGGCATTTTGTTAGGTAACAAGTCCCTGTCTTACTTCCTCCTGAGCCAGGAAGAGAAAGCCATGCCCATCCATGACTCAGGAGGTTAAGAACCAAGAGGTATTAAGAAGAATTTTTACGTGACATAGAAAGAGGAAGAAACTTCTGCTTGGTTTCTGCGGAAAGAATGAGAAGGCATTTTACGTTTTATTACTGTCACTTTCTTCTTCATGTGACTGTCACTGATTGGTGCTGCTTGTCATCAGTCTTATGTCAAAAGACACATATTTTTCTGCATTGTGTAACCCTAACTCTGAAGACGGAACAACCTTTCCTTGAATTAACCCGTGGGGGGTTAATTCAAGGAAAGGTACAGTTGTACAAAAGAATGCTTTGTAGACATTATGAAACAGGATGTTATAAAACATCTTGGCAACCAACATCTTAATTAAGTAATACTAATGCACATTATTTTTTTCATATCTATACACGGCAATCCCCATCTTTGTGAGCACAATTGAAATTCAATAGTCACTTTGTCACAGGATGGTGTTTTGATCAATCTTACTTGTGTTTTACTTTATAAAGATGAGAAACAAACGTATCTTGCTGTGTGCTCAATGGATACGATCTACAAATGTGATAGAACAGTTGCAAATAATGATAATAATAATAATAAAATAATAAAAATAAAATAAATAATTTTTTGTCTTTCACCTTTAATGATCACTTTTTTTTATCAGTAGATTTATTTAAATATTGCTTGTGTATCTAGAGAAATTCTGTGCAAAGTAGTTGAGATGTGGATTCATGAAAATAAATGTATGTGATTTTGTGTTTTGTTTGTTTATGTTAAAGCCCTATACACTGGTGTTTTATGTTATTCTGGCTAATTATAACTCCATGAAGCAACAACAGTAATAACAGTGTAGTTGTCCTGGCTTGACATGAGTCAAGACTCATCAGGAAACAGAATCAGAAGAATTCTGTAATGTAAGTGGAAATGTGTGTGGACCCTGGGTGTGTTGGGGCTGTAAGTATGAGACAGAAAGTACAGAATCAGTGTTGAGTATTATTCTATATTGAGATATTTTCCACTTGAATCAGCATCATTAGTCATTATTTGATAAGCATATTTAATTCTTTTGTCCAGTACTGAAGCTTTTTCATATTTATAACTAATTTGATCACACTTGTTTTGTCTTTGGATGCCTCTTGAGTTGATGATACAAAGACATCACAATGCTAAGACATGATGAGCTTAAATTTGAAGTGCCAATAAGCCAATATGGAAAGAGGAAGATGGAAGGGAGTTTTCTTTGTTTTTGTATTTGGTCCTTTTTAAAAAAAATTGGTTTCATCTAATTTTTAAGTGAAACTCTCCAAGCATGTTGTAATTGACAGTCTGAACTGAGTAATATACACTTTTTGTTTCAGAGTTTTAAAATAATATTTCCCATAATGTGCAGTCATAGTGCAATCAGGAAACTTCTATACTGGGCAGTGATAAAATAGCTTCATCCACTACAGCACTGTATAATCAATTGATGCTGATTTTGGAAATAATTTAATGCATATTTTGTCATGAACATATATACAGTACATTCATGTACTTTAGATAGTACAATATCCAGACAAAATGACAGAGAATGTAAATAAATATGTAAATACGTTATATACAGCTCAAAACATAATTTAATGTTAGTCACATTACAAGTGATTAGAGCGCATATAATGTATGCATCAAAGAAATTTCATACCAATACAGAGTTTTTTCTTGCAAAAAACATTTAGAAAATTAGTCAAACATGATAAAAACATGTTTGGCCACCATAAAACACCAAGACATGGACTTGTCCCAGTATAACTATTACATTTCCGTGTGCCCATATCTACATTGGAGCAGATCCTCCTAATGTACTTTCAGTGTAAATGATGAGTCATACTGACCATTAAGAGGTAATGTCTTAATGGCCAACAGGAACATAATGAATGACTCCAGCCAGCAAAATGTGTTCATGTGGACACCTGACTATTGTTTTAAGAAGGAACAACTGTGAAGCTTTCCTTAAGTTCAGGAAAACCCCACAACCGCATCAAGGAATGCTTTGTAGACATTATGAAACAGGCTGTTATGAAACATCTTGGCAACCAACATCCTAATTAATTAATCCTAATGCACATGATTTTTTCATATCTATACACGGCAATCCCCATCTTTGTGAGCACAATTGAAATTCAATAGTCACTTTCCTGAAACAAGATGGTGTTTTGATTGATCTTCCTTTAAAGATGAGAAACAAACATATCTCACTGTGTGTATGAAAAAAGGATTGGACAGCATGTGTTAAAACAATCTTTTGAATTTAAAGTGAATTGAGTATCTTCAATGGGCTCCAATGGAAAAGACAACTGAGCATTGATATTACACAAGATCTGTACCAGTTGACAGACAGAAATACTGGTATTGAATTGAGTTGTACTGAATTTTTTTTTTTTTGCTTCCTGTTCATCATTGATTATATAATCAATGACATTTTCAGGCCAAACAAAATTATTATTTTTCATTGACTGGTCATCTACATAACAGACTCAATGAATATGATGTACAAATGTGATAGAACAGTTGCAAATAATGGGGGATGAATTTTTTGTCTTTCACCTTTAATGATCTTTTTTTTTTATCAGTAGATGTATTTAAATATCGCTTGTGTATCTAGAGAAATTCTGTGCAAAGTAGTTGAGATGTGGATTCATGAAAATAAATGTATGTGATTTTGTGTTTTGTTTGTTTATGTTAAAGCCCTGTACACTGGCATTTTAGGTTATTCCAGCTAATTATAACTCCATGAAGCAACATCGGTAATAACAGACAACAGTCTTCAGACAACGACTCATCAGGAAACCTAAGTGGAAATGTGTGTGGGTGGATCTGGGTGTGTTGGGGCTGTAAGTATGAAACAGAAAGTACAGAATCAGTGCTAAGCAAATGAGCGGCACATTGTATTCTGCTGTTCATAGGTAATTCAGACCTTTAACACTTTGTTGAGAAAGGTGTTTTGCAAATGCTGGTTATGATTCTCAGTTTTCCATGTTCAGATATTTTCCACTTGAATCAGCATCATTAGTCATTATTTGATAAACGTATTTGATTTTTTTGTCCAGTACTGAAGCTTTTTCATATTTTTTTTTACTAATTTGATCACAATTGTTTTGTCTTTGGATGTCTCTTGAGTTGATGATACAAAGACATCACAATGCTAAGACATGATGAGTTTAAATTTGAGATAACTTTTTCTGTGATTTGCGCTATACAAATAAAATTGAATTGAATTAAATTTGAAGTGCCAATAAGCCAATATGGAAAAGTGGGAGTTTTTTTTGTTTGTGTTTGGTCCTTGTTTTAAAATTAGGTTTCATCTAATTTTTAAGTGAAACTCTCCAAGCATGTTGTAATTGACAGTCTGAACTGCGTAATATACACTTTTTGTTTCTGCTCCTTTCAACAGAGTTTTAAAATAATATTTTCCATAATGTGCAGTATTAGTGCAATCAGGAAACTTCTATACTGGGCAGTGATAAAATAGCTTCATCCACTACAGCACTGTATAATCAACTGATGCTGATTTTGGAAATAATTTAATGCATATTTTATCATGAACATATATACAGTACATTCATGTACTTAAAATAGTACAATATCCAGAAAAAATGACAGACAATGTAAATAAAAATGTAAATACATTATATACAGCTCAAAACATAAATTAATGTTATTCAGTTAGTCACATTACAAGTAATTAGAGTACATATAATGTATGCATCAAAGAAATTTCATACCAATACAAAGTTTTTTCTTGCAAAAGCAACAACATTCAGAAAAACAGTCAAACAAGATAAAAACATCAGTCTGGCCACCATAAAACACCAAGACATGAACAGTCTGTGCAGTTGTCCCAGTACAACTATTAAATGTCCCTGTGCATGAATACTTTGTTTAATGGCCTTTTGTGTACATATGAACTGATGTTACATTTGGCAGCATTTTAAGCAGTGCATTGATACTATGAGTCATTTCTGAGGACTGGACTTTGTCGAGGTGAAACTGTGGATGGCGTTGAGCTTCCAGTTTCTCTTCCTGACTCTGCTCCTGAACTACTATTGCTTTGTGTGTCTGGCTGATGGAGGTCATCCTCAAAAGCAGGATTCGTCAGCCCCTGTCTGTGTCGCTTCTGAACCTCCTCGAAGATCTGAAGAACCTTCACAGCACACGAACAAAAGCAGAATGTGTAAGTGTAAGAATTCACTGAACTCAGACTCTTTATTCAGAAAACAGAAACAGAGAAAAAGAGATATCAATACAGTATATTACCTTAGATTTAGGAATGAGACCCACTCTGAAGAAACCAATATGACCTGTTTCAATCTTAGTGCAGTCCACCACAGTAGATGCAATGTTCTCTGGGGAGGCTCCATCACACAAGACTCCGTCCACCTAACCAAGAAAATGCACTTAGTTTCCTGCAAAAATAAAAGCATCAGTGCCTCTTGTGTTTAATAAAAAGGAAATATTGTCCTCACCTTGTTCCCAAGCTTGGCATATACTTGGTTGTGGTGAGTTGTGTCTGCTTCTCCCGTTGGGTTGGCTGAGGTTACAGCGATGGGCCCCACCTGCAAGAAAAAGAGGTTGTTGTATTCACTAAAGGGTCTGCTGATGAGCTTCATTCACTTTAAGACTTGTAGTGATTAATTTCTGCAGTCCTTACCTGACTAATGAGGTATGTGGCCACAGCACAGTCTGGGTTTCTGATGGCAATGCTTTGTGGAGTCCCTATGTGTTTGGAAGCATCTCCTAAACCCAAGATCTCCATCCATGGGCCTGTGTGAGACAAGAAACCAACATGATGCTCATAAATCACCCACGAAGCAACAGAAACAATGAGGCACCCTCACATGCAAAATGCCACACATCCAAATAGGCGTCCACAAACACACACCTACCTCTGGGTATAACCATGCTGATGGAGGAGGGCCACGCAGCCTCCATGAAGTCCAGGAGTAGTGGGCTAAGCAGGTGTCGCACCGGCTCCAGCTGCTTAATGGAGGAGATCCACAGGGACATGGGTCTGTCCTGTGCCTGTTTCTTCACCCTGGAGTCAAACACAATTAGAAAGTAATGAGATTGAGCCGATAAAGTAACGCAGAAAGGACACTCATGAAAATGGGAACTCACTTGAAAGCTTTGACAACTGCTTCGGGCCTGTTGCAGGCTGCCACCAGCACGTAGACGGTGTCAGTAGGCATTCCACATGTGCCACCATTTTTCATAATTTCTGCAGATGGAAGAAAAAAAAGGACACATTAAACATGCAAATAACTGTTTTGTTTTTTTTAAATCAATACTTCTTTCTTTATCAGATTCTCACCTGCAATCTGCTGCACAGACGTGGCCTTGCGGGCTGGTAGATGTGGACAGACATCTGCGCCTCCTCCGACCCCACTCAGCTTAATTAAAGGTTTTCCTAAGGGGATCTGGGGGGACTGGAAGGTGCTGTTGAAAATGTGCGCAAGGAAACAATAAAAACTGACCAGACCAAAGATGATGGTGACTCCTATATCATATCCATAAGGCAGTGCACCTACTGCATCCAACAAGAAGCTAAGAAGGATGAGCTGGAAGGTGAAGGCATAAGCAAACCAGGCGATGTTCAGAAACAGCGCCGCAGCTGTCACTAAACCATTAAACAGCATGAAGCTAATGATCCCGACAGCCACGTGGAAGCTCCTGGTTTCACCGTACAGGCCTCCGTATCGTGTCAGCCCCCACACTGTCCACATCACCCCGTACAGGATAAAAGCCGTGCTCTCAAGGGTTTTACCTCGAGCAAAAGCTACTGAACCGCAGAACAGCTGGAGCACCCCCCCAGCCACCACCACCCAGGGCAGTACCAGCACATGCAGAGGATTTCTGTCACCAATTGTGGCTGTGACGGCAAAAACGGCCAGCACGTTGCAGGCGTGGCCTAACACCTCTGCATCTGCATACTTGGAGTAGCCCAGGTGAGGTGCATGAAGCTCTTTATCGTGGGGTCTGAGAGTAAGACCCCGCATCCTGGTTACTAAAGTCTTGAAGTGGCGCTGCCCTGTGGGAATCATTCGAGTGGAGACCATATTGAACGTGGTGATTAAAAGCATGATGGCAGACATTACAAAAATTGCTCCCTGTACGCCCTGTGTGCCTCCTTGGAAGAAGCCTCGAGGCTGGGCTGCAATGGCGATGCAATAAGCCACAAAGAATAAGTGATAGAGCCCCACGAGCAAGCTCTTCTGACAACTGAACAGAGCCAGGACGAAGAAAAGCACAGAAAAGACAACAGGGAAGGGAACTGGGGAATAAGGCTGAATTGAGTAGAATGACAGGAGAGCGCTGTAGCCCTCTGCAAACTTCAGCAGGGCGGTGAAGCCGTAAAAAGTGGCAGCGAGTGTGTCCATGGCTCGGTAGAAGAGGACACACATGCCAAGCTGGAAGACTCCAGCCGTCCACAGCCAGGGGACGTGACCGACGAAGAGCTGAGGGACCACACCTAACAGGGGACAGACCAGCACACAGGCGGACAGCAAGTTCATCACCAGACCTACAGACACGGCATCACCGCAGCTCTGATTCTGCTCTGTTTTCAACTCAGGTTTGCTTTTCTGTCCTGTTCCTGGAGGCTCCACTTTACCACGAGTGATGATGGACAGCAGGCGTCCAAAACCAAAGTAAAGGCCAATCACACAGACAAGAAGGTAGTTAGCAGCTGTGGCCGACTGACCAAAGCCTGCAGCTGATAAACCAGCGATTTGATGGGCACATGCTAAACTAATGCCAACAGCCAGGAGACACAGAACGGCTTTCTTTGCTAAGATTGCGACGATGCCTATGATAAGCAGAGCCAAGGTAAACGCTGCCAGGCCCGGGATCAATGCGGATCTCATCTCTGTGGGCTGCAGCACCCCCTGCCCCACCAGGATATACACCAGACCTGAGCCACACCACAGGCCAGAGACAGTCAGACACAGAGAGGAAAAGAGCTGGGCGTGGGACAGGCTGCGACAGATACCTGAGAGAGCAAACAGAGAGGAGGACACAGGGAGAGGATTAGGATTTTACACACAAATACTCATGTCATGTAATACTACAATATTACTACTATGAGTGAATCAAACAAAGTGACTCATCAAAACCAACCTGCATAAGCCAAGAGGGCAGCAATGATGAGGAGCAGTATCCCCAGTGCAGTATGGGGGATTAAGTCTTTTTCAGGCGAGCTGCCATAGTTATTTACCAAAAGCAGGAGAGAACCTAGAAGTCAGAATAAAACCTCATTATCCAGAGCCACCTGCTGGTTATTAACCAAAAACCAAACAACCAAAAACTTACCATGTTCCAACACTTTTAACATTTTGATTAAAAAGATGATTTAAAAATAAGCCTAACAATAGCATTAAATGAGAAGTTGTGTTTTAACATCCTCATATGATTACATGTTTATGTAGCTAATTATTAGGAGAAAAAAAAGACTATATTTCCAGCAGAAATGAATGGTTTTGGGAATTTTCAGATATTAGCTGTAGACTTTTCTAAAGCTTTTAATTTAAACTTAGTTTCGTTTTTGTTTTTAATTTCTTTTTTCTACAGCTTAAAAATTAGACAACAGACATCTGGCAATCTGATACCAAACTAATATGCCACTTTATTTATAGCATATATTACCATGACATTTAATTATTAATAAGAACAGAGTTGGGTTGTAATATTAGTGGGTTTAGTTTATGTATTTATTTATTTTAATTTTGACACAAAAAAACAGAAGTCTGTCCTTTTATTTTTTTGTACATTCATGACGATAAAACAACAGAATAAAACTAACATAACACAACATAACAACATGAAATTAGGCTTAAGACTGCTGCAAATGCTAAAAAAAAAAAAAAAGACAGAGAGAGAGATAATAGCAAGAACCGTACCGCCAGAGATGCCCAGGATGCCCACGGACACATGCAGCGAGCGAACAGGAGCCATAGCAAGAGTCTGAACATCTGAAGACCGGAGGTCGTCTTTTATACGGCTGCGCGTGACGTCAGCACGCGCGAGAAACCTGAGAGGAGAGGCTGCACCTGTACCGGGAAAAACCTGAAGTCCGAGCCAGAGGAGGAAAAACAGGATGCTGAAGCAATCCTGCATGGAGTGTGCCATATTATCATACATTATATATATATATACAGATATATCAGGTGGGCTGAAAAAAATAGCCTAGACCTGTACAGTATTTTGAAATTATTCAAAATGTCAGCTCTTATGCAAATCATAACTTCATTCAGAATTTTTAACCCTTTATATTTAAATAACACAGATCTAGCGATTTTTGTATAATCTTGCTCATGTAATATGGAACTGAACTGAAATGAAATGAAAATAACAACCTAGTAACACTGAAAGAATTAGAGCATGTCTCTGTGAGTGTGCTAGTATAATAAACAAGTCCCATGAGTTTCCTCATTACATCACCTTCCTTGTTAAAATAAAACCCAGCTGCTGAGAGGAATGACTCAGCACTTCTTCTCAGTGGTTTTCCTGGTTACCTTTAAGGTGCATGATGACATCAGTGTTTTGGGCAGAAGGTTGGAGATGGGAGGGGACAGAGAGGGAGGCAGCACTATAAAGAGTCAGCCTCAGAGCTCTGTCTGCACACATCAGCTCTGCAGCTCCATCGCACACAGTGGAAAGCCAGGCCAGCTGCTACAAGGTTAGATCTATCTGCACTGTCTTCACTTCTGCTATCTTACATTAAGCAATGCTTTCTCTTTATTCCTATATTTTAGGAACAAACTCATGCTGGTTTATGATGCTATGATTAAATACAAATTGTTGTGCATCAGACTCCAAACACTTCCTGTAACTTGGTGTCAAATGTGTTACCTGGCAGCAGCAGCACTTCTCCGTCACCTAGCGCTGTAAATTTTTTATGTAGACATGTGCAACAGGTGACTCTCCAAATCTGATAGGGAAACAAGTAGGGGATAAACTGACACAGACTGTCAGAGTAAAGGAAATCTAGATAGCTTTAGAGTCTAGATAGACGTGTGTGCTTTATGTGTGTGTTTCATAGGAACCATGGTGAAGCGTGTTGCAGTTATTCTCTCAGGCTGTGGAGTCTATGATGGGACAGAGATCCACGAGGCCTCCGCCGTCCTCGTCCATCTGAGCCGGGCCGAAGCAAAAGTAAGAAAAGTTATCAGACAGTATTTATCTGTATTTCATGTCAAACTTCTGGACTCAGCCCCTTTGAGAGGGACTTTCCAGCTTTCACTTCCATGTTCCTGTCCATTTATTTAGCAACACATGAGCATTGTCATAACAGTAGTGTTGGCATTAATAACAACTGTAAAAATTGTAGAAAATTTTACATCATAGTGTTTCATTTCAGGTGCAGATGTTTGCACCGAATGCTGATCAGATGCATGTTGTAAATCACTGTGAGGGGAAACCTACAGAGGAGAAAAGAAACATCCTGCAAGAAAGTGCCCGCATCGCCAGGGGCGAAGTGACTGATCTGGCCTTGTTAGATGTTTCAGCATTTGATGCTGCCATCATCCCAGGTTAGACTGGCCCAGCCATAAATAAATGCCATAGCTTCAATACAATATTTCACATTTCTGTCTGTTTTTTTCATTTTTACTTTTGTGATATCAAATCCTGTGTGTTTTCTCATTCAGGGGGCTTTGGTGTGGCAAAGAACCTGAGCGACTGGGCAGTGAAGAACAAGGACTGCACCATCCAGCCACATCTGGAGAAGCTCATCAAGGCTTTCCACAAAGCCGGAAAGCCGCTGGGCATGTGCTGCATCTCCCCTGTCCTTGCTGCCAAAATCCTGCCCGGCTGTGAGCTCACTGTGGGACAGGACAAAGAGTGTGAAAAGTGTGTGAAATAGTTTGTCCTCATCCGTGACTGTGGTTATAGATCTCAGTCTACAGCTCTAACCTTCCCTCTCTTTTCATCTTTAGGTGGCCCTACGCTCAGACAGCAGCTGCTTTGAAGGAGATGGGCTGCAAATATGTCAACACGGATGTGGAGAAAGCACACGTCGATGGCAAAAATAAGCTGGTCACCACCTGTGCGTTCATGTGCAATGCTCCCATTCATAAAGTTTATGATGGAATTGGAGCCATGGTTCAAGAGACCCTGAAACTGGCTTAAGAAATCTCTTAATTCCATATTGTGTGTTTATAGTTGCTTAATTTAAAACCAGTTGTCTGTGGTTTTTATATTAGTGTGATGTTACATGCTCAATGTGTTGTTTTGAGGTTTTCAATAAAAGTTACTGTATAAATCACAAATCTATCTGTTTCCTTTTAAAAATAAAACAATGAAAAACACAAAAAAATCAACAACATTAATATTGATAATATTGTCATGTACTCATAAAATATATTTTGTTTTTAACTTGCATGGAAGATTTGTTTATCATGCTGGGTAGATGATATTTGAGCCCACTGAAATGTCTCTGTAAGTTTCAAGAACTCATCAGAGATCCATGAGGCTTCTACCTGTGTGTTAGTCAAGCAAGATCAACATAGAGATGCATGTGAAGGAGCAATAAACATTTTTAACCAGCAGAACCTTACATGACTTTATGCTGAGGTGGTTTGCATATCAAACATTGGTTTTCCTTTTGCTTGTTTACTAGTGAGGTAGAGCAATACCAACAACACACTATCCTTTGAAATGTCAGGTTCCAGTAGCACAGACACAGTTGTAGCTTCTTGTTTTATGAATTTTTTAAACCATTTTTTTCTGAAATTCAGGAGTAGAAGAAGATTTCTTGAAATGAAACAATAAATTATTGCTGCTCAGAATATGAAAACTTAGTCTTTTACATTGTTGAAAGTAATATTTATTATCTAAATATTATAAATTGTCTCACATTTGTCAACGTTTGTGCATTAAATACGCAACGACCAACTTGGTATCAAAATTCGGTCAATTATTTAACTCTTTAACAGACAGATGTTGAGACTTCACTGTCTAACATAAATAAAACAGAATGTGATTATTTAGTGATTCTTTTTGACAAAAGCTCAACTGAAAACAGCACAAAGACAATATATTTAATGTTCAACCTCATCAACTTCATTGATTTTTATAAATATCTGCTTATTTATTATTTATTATTTATTATGAATTTGATGGCAGCAACATGTTTCAAACAAGTCGGGACAAGAGCAACAAAAGACTGTGAAAGTTGTGGACTGATCCAAAAACTCCTGTTTGGATCATTCCACAGGTTAATTGGTAACAGGTGATAGTATCATGATTGGGTATGAAATGTTCATCCTGGAAAGACTTAGTTGTTCACAAGCGAGGATGGAGAGAGGTTCAGCACTTTGTCAAACACATGATTGTATAAAAGAGATTACTACATGGACTCGCAAACACTTTGTAAATCTGTTGTTGGTGAACATAGTTTGTTTAAAAGGGATTTCATTCTGGTTCCGTTTATGTTTTGCACAGTGTCCCAACCTTTTTGGAATCAAGGTTGTATTTGTATCACCAAATCATTAGAATATACAACCACTCTTAGATCATATTTCACATTTCATTAAAATTGTAAAAGTCCTAAATAATTTACTACATTGAAGCGAAATAGGTAAATAGATACAGCGATCACAGAGAGATTCACTGACTCAGTAGTGTGTGGTTATTATGACAATTTATTTTTAAAAGAGTCTAAAACAGTCCAGTTACATCTATAAATGCCATGATACAATGTACACAAATTCTAAACCTTAAAGTAACATTTTATTAATCCTTCATCAATTCACAGTTGAGATATTTTGATACAGTAATACAAAGGATTCCATAGAAGTGGACACCCATTTTAGATAAATAATAATTTTTCACAAACTTAGAATATATATTTGTTTAAGTATGAAATATTCTTTTAGAAGGTACAAGCAGACAACACAACTGTGGAGAAGCAAAGAAGTGCTCATGTAGTTTAGCTGGTGAAATGCTTGAACTGATCTCTTCCGCAGGCCAACATTGTTGCATTGAACTTTCTGGGACGATCAGGATCCTAACAGCAACAGAAAGAAATAGGATCAATATGCAAGTCTGAGACTGAGAATTTATAACCTTCATGACATAAAGGAATAGGCTTGTCTCACCTCTATGGGATATGCACAGGTGGAAACATAACGGATCACAAAGCCACAGCGCCTCATCTGGGATGTGTTGGCATCACTGGCGTGGATGAGGAGTCCATCATGAACCTATGAAAACAAATCCTAATTAATTCACCCCGTATTGCACTTATGTCTAATCATAAAGAATGTGTAAGGAAAAAAAACCCCAGACTCACAGACATCTGCCCAGCTTTCAGAGGGCAAAACAGAGCTCCATCAGCCTGCACCAGTTCCTCTGGGATCTCCTGATTGACGGTCAGCATGTTTCCAGGGCGGATGGCCTGGCGATGGGGCAGCATGCCAGAGCAGTGGGTCCCTACAGGGGCAAAACACAACAAAGACATTTTTGAGATGGAGACATCTCTGCTTTTATTCAGCTGAGGTCCAAGCAGCACAGTGGCTAAAGGCATAAGAGTGCATGAGAGGCATAACTGAGTCGCTGAGGTACCTGGGATGACCTGAAGGGCGCCATTCTCCTTCACTGAGTCATCAAAAGCGAGCCACACAGAGAGAACAGGGCCGCCAGCGATACCCCAGTACCTGTGAATAATTACAATTACACTCAGACAAAACCAAAGCAAAACAAAACCTTTCAGCACTTTTTTCCAGGATGTAAATGTACCTCATGTCCTGATGCCAGGCCACGTATGGAAGTCCATTCTCTCCGACACTCCCGTCAGGTTTGGTTTCCCCCTCTTTTTTCTCCTCTGCGTCAGGTTTGAGCGCTGGGTATTTACAGATGAAGCGAGAGTCCAGCAGGATGACGTCAGGGCCCAGGACGGCCTTGACCACTTTTAAGATTTCAGGGTGTACGGTCAGGTCCTTCACCCATGGATACTGAAGGTGAACATTGTGCAGGCTGTACTGGGTGTAGTCTTCACCTGGAAACATAAAAACACAAAATATACTCATTCACTGACAAACTGTGTAAAAAAAAATTATACAGAAACAAAAACCCATTTCTGATAAATGAATTGAGTCTGATTCGTCATTTACTTCTGCATTCTCTCTCATTTTCGTGACTAACTCGTGTCCATTTTCGTCCCTCCCTTCCTCATTCTCCTTCATCTTCGAGTGGTACTTACCAAATTCCCTCTCAAGCTCAGCAAAGGCATGCCTGGCCTCCCTCAGCTCAGTCTCATTCAATATAGGCAGCGGTGAGAGGTAGCCCTGCTGGTTGTAGGTGTCCCGCAGTTGAGTCTCGGATGTAGTCATCTTGATTCGACTGTTGATGCCTCAGGCCTTCTGCTTCTAAAATTTATAAGGTGGACTGTTTGTGGTGGAGGTGGAGGTTAGGGAGAAGAAAAGAGAGAGAGAGAGAGAAAGTAAAGTGTATATTCTGTATGAGATTGCAGTTTCCATCTAGTTGAATTTTAGTCTTTCCCTGAAGGGAAAAACAACCAGCCACATTTAGGTGGGTTGCACTGTTCCACCTGCCCTATGAGACCAATATAGCCCTGGTGACGACACCTCAGTGCCTGCGTGAACCAGCCTATTGTCTATCTTAAATGTCTCTTTAAGATATGAGATCTGTCATCTAAAACAGGTCAGGAAAAGAGCATCTCGCTCATCATGGTGGACAAGGCAAAGACTGAAAACTGTCCTTTAGCCTCAATGATCCGGTGAGTGAATGTCATCACCTGTTCATAAGGCTAAAACACAGTGAAAGAAGGTAAATGACTTGAGTAAAATGTATAATACAGTAAAATGTTTATAAAATAACACCTTAACAGTATTTTAGAGTTTTATCTTTTCCAGGTAATATTGCTTCTAATTCTTCATAAATAGTATAAACTGTTTGTAGTTTCGACAATGTAATCTACATTTTCAAGTTTTTCATGTAAAATCTTACATGTAAAAAAAATAAAACAAACAAAAGTATATCACACATATAATATATATGATAGTATATAATCTGTATATGATATTGTGTCCAGACCTGTGTGCTGTTCAGTCTCCTTCTCTCTGTGAGTCTGGACTCTGGATACTGCCAAGCTCTTCTGTGTCAGGGTTTATATACTGTGTGACAGCACCTTGTGGAAATTCCACTTCCTTTATTTGCATCTCAAAAGCATTCATAATCTCACAATTCCAAAGAAACGTAAATGGGAGGGAAAATCCACAGCTCCGTGATGCGCCCTACCTGTGCAGGTTGCATTACTTTGTGGAGGTGTTCAAAGGAATTTACTGGTAACATGAAACCTTTCCTCTTCAGGAGTCGGGCTTCTGTTATCTCCGGTTAGGACAGTGTCATGTTTTATCATGAGGAAACAGGTACTCAGAGATTGATGGTATTGGTATTGTATTGGTGATGCTGTCACTTATTTGGATTTTGGTCCCCACTGATATGACAGGTAAATACGTGTTCACAATTCACAGTGACTCATTGTTTCCTAACCTTGAGCTCAACTTCACTTCCTTGTCAGAAACTCAGTGATGGAGGAAGGGTTGATGATTGCACGAAGAAGGCTGTGTAAAGGATGAATAACACAAGAGTCTCCTTTCACATCAATGGCCAACATTTAGTCCATATTCTTCTTCTTTTAAAATTATTATTATTGTGATTATTTCAAGTTAGTTTTCTTTTCTCCTCGTCTTCATCTAAGTCTGAAAATCATCATCTAAAAAGTGAATAAAATGTTAGTGGGTTGGAAGGTGGAGCTCAATCTTACATTTTGTTCAGTACAAAATGAAGGCCCTTGACAGCATTTTTAATATTTTCTATGCCTTACTCTTTTTTGAAACCTCCACATTATTTTACTCCCAGAACGAATAATGATAATTTAAAAAAATTGAAACAATGTCACCTGCTCTTTACTTTAAGAAAGGAGGAAGATACTTATGCAGCTTGTGATCAAGGGACAGCCGAAACCACATTATTACCACATCTTGGTGTCCTCGTGTTCATTTAACCACTCAGCTGCTGACACATGATTCTCATTTCATACTGTATGAATATGCGTGTGCACATTGGATCAATCAAATAATAATGAAAAAATAGACAAAAATGAAAAAAAGGCTACTTGGTATATACTGTTTAACAAAATACTCATCTCATATGTTTAAATGCAAAAAACAGATTAAGGAATTGTTTGTATTCTCTTAGTGGAAATTCACAATGATGCTGAGACAATAATTGACAGAGGAAAAAAATCCCTGATCACTCCAGATCACTGGTCACATCTTGTTACGTAATGAAGTGTGTCATCAGTTTCAGCTGAGATTTGAACCAGTGACCAGGAAACATGAGGAGACACTCAGAAAGCAGCAGCTTTTCCAAGAAAGACACACATCCAGCTTCCTTGTCTAACTTTCAGTGATCATTGCACACACTTTTTATTGACTTTTATTATATTTTATTGAGCCAGGACATTTGAGAATAAATTATTTTATAGACTTGTAATGCTCCACATAGAGAAGAAATTATTAAACTGGCATCATTAAAAAAAGCAGTGGGTTGCCTTTTCTGTCACGAAAATGTTGAAACAGGTAACAAACAACCAGCACATTTAAATACTATTATATTATATTATTATCATTTATTTTATTATTTCGACTATTCATAACTCTATTAAATATACAGCATAGGCTTTGGTTCAAAAGTTTCAAATGTTTCTGTTAAGCCATCTACAGAAAAACACTGTAGACCATAATCTACAATTTATCTGTAACCTTTCTTTATTCTAAAGGTAACAAGTAAAACCCTTAAGGAGCAAACAATTCATTTGACCATTTCCAACATTAACTACACACAATTTTTTGTCTACATTGATCAGTTTAAAGAGACAGAGTGATAAATTTGCATGTAAAGTCAAGTGTTACTTGTCATGTTGATTCACTTAAGAGGCTCTGTAATGATGCTGCGTTGTGTTTCTAGTTGTTTTCATGTCGAGTTAGTAAAAATCATTGCATGAGAGTTTCTATGGCACTTCATTTTTCCCAGTTGAAACTCGATAAATGTGAAACTTATTATTATTAACTCTATTGTGTGTATGACCATGTTCTTTGTCCCTGTTTAGGTGCTTGGGGCAGAGTGGGTGGTGGTGTTTTCATTTCGCTTTACTTTGTGTCCTCTTGTCTCCTCCTAGTGGCTGGTGCTCATTTCTGCCCTGGTGGATAAGCAAGGAAAGCTAAACAAACAGGAAAACCCAGGACACAGTGATGCATACAGTACCCCACCACTCCAGGTGTGGCCTTGTGGTATCTCCATTCACCTGGGCGAATGTTGTGCTTTACCAGGAAACAGATCATGAGTGATTCATAGGCATGCCAGCTGTTTGTTGTTGTGTTTTTTTTAAAAAATTGGTCCCCAGTGATATGACGGAAGCATTTTTGGCTCTTTAATCTGTCAGAAGAAAATTCATAATCACCACATCCTTATCTTCAACTTATTTCTCAACAACTCAGAGACTGAAGGAATGACCGGACAAAGACATCTTGTTTGTGACGGGTGTGTCAGTGCATCATTGTGTTAACAGGAAAAACAGTTTCCTTCACAATAATGGCAAGTCTTCTTCTTGTTTAATGAGCGGTTCAAACAGCAAAGCTTGAAACTTCTTTCATCAGTTAAAACTCTGATGTCATCTCTATCTTTATTCAATTGGTCTTCTGCTCTAAAAATGTCAAAATTTGTGGGCATTGCTTGAAACAATGAATCTAAATTTCTAAACATTACACATTCCAAAATTAATTAAATAAATAAATCATCTGCATGTTCTACATATCAAAAATCTTGTCAGCACATTCACTGATGTGAGAAAAGTTTGCCTCACTGCAACCTATGGTCAAGCCATAAGTCAAACACACTATTTGTCAAAATACAACAAATCAATTAACATGTATATCTCCACAAATCTATTTTGGACACTGGGTATCATATGCTTTGTACCAATATTTTGTATGTTGGTGATAAAATTCTTAAAGTAATGCCTCCACACAAGAAATAATTAATCAACCATCATTAATAAGCTGAAGCCTCATCCGTCACAAAGACACTGAAGCAGATAAGAAGCACCAGTACGCCGAGATCACTTCTTATTATTTATTTTATTATTTCCATTGTTTACAGTTTTTCTAATGGTAATCAGAGTAAAAATACTTGTAGAGAAAGATAAATATTAAAAAGAGATATATCATAAGGATAGATATATTAAATATATAAAAGTATGAAACTGCTTCTGTACAGAAAAGCACAGTAGACAATAATCTACAATTTAACTGTAACCTTTCTTTATTATGAAGGATAACAAACACAGCGCAAACAATTCTTCTGACCCCAGATTTTCTGGTGTCCGGCTGTTTCCATAAACATTAACTACATGCTATTTTTTTGTCTATGTCGATCAGATTAAAGTGATAACTCCATCCCTAACATTAAGTTGCATGTAGAGTTCAGCTTTGCTTGAGGTGTGTGTTCACTGGAGAGCCTCTATAATGACTCTATGCTGGTTCTCCAAATGACAGTTATCAAAAATCAGTGTATGAAACTCATACATTTAACTTAATGTCTTGTGTGTATGATCATGTTTTTTTTTTTTTTTCAGTCTGACTCCTTGTCCCTGTTCGGGTGCTTGGGGCAGAGTGGGTGGTGCTGTTTTCTTTTCTCTCCACTTTGTGTCCTCTTGTCTCCTCCTAGTGGCTGCTGCTCATTATTGCAGCGGTGGACGAGCACAGGGTCTTTGTTCGGAGGCGTTTTCTTCAACAACAGCCGCTGCAGCATCTGTTTGTCAGAACGCTCCCTTCGGAAATCATCCTCATATACCTTGAGCTGTAGCAGTGTCAGAACAATTACAGTTAGATTAGAACCAGAAAAGCATTCGATTCCAGTGACAAACGCATCTTTAAGAAATTCAGGAAGCAGCTCAAAGTGGATCCATCCCCACATTTTGTCTAAACAGGTTATTTTAACCTTTGGAGGAGCAGAGAAAATATCTCATCAAGGCCTTTTAGATCATATTATTACTATAGTATGTTTAAACTGCTACCTATACACTTCATGTAACTTTTCACCAATCCAACAAGGCACTGAACTGTCTGGTTTGACAAAATTAACAAAACGATTGCAGCTCTGTGTGAATTCCCACTTGCATGAGCTCTGTTTTCGTTTAAGTGTGAATGTGCATGTGTGTCTGTGTGAGTGTGTGTGGCTGTGTGCAGACAATTAAAACACTACCTGCTCTTGCAGTAGTGCCACCTGTTGGCGCATCTCCTCCCTCTTCTTCCTCAGCTTCCGGTTCTCCTGCAGTGTGTGTTTGTGGTCGTTGTGCTCCGTCTCGTATTCTGCTTCATAAATCTGGGTCTGCTGACACAAGACATCAGCATGGCAGTGAGCCAGACTCAAAGCCATATCTTGTGATCTGCAGATACTTCTTATTACGCTGTAAACACGTGTCAGAACAGCACAGAGCCACCACTTGGTGGCGCAGTTTACTGTCTTTTTCAAGTTTAAGCATTACGCAAATCTTTCCCTGGCAACAGTGAGTTGACATCAGTTCTGCTTTCATCATATCAGAAATGGGAACATTTTTTGATGCTGTGCTGAAGAGAGCAGCCCACCTGACATCTCAGCGCCTCCAGCTGCTCTTTCAGATCCTGCACTTCTTGCCGGGAGTCTCCCAGTTCTCCCAGTGGAGCGCTGCTGCTCTGGCTTTTTCCCTGCTGCCCTGCTTCTAGGCTGTAAGTAGGTGGGAAACAGGAGGGTAAGGGGTTGTATCCAGAGACGTGACTGGGTGACAGGTTGGGACCTCCGGGGGGATTACTGCTGGGGCACGGCGCAGGATTGAAGCTGCCCTTTAGCAAACACATAAAACAAGCTGATGAATGACACTGAAGATGAGACAGAAGCAGCAATGAAAAGGTGTAAGCTGATCAGGTGTCCAGACCGGTGACAGGTATGATACCTGTTTGGCAGGTGTGCACTCCTTGTCTGGGTGGTGCAGCCTGCTCTCCAGCAGTCGGACGTATTCTTGTAGCTCCTGGTTCTTCTTCAGCTCCTGCATCAACGCCTGCTCATAGTACTCCTTTGCACTCTACAACCCCAAACACGGCAGTCAATCTCACACACGTAAACCACATCTGTTTCTTACCGCCATCCACACCTGCTTCACCACATCAAACAGCTTAGGAATCTCCCCATGTACTATATCTGTGTCCACCTCTCACTGTCTATACCAGTGCAGTGAACTTTGTGCGTGCGTCAGTCACACTTCCCACGTGGAAGCTTGAGGTATCGTTTTGGTGTTTACCTGTTGGTGCTCGACTTTGAGCAGCAGTCTGCTGTTGAGCTGTTTGATGGCGGCGTTCTCCAGCTCCAGAGCCTCCAGTCTGTGCTGTAGACTCTGCGTGGCACTGCGGTACACCTGGTCCCAGTCCTCATTCACCTTCATCAGCTGTAACACACCATCACCATCATCATGTAACCATCACCAGCAGGCACCAGGAAGTGAATTTAGGTCAGTGAGGTGAGACTCTCGACTCTTCACTCTATACTTGTGCGCCCTCTAAATACATCAGTTTACAGCAGTAGAGGGAATTGTTTTCCCACGTCTCTTTCTGTTTTTATTGAGCGGCATCTAATTAAAATCAAGAAGCGAAGGTTGTGTAATTGTGAAAAATGTAACTTTAATGATGATTCCTCACAGCCTAGCAGCAGTTTTCACACAAACGCCCACAGTCCTCCTCTGGTTTTTAGAGAGAACTAAATGTAATTGCCAACATCAGCAATACAAATGTGGACCTGTAGAGGATCTGCGCCAGCTTCAGGTGATGTTGTACCTCTTTGTTGACTCTGCGGAGCTCAGTGTTCTTGTTGAGCAGCAGCAGTTTCTCTTGGTCAGTGGAAGTGACAGACATACTCTCGGTGATCAGAGTGACCTGCTCCTCTGTGGACAGCAGCCTGTCGCCCACGGGACTCACATCCTCTGTCCTGCACACACACCAACACACAGATATAGAAAGCAGACACATGCATAGATAGACAGAGAATATATGCCATGAATAAAGTCATGATGAAGAACATTAGAGGATTTCCATTAATAAGCAAACACATGTGTGCAAAAAAACGAACGTCAGAGTACTTTTGAACACCCACTCGCACAGAGTGCACTTACAGAGAATCGAATCGGAGCTATTATGCACACCCACGCAGACACATGCATGCACGACCACATTATGCACTCAAGACACTGAGACACACACACACACACACACACACACACACAGTGGTGCATTTCTCCGCATTCACAGTCCTAGCCAATCAAAATCTCTGTTTACTATCAGATGTGTTTGCATATCCATAGCCGCTGGAAACAATGTGGGTGATGATCCCTGGAAAATGCTGATTTCTATTAAACCACCTCGGAGAAAAATATTTACAAAGATTAATTAGTCAAAGTAGCTTTCTTTCCACCGGCTCTGTTGTGAGGTCTTGTCTGAACGGAATAGCTGTCAGAGATCTGAAGCCCAGGGGGAATATGCTCAGGGAAGAACACACATCTCTGCATGTAGCCCCCAGGGCTTCTTCACACAAACATACTGTAGAACGTGCTGTAACCTCAGAGAGACAAATACTGTAAAGAACGACAATCTGCGCTCACCTCTCATCCCCCTCAAGGCTAAACTCCCCCGCAAACACATGCTTTTATCCACTTACGTGCAGTATCCGGCCATGTGAAAACCAGTGTTGCACAATTTTAGAGAGTTGTAACGTCGGGTCAAGGCAACACAAATGGGAAGATGCAGGTCTATTTAAATACCAAAATGACATATGAGGAGTTCATTGTTGTTGTTGTCTTTTGTCAAGACACTGTCTTTCTATGAAAGCGTTGTACCATGTGGTTTTCACAACAACCTTGTGAGATCATGGATATCTGAAAATATCCAGACTTGAGACTTTACTCTACAAAGCTGAAAAGTATAGTTTTGGGGAAATCTTCTTCTTCTTCTTCTTTTTTTTTTTTTTTGCTAAGAGTTAAATGAGAAGAGCATAAACACTGGGAACAGGGGAAAACTGTCTCAAACAAAGAACCCAACGAGCTGCGGTTTTACAGGGGGTTATGTGCGGGACTATTTCTTAGGGAGGGAGCAGTGATCTGTTTTTTCTGGCTTCCTGGCAAAGTTTTAAAGCCAGCCAAGAAATCTATGAAAGAAGGAAGAATCATTACATCATAAGATGAAATATTCCTGAGATAAGATATTCCATTATTCGTCCCACAGTGGGGAAATTCACAATAATACCAGTGCTGTAACGCTCTGCTTGGTGCTTTTAGAGCTTTGGTGCTGTTTCTGTTGAAACCTATCAGAGGTGTATCAACTGTCCAGGTAGTCTGTGCGCTATTGTTTTCAGAGAGTGAGAATTTCACCAAACAAAAGTTTTTTTGTTGTTGTTTTTTTAAAAAAATATGTTAGCACTAATTAGCCTGCACTCAACATACCAGTCTTCTTAACTAGATAATTAGCCAGGCAAGGTTATGATCCTCAAAATACATTGCCGTCATCAAAAAAGATATGAAGCTCACGTGGCCTTGTTAGATAACTGAACAGGGCTGTTACATGAAAGAAAGGTTTACCCAGGGTCAACAAATGTTTGTCTGAGTCTATGCTCTGTATCATCTGTCATTCCTCTGTGTTCAACAAGGCAGGAAAGAGTTTTAGTGAAGGCTGTTTATGGCCACTAATGAGTGAATCATCCACGCAGGAGCAGCAGTCGTGCAGTTTGGAACGTGTAGGATGAAGGCAGAAGCTGAAACAAACGACAATGAGCCTAATTTTAGTGGCCAGCGTGAGCACAAAATGCGAACATACCCATGTCCAATACCCTGTCTTGGCAAGTCAGCACTGTGTATTCAGCCATCCCTGTTGGGACCACACCATGCTCCATGTCTCCCTGATCCAGAGCCTTTTTCCTTTCGGCTCCGCTGACAGCAGATACACACTGTGTGACCCAGTTTCACAAACTTTTCAATCGTCTGCTGTCTTGGAAGGACACCAAAATGCCACTGCCTCTCACAGCAATATGGTAATTCACTGTCATGGCATATGATAAAGAGGGGGATAATATCTTTCCTTCTTGCTGGTGGCAACCCTGAAAAATATCACTCTGGATTTGTCTCTGTGTACAACCGGTCGTCGGCCACAGTCGGATCCTCTTACAGAAGAGGGAAGCGTGGACTTTCAGCAGGGTTTTAACTAGTCATTTCTGTAGGTAGTGTGGTCACAGCATTTAGCAAATGTGCCCACATTAACAAACAATGACTATTAGTCACTTCTGTATAAAAGAGGTGCCCGTAATATACAAGCTATAAACCAGTTGTTCCATTTTGACATCATGAAATAGATATCATTTTACTTGATGGAGTGTTGCGAAATAATGAACTGAAGCCCACATCTTTATGACCTCAGGGGAAACTCCGCAGTCACTCTTTATTCTTCCGCTCATTGAACTAAAGTTCTTCATTTAGCTATCTGAGCATCACAGAAATCGTGATAAGAAATGAAGACAGAAAATTTATCTGTACTTTTTGTTTCAAACTGTTTCTACTACTGCGTAGATTAACTGAATAATAATAAAAATGAAACCTTCCAATTCATCACATAGGTCGATTAGTCTCAAACTCCCAAAACTATATTGAAGGAATGCATTTACTTTACAATATAAGACGACATCCCTACAATAAATACTACCTTATTACTTACGGTGTAATGTTTAACATTTGTTAATAGCCAAAGAGGTCTTGATTTAACATCATGGTATTATTCAATGCTGTAAAAGCTGATCTTTTGTATAAACATTTTATAGATTATACTGTTCCTGTTTTTGTTTCCATCCCTGTATGTAGAAATGTGGAACATACATACCACAGTTCCTGAGTTGATTTGTGTTGCTGTTGGTTCTGTGAGAGGCTGCCGTCACTCTTTGGTGAAGTGTCTTTCTGCATTCCTGCTGCTGATGATAATGATGAGGAGGACGACAAAGACAGCACATCTCCATCCATGATAGACCCAATGTTCAAATCTTCATTAAAGTCTGAAAGAAAATTAAAACACCAAAGATTTCACTTCATAAACCCTCTTCCAAGCGTGTGGTGGAAAGTAAATAGTGTTGTCAGTATTGATACGTAGCAAAAGAGGAAGTAGCCGAGACACGGAGCCACATGATACTAAGTTATGAGAATAGGAAGTGACACTGACAACTGTTTCAGCTTTATGTTAAAGAGGGTCAGTCCCACTGTGGGGAATTGTTCAAATGTATTGTTCCTTACGCAGTCTGATTGTACAGTACTCAAAATGTTTACTCAGTTGACTTGCTATTTTGTTCTGACATCACTTGGAGAATTTGGGAAACTCCACTCAGTATAGACAACATGTGTGTTTATGCTTATGTCTGTGTTTTGGGAAAGTGTTACCTGTTAGTCAAACCTGTTGTTTTATGTTTTTTAAATGAGCAATTCAGGAACGAGCTAATAGCGGGAGAGCAGAATACATATGCATAATTTGTGCCTGATTATATATTGCCAAGACATGTAATTGATAATAATGGTAACGCATACATTTATGCATGACAAATAATGATAGGGCCAGGCTGATTGCATTCACCAGTCTGCTCATTACTGGGACTGAGGGAAGTGAGCTGCAGCGGGTTAATTAGGAAATCACATGTTCATCCAAGGGACAATCAGGTAAATTAAATGATTTTTGTTAATTATGTTCCTCTTAGTCAGGCTAAGCTGTCTTTTATTAACACTAAGAAAATTAATTTGCAGACCTCGTTCTAAGAGATTCAAGGCCACTCGTGGTAAAGACTGTGCCTGAGATACTGGTACCACACGGCATCAAACCCAGAAAGGACTTCAGTTCAGTGGCTCAGATGTAAATATCCTGCTTTCTTTCATACTTTATGCTGAGAGTTCAAATATATAGAAACAAACCTTGTCCACCTTAACAGACTTGTCATCATTACTCTATCCTTCAGACAATGTTCAAATCAAGTTAAGTCAGCATTATTCGTACAGCACAATATCACAAAACATAACTTGCCTCAGGTGCCTTTAAAATTTGTATGGCATGCAGATTTAATAAGACAAACACAGAAAGAGACAGAAGAACATGGCTGGTACACAAAAATGGAATTGACAATTCATATAGAAATCAATTAAATTAGCCAGTTACTTGAAGAAAGCCTGAGGAAAAGACATTTCTCACTATTTACTTAGTGCACAATTTATTTTAAATTTCTGCAAACACACAAAGTAAACAGAAGCACAGACAGTGTTATAATTTATGCTTTGTTCTTTATATAAGAAGAAGTCTTGTCATATTTTCAATTATAATTTTTAAGTGCTGAAGTGAGGTGCCTAGGCTCAGAGGGGCTTTGAACCGAAGATCGAGTCACAAAGCTAACATCCCTATATATAGTAGGTATAATGATTACCACAATCTTAGTTTAGATTACAACCTTACTTATATAATGTATGTCAAATAGCACTTAACAAGAAAGTACAGCTGAGGTTGACTGGGATGTCATCAGTTTGGCAGGTATTAGACCATTTAAAAATTTGAGCTGAAGATGGAGTTATGAATGTAATGAAAAGTCAGGGGATTACCAAAGTGAGTGAAATTCATCTAGCTGACACATTTCACTTAAAACCACAAACGTGAACCTCAGGGTGGTGCTCGAGGAAAAGTCAGGGGAACACCAAAGTCGTTAGTATTCATCCCCTGAGCACCCTGTTTATCTGCAACAAATTTCATGGCAATCCATCCAAATGGTTATGGTTATGATATTTGAGTCTGGACCACAGTGATGTGGGCCAACATTGTCACCTAGAGCCATTTCACTAGCATGGCAAAAACATAAAAAGTAGTATGTATGTATGCAAATGTACTGCAAAGTACTTAAATTCATAGTGAAAAAGTAATTGTTTCCATTAAATTACTGACCCTGGTTCCTCAGTTCAGAAAGCAACAGTAAATTATTGCAAACTATTTTTACACAGGTGGAAAGGATTTAGTGTTGTTATCCACTGTGGTATCCAGAGGGCTGAGTCAAAGTTACTGTCATTTTACCATCTGATGCACCACCATGAGATAAAAGCAGGAGAGGCAACACAACGTGTCAGCTCTGCCCAGCAGGTCCGACTTGCTCTGGTGATTCCATTCACATGCCTATGCCATCTATCATGGACGTCAGTCAGAGTATTGCTGTGCCAAGCAGAGGCTTTGCTGGGAGGCCCAACAAGGGAGTAGCGATGCAGTGCCTTTATTGACCCAAGCCTCTGTCAAAGCCAAGGACAAATGGGCTGCGGCGCCACAAGGGGATTGATTTTTAGTCTAACAGGAGGCCGTGAAGAGGAATAGAGAGTGTTCCATGGAGTGAAGACGACTGAGAGGTGGATAGTTCTCCTGGGTTACTGCCGCTCCTGAATGAGCCTGATCTAGAGGAAGTAGTCTGAGTTTTTGAACCGGATTGGACCAAATTAGGCTCTTGGTCTCTCAGCAGATCCACTCAGACAGTTTACACTTCACCACTTTGGTCCCCAGCTGCTAGAGTTTGACTGACTTAACCAGGGTCAGTGATGAATTTGACCAACGGTTCCAGGTTCGACTGAGTGCATCTCTGTATGTCTCAACTAAGGTCTATCAAAATAAATGAGTACTGGTGTGTGTGTGTGTTTCTGTGTCTCGGTTGCCTGACTGTGGGTGAGCGTGTGAGTGGAAGTGTAGGCTCTTGAGACTTTCTGTCAAAACACTGCATTAACTTGTCATCTCCTGGTTTACCACAAAGAGAAGTGTCACACGCGGCAGCATACATGCGATCCTACATTTACTCACAGCCTCATGCATACACACACGCACACACACACACTCCAAGTATTTATTAGTGCTTAATGTAAAGCAACTTGCAAATGAAGAAAAGACTAAGTTCCGTATAGATCCACTAAGACAAGTTCAATGTAACAAAATGATTTCCTATGCATGGCACACTGTCGTATTGATTATACTTAGAAAGAATTAAAAGTGTGTTCTTACTTGCGTGCATCACATAAGAATGCAAGAAGCAACGGGAGGGAGACAGATGAGGCATAAAACATTTGTGTCCTCCTCCGAAGAAGAATATGTTAGCATGCAGACTGAAGCAAATGAAGGCCATTTTAAATGCAGACGCTGTCAATAATATAAAAGGCTCTTTAATTAAGCAGTTGATGGCATGCTCGACCTTCCCCTGTTGGTAACATGAGCATGAAAAGAAGCCTGTTTAAAAACATGAAGCAAACTCGTGCTGTTTCGAGCTTTGAAATTCTCTTGAGTAAGGTCACGGTATCACAGCTGCACGCAGCATCTCCACAGAAACATTCTGTACCGGGTGGCATACACAATAGGAAAACAAACAGGGAATGTAAAAAGTGGGCAGAGTCTCTGGAAAATAGAAGCTAGCTTTAAGATAATGAAAACAGCACTTCTACATTGGTATTGATCGCCTGTAATGATGCACTGTGTAACATTTCTAAAGGCACTACCTTGCAACAACAAAATTCACAAAGACCTTTGTAGATTTACAGACATGAAAAAGATTGCTGCAAAGTCAGAGACAAAAGAGGACGGAAAATAGCTTGTTGTTAGAGATAAAACCTGAAGCGTCGGCAGGTAGACAGACAGGCGGGTACGAGGCCTGACAGAGAGGGATCAGTCACTGCGTCATGTAATATTCCAAACAATGAAAGTTGAATTAACAAATCCGATCACTTCAGAGCTCTATACCTGATCAGTCCCCTCTGGTTTTATAGTGAAAAAGAGCAAAGAGATTAAAAGCAGTCTGTGTACAGTGACAAAGGCTTTAAAAAACCTTTTGTGGTGCACAAGCTGATAAATTGCCTTGAGTGATGTCAGGTGAGTCAGCATCAATTACGTTTGAAAATGAGAAAAAATCTGGGGATGAGCACTTTGAAAGAAGCGAGTTTAACAGACCCTTGTAGCTGCTCCTCATCTCTGTTTGAGGCTTAGCGCCATTAAATATGAATCGGTGGGTGCATTGTGGGTAATGTCAGCCCTGTCTCATAGAAATTACCTTTATATACTACTAAATTGCAAATATGTTTTTGGAAGAAACTTAAGACCAAATTATTTTTTCTATTGACATGCTGAGAAATTAATTAATGTACTCGACATGTCGCAACAATGTTGATAGTGAATGAATCAGTGGAATGTTTATTGACAAAGTATATTTAATTTTTCTACTAAAATAGACAATATTGCAATACACTAGCTCCTCAAAGTGACTACAACATTATCAAAATATTAAGAATTATGTTTAGGCACTTAACGGAAAGAACACAGTCTGTTTACACAGAAAAAGTCTAAAGATTTTCTTTTATCAACAATTAGCTCGAATCACAATCTCTCCCTAACCTTAACCAAAGTGCTTTTGTTGCCTAGACTTAACAACAGACTGGAATGTGAACGCGTGTCTGGATTCTGGTGTCACAGCTGGGAACTTCCACCATCCACCCTGACCACCTCTTTGAGACTCCAGCCAGACATATAAATGCAGTGTTTCATTCACTTAAAGAAAGGTGGCCCAAAAGTATGGAAAATGGACTAAGGAATTGGTGGTTTTGGTTTTTTCATGTGACAATATGAAAAAATCAGAGCACAAATGCCAGCCTAGTCATAAGACCTTTGAGCTGGAAAGCCCCGCGTTGCCGACAGGAAGGCAGATTGAGTTCAGAAAAGTTTTAATGTGACGCTATTAATTTGAGCAGTTAATCACAAATGCTCACTATTCTCCATTAACTAAGCTTTTAATGCTCCTATTAAAAATTAACGTCACCCTACTTTGGACTTCAACATGGGTGAGCTCATTAGAGACAATCTCTGAACATGGCTCTTCTCTGCCCGGCCATGACTCATTTACATCAAAGCCCTGGTTCGCTCTGTCTAGATCACTGATGCCTGACATGGGGACAGTGGGCCAAAGTTGACCCACTATAAGGTTCAATTTCACATGTTAGACTAGAAGAAAAAAAAAAATCAAAATTAAAAAAAAAAAAAAAAAAAAAGGATAATATAAGTGACTGTTTTATTTTTTGTGAGGTAAAATGATTTAAATATGACAATTTGCACAGGATGCCAGTCAATTAAAGGAACTTGGGATCATAAAACCATTTTTCATCTTAACAATACAACTTGTGTTTGCTTTTGATCAATGGCCTCACCATTCATTTTCAGTTTTGGGCCTCTAAAGTTTTAACACCACTGTTGTAGATTATATTGTTGGGGAGTAAATCTAATTTGGTCCAATTAAATCTGTAACACAGCCCGGTCCATCATTATCACTTGTGTAATCACCATCTCCATTTTAGGTGCCATATTGTTTTCCTCTGTCTTTTATTCCCTCAGTTTTTCTATCCTTCTTTCCCTGCCTCCTTTTGTCCTTACTTATGTCCTTTCCTCTTTCTCTTGTTCTCTTCTTCTCCAGCAGGATAGAGGAGTCGTGAGCCAAACACTTTGCATATCTGGCCTGGACCTCTGTCTGGTAGTTATGATCCCTATTTCTCAGCTGTAGAAATTATAACAGGTGACAAAAAGATAGAGCGGCGCTGTGTTCTTCTCTTGCTTACACTGTGAATCACAATCACGGTGCAGTGGGAGCACTACAGTGAAATGCTGCCTGGATCTTTTTCATTTAATTAGAAATCCTGCAGAGCTGGGAGTAGCTCTGCCTATCAGACTGACTCGAGGAGGGAGAGGACAACCCCCCCACACACACACACACACTCACATGAACATCCATCAACACACCAATCTGCTGAATTTCCGTGTGTGTGTGTGTGTGTGTGTGTGTGTGTGTGTGTGTGTGTATAATAAGTACTGTACAGGTAAAAGGGTGTGTGTAGGTGTGAGGGCAGCAGGAGTTTGCAATATCACAGCAGGCTGCATCCGAAAGATTTCATTTTCCACATCTCCCTGCACCCTAATCTGTGCGCCGGCTTAGAGCTGGAGAGTCGAATTGAGGGAGAGAGGGAAGGGTTGTATGGAACATGCAAAGCATCAGAGTACCTGAAAAGATGCCAGAGCAAAAGAATGAAACAAAAATAGACCCTGTGATGTGGAATTTCAGTACCACAGGGTGCATTTGACCCCTTTTACTCTTCGCTTACTATAGAGTTTTTACTGGAAAGGCTGAAAAATATTTGTAATAAAATGTGACATCCCCACACTATCTTATGCATTTGTATGTGAATCTGTGCTCTGGAATTTTTGCCTTTAGTATTTACACCTGTGTGAGGTTCATCCTGGGCACAGAGACAGTTTGAACATCAGCTGATCAGCAGCCATGAGACAGGCAGTCAGTGTTATTCATGTGTTGATCACTGGACCATGACTTGACCTTATGAAGTACTGATCCTTACCTGCAGGCTTCACACTGCCCATGACAATCAGCACTCTCACAACTCTATTGTGCTGTTTCTGCAGAGCTAATCTCTGCAGCGGCAGCGTGAGGCTGCTGTGCACATGTGACATGTCATATTTCTTGGCCAGCGCCTTGTTGCGTTACGATTGCTCAGGCATATAAATGAATGCATAGAGCAGCACACACTTGATGAGACAACAGAAATTCCCATTACAGAACAGTGTGGTGCCATTATGGCGCAGGAGTAAAGTAAATAGGAATTCCATGACCTGTGAAATATGTATTTGTATGAAATGCTGTGTTTGCGTACGTGTGTGTTAGCTGAAGGAATATGAGCTGAACTCTGCGGGAATGCAAGGTGAAGTGGGTGGGGCACTCTGAGCCTGCAGGCTCCGGATCAGCCTGACAGAATCAATGGGATCAATTAACATAGGGCCTGACTGAAAGCAAACACTATATCAAATCCATCTGTAATCCACTATGTATTTCTTCAGTGTGTGTGTGTGTTTATGTTTCTATGGGAACATGTGAATACTTTATGCGGTGAAAGAGACAAAACTGGAAATGCTGAAAGAAGACCAGTCTGAAAAGTAGAAAGAAAGAAAGAAAGACCTGAATGAGAAATTCTTAAAAACTAAAGAAAATTAAATTATTGTTTGTGTAAAACTATTTGGCAGAGGAAAAGCACAACCCAACAATCACACTTCCTATAAGACAACCACAATGAATCCTCCATCAGGAAATGAGGGAACAGTTTCACTGAGCTGGAGATGGAAGGGTACTCTACCTACATAGTAAAATATTTCCATGTAGATGGAACACATGAGATTGACAGATTTAATAAGAATTATAAACATCTTGTGTGGACTGGAATATCTTGGCTTTGAAGCTGGTTTCATACACTAGAGGTCAACGGCAGTGATGTCAAAGGTATGTACGGCTTAGGTTTTGATGCATAGGTCAGTGTACAGGTGGATAACACCACCACGTCACCAGATGGATGATCAAGTCATTTAAAGCTTTAATTACGTTCTCCACTATGACTCTGTTTACATTTTTTCATATACTTTCATTTACTTGCCTTTTCTTGTTACTAAATAAGAGATGAAATATGGTGTGCAACTGCTGTGTTTACATGTTTTTATTTATGCTGACAGAGAGTGGCAATCATGGCGAGCAGAAGGTTTGCAGTGGAAATGTCTGCTCGATGTGCGTTACTGAACAGGAAAAGATAACTGAGCCTGAAGTCAACTTGTCTTCACTATCAACCGTCATTGGAATCTTGTGGGAGAAAAAGTCAAAGCTGAGTGATCCCAGTTATTGCAGTCCCCATGTGCGTCTCCATAGCTACTGTAGCCCTGACGTGTAGCTACATTTTTGACAAGGTCCATGTTAGCTCTGGTGTAGCCATGTGAGTAGACTCCTGTGCCACAACAACTTAACGTCTAAGTATGAACCCTTATTTAGTGCGTAGTGTGAGTTGAGCCCAAGGACACTGATTTCTACACATCCTTTAATGCAACTAAACAGCACTGGTAAATGCCCTCATCTTTCAAAGCCCAGTTTGGAACATGTCATTTAATAAATATAGTCTCCCAAATGAATCCGTAATAAGCCAGATGAAATCGTTTTCGACTCATTTTCTCTGACACGACTTAACTTGGCCTGTGCTTCACCGATCCACACAGACCAGACGTGCTGAACACCTTCCAGGCCGTCATGCTGGAGGAAGAAACAAACAGCCATTTAGTGTGTATTCACTCACACTCACTGAGTCTTCTTGCATCGACAGTTTTGGCCGAAACTCACTCCACACTTTTTTTTTTTGCAGAGAATCAGATAATGATTGTGTGAGACAAATACCTGCTTTGGGCCTGTTATAGTATATGGGGGCATTATCCCTCCCAGGTTCCAGACAGTTAGCTTCTGCCTTCGCCTGCTTCTCATTTACTCAAAGCCAATATGGCTATTTATGTGGGGGAGCTGGGAAATGATAAATGATGGTGTGCTGCCTAATAAATATGAAATCCCTGGATCATTAGCTGGATTAGATTGGAGGGAAAAGTGCATAATCAGCCCATGGATGCACTGTAGTCGAGGAGTCATCGATATCATCGTGTCAGCTCACCCTCAGAGAAACAGACATAGTTAGAGAGACAGTTAGAGACAGGCGGAATAAGACAGCGAAAGAGAGAGAAGTCTAAAACGATTAATTCAGTAATGGACAGAGAGCAGGCCAAAGCAATTATAGAATATGACCATCTATTTAGCATTCAAATGGGACTGCTATTGCCATGGATAGTGAGGTTATTTAGTCTTGGAGCTTGGAGAAGGCAGCAGGATGTGAACAGCAGGGGGAAAAAGATGAAAGTTTCCTGTCAGTAGAATAAGGCAAAGGGAGGGAAAACAGAAGAGATGAAGACGTGTTTTCCTGTGTTGTCAAATTTATTGTGCTGACATCACCTCTCATCCAGTCTTGCCTTTACCTTTTAGCCTCAAGCCAAGGCTCAGAGATGGTGGAGAAGTGGTGCCACGGAGTGCTGCAGTGGGCCATCCCTCCAGCCTGCTGACAGGCCAGTCGATGTGTTTAATCAACCAAAGACACGCTATAGGGAAACAGGCTCTGCATCAAAGAAGTGCTGATACATTGATTCACTTCACCTCCAGCCATAACAGCCTATCTGCTTTGCCTGATCCAGCCACATGCACACATACAGTCGTCATGACAGAGACAGAGAGAGAGTGAGAGAGAGAGAGAGAAAAGAGAAGACGTCGAGCAGGAAAAGGAGGATGTGTGTTGAGAGAAGATCAATATGGTGTTCAAGCATTGCTGTGTTCTGCTGTCAGAGGAGGATACGATTGATCCGGACCCCCTGTGCAGTCGGAGGGCTCCTAATTTCAAAGTGCAATTGTGTCCTAAAACTGCAGTCATCCTGAAATACACACTAATATAAAATGTGACTTGAAAAGTTTCACAGACTGTAAGGACCCCCTCATCTGCTAATCTAGATTTGGAAGCTCTTCACCAAATCATAAAGATGAGATATTATCTCCTCTGTCTCACTTCCACTGTATCCTTGAGGGACCTTAAAAATGAGCAATAGAAGACTTCATTGTCTGTCATGGGACACTAACTTTTCCCAAGCAGTTTTCTTTGAGTACTTTAAGTATTGAAATCTCTGAAGTGCGAGGGTACAGGAGGAGATGAAACAATCTACACTAAGACGTTGTCCCCCCACACACATTCACATGTCCATCATAACAGTGTGCTTCTCCAACATGTCACCGAGCTTTTTGTCTCTGAAGAGATTTATTTCTGGTGCAAATTTCAATGCCAGAGTGGGAGATGGGTTTTCTTTAATTTATTCTTCCTCCTTATCCTCTGACGTGAGCCTTCATTCATATGAATATTCCATAGAAGATAAACCCTACCCATTTTTTCCTCTCATATAGTCACAGAGAATAACAGCAAAAATAGATTTCTTTGAGGATATGGCTTGTAAGACCACATTTTCTCTTACATCATTCTTTTCCAGCTGCTCTGAGTCCTCCCACTCCCAGAAAATGGGGCGATGGAAGCACCGCTGCAACCCTCTACGTTTCCGTATTCGTCCCACTGCCCCTCGCCTTGGCCCGGCATCGTTAGCTCACCACAGGCCTAATTGGGTTGTGTCTAATAACTGTGGTCCCCGGGGTGTGCTCTAATGAATAGAGAATATAATTAATGCCACGGTGACGGATATTGGCTCACAGCCCTCAGGCAGGACCTGCTCAGCATTCAACTTCTTCACCAACTTATCTCCCCCTGTCTCTTTCTGTCTCTGCATCCACTCGGCTGCATTATTAGCATTGTGCATTCAAATAGGTTTCACCCATTGGGCTCTGATCCAGACTGATGGCTGTTCTGAAAAAGCCACGGATGCACAAACTTCCTTTTTAAGATAGCTGATCGAGCGAAGCACTGAAATTACCTGGCCTTCACCTTGATATTAATTCGATTGTAAACAATGCTGTGGTGGTCTGCCCCGCCGCTCTGTGCTTTGCAGGACTTACTGTGAATTTTAAGCACGTTTGTGTGTTTGTGACTAGGTGTGGGTGGAATGCGTGAGAGTTTGTGTGTGTGTGTGTGGTACCGGTGCTGTGTCAGCGTATGTGTCAATGGGGCATCCAGGTGAATCAAACAAAAGATGGAGGAGTGAGCATCCAGCTGCTCTGCCCCTCGCCGAGCACACCTACAGGCATCCATCTAGCTGTCTGACGCTCTGTCACGCCTCACAGGAAGACGCTGATGGATTCACCCTCGATCCTGCCCTTTCTCCTCTCTTTCTACGTCTCTTTTCTCTGCCCTCCCGCCTCCATCTGTCTACCATCTGCTGCATCCTTCTAACTCCCTCGATCCCATGTTACCTTGTGTACAGTTTGATTTCGCCCTTCTCCAGCTGCTTTGCTTGCTCTCTCAATGATGTTTGGGATGCTTGGTGCAGGAGTTTGACTGTCACGGCCTGCAAGAAATTATAGGGAAAAAAATGTTTTTCAGATAAAAGCAATGCTCACTTATTAATTCAGTTAGTCCATCTGCAGCTAAAACATTAGAGTTGAAGTCATTTTATGAGCATTTTGAGTTTGGGAATAACAAACTAGAAAGGCAAATACTTTGTGGCACACTACCGGCCCCTGGTGGTATCTCACTGCCACTACACCGCACAGGTATGATGACTGTTTCCAGTGTGACTGGCAGCCTCTATGGCCAGGCATGAGTCCAGGGTAAGCTCTTAATGAGCATCCAGTGGGGAGCAAAATGAGAGAGGAGAGGAGAAGAGGATAAGGAGAGCTGGAAGAAGAGTGTGAGAGAGGGAGTAAGAAAGTTGGCCAGATAGAGAGCTGCAGTAATTGGGGGTTAAAAAAAACTTAGAACGAGCTGTTGCTCTGTTGCTTCAGTTGGCCACGTTAAGCCAGGATGGTAAGTAATGCTTTGGCAAGATTAGAGAGTGAACTAGCATCTGCACACCGAGAGGCACCATGCTAATGATCATGCTCGAGATGGATGGACAAATGACGGCACAGATGCCCTTGTTTGCCTTTGTATCTGCATGTATGAGTGTTTCTGTGTAGGCGCTTGCATGTGCTTGTATGTGTTTGTTCAGCCCATGTTTGTTTGCCTGTGCATATAGGCCTGTGGTTGCCTTGGCACCGCTTCCCTCTTGACTGACAGGTCATTAATGAACATGGAATCCAATATATTTATCAAGCTGGCAGAGAAAAGCCAAACCATTATGTTAAAACCATTAGCAGGAGGCTGAATTCACGACATGCATGGCTGCCATGCCAGTTGACTGAAATAGCTATAAATGGATTAAATTAAGTATGGCAACATCCTGACTGACATAGAAGAAATGCTGCATTATATTTGTAATTTCACAGAAGGTTTTGGCCTCTGCAGTACATTCCCACTGGATAAAAATAAATGTCTTTGTTTGAATAAAATGAAGATTGCCTTTCCCTTCTTGCCAACATGTGTATACTAGTGTGTGTGTGTATGTGTGTGTATGCATGACAGAATAGGGATGCAATAAAAGCTTCCATTCAACATCTTAACATCACAGCACACTACGCTCCGCTGCTCTGACCTTGGCTGTAATTGCAGCAGGACCTTTTCTTTTATGTATTGGTCACCGGGATAGAGAAATTAAATGTCAACCAAGCCTGAGGGAGAAGGAGCAAGCTATTGCACTGTATCGGATTGGGAGCTATCCAAAATGTCCGAGATTCAGTCCCACTGTTCCCCCTGATCCTCATGAGAGAGCCTGAGTCTCACTGTATACACTCAAATGCACACACACACTCACACCATCAAGCACTTGGAAAGATGTCAGAAATAGTAAAACTCTCCACTGAAATGGATACTAATGGAATTCTGTGGGAGTCTATTTAATTGCAGAGGAAATAGAGAGAACACTGACTCCACACAAATCCATTCATTCGCACAGACAGGAGCAGAACACACACACACACATATTGTATGCACAAGCACTATAGGCACACAAACACTTGTCACTAAGCGGTACAGAAGACAGAGGGATTGAGAGTATTCACATTTGGAGGGGAAATAGAGCATGTGGTGACAGCGGAGCGGTGGGAGCGTCCGCAGGGAGTCGGCGATGTGCAGCAGAGAGGAACAGCTTTGACTCAAGGTTTCTCGGAGTCACAGGGGGAGCAACACAACACCAGGTTTTTCTGATTCAAAAAACGGTCGAGGTCTTTTTCCGTTGTGCGCTGCGATCGCACCACTACATTCGAGTGGTGAATGTTCAGGCACTTGAAACTGATTCTAGATTCTGGTCATTTTTTTTTATGGAGCCAGTACATTTTTATACTCGCTGCTGAGGCTTGTGTTGCTGGTGGTGATATCAAATGACATAACATTACATTTATATTAAGTTTGCATTTCATCGTGGCTGATCAGGATAGACTTAAGATATTCACGCATTACCAGCTGTCACGTTTACAGCACAAAACAGACTAATTTATTTGATGTCACCATCCTCTCTTTTGCTATTTGCCATGTGACACATAGGAACACTTTCTTTCATGTTGTCTATATGTCATGGCAGATTTTCATCAGGGGAGTACTGAGACCTTAAAAAAAAGTTTCCCCTTTGGATTTTCGAATCTTTGAAAATTGAAGCCTAAGATCAACAAACTGATCTCAGTCTCATGAAAGGACAAGATAACTTTTAATATGTGCTTAAAATGATGTGTGATCTTCTTCCTTCAGCAGTGAAGACAATACACAATACTGATACTGTTTTCCAACCCTCTAGCCGACACTAAAAGCAAAAGGGTTTCTTTTACTCCCAGAACCTTGTGATCCGAAAAGGTTTTAGATTCTGAGATAAAAAAATGAAGGCAGCTATACTGAAGAAATCATTTGTCTTTTAAAGCCTTCCCCAGGAGGTCGAAGATGAATTTGCTTCTAATCATGAACAGAGGATAAGCCCACCACTCACCTAGGCAAAGAAAAATAGGCCTACAAACCCTCTGGAGCCAATTCCCTCAACCTCGTGGAGAGCTAATACTGCTAATATACAATATCAAGACAGTCAGTAGCACACATTAGAAGTCAGAGGACAATTTTCTGTACCGCTCTTCAGAGTTTGGGAGTCTCTGCAGAGCCGGACATAATGAGATTGGTGTCTGCACTAGGAGAAAGATCTTGAAAAATAATGTTGGAGAAGTCCTTTTATTTGATAATGCCACTATCATCCAGCAAGAGGTGATTTATACTGTCTGGTTAGGGAGGATCTGTCAAGGCCCCTCAACTCCTTTCAATCTCAGTATTATGTGAAGAGTCAGCTTCCAAATTCAATGTGGGCCGTATTTTCCCACAAGACTTAGGCAGAAACTGAGATCGTTTGTGACTTTCAACTGAAATTAATTCAGTTGAAAACAGGTAGTGAGAATATTGTTTTACATTTTCACCACGCAAAAGGAAAAACACAAGAGTCAATCAGTCCATCATCCAGTGTGCATACTCAGTGGAGCAGTGTCATCTCTTTTAATAATGGGAGTCTATGCCATTTTTGTTGCATTCATCACCAGCCAAGCCCTCCAACTGCTCGAAATCAGACAAATAAAAATTGAATCTCTCAACAGAAACTGGCAGTCGCAGTCTGAACAAACTGTACTTATCACATTTTGAGTGGCACCTTGTCTTGTTGGTAAGCCAATTACACTTTTTTTTATGAGATGCCATTACTGTGCTGTGTGAACATTTTTGGGGACAGAGTGTAGTATTACATATTTTGTGTGTGTGTATGTGTGAGCGCGCGTGTTCTTCTAACCTGAAATTCCTCCCAGAAATCCAATCATGCAGCGAAACTCAACTCAGTTTGTCACACCTCGATGACCCCTGCTTGTAATCACACCACATCCTGGAAATGTTTCAAAAGTCTGCTGGTGGCTAAGGCCAGGAAATATTCTACACCAAACAGCTCCTTCACTGTATACTACTTTAGCAGAAGAGAGATATTATATACTTATTGCTAGTTTGAAGTGGAAAATTCTATGTTTATGCACCATTACTTACACATGACTAAGCTTCAGTCATTAACTGTTTGTAATATATTTTGGAAGATGTCTCTGCAGCTGTAATCTATTCCTTTCATCTGACTGAACAAATGCTTTCCAAAATAATATCAGCTCTAGCTTCCACTTCTGGCCTTGTAGTCTCTAAAGCAGGGTTGCTGGATGTTTTTCATTTCAAAGGTCTGTTTCAATTTTAATAGCATTCTTCAAGGGTCGTATTCAATTATTGAACACGTACAGTATATCACACTAACCTTTAATGCAACGGCAACTGCTTCTCTTTGGCGTCTCATGTCTTTGTAAGAGTCAGCTTAGAGAAGAACTGCTCACAGTAGTAGGTTGTCCCAAACAGAGATGCAAACATCAGTACGTCTCCTCAAAATGGGAAGATTCTCAGGACGTACGCTCACTTAAAAGAACTCGAGCAGAGGGAGGTTGTTGTACCTAACTTTGAACTCATCACTGCTTTGAGCTCAGTGATTTCGTGTTGTTGGTTGTCAGCTGGTTCCGCATGAAACGGCATGGCAAATATATGTTCATTTCCTTTTAAGTTACTTTTCATGTTTGAAACCTCTCGCCTAATGCCTGAAGGAGCGCACTCAGCAGCAAATGCAGTCATAGCGGGCTTTTGTTCTTGCAGGGTAGGAAAATGCAGTGTTGCCACTTCCCAGTTGCACCTGCCACAGCTTTAATTTCACTTCAAATGATTTCACATTTGAAAGCACAGAGCTGAGAAGCTGGTTGGGACCTTGGAGCTTAATGTTCAGCTCTGACAGGTATGTGGTAATGTCCACCTTGAAAGCCAAATCACACAGCCACTTGCTATCACAGAGTTCCACGACAGGTTTTCCCTTTATCCCCGTGAATTCTTTGAAAACAAACTAGCAAATGGCAGTTCTGCAGCGGCAACAAAGCGCTCCTTCACAAATTCTTCTCCTGAATGAGGCTTCTTGCCGTTTTCATTGAAAATACCAGATATGACAGCAGAGATGTGTGGTATCCATCAATCCATCCATCCATCCATCCATCCATCCATTCATCAATCGATAAATCAAGCAATCAATCAAATGTGATAAATATGATGCAACAAATCATAATTCAAAGTCATATTAAGTGCCTATAATGGAATTAGGCAAAGCTTCACTCATATGAAACTGTCTCAAGGGATTTCATATGTTATTACTCAGGTGTAGGGGAACACAAAAATTATGTCCGTGATTATGTTCTCTTAAAAAATCTTGTGTGTACCATCCAAAATTATCAATCTGTTCTTCTATTAAAACCCAGCGTATGAATAACTAACAGCCATCACCAAATTGCAAAGTGAAAATTTAAACAGCCCAACAACCACTTAACTTTGTATTGATCAGGAAAGCACTGATCATAAAACCTGACCAGCACTTGCACCTCTCATTAAACATGCGGTGTTTTTATTAAGCCAGTTTGGAGAGTTAATAATGCTGCAGATTACTTTAGCTTCTGCATCTCAGTAATCGTATATTTTAGTTGAAAGTTTCCCTCTTGAGGTGCACAACATCCTCCAACCACCACTTTTGGTGCTTGTAATAAAAATTTGATATAAAATATACATGTCTGAAAACACTTGCACAGTATTTTAATCATTAAGTGAGGAGATAACGCCAGGGTTTGCTGTGGTGAACTTTTCGGAGTGCCCTTGAATGCAACATCACACTGGAAAACAGATGACATTCAGTATGCAGTTCATTTGTATACTTCCAGATACAGTTTTGTCTGCACCAGAGCAGCAATTGTTTCTGTCAAATGACGAAGGGCAGGCCGACAACGCTGCCAACTAATCAGACTGTATGTGATGGCCAATTGTGGATCATGAATATTTATGCAGTTCCTTTACAGATATGTGTGAGGCTCATGGGGGAGCAGGAGAATATGTGTTGCTTTAATGTCAATTAAATTAGTATTCCACATATGCCACTGTGCAGACTTTGATTGCAAGTATAATCACACTGATATCATCAGACGGCAGTGTTTACGCTGCCTGACTTTGGCTTTACCTTAATAGCATCATAACCACATTTCAGAAAAACATATAGACACTGGCGGTGGAGGTCGATCAAGCTAATACACGGTATGTCTTTATCAACACAATGACGTCAGCACCATAACACAATCCCTCTGCCTCGTCAAGTTTGCATTTAATGTGAGGCTCTGCAGTACCACAGAGGAAGCGAAACACAGGGAAGCAGAGACACAGATGAAAGAGGGAGGGGAGAGGGGTGATGGGTGGGGGTAATTTTTGGAAGGAGTCAGACAAGGCGGGAGAAGGTGGTGAGGAGATAAGACTGAGGGAAATATTTCTGCACAAATCAGCTCTGAGTTGATGGTGTGACACTGGAGAACTACAGTCTCCAGAATGAGAATTAACACAAAATTAGCACATATTATCATAATCCCTTTCCTTTCTTCAATTTTTCATGACGTCTATCTGTCTGAGTCTCTTTCTCGTTTCTTATTTAGTCTCCTTATGACTCCAATCCAGTGTCATTGTGAGTGTTTTGCCACATATATATAGCTGAGAGGCAGCAAATCCGCTGAATCGGTTCTGCTGCCAACGGCTATATGGCATTAGAGATTTGAGAGATAAAAAAAAAAAACTGTTTGTAACACACACACACACACACACACACACACACACACACATAATGTATTAAAGAGTGAAGAAGTCAATGAGGAGTTGGAGGATTATAGAACAGTGACTAAGGCTGTTGCTCTGCTCTGAGGTGAGTCACAGGCACTTATTGAGTAAGTGAGAGTCCCAATGCAGTTATAAACTGCACTGATAAACACTGAATACCCGAAAACAAGACCGGATTACTGATTAAGAGACGAGGGGGTTTGACATTTGTGGTTTTGAGTGAAATGTGTTTACAGCTATTAGTCCCCCAGGATAAATTGTGCAAAACAAAAAACATTCCCATCCCAGACTGGTGAGAATAATCACGAAGATAAATAATTTATGAACTATATTGTAATATGTTATAAAGCAGCCATGTATTTCCAAAAGCCAAGGAAAAAGAAATTACAGATGACATGACCTCAGTGTCCTCACTAGTCATTACTTCCAGACATATTTCATTCAATATGAATAAAGTATTAAGGTTCCATATGCAGCCCTATATATATTAATAATGTCTAACTTATATTCAATATGTTCTTAAATAAAAGGAGCACATTACTTGCTGTGTCTCTCCACTACTCTCTCACTTTGTCTCCTGAAATCGATATCCATTTCTAGAAATGGGATGCATGGGGGACTGGAGTGCTCATTGAAAGCAATGGTGCCAGACTGTGGGACAGATTTGCACACAGATCTTCCATCTGAGCCTCAGCATTTAGAAATAAAGTCACATACTCGCACACGTACAGAGAGACATAGATACACGTGCTTCGAGATGCAGAGAACCTTCGCTGCCATCGCCAAAGCTCTACTGTACATTTTCTATCATAGATCCACACACACACACACACACACACACCTTCTCGCTCCACCCCGCCCCTCCCAGCTACTACTGGTGGGTTACAACGTCATGCTCCTGCTGCCTGGCAACGCCTCTTCACTGGAGGACGAAAAGTGCTTCATTGTTTTTCTGCCATTCACAGCAGCTGTCTCAAGGTCCCTGCCTCTGAGGGAGAAGAGGACACCTTTCTGTTTTTTTTCTTTCCGTGTGCATCTGTGTGCGTGCATGTGAGACAAAGCTGCATGTACTGAGTGAAACAAACATGGTTGACCCTTGGGCACATGAGGGATGTGCAGTATCCAAGGCCTCCATTTGCTCACAATGGCTCCCCCGCCCCCACTCGCTTCTGCCTCCTGCATCTGTGGAACTTTTTTGAGATTTTGAGACGTGTGTTCAATCACTGTGAGGGAGTGAGACAGGAGAGGAGAGAGAGGGAAAAACAGGTACGTGGAGAAAATGAACACCCAGCGGGAAAAAGTCCATCATTGTCACGATTTAAGTGTCCAATCACGTAACACTACCTCATTCATGTCCTGCTTAGCTCCAACTTGGCCGCAGATCAATAAAATGTCACCTATCACCAGGAGCGTGGTGTCACATTTTAACCCCGAAGACGGCGTGTCTTTAGCTCAACCACCAGGCTTATTTATCACACCCGCTCCCTCTCTAACTTTCTTTCCCCCGCAGGTATTAGCGGTTTCAAAGAAATGCTCTCATCCTCCTTCTACTCTTTACACTTCAGTGCCTTCGCTGAGGAAAGTCTCCCAGTTGACCCTGTATTCTTACAGTAATGAGTGTCCCATCAAATCAGAGGAAGGGCTACTTCATCTTAAAAACAACGCACCAACAGCTTAGTCACATATACGCTCTAATTATGCACACACACACACACACACCAAAGAGTGGAGATGCACAGAGGCGCGCGCACACACACACACACACACACACACACACACACACACACACACACACACACACACACACACACCCCAAAGAGTGGAGATGCACACACACACACACACACACTGATCTGGAAAACGCAAGGCAGCGGAGTAAGAGCAGAGACACTTTCGTACTTGAAACCAATTGCACCATCGGGATCAGAGCAGATAAAATGAGGTCTGGGGAAAAGAAATAAAAACGCCACTCCATTTTTAAACCTTTAATATAGTAAGAGCCGCAGCCTTCCTTTGATTCTCAAGGCCTGTAAATTGGAGAGATGGCGAGAATGCACCTTATCTTCTCCCAGCACCCTGTCACTCTTTTGTGCTCGTTTTAGTTGGCCTCTGAAAGAAACTGGAGTCTCTGATAATGGTGCTCAGTGTCTGACTCTTTCACCTCTATTTAAAGGAGCATTATTAGCCCTATGGAGCGGAGAACAGTATGAAGGACAGCATGGCATGTTGTGTTGCTTATAGTCATCGGTCTGTGTGAGCTCTCAGCTCTCAGCAGGCAGTTGAAGGTTATGCATGCTCAAAATACTGCAAAACATTGAACTGAGATTAATGTGTTTGTGTTGAATTTGAGGTCAATAAAGCAATTGTGCAAAGTCTAGTTGATTTCTATTTTTTTAAAAAGGGTTGCAAAATATCATCGTAAAGCTCATTTTTTAAACACTCCCAGCTGATTTATGGGAATGCGTGTTATCAGAGCACAACAGGAAAGCCAAAGAGAATTGCAGCCATGTGTAAAATTCATGGGGAATTAATGTTTTCCTGTTACACTCAAGCTGCACTGCTGCATGTGAGGAAGCTGTTTGTTTGCTTCATCATCTCCCACTTTGCTCTTTATACCAAATAATGTATTACAACAAACACAGGCTGATAAAATAGTGGGATTTTTACCAAACCTAAAGCAGCGACCTTATTCACCAAAACAGAATTTTTGTTACCAACAGAACCGCAGGGTTTTACATAGTTACGGTACATCGAGTAATGATTAAAGGTCATTGCTTGTGCTATTGCAATCGGAGTTAATTGACTGAAGCTTTCCACAAGAATAGTCTAATTTGTGCTCAGAGAGCTAATTACAGCAAATGAAAAACAAAAGCCTTAGCCCCTAAAATGGTTAATAAGATTTACAATAGCTTTTTCTTTGCACAATCTGATACTGTTTTCTGTGAAATTCAAACCCTGTCGTGTTTGTTTTCTCCATTTGACTAAACTGTCTTGCAGAACTAAAGAGTGGCTTGTTAGATCGACAGTATCAGGGAAGTTGAGGAGTAATTTTCAGCCTTAATGGACCTGTGGGCTCGGATGATTAAGGGTTTAAACAAATGATTGATGGCATGTTCCACCTGCCTTTGATATCCTAGAGACGATGCACTTTTACAGGAAACTCGGAACAGGATTCTGAGCACACTGCTTTGTACCTGGGGAGATAAAGATCAAAGTGAAATGAAAGGCCTGGCAGACAGTCAGAGGGTACCATTAAAATCCTCCAGAAAAGTTCAAGCTCTTGTAACGAGCTAAACATTTATTTTGGACTGTTTTATAGGCCCGACTTTATATTTGGGCTAAAGGAGGCAATTAGGCAGTGAAGCAAAACCCTAAAGACCCGATTTAGATGAGAACTGATCACGGTGGAACGTCTTTTACTCTGGTTTAAAGCACAAATACAGTGATCTATTGCAATGTAGAGAGAGGGAGTCATTGGTCTTCCGTTCCTACTAAGTGACTTTAGCAGCTTTGTGGCCAGGCAGGGTGAACTGAAATGAACCACACCGAAAGGTGCACTATATTTTATAGTGAAAATACTGACCAAGCCTAAAAATTATAATATTTTCACTAGCCATATTTAATCATTTTGAAGACTTTAAACAATACTATTTTTTAGAAATCGTCATCCAACCGCCTAAATGTTCCTTCTTTAAATGTGCAGAGACCAGACAACAACAACCTGAACTCAGTGAAAAGATGGATAATGCCTCCGTGCCATAATGAAACCTAAAAGCTTTTCAGTGATTTATGGTAGCAGTTAGAGGCAAAAGCAACTTTTTAGGCCGCCATCAGAAAGTAATGTTCTGAATAATGATATATACTGCTGGCTTTACGTCTGAATGAGATCGATGCAAGGCCGGAGCCATTGAGTCAGCATTGACACCCGGGGGTGATGCCCATGTGGAGGCTAACAGGGGTCTGTACTTTAGGTATGATGTGACCGTTGTGATGTTATTGCATTTGGACAAAGTACTGAGGCTTTTATGAGATTTGTTTAGCGCTTCACTTATACAGAGCGATGCGATGGTTGATCAGCACTCGCACGTCGACAGCCCTATCTAAGTCGATTAGCTTTCCGGTGGTATCTTAGCTTAATAATTAGGCCATTATTAATAAACCCTGTCTGATGCATCAGCATGGTCTTTGTAATTAGACAATTTTATCTCATGACAGATATGCCGGTATGCACGGGTATGTCAGTCTGTAATTACAAGACATTGCAATACAGAAACACCAAAGATATATTTGATTTAATTTAGAACAGCATTAGACTCCTTTAAACAGTGTGTTGACAACAGAGCACTGACTACAATGTTTTTATTTATTTTATTGGCACATATTTTTAATAATTATTATTAATCATATTATCAATTATAACAACAAATATTCTATCCAAAGTATTGATTTTGCTATTGACTCAAATAGGAAATCCCAAACACTGGTATATTTTATAGACTGGTATATTTTATGTGGACATGGCAGCATTAGCTTAGCACACCCCAATAACCACACACACACACACACACACACACACACACACACACACACACACACAGGTGGAAAACCCAGCAGCAGCAGTTTTAAATCATGCGTAAAGCTACACAAGAACCAAAGGACAAGCAGTAAAAACTAAATCAAGGAGCCTTCCAGACGTAACAGCCTGGTACAGCAGCAAAATAACCACACACACATACACCTGGCAGACCCAGAAACATCTATCCTTCCATTTTTATCCCTGCTTATCCTTTCATGGTCGCAGAAATAGCGTCATAAAGCTACGACGACGACATTAAGTCTCCATTAAAAAGTATGTCCAATAAACAATAATGGGCAATACAGTGGGGTAGAGAATGAAAATAGTGTTTCTTTGACGACTATAGAACACTGACATTGTTTCTCCATAGTTCGGTGAATCAGCCCATTTTCTTTCAACTAGGTATGGACAGTGTTCATCGTCTATGTCTCTACGCTGACGCCCTCATGCCTGTTTTTAATCCGACTGACAACTGAGAAGAGTCTTTCGGCGGCACAGCTTGTCACAGGTGGGGCGATGAGGGCCTTAGGTGACCATTCATCTTGGGAACTATCTAATTGGGCCAAGTGTCGAGTGCTTCAACAAGTGATGGAAAGTCCCTCTTCTTTGTGACCTTTCTCTTAAACTGCTGTGCAAACACTGCATGTCACGTCCCCCACAATGACGGAAACGTGCCGCTGGCAGCTGAGGGGAAAAAATGGTGCCGGAGCAGGTGTTTGCTGGCATCCTACTCCTCGTGTTGCTGCTGTGTGAGAAAGCAATGTAAAGTCATTTGTTTTCAATTATATAACCTTGAGCTTCATTGTAAGAAGCAGCCTAGTCCTGAGTAGAATGTGCTATTGCTGCACAGTGAGAGAAAGAGGAGGGTCATGGGCAGGCAAACTATTGATAATCTGGAAATGGAAGAAATGGAGTGGTAAACAAGAAGCAAGGCACATCATCCAGACGAAAGTGAAATAATGAGTGGTATTCACTGCATGTTCCTTATGTCTTCGAAGCCTTGTAACTGGAGCTGGAGCAGACATGAATTTATACTTTATTTCATCTGCATTTGACATTTATCTATGATTGATTTTGCAAAAGCGGGCTCACAGGTTGCCTGCTGATTTGGAGATTTTGACTGAATAGGATTCAACTAGGAATGCACAACATCTGATGCTCTCACCCGTCTAACCATCTGTGTGCTTATAGCATTCATATCAGGATCTGATCAGGTCTTAAAAGCAGTTTCATGTACAATGGTTATGCATAAAAGAAACATTTGTACAACCCTAATTCCCAAAAAGTTGTGACACTGTGTAAAAGGTTAATAATGACAGACATTTTTCATAGAACAACATTTTTCCGTTTCAACATTTGATATGTGGTCTTTGCTCTATTTTCAATTCAATATAAGGTTTAAATGATTTTCACACCATCAACATCTGTTTTTAATCTACATTTTACAGAGCGTCCCAACTCTTTTGGAATTGGGGCTGTACATTGTAATGCAGTTCAATCCAATGGAGTCCCGACGCCCTGCAAAAACCAATATTGAGCATATGGTATTTAATTTTGGTTGAGACGGCGTCAGGGAACTGTTAGCAATATACATTATTAACAATATAATAATTTTGGAGTCTGGAGATGCTGTTATTGTTGTTATATTGGATTATACTGGTTTTCCTGCTACTGTGTCAACCCTTGTATCTGTGCACAAAGAATAAGAATGTGAGGACTGTTTTAATCACGCTGATTATTCAACAATTGTAATTAAACCCATTGCTTTATAATTACACAAATTGTCGTAATTTTGATGCTGAACAGCCACTAAGCTGCTCTGATGTTGGAGAGACAACAGAACACCGACACGACTGCAAGGTTCAATATCTACATTATAGCACGTACAAATTAAAAATGACCTCTATCATTTTTCTTGTGCAGCATTATAGTCTGTTAATGTACCTTCTTTCCAAACCTACTGAATAGCCGGATTTTAGATGCCATTTGTGGCTGGATTTAGTTGTACTATTTAAGCTGGGGGTGAATGCGAGTGTAAGTGTGTTTGTGTGTGTGTTCGTGTGTGTGTATATGTGAACACATTTAGCCCTCTGTTCTAGGAAAAAAGATGGCAGTTGCTGAGAGTGTGGGTATGAAGATAGACGCTATCTGTGAGTGTTTCCAAATGTTGAAATAAGACTTTGAATGTCTTTTTTTTTAACTGCCACTGAGTCACTCTCCATGTGGGAGACTCGGTCCCTGTGTTGGAGCTGTCTGAATAAAACTTTGCACGACCAAAGACACCAGACAGAAATGTGACAGAAGTGCAGGCAGAGGAGCAGTTCTCCTGTGTGGATTCTCAGATGGTACTCCACCTACATGGTAATGCAGTTTGACTTCCACTCATCAGCTGGCTGGTTCACCGCATAGCAGACACAGTGAGGTTCAGACAGACAATAGCACCGTGTCAAAAAAACAAAATGTCCTCATTCATTTCAATGAGGTCACTGCACTGGCAAAGCAAGGGATGAGCAGCAAAAGTTGAGCCAAGTTCAACTTTTATTGTTGGCTCAAATTGGCTTCACTTTCGCCACAATGTAATGCAACATCGTCCGACAAGGGAGTGGCTTTAAAAATCACATAAAAAGTCTAATCAAAATCAAATACAAGCACTCCCTCACCTTTCTGGTAGATTATGTGATCCAGACTCCTTCCAGACCTTAATCGCCATCCACATTTTCAGACTAATGATGTGACATTGACATCTGTTTTATCCCAGTTGGGAGACACAACTGACCAGGCCGAGTTTAGTAGGTCACACTAAGAATAGAAACATCAGCATGTAGGCAGTTGACTACATAGTTAGATAGTGACAAAAAAGTGTGAATGAGATTGATGCATCTGTAGAAGTTATTCATAGTTAAATTAACCATTCTTAAATCAGTATAATCCTTTGATCAATGTGAAAAAATGTTAAAGCCGCTATAATTGACGTTTTCCAAATAGCAATAAATCAAATGACAATGTGAAAGGAGACACTCATATTGATGAAACTACGAAAAATTACCATCCAAATCTGCAGCTCCCCTCGGCTTTATGGATCTTTGCAGCCAGGTTCAGCTCTTTGTTCATTGTGTCTAGTCCACAACTTTAATGTTTTGGTTCATATTCGTTATAATTATTATTTATGTGATATTTATGAATATGTTACTTGTACTGATTGGTCAGGGCACAATAAAACAACAACAACAACAACAACAAAAAAAACAAAAAACAAAAAGGCACTCCAAAAAAGAAATCTGCTGATCTGAACACAAAGTCAGACTGATTGAATGAAATGAAACAACACAGAAATTCTGTTTTTATATTTGGTGACTAAATGATCTACTTCACAAAGTTGTAAAATCTCATAGTTTGATCTGATGTGCAGTGTATTAGCATCTGAAAAGCAAATCGGACCTTCTTGATTGTATTTCATCTTCTCACTGGTACCTGTAGCAACACGCCAACACTCACGCAGCCCCCTTTGCACGTTTTTAACACAATGCTATTTTCAGTCTGAACGCAGCCCAGAGGATGATGAACTGAAGTCACAGCCAGCTAAGACTCCAGAGTACATGTATTATTATTGGTGGTATAGTGTGCTTCATGTTTTCATGATACTGTGTGTCTTCATGGTCTGACCTGCCTGTCCTCAGTGTCACCTGTAAATTATTGATTTGATCATAAAAAATCATGATGCAACTCCTGGAACCCATGGTGCATTGCTACTATAGCTCTGACCTGGAAAGCCTGGTTTCATCTATCAATCAAGCCTATCAGCCATTTTTCCCTCCTTCATGAGCAATAATAAGGCTAACTCCTCTGGGGCCCCGTTCATCTGTGGACATCGTATATTCAGCTGGTATTTAATTAAATACCGTGGCACTGGTGTCACGGCTGCAGGGAAGTCAATCATGATACTCCATTGCACAAGGCATGGCCAGACTATTAAGATCCTGGTTATGTTTGAGGCCCACGTGCCGCCGAGAGTTCCCGACTCAATCAGCTCAAGAAGGTTCATGTCGCTGGATCCACTTGCCCTGTTTACATCTACTTGAGATTGGTTCTGCACAATCTGAATCGGTTTCCTCTCTGCCACTCCATGCATACAGCCTCTGCATATATACACAGATGGCTTGAATCCATGTCTGCATTCAGAATGAGGCGGAATACAGAGAGTGTGTTTATTTAGGTTTTTGGTCACAGTTTGTCTTATTGATTAGTCGTCTTTTTCTCTGTGCATCTGTGTCATCTGCCTCACTCCTTCTCCTCTATCTCTCCGAACCTCTGCCTCATTCTCTGCCAACAGTAATAAAAGATTGCATTTCATATGATTTTCTGTTAGTTTAGTTTCAGTACTGGTGCTCCATTGCCTCTATATCCTGTATCACTGAAGAAACCTGCTTCTATAAGCTTCATTTAATAGAAACAACTCTGCACAGACTTTGCTCTTACATGCAGATACTTAGCGGGAGAACAAAGCAAATATTCACAATGGCAACAGAAGCTGTCTCCTTTTAATATAGACAAAAGTGACTGCCATCTCTTGCCGAGAACTAAATGTACAAAATGTTAAACCTCCCACAGTGCTTCTTTCATGGTAACCTGACATGCAGCAAGTGGTCTGTGGCATTTTCTTCCTGACTCTTAAAGACAGAGGGCAGGTTGAAGTGCACAATTAAAACTGCTCTTTTGAAAGAAATGTACAACATTTTGAATGAAAATGAATTGCATTAAAATGTCAGAGAGGCAGAGGGAGAGAGAGAGCAAGAGCGAGAGAGAAAGAGTGAGAGAGAACAGCTCAGGTTGTTTAGCACTACCCACTCACTGACTGAGAGAGAAGACCATCAATTATCTCCATCCAATTAAGCAGGACTTTAAATCCATCAGCACACTTGAATCTGCCAGAGTGCTTCTGAACAATGAGCGTGCTTCACATACATTTATACATACAGTAATTGTTCCATTAGGGCACCATAGAAAACGCAGTCAGTTTTCCAAAACGATACACATATATGTACAGTATATGCACAAAAATATACAGCTGTAACGGGTGTAACACTGTGATCTAAGCCCCTCTACGCTGCAAACACTTACTGTAACAGTGCTCATATTCTACAAAGCTTACTCGCTGACATTTACAAGAGATCCACTTTCAGCGAGTTTATCTACAAGTACGAAACAGTAAGACTCAGCATGTTTGCATAACGAATTACTTTGCATTTCAAATTCCATTTGAAAAGTAAACATCTCATTTAGACAAGGCACCCTGAGGCTATTGATCATAAAATATTACAGAAGCAATTCGTGCATATTACAGCACGTCTGTGTCCTGATTTCAAGGTCTTTGCAATTTACGCAATACAATTTTGTAAAACAGTAAAAAAAAAAAAAAAAAAGCATGGCGGTTCTGTTATAACGATCACCAGCTGTGAATTCATACAGTATTAATCCAGAGTGTCTCAATGATATGATTATTTAAAAACTTTACAATATTGTGCACACGTGGGAGTTTGGCTTGAGCTAAGTAGAGAGTTCACTTTGAGAGTTCGCTCTGATGGTTCCAAAGACACGTCTGGGCACACGCACCCTTTCCTCCATGAGTGCTGTCAAAGGAATAAGGTGTAAATTACATCCCCGCATAGTGATGTAATGCTGTTAGTCCGCTGGAGTGCCTGAGCTCCCTCGTGACAGATAAACCAGGACAAGCTCTTCCTGTCTGCCAGCCTGCTTGGTTAAATATTGATGCCCTCAGAGCTGTCTCAGACCATTGTTTTGGCTGACTGTAATGTGGCTATAGTCAAGTTACGCGGTTGAAGCCACAGCTTTGTAAACAGGCGATCCCTGGAGTGCCCGCTAACCTGTGTTCCCGTGTCAGTCAGCCTAATCAGATCCTGCAGCCTTTTTGTTCTCCATCACGCTGAGCCAACAGCTGATTGAGCCTGTTGTTTGATTGCTGAGGGTTTAATGCGCCTGTCAATCACAAAACCTGTAGGTGTGCGCCGGTGAAAGTCAAGCTGTCTAGTTTATTCTGTTGAATTTCATCAGCCTTTAACCTGTGCCTAGAAAGATATTTTTCAAATTTTCTGGCACTGCACAGTCCCCTGGGTCTCAAAAATAAGGTCGGAATTCACTGTTTCCTGTGATTGATCGAGCCACAGGTTCAAGGAAAGCGATGGCTCCAAAAGTGTTGCCCATCTGGCAAACTACCCAGGGAATTGTCAGTACTCGGTCAGGACATTGTTGGAAACCCAAAAATGGAGGCTTGCACAATAGTTTCCATTTATAAATCCTAATTTCTAAGCTTGATGTGTCTCGTCAAGACATTTTTGTCTAGAGGGAGTTTTTCCCCAAAGTGGCGATTTTCTTAAATTTCAATTGACAAAACATCATTTCTGCTCCACCATTCCAGCTGAGGCAAGCTGAAAAGAAACAGATTGTATAACTGTGCACTGAACTTCTTCAACTTCCCACTCAATAGCACCCGAGAAGCAGCCACGAGTGGTCGATGGTTTCCTGTGGACTCGCTGTGAAAAAACAGTCAGCGCCCCCCCCAAGTCTGGCCTTTTGTTCTGTGAATCAGGAGGGGAGTGAATAAAGCTTGTTCACTTTGAATGATGAGGTCATTAGCAGAGATAATAGGACTTTGCTGTAACGATCTTGAAACTGGGATAACACATCACATTTTAAAAAGCTGATCTGTACGACCATAAGTCACAAGCCTCATTTTCCTGGTCAGATCTCCCTGATCACCACTGTAATTTTCATACAGGGACTAAATTTAACACTCGTACCGTAACACCCATCTGCACTCCGCGGTCTATGACATGGTGAATAATTTCTCCTCCCTGACGAAACATCTGACACTCAAATTATTTCTGTGCTGAGATAATGGCAAGGACGGTCATGCATACTGCAAGCTGCATGTGTCAATGGAAATGGGGTTCTATGCTCTCTCTCAGTGTGTGTGTGTGTGTGTGTGTGTTGGGGGCTGCAAAAAGGTGCAGAGCGAGTCGGTCCTCCTCTGTGCACATGTGAAAAGTGTGATGGCAGAAATCATCATAAAATGAGACAGATGTGAAAGCGACAAGGTCACTCTCTAAGCGTGAGACATGACTTATCTGAATAAATAAACAGCAAAGAGAGCTGTTCAGTCATACGTAAAGGTGTGTGTAGACAGGCTGCAGATCTTTTTAACATGTACCCTAGGTGTGCACACGCATTGCCCGGAGCAGAGATCAGGAACCTTTGGCTCAAGAGCCATAAAAGATTCTATCCACATGTTAAATTGGATAGCTGCTCCACATGATGCACGGTCATGAGAGTCCTGAGAGGGATGTCGATCTTATCATTCAACCCACCTTAGAAAACACTCAATTGTAAAATGCAATTTAGAAATGTTTGCAATAAGATTTACTCATGTAGTGCACAAGTTGATATGTAATACTCTGTACAACGTGGTAGCAGTAACAGGCACGATTACACCTACTATCGTTAAATAAAGCATTTTTAAAATATTTGACATTGCCATGGTTAAGGTTTGGTTTAGTTCAGGTATAAAAATGTTTAGGGTTAGAGAAAGGTTGTGGTTTAGGTTAGAAGAACCATTCGATGAAGGTTTGGTGGTTATGGTTAAAAGAAACTACTATTAATGGTTGGTAAGAAACAGGAAGTGACCAGTTGTCCCTCATGTCAAAGTCAGACATTGGGTTGATCTACCTCAACCTCCTCCCTGTGCAGAGTTTGTGGATAACATGTCACAGCATTCCCCCCATGTTTGCAGTACTTTATCATGTGAACATACGTGTCAATATTGGGCATTTGCTGAAAGCACTGATGCTGCTTCACCTCAGCCACACTCTTGTGGTTCTAATGTAGGTGATGTCAGTCCAAAACTTTGGTTCTGAGTGAATTATTCCAATAACTCTACAATAAATCACCATAACTTATTAAAGTCATTCATGATACGTGGAGGATGGTTTCTTGATCATGTGACTTGTGTAAGACACAGCTTCCTGCCAGGATACCTCTGAAACTAATGACAATCTGCAAATTAACATTAATGCAAACTCTGTATGCTTATTGTTGGAAAAGACAAGACACTTATGAAAGAAAAAAGTAAAAGAAAGATATTGTTATTTGATCATTTCCTAATTCTTATTGTGCTTTTTAAATAAAGGTGAGCAATGTAGTGAAGATATATACGATATGTACTTTTCTACCCACAGGTCACAATAAAACCAAAACACCTCACATCTCCCACAACAAAACAGACACATGCACATGAATCTTTACAGGTGGGAACACGAACACACGCTCTATGATTATCTTTTTAACACATAATCGATCCTCATAAGTAGAGAAAATACAAGAAGGTGAACTCTGCCCTTCACTTTCTCCTTTTCTCCTCCGGCAAAGCTCAATGACACCACGAGCTGCTTTTCTGAAGTGTAAATGGAAGAGATGTTATTTTTATGCTGAGCACATACCCATCCCATTGTAGATGAGAGGTGAGATTTCCGACTGCCAATTACTTCAGACTGCTGGGAGGTCAAGCATAGCGGCCAGGATCCGCCAGCTCAGCCGGCTCTGTGCAGATGACCCACGGGAACGTCAGCGGACTTAGCTGAACCTCCAACCCCGAGGAGAGGTGCTCTGAGTCGCTGGACTATGGCCTTGTTCACATTACCAGGGGACCTTATGTGAATCCTTGACTGCAGCTCTAATTTTCACAGCAGTGAAACGTGTTTGGTGAAATGCAGGGTGTTTGCGATGGATTTTTTGCTTTGCAATTTAGAACCTAAGTGGGTTCATGTCAGGGTTAAGATCACCAGTTATTACAAATGATGCAAGGTAATATTAATCCAGTGAAAATCATCTACTTGAAGGCATTTCTCGAAGCAATTATTATACAGTATAACATATAGGCCTCTTCTATACAGATTACCAGTGTGTGATCCATGAGACATAAAGGTAATGCTTATTGTATTTAAGCTACATTGCTCGTGAATCTTATCTTTTCTATGGCTGTGTCTGGGAGAACGACCTTCTCAGTTGTCATTCAGAGTGCCTTCCAGTGAGTCCAACAGTGAAGTGTCATTTAGTATGTAAATCAACATCAATTATAAGCTACCTATATAAAAGAGAGTAAGGGTATACAATGAGTTATAGGAAATATAATGAGGTAACTGGAGTGTTAATGTGCCTACAAACTGTAAACAATACTGTACTTTTACAGGGGAAGGACACAAAGGAACTATTTATAACTGTGAGAGAGGAGATGAGTGAGCCAGCATTAGGTTCTACTACCTCTGACTTTTCAGCCTGCAATCAAAGGAACGGTGTGACTCTGCTCTTTCGACCAGCGAGAAGGTCAGCTCACCACTGGAGACCAGCAGGGAGAAGAGTCCGGGTGATGACCAGGCTGTGCCTCTGAACTTGGGAGCCAAGTGCCTCCGTTGTGGCAAAAAGCAAAGCCCAGCCTTTCAGAAAGGGCAGGTCGTGCCCTTGAGGTATGTGGATTCAGCTCCAGATGTAATGTGTTGGCTCTCTGATTACACTGTGCTTCCTTGTAGCAGCCCGAGGGCACATTCACACCACTCATGTCTGCAGCAGCTCAGTCACGCTGCCGAGCATTTATTTCTCTCGTTTAGTTCGCTCTGACAGGTGAGAACAAGGCCATTTGAACTCAGGAACAAATAACCACCTGCCTGATAATATGGCGCTTCACCCAAGCGAGGGAGCGATCGGGACTTTTTGGTATTCGGGGATAGAAGTTAACATCTGCCCAAAACATGAAATAATAAATTACGAACAATACAGCAATTTTTTTTTCAGCTAAAGTGACAGGAACCTGAGTCAGGGTTGACAAAACAGAACCCTTTATTTGTCTTTCAGATTTTTAGCTGGAGCTGTAATCAGTGTCCAGCTGGAGAGGTGTAACTAATGACAAAAAGGTGAACACTTCTAGCTTAGTAACAGGCCAGCACACCCAGTTTATCAGCTCCATTCATCTTGTCATTGCTATTGGTCATCCTGGACTATGTGATGGATGATGTGACAGAGACACAACAGGACTCACATCCTACCATTAATCACCAGGCCGATATTTACACACCAGGAGAGCTGTTAACAAAGGGAGGAGGAGGGAGGAGGAGGAGGAGGGGGGAGGGTGGGTGAGGTAACGAGAGCGTTTCAGAGTATCATCCTGGCTCTAAATGTGGCTTTCATGTGTATGTTGATGGTATGTTAATTTGTAATCACTGAATATTGTAGAGACTATGGAGAGGCACACCTGTCCTATTCTGCTTAAAACACACACACACCATCTGGCTCTGACACTTGTGAAATCCCACAAACAGACCACAGGGAAATATAGATCAAAAGGACTGTAAAGTCTTGCTATCTGCTCTAAACAGAGCACCAGCATGAAGAACACAGCTCCTCGCATCACTCATAAAGTTGTCACTTCGCTGTCAGGCGCAGCTCATTATAAATAAGATTTCCTTTGACACAGATGGAATGTCAATTACTGGACATCTGTTGTGGTTGTGATACTTTGTCGACCATGGCAAAAATATAAGCTACATGGGTCTCCTTTATATTGTGAGAGTTGTTTGATAATTTTACTTTTGTAAGTAAATGACAGTTGCCATTTGGGGTTTTCTTTATGGATCCAAATATTCCCTGAGACCCTGAGGGAAAATTTATTTAAATGTCACTGAATAAATGTCAATGTGTGTGTGTGTGTGTGTGTGTCTGTGTCCTGTCTAGTATTCAATGGAAACATTATATTCTTCAAGTGTGTTTTGTTCTTGAGGGAATGAAAGTTTGTAGCATGGGAGGGGATGGTTCAGGGAACACACTTTAATGTGTGGCTTTAAATAATTTACTTTCAGACATCTACCAGTATAAACTGTCTATACTGGTTAAAAGTAAATTGTAGAGTTTCCTTGTAAACAATGAACAGATTTTTTTAAAACAAATAAGATTTTTTAGGTCTAACAAACCTATTAAATCCATGTCCTTCCACATAAAACAGTGCGAAACAGATTTTTCAATTATTAAAATTATGCATTGTTAACATACTCATTTGTCATCTTCCTCACTGCTTTGTTGGTGTATTGCTGCGTTTCATAACTTGTCATTGTCTCGAAATATTGATCAGTGCAATAATGTGAAACCAGTGGGAGAAATGTGTATCTAATCATCATGATGGGTGATTAGACATGTGGCATGTGCACGCTCACAATACAAACTAAACTCTCTCATTGCTCCACAGGGCTGATGGTGGTTAAAAACTCCACAGGGTACTTAAACATTAAGCCAAATGAAATGATGATAATGAGATATTCAACAGTTCCTCTTCATCTGTAGCTACTTTTGCAGAGAATAGATGAAGGAAAGACTAAGGAGAATCTATATTTGTAAGATTGCGAAGTCCTTTGTATCCAGAATGACAGTCTGCTGCCTCAGTGGACATTAAAGTCAGTAATCAGTGTGACTGGCTGATCAATGGTCACCTAGTGTGACTGGCTGATGGCCAATTACAAATTACTCCTCATCTCTCTGTCTCCTGCTTACTTGATTGTGGAATCATGGCTGGTGTGTCGTTCTCTTTAGACATATTGGATAGAGGGAGTTTAAATTAAATGTTTGTAGTAACTTTTTTTTTTACCTGCATCTGTTCAGTTATAGAACAAAGCAGAAACTACCTTAACAAAGGTCCATAAATTCACCTCTGGTGTCGTGGTAAAAGAAAATGTAAAACTTAGAGGGCACTCAATCTGTCTCACAAACCAGATTCATGAGTTAATCCCACTGTGAGAAACATCTGGTCTCCCTCCTGGACGACAGGTGAGAGGGAGAATAGATGGCGGATTCCCAACCTGAGGGCTAATTAAAGCAGGTGACATTCAACCAGCAATAGACGCGATGGAGCATGGCAGCTGTGTTGATGACGATCTTCTTCTTAATCAAAGTTCAAAGGTGTCAGTGCCTTGAGTTAGGATTTCAGGGTAAAATGAATCCAATAAAGAAACAAAGAGAATCCATTACACGCTATTATTTCTCCATCAGTTGCTTTCATGGCGAGCAGGGAGAACAGCTGAGAGATAATAATGACTCTTCATCCATGTTTAAGACATACACGCTTTTCTGTTATTTTGTTGCTCCGTTTCCTCGTACTCATTGTTTCATTACTATTCAGGAGAACTCTGAATAAACATGTCGGGAAGTCTCCAACCATCTGCTGTGGCTGTGCTTGACTGAATGATAAATATCAGTATTAGCACTCAACTACACTGTATTAAGACAAGGGTTTTCAGAGTCTGACACTCTGGGCCCGCCTCAGACAAAATCGAGACAACTGCATTCCACCCGAGACTCTCATAACACACTATGTGGTGCCATTAAGAGCTTCCAGAATTAGCAATTAGCAGCTCTTGTTTGCAATATACCCACGGATGTACAGACAGGATCACTTTGATACTGAAGAATCAGTAGAAAGATTTTCAAGTTATAGAGATGGTTTTTAAGTGGATTTATGGATGTTTATTGCAGTAAAGTGTGATGGAGTTATGACTCCAAGCAGGAATCCAGTTTTATTAACACAAATTGTGGTAATGGGCACTAATTGAAGTACCTTATTTACCTCTATGAGCAGTGTGTCATAGCAACTGCTGCTACAATAACTGACTTCCTGTTGTTTTTAGAACATCCACTTGTCCCTTTGGCCTCACACAGCCTCCCTGACTCAAAACTTGACTCTCTCTCTCTCTCTCTCTCTCTCTCTCTCTCTGCCACATTTTGAAAACCTCTGTATTAAGATGAATTGAATGGTATTACTGTGGGTGACGTCAGGTCATACATATTTGACTGTGCCGGACATTGTAATTTACAGCCAGACTTAAGTCTCCATTCTGTCATTCATTAATTGGAAGCTGAAGTAATTTCTTTATCTTGCAAATATATCCCTCGGACATGAAATCAGGTCTTCATATCTGTGTATCCCACTGCTATGACTTCAAATCAATGTGTCATGTTATGTATGGAGGAGATTTGAGTTTCAGTTCATGAGCAAGAATTAATCAATTGTTACTTGACATGCAGCCAAGCTGTTTACAATATCTGATAAAAAAAAAAATCCTTTTATAATTCAATAGAAGTAGAAACTTAATTTCTGTGGCAGACTTGGTGAAATTATTAATAATAAAATTATCTATAATCTATGAAATATATTTTAAAAATTCTGTTTTTACAACCTGATGACTAAGGAACAAACAGTTTGTTCTGATACATCATGAAGAAAATAACCAAATCTTACAACAAAGAAATTCACCAAGCAAATCACAATATAAAAGTCTAACAACCTGTTGTTACAAATGACACATTAATTTAGTCAACGTTGCATTAAATTATCTGCTCACGCAGTTTCAATGGTCAGGAAATGGAAAAGCAATTTTCAAATGAAACTGCAGGGTAAAATAGCCCCAGCTGGAGCAGTAATTTAAGGCCATAAACTGGCCTTTAGAGGTAATGAACACAGGCGGTTCAGACATGCATTTAACAGGATCATATAAAAGAGAAATCGTCCAGTTTCTTGGAAATATCAGCACACTGAAATGCTGCAAGTGTGTAAAGATCACAATTAGCTTGTTCTCCCTGATAATGTGGGTGAGTGATGAACAAAAGAAAGAACTGCTGCGTCAGAACTTAAAAAAAAAAATTCATTTCCCACCATGGCTTGAAGGTCCTATTGTGACACAGAGATCAATTCCAAAAATCTATCCAGTCATTTAGCTTCCTGAGTACACAAGCATGTGTGTGTTATTGTTCACACTGTACAGAAATTTATAGCATGGTAAATAGGTTTTTCTGTATACTCAGTCTACTTTTTTTTTAATATGATGGGCTGCTTTTTTAACAGATACATATCTCCATTGTGTCTTCTTTTGTTGTTTGGGGAGGGAAAATACATCTTCTTTCTTTCTTTTTAAAACTGTACAAGGTACATTTTAAATCATTTTCTTCCTGTTGTATTCCCTCAAACCAAACATAGTGAAGGCCTGCCATTCACATTCTACATCTATTATATATTTGAGGTAATACAATTTGTTAACCAGCTCGTTCTTTTACTGTCGTCATACAACTTCATTGTACTGATTTATTATTGTGGACCTACAGTGGAACAACAATGGAAGTGAGATTTGTATTTTGACAGACTGTTAACTGGCTCAGTAAACAGACCTCAAATGCAGGATTTAAAAGACAGTTCAGTGTTGAATCAGGAAAGTTTACTGACTGCAAGCAAAAACACATCCAAAACACCAGGTTGGAGAGCAGAGGGGGGGGCAAAGGCAGAGTCTGAGCTGCAGGCTGGGGTCGGAAACAAGCAAGAAAACAAAACAAAAAAAGCAGGAAAGGAGTCCAAAGGAGCAGACAGGGGTCCAGAAAAACTGGCAAACAGAACAGGCTGGAAATACAGTCAATCTGACAGGGGATGAGAGAAAGTGGGCTGGTGTACACACTGCTGCGGTAACGATGGGATGAGGTGATGTGGAAGATGGCAGGAAGAACAGACTTACTGTAGGGCAGTGGGAGTGGACGAATCTGGGATGAGAGGAGAGTTAATGGAACAGCGGGAACATTATGAATGATCAGATTATCAACAGATTGTGGGGTTCAGCAATGGTGCCTGGTACCATGTTTGGTGTGTCTTGCCACTACAAGCAGATCTCGTGCTGTCTTTGTTTTAAGTTTGGATCATGTCCTCCACCATGACTTGCAAACTGCACTCTGCAGCATGGTGGGCCAGACCTCCATGGGGCCTTTACAGTACCTTCTATGTGGCTTCATCTCACTAATTCCAGGGTGCTGACTCATGTATCTGCATATGTCTGAAGAGAGAAGAACTGTCAGAGGGCAAAACTGAAGACTGAGCACATCAGAGCAACTAGAGCTGCAACCATGAGTCAAGTAATTGAATAGTCATTAGAAAGAAAATTAATTTGCCTGTAATTTTGTTAATTGATTAATAATTTAAATTTTTCATGCCAAAATGTCAAACATTTGCTGCTTCCAGCTTCTTAAATATTAAGGGCATAAATATAAATACAAAAGGGTTTGTTGCTTTTCAACGACGTCACTTTGTGCTCTCAGGCTGTCAGCTATTGTGATGAGCATTGTTCACATTTTTTGATATTTATAGAGTGAATGATTAATCATAAAAAAATAAGTGGAAGATTAAATCGACAATGAATAAGCTGCAGCCCTAAGAGAAACAAAGTGATCAGACAAGTGCATCAGGCTGAGACAACATCAACTCACCATGAAATGCCATACTTGTCTGTAGGTATTAAAATCAAAAGTTGGCCCACCAACCACACCTACACACACACACACACAGTATATGTATATATATATCTTTTTTAGGTTAAGTTCCTCTCCCTGACAAAGGGGATTCCAGACATAGTCTGACTTTGATTTCTCTGATTCAAGAGGAGACCTGTCACTCTGTGAGCACTCTGAATTCTGACCCATTCTTCTGTTGTGGAGTTCACTGAATGGCTTTGCCTTGAAAGCGAATCTCCCCACTCCGCTCTTGTCTTTCCACATCCATCACTGCCACAGCAGACAGGACACAGTTGACATCAAAGATAAAGGGTCACATCAGAGACATTGCGCTCCCGAGGCCAGACACACTGCATGAACTTCACTGCATCCCTCAAACTTCTGCCAAACTTGTCAGTGCGTTTAAGAGTAGCTGTGAAAAAAGTTGGGCCATTTGTTCGCATCGAATTTTCCAATTACCGATGAGAGACGACAACTTTATTGGCGCTGTCTGTTCTCTCCCCCCTCCTCTCTCCCTGTTTGTCTTCATCTATCTGTCTGTCTCCATCTCTCTCTCTCTGTCTACCTTTCACTCTCTCATTCTCATTGTCTCGCTCTCTCTCTCTGTCTTTCTCTTTTTCTCTCTGTCTTTCCTGCAGAATCAATAATTTCTAATAGATTCAGGACATGATTGAGTATAGACGTCAGTTTTCCACAGGCTGAAAGAGAAGGGTATTAATCACTGAAAATGTCTTTTTATTATTTCGCACCACAGAGCTCTGTAGTGAGCCTCTGGCACAGGCTAAATGAAGTGAGTGTAGGATTGTGTGTTTTTATATGTATGTTTATGAGTCTTACAAAATCACGGCATAAGCCCCATCAGTTACATTAAAGACATTGTCACAGTAAATGCACATTTTCATTTGTGTGACTGAAACTGCTCTTCAATCTGAACAGAGTTTTGTGTGAGAGATCAATATTATATAAGAATGATTTAATGTCTGTCTTGTATTTCAAACACTGGTTCAAGCTCACTGTGGACTCCAAGTTTGGCATTTTTTCACCAAGCAGACAATATCACAACTCCACTTGTCGCCTGTGTCAGCTCTGTTTCACTCAGCCATACAAAACACACTCAGATATTGACCTGACAGCTGATCGGTTTGTAAATCGATGGAGATATTGTATTGTGTGAATGTGTCATGTTGCTTGAAATCAATATGACAACAGTGGGAATAATAGTTGTCAAATGTTAATATACAGTACAAATGACAAATCAAAGGAAGAACCTGAACAGATGAGAAAGAAACATAACAAATGCAAAAATTAGATATGAACCCAGTTGAACACCTGCAGACAGAGCTGTGCACCACCATCACCACATCATGTAGTTTTCCCCAATTATATTTTATATTTGATATTTCCACCACCATGTCATGGTGGAGGCTTGTAGTGGCAACAACTGACTGTGATGAATGTGATCATTTGATAATATTTTATATAGACATAGATGCAATTTGTGATAGTGTTGTTAGTTTCAACACTATTAATCCAAGCTTTCCCCCCAATTGTGGCTCATGTCATCGATCGGATGTTTCTTGCTGAAATGCACTGTGGGAGTCATAGCTAACTTCTTCTTTAAAGTTTTCATGTTCACAGGCTTGTACATTTTGTAAAAGAACCTGATCTTTACAGCCAACATTTGTTCGTCTTTTGTCCTGATGATGTGCAGTGCTCCTGCTGTGAGTCACGTAACAATGTCTATGGGAAAAATGATTTTTATGACTTTTATTTCCACAGCCAGGGGCCCAAAATAACTCTGCCTACTGTAATACCAATACCACAGAAAGCTGATGAATCCTAATATTATTGGCTAGCCTTATGATGTTGTTATATTATATATATTATCCCCCCCCATGCTCCGGCTGTGCCTTCCTCGACCAACCCTTATTGCACAAGGCTTTCACTCTCAAGACAGATGTTTCTGCCCTTTAAGTAACCCACAGCACACAACAAGAACAGACATTGTCATTTCGAAGGGAGATTTTGTCGACAGTGACACCAGGGAACTCATTTTCAAACCAGTCAGCCAGAGAAACCAAAAAGTCAGCCAGAGACATTTCCCTCGGGGATTGGGGATTCAGCGTCTCACTCAAGGACCCGACAGCAGCTTGAGCTCGGGCCCTTTGATTAAACAGTCTCGAGGCTGCTTCTGCTGCCACCCTGCTGCTGCTTTGAAAGGTACAGCATGATCCTGTAAAAACTGCAACGGGGGTAAAGCAACCAAAATCGAACAAAACGGCGAGCGCACGAATGTGGACTTGCGGTGTGTTAAAATAGAGATGTGGACGTGTGAATTAAATCAGTCTGAAGGCGCATCAGCCCGCCTCTCCAGAAGCTGGCATCACGCTTGGCCAGACCACATGGCAGATGTGAAGTCAGAGGATACTAACTGGCTCCTGCCAACAGTGCCCATTATCTGCTGGGTGTGCATGCAGGGCACAAGGTTAAACTAACAGCCCTGCTTGTCCCAGATCAAGCCTTGCTGCTGACTGCACACACCAACACACACACACACACACACACACACACACACACACACACACACACACACACACACACACACACACACAAAGACAGACACAAGCGGCTGACGGGGCAGTATAGCACAATGTTTATGTCCATGTTCATGCAGAAAGCTTGATTTTGATGAATTCCACTGTAGGGAGAGGTTGTATAGGTGACAGCCTGCATCAAAGTCAAGCCGCAGAAGCATGCAAATGGTATGCATGTATGCTGGAGACCTGCGCGTGTGAGAGACAGAGAGAGAAAGAGAGAGGTTGCCGCTTGCATGTAAACAACTCTATTAGCAAGCTGTCCTTGGATGATCGAGAGAGCCACGGCCTCCATGGGACGTCTTTCTCCAGTGTTCCGCCTAACCACCTTCTCCTTTTCTTTCACTCCTCATTCAGGCAGCACACGATGGGGTATAATGGAATACTTAACAGACTGTGAGAGCCTTTATTGTTTTCCCCGTCACCTCTCATGCATCCAGCGGCAGCCAGTGCACAGCGCAGGCGAGATAAAGTGTTGCTAGCCTCCTGCTCTGATGTCCAATTGACATTTCGCATTTCCCATCCGTTATTTTAATATTCAATCCCCACCTCATAATCCCATTACTGTCAGAAGCCTGCTTTGTGTCCCTCACTTTCTCATGTTCTCATTTTTCTCTTTGACAATGAGCCGGCAGTGAAATGAGACTCATTCTGGGCTCGGGAGGGACGGGTGAAGATGAAGAGAAGAGGGGGAGACAAGAAGAGGGTGCGGAGAAACACGTCGGACAAAGAGGAGAAAAAAAGCAGCGGTGCACAGCAGGAAGAAGAAAGCAGAAGTGAAAGATGAGGGTTTTTGGTTTGGAAAGGAAGCGTGAGGAAAATAGAAGCAAGCAGAAGCCTGATAAACTGGAAATAGAATTTAGAAGAAAACAGATGAATGAGAAGAGAGAGGAGCGGGTGGCAAAGGTTCGGGCGTTTCTCGTAATGCAAGGGTTTCTCGTCACATGCGTCTGCGCTCATTCATTATCCACCTTCCTCTGTTTCTTCTCAGCCAACTGCAAAGGTTTAGAGAGCCACTTTCGTGCCACCGCCACACAGTGTTCAAGGCACATTGTCGGCTCCGAGCTTCACCTTCAGGTGCTCCGCAGTCTTATTAGTTCACACAAGACCTCCTCTAATCTCTCACTCCCCTGCAGCTCGCACATGTTCAGCGCTACTTCATCACCATCCGAAAGGAGTCCACAGAAAGAGGAGGCTAATAGTCTTGGAAATCTCCTCTTCTCATCAGCACGACTGTGATGGCGGAGGGTAGACGGGCATGCAAACGTTTAACCTTGGAGCTGTCTTTTAGTTTACATATTGCACCATTACCTCCTCACACTGCAGTATAATAAAAGGCATGATAAGACTCTGTGTGTGTGCGCGTGTGTGTGTGTATGTTTACATGACAGTTACCTTCACACCTTTCTTACCTCACTGTAACGTTACCTGCTTGTTTGCAGCGGAAAACATCTTTAACAGAGGAAATCTCTCACGCACACGCCAGCTGCAACTGTGTTATCTTTAGCGTCGCCTCTGAGACACTCCCCATTACCCAACATCCAACCAACATAAACAGAGCTCGTCCATACACACACAGCTGTTCTGACGCGCAGCCTAAGGCGGAGGCAGAAGCATGCTCTCATGAGAAACGAGCAACGTTATCTCTGTTATCTTCCTCCCCAGCTGGGCCCGCCGAGACACAATAACGTTGTCTCCACGATCGATGCATTTCCACAATTCACAGAGCTGATGGAGTAGGTGTCAAACTCTGCAACTTACTTTTTACATCCCACTCCCCAATTGCACGCACGCACAAACACAAACACCTCTGCCCCCACCCCCCCCGCATTTCCCCACAGCTCTTCCATCAAAAGCCTTTATCTGAGTTATGAGGAAGGTCAAAAACATCAAAGGTCAAAGCTGCTAGTAGATGTGTTGGGAGGAAACTTTATTATGTCATTATGCTGCTTGGCAGGTTTTATTTGCCAGTGATGAAGCTTGTGTTGGGTCACAAAACGTATCTCACTCAGGGAGGAAGAAGGATGACTTAAGTCCTTAATGTCTGTCTTGCATACCAAGTATCTCATATACTGTACTCCTCTTCAAAGTTGCTGTTAAGCAACATAATAATCAAGTAAACATTTTTCAAGCAAAACTGCCAAATATCAGTTGTTGTTTTTTGTACAGATTTGTTGCTTTTCTTTCTCTTATATGATAGTAAATTAAATATCTTTGGGTTTTTGTTGGTTGGATGATGAAACAATGAATTGTGGTGGGCATTTTTCACTACTAACTCAAATGATTATTTGAGAAAATAAACAGTAAATTAATTGATACTGAAAATAATAACCTATTACAGCCCCACGTCTATGTTCTTTATGTGTTCTTGTTCATGTAGGGTTGAGCAGTAATTCAATGTGATTGTATATTGTCTTTCAGTTGAATCATATTGCGAGAATATGCAGACTGTTCTCATATCCAGGTCATCAAATGCTGACATTTTGTCACGCACCTTGGCGTCTCATACAGATGCACAAGGTACCCTTTAGCATTTGTATGTCAAAGACACAACTGACAGCAGGATGAGGCTCAGAGAAAAAGGCAAAATTACAAATCTCTCTGCAACTTCAGCACCATGACAGCACCATGGATTTATCAATACGCGGCACAGCTGCTGATATTTCAGCGCCGTGGTCGGGTCCATTGAGTCTAACTTGCACAAACCTCGGTCAGATAAAGCACCAGTGAGTCAAGAAGACAAAACCAGCATTTTCAGCTAAACAACCCTTCTGCTCCTGCGTTCTCTCTGCTGCTAGGGGATGCATGTGGTTCATTTTGCTAACAAGTGGGATGGCATCCATAAATCGCCTGCACGGAAAAGATAGTTAAACACATTTTAAATAATAGAATAGAAGAATAATATAAATACAGGATGTTGCCAACATTTGGTATATAATGGTATAAACAGATAGAAAAATAAATTAGTTTGTTTAGGCATTATTTGTCTCTGCCATGTTACAAAGACTGAAATACATGAATTGGTGATCTCACCAATGGCAGAACAGGGATGTCTTTTCTTTCTCTCCAGACTGTTACCTGTGTGATTTCACCTTTTACAACCTCGGCAAAGACAAAGAAGATCTTTTAATGAAAAAGAAAAACCTCAGGGACTCTCTATGACAAGTGATGTCGGGTTTGGTTACTGTGCACACTCCTCTGTGTGTGTGTGGACGGTGTTTTATGCCAGCAACATGTGTCTGTTTGTATGTGTGTGTGTGTGTGTGTGTGTGTGTGTGTGTGGGCGGCTGTGTGCTTTGGATCCTAACAGAAAAGTGGAGAACCATGGGACTTTGCTGTTTCCTGCTCTTTATAAGTTTCATGATTAAAGGCCTGTGGCAGTGAAGACTCTTTTAATCTCTGTCTCTGTCTGTTTGTCTCACTCTGCTTGTCTCTAGAGCTTCCTCTCTCCCTCGTCCAACATGAGCCTGGACAAAAGCTTCTTTCAACCAGCCGAACTCAAGATTCTGCTCCATCCCAAAAGAGTCCTTTTTAAACTCCTATTTACAAGATAAACAATATGAGAAATATAATATTATGAAATAGTGAAAGGGTCTTTTTATATGGCTTAACATCAGGATTTAACTGCTGAAGACTGGGTGGAGAGTTGGGAAATAGAGAGAACTCTCAGCGCAGAGAGGAGGAGAAATAAATTGCATCAAGGCCGGGCACATGTGTAGTTAAAGAACGGTATCTTCCACTTAGGTGATTGAATTTCCCAGAAACTGTCTTCCCAAGAGGAGAATAAAAGAGAATCCTGTGATTAAGTTGAATGTGAGTGTGGAAGAATGGAAAATAAATTCTGCAATTAGCAAGCGCATTAGTTTTAATTTGAAATGCTGTTGAGCAGAATTCCCATGTTTCCTAAAGCAGAGCTGTGGGTTAATTGAGACATCCACCTGTAATCATCACTGTGGAAGCATCTGGCTTCTCTTAAAATTACAGCTCAAAGCTTTAATGAGTGCAAGCCTATATCTTTTCATCTATTCTATGACACTGCAACGCTGTAAAAAGTAAATAAAAATAAAGAATGCAATATTGAAAAGAGTACGACGGGCTGTAGACTCCTGACACAGCAGGCAAAATGCATCAAAACATGCATTGACAATAACTGTTTGAGAAGACATGTATTCATCCATTGAAGGTGCCGAGATAGAAATAACAACATCCTCATGATAAGAGCATATCAGCAAGATGGCTGACTACAAATGACCATCATGAAAAAAATACTAATATGACAAATGTGTAAATAAAACGAGCTGTTCACCAACCAGGCTTTCCTGCTGTAATTTATAATGGAGGTGTCCTCGCCTGAAAGAAAGTGTGTCCAAATTATGACATTTTTATGAAAACAAGCAGCGTCACAAAGCAAAGGCCACATATTTAATGAGCGAACAAAAATGCTAGTCACTGCTAATGAGATGAGATGCATCAGGATCTGTCGGTGGGAAAAGTGGAAAACAAACGGACGCTATTAGTCACAGTCAGGTGCTGTTTTTGCAGGTCAGACATCAGGCTGATCTTATAACCACCAGCTGGACACATGTTTCAACCAAAAGTCAGTTTAATGGTCACGACCAACTGTCAGCCGAGGTTTGCACATGACACGTACAACCATCTCCCGTGTCAAAGTGTCAAGCCCTCAAGCTCTGTTGGTCCAATCAAACACTCGCTCACCCTGTAACATCACGCTCCTTCCATCTTTGCAGACAGCAGTCATTATTCACACAGCCACATCAGCCGGCTAAACATACAGCAGGTGGTTCTCAAAACGCCCTGTGAAGTTGTTTTTACCGACATGGACATTCTCGATGATTGAGTAAATATTGAGAGAGATGCTTTTGCTTTGAGTCACACGATTCTGTTATTTTTTTTTTGTTCCTTCAAGTCAGAGACAACAGGTAAGGAGAAGCCTGCGCTGTCTCTTCACGCCTGCACATTCCCAAACTCACTATGGACTTTCTGTCTTTGATTAAGCTGCCAAGATGCTGAAAGCTAAGCTATTGGGGACCGCCTGCAGGGAGAACACAACAGAGATGCTGTGATAGGTCCTGGTCTCTGAGGTACTCAGGCTTCTCAATGTTGTTGTTTTTTTTGCCAATACGATGTCTCGGAAATTCTTATAAGTATTTACACCTCATTACAATATGGCAGCTTTTTGGATCCTGGCCATAGTTTGTGATAGAAAACAAAATTTGTATTTTTATATATCTGGCAGAATTTTGTCAGGTATACGACACCTATTTGCAATGCACTGCTAATAAGCAAAGTCTGATCCCATTATCGGCGCAGCAATGTAAACAGCTGTGTTGGCAGGAAGGAAACAGCAGTCACAAAGCCTCACTCTGTCTATAACACAAGCACGCACACACACACACACACACACACACACACACACACACACACTGAGACAGGCACTCATGCAATAAAAACTGAGGCCCAGATAAACTGCAACGCTGGAAAAAGTCTGCATCTCACTCACTCCTGAATTCAATCTTGAGTTTTTACACCTGCTGGTTGTTTGTTTTGTTCCAAATTAGCTGCTATACTGTATCACTGCGATGTTGAATCTCCGCCTCGGTTCACTGCCTGTGCACGCTGCAGTGTCTCTAAGCAAAAATTAATTTGGTGAGCGTTCGCCACGTGCAGTGAAGTTGTCAGACTCTGAAGGAGTTTTATGATTATCTACCACAATAAAGCATCGTGTGGAAAAAAACAAGGAAATTGCACTTTTGACATACAGTAGAACAAAACAATGAAGCATGCAGACATCAGTAATGAGTCTGCTTCACTACCTCTGCATCGATGCTCTGATTTATTAAACAGTGCCTATTTGCAGAGCGTACGTAAATGAGAATCAAGGCTGCGTCTACGTGTGGCCGGGTTTCAGAAGAAGAGAAGCTCTAAAGGAATACAGCAACCTACCATTTTCTTCATATTAAGTCCTGTGAACTTGTGTGCCCACTTTCATATTGAAAGGTCTGTGAGAGCTGGAGAGACTGTCATGAACTGTCAAACTGAAACAACAAACTGAAAATCCCCTCAATACTAATATATTAGAAATATCACACTGAGCTTTGAGTCAATCAGACAACACTTAATCTTAACACAGTGTGCTGTAAGTGTGCCAGAATCATCAGAAACATCATCTGTTTACATGTGCACAAGCTTGAATTCCAGAGCTGCAACTATGTATTCTCATTGTTGATTAACTGGTAATTATTATCTTGATTAATTGATTAATTGTTAATGTCAGAAAATAGTTCAAAACATTCCCACACTGCTCATGGGGATGTATTCAGACTGCTTATTTTATTTGACTACCTGCCAAACCCTAAATACTTTCAGCGTGTTATCATATATTTTCTATCTTTTTCTGCCCATCAACTACTCGATTAGTCGACCATTGCAGCTCTAGTGTTTTGGGTTTTAAAGCAGAGAATACAGAAGTTCAGCAACAAGTGTGAACTTTTTTAAAATGGCTGAGCTGTTCCTTTTTTTAAATGCATAAGTGGTCTGAACTCTGTCTCTCACACAGCTCAAGGGTTGGCAGAGGTGCTTTGACCCGGTTCCTTCAATCTTTCTGAATTGTCACTGATGTTAATAAAGTTCAGGTAAAACAAGGTACTAACACATATTGGAAAGTGTCTTTGATTCAAACGAGGGAGCGTAAGGTGTCTGAAAGCAGCCACAGCCATTAGACAGGTTCTCTGGACAATGGGCACCAAAATCATCCTTGAAAGAAAAAGGAAACTGACACAGAAAGGTGTATGGTTTAACAGCTGGTCGTTGACAGGAAAAGGATAGCTTTGCTTATTTCTTTAAAAACTGATGAAGTCTAAAATGGGCCTCATTTGCATTGTTGGCACGAAAATGCTTTTTGGCAGCCAGAAAATGTTTCTCTAACTTGACAGAAGCCATATAAAAAAGGATAGGCAGATGACTATTTTCACAGATGAGCCACGGACTTAACTGTCATTTTGTTTTTCCTCTGCTCCATTCACATAAATGAGCTGTCAGCTGGCACCTCTACAGCCTGCCAGGGATGAGTATATATGACATAGGTATTTGCTGGATTATAATTCTTTGTCTGGATCAAGTATATTGCTTTGCGGCAGTGCTGACTTTGCAAAAAGTAAATTGCCACCATGCATGCCTGGCATAATCTAGTACCTTTATCCCCCATTTCAACACACCAGTTATTTCCTATTATAAACATTTTTTTTACCTCCTGAGAGCCAAATTGCTCACTTGGTGGTGAGAATATGAATCACACCAAAAGAGGAATTGGATTAAAATCAGCTAGTGAAATATTAAGGAGTGAAACGGCATCCAAAAACAACATCAACCAACTGTGAGTTATCCAGCACACTGAGACTCTATTAGGATTTTTTTTTTTTTTTTAAAGAGCGGTGGTTTCAATCATTTCATGCTGTAGCAGTGAGTAATTATATAAAAGCAATGTTTTTTCTTGCAAATGTTAGTCTAATGGGAGAAAAGGAGAGCCGGAATAAGGTTAGAGGGATGCCTAGTTAGAAGTAGATAAATGAATATAAGGATGGTTATATAATATGGACTCAAAAACACACTCTGAAACAATGCACACATAATTTGCATGCACTTAGACAAAAGCATATGTCGCAGTGCCGCCGAGGGACTCTGCTGAGGAGCATCGATGAGGAGAGCTTCATAAATGAATAAATAAACACTTTGACACTGCTGACTTATTCATGCTGAGCTTTCAGTCGCTGAAATACAGAGTGAAATACACTCTGGGTTTTCACATGCCACTGAGAATCCTTGAAAGCCAAATGTGCAAATCAAATAGCTCCATGAAAAATGAATCTCTGTGTCTTTCTCCCTCTCCAAGAATAACACTGAGTGCAAGTCTGTTGTCTGATTGAAGAACACACACGTTACGTCCAGCTTTTGGAAGGGCCGCCGTCTTTGTTTCAAAGACAGAACAGGCCATTAAAATTTTGTTTTCAGCTACCCTTAAATATGTTGAAAGGATAATTATGTATCACATGGAAAAGGCCAACCATATAGTTCCTTTCTCCTCGTGTTGTATGTCATGTATTGTACACGCAAACAACATCAATGACTTTTTTTTAAGGTTAATATGCTCCTGCCACACGCTACACAAACAGGCATTGTTTATAATGTCGTGCTTTCCACTTCAGTGATTTATAGAAAATAAAAACAGACACATTACAGCTAGCCTGGGGAAAAGCACTCTCACATTTGTCATTTTTTGTCATGTTGTCCCATCCAAAGTGTTTGACGACTGTTTAGCCTCCGGGGGGCGATGGCCAACGTTTCGCTTCCAGTGTAAACAGCAGATACCCAGATAATGGATAACGGATGTCTGGGCCAAGACTTCATCTTCCTAATGTCGGTCTTTGTTTACAGCTTGAGACATGAAAACAATATTGTGGCTAATCTCTATAAACAGATACCTGCAGATAAAAGCAGAATTTATTTATTTTTATAAAAATGAAATAGTCGTTAGATGATAGCTGATGGGTTACAAGATTGCATTTCAGCCAATGTGTTCTGCCTCTTTTGCGGTCCACATGGATTTACCTACCTGAATGCAACCACTCAAACATGACTGGTCAATACTATTCAAACTACAAATCGATTAAAACCGAAACTAGAATGCTTCCAATGGCAAATTATTGCCAACAGTTTCTGCATTCATATGCATACATCTGTTTATATAGATTAGGTTTCTGAGGGTTTAATCACAGTTGCACACTCAAAGATCCATCAATAAGAACAAAGGAGAAGTTCTCAGGAAATTCAAGGTGGAAACAAACAAGATAAAAAATGGCTCAGTTGATGACTAACAGTTGCAGTGTGCTGTGTGTACATGCTCCTAATCTCATAATAGCTCTATTGAGTTAGATGGAGAAAATAGAACGAACCCCATAAACAACTTCTGTATCAACACAGGCAAGACAACAATTATGATGATGCCACTCATCTACACATGCAATCTGAACAGCAAAGAGGCTGGAGAAGCACTCTTACACAGAGCAACTGCTCTCACTCAGAACACACCAGCACAATTATAAAAAATACATCAACTGAGTGAATTCAAACAAACAACAAACAACTGTTTCAGCCTCTAATCACAACACTGAGACAGCTCTAAAGGAAATGAGTGTTAAGAGGAAAAACTTTTGCTTCCAGCAGTTTTATTTCTAATTGCTAGGTCATATAGAAGGTCAGGCTCCTGCAATCAGAGGGAAATGATGAAGAGGATACAGGTTCATGTAACGTTTCATTATAGAGAAGCACCTCTGGGTCACATCTGGCAGGAACTGGGAGCCAATGTGGGAGGTTAGCATCATGTTTCTTGCAAATGCACGTCCTAATGTTTTCACAGATGTTCACATACAGCAGATTGAATATAATGCAACATGAAGCGGTTCTGACTATATATTTGATATAGAACTCAAAACTTTCACAGCAGAGGCAGCAATGTTTTCAACAGTTCCTCTCTTCCCATAAAAAAAAAGCTCCATTGAGCATCTTAAATTTAGGAAACCTGTGCAAACAACTGGTCATGCAATTCACCATCAGCAAGAAACCAAACTGCAGCAGAGTCCCAAACCTGCCACATTCAACAGTCAACAACCCTTTGTTCACCTCGTGGGTCCTCACAAGGCAAACTGAGGGAGAAAGCCCCACATTTTGCCAGCACAGAGCACCAGTTAAAAAGAGCACATCATAAAAAAAAGTCCAGCAGTCAGCGTATTCTGATGATCAGAGGGCTGCGTTGGCAATGATGTGAATGTTAAAGAAAGCCTTACAAAGCTTCCGCATGCGTATGGGACTGTAGGAGTTTAAGTTGGTCGGGGAAGGATAATTAATAGGAGAGCAAACAGGAGCGGCTCAGTGCTCACCCTCTCGTTCTGCTCCATTAGAGGGAGGGAGCATCATTGGCCTAATGCGCACGGAACCAGCTGTGGTAGAAGAAAGAGCTGTCTGGAGTCCAAGTGGAGACACTAATGAGCTGCTTTTAAAGACACAGTCCTGCAACCGGCCAACAGGCTGAGACTCCAGGGAACAACACACGCATGTAAACAGACATACGCACATAAACACACATATGTGCACGTACACAAGAAGCAACTTGTTACCCCATACTAAGACTGTCTCCTCAGCTAATGAGAAGAGAAGAGGGATCAGGATGTGAGAAGACAGGAGGATATCTGTGAGTGGAGCGAACAAACTTTGAGAAACTAAAGGCAAGGAAAGGCTGCTGGGTTGGAACAGATGACAATGTACTACCTCACACATACAAAAAAAAATATCACGTGATGGTACAGCAGACTACATGTGATACACTGCGCATTTGTCTCACCCTCCCCTGAGACTGACTTACATTATTCTGCTGAGAGCGGCTGCTGATGAAGATGGCAAAATGAGACTGTTCAAAAACCAAGGACGACTCACAGAGAAGCACACACACACACACACAAACAAACACGCCCCCGAAACATGCACTGACATATACAGTACACCCAGGCACACATTAAAGGGCAAAGTGATCTATTGCAAATGACATTGCTTTATAAGCCAAGACCTCCACGGTCTCAACAATCCCTTTAAGCTGCTCTCGGTGGGAAACCAAAATATTCTGCAGAGTTACAGCAGCGGTCATCTGTGCTCCTCCCCAACAAACTTTTCTGCATTGCTTTGAAAGTAATACACATTTTAGGCATAATTATTTGCTCATCAGTGTGGCCTTATTTGATTTGATCAGGTTTTGATCCAAATGCCTAGTTTAGATTGTATTAGATGTTTAGTAGGAGCAGACAATATGTTTCTATTTAAATATGTGATGGTCTGAATTTGAGATTTTGTCATGGCATTTATGCCATAGCAGCTTTACTTTAATATTACTGGGTGTATTATGCCATTGTGTCCACTGCGGCAAATTAATGTACATGATATGATTTTTTTTTATATGATTTTTATATCAATGTAACGGAGTACTTTGATTTAGCAGGTATTTCATTCACTGGATTACCAAAATCTGGTTGTTCTGGTTAACTGGTTATTTTATAAATAAAAAATCTGGTATTGATTTTTCAGTGTATTTACTAAAACACCACAGACCATACATATTAATTAAATATTAATAACATGATCAATCATATAGTTTATGATTATATGTCCATACTGTGAGGAATATGAAGTCAGCTGCCATATTCATTCAAGTTACTTGCCAAACATCTGCTATTGACTTTTCCACTTATGATGCACAAAGTACTGATCATGTAACCCAACAATTTGCTGTTGCATTGTTCATTTAATGAAAAGTAAATATAACACAAGATAACAGAGAGGGCAACACCTTCGACCAGGTGTTTGATCTTTACTTTCCTCTGCTACTGAGCAGATCTGTGATAAAAGCAGGTAGTTCACTCTTCAGACCACACATCACAACTTAGAAAATGAGTCTCACGGGGTCGAGCTAGTTGAGCTCAGTGGTTTCACAGTTCAGTGGGTTCCTTCATTAGGGCCTGCTGTAACCTGCAGGGCTAACACGTCTGACCTCTGTACACCCACACGGCCTTCTCACTGCAAACTTTATGGAAGAAATACAAACATTATATTTCACCGGTTTCCAGCAGCAGTTTGCATCTTCCAAGGCATTTTATCATACTTGCACAGTTGTTTGCTGTCCATCCATCTTTGCCCAGGTTTAAATACAAACTGTGCCCAGATTTTCAGAAACAGAACCACAAACATAAATTAGACAGTGTCAAAATAATGAAACACGACAAATAAAATATAGATTGATCTATTTATGTTTTAGTTATTTATTTAAGTATTTCACTTGGTGCCTACACTGCTATCTAGGAATATCTTTGCAGCTGTTTACCTCAGGTACCAGGTCTTAACTGAGCATGCAAGGTTATCTTCTCTGTAAATAATATGAATAACTTCAGCTTCTTCGCATTCACCATCTACTGAGAGCCACTTTTTTTTGAGGCTGGATGGCAAATGTAAATTGTAAGTGCTTTACATTAAGGAGCATTTGTTCTTGTCCCCACATTATCCAGCCATTTCACAGCACTTCAATGCTACTTAAGCATTCACTCATTTCTAACTATCATTGTGAGACGCTGCCCGCTGTCTTGTCACAGTCAGTTATTCATAGATGACCAGATTCGTAGCTCGGGACAGTTCGATGACCTCGAATTTATGTTATTATAGTTAAAGCAACATCGGCCTGCGGGGAAATTCCACAAGAGTATTGACTAATTCAAGGTTGGGAAGAGAGTAATGAAGGTCATGTGGCATCACTGTCTTGTGAGAGGAGCAAAGAGCAGAGCCCTGAGGTAAACAGTGATGGTCCCAGTAGCTGGCCCGGACAGATGGCTCAAGTCAGAGAGATTTACTGTAGATGGGCTGAGGCTGTTAGAGGCTGACGGGCTGCGACAGAAGCTGCCTGTTGGTTTTGTACCACAACCGTTTATGTTGTTAGTCTAACTTGAATACGACTGACAAACATATGGATTTTAGTCACCAGCTCAAACTAAGGTAACCGCCTGCAGCAGCAACAATGGGATCACAGTGCCAGAGATGAAAGTGACAGTTTCACATGATGTTATTTGAATGACAAATGTCTCTCCCACTCCCATTCTTTGCTCTGTGTGCTGAATCTCTTCAAATAATCTCTCTTTGCAGAATAGATGAACATTGATCAGGCCATTAGTTACAAAAAGCACGCAGCAAACTAACGTTAGTTTTAGAAAAAGACTGTCTTTTGTGATAGACTGTGTATTCACAAACAAAACAATGATTAAACAAACCATAAAACCTGAGCTCGGCTCCAACCGAGTCTCTGGTGCACCTCTTATAATATTCTGTTAGACAGCAAAGTAGGAGCTAAGGACGCCTAATGCTGTCATTGTTTATATCTATTGTGCTCCTGTTATCCTGGCATCACGACTTAAAGGTTCTCTGTGGAGCCTTCACTGTAAGGAACAAGTGAACGCTGCACAGTACATTATGTGCATCCTTGAGGCCAAACAAAGGTGCTGAATATATTTCCTACCTCCGGCTTTATTTGAAATGGTTCAAAACATGCACTGTTTTCCTCAGCTTGTGGTTTTATTATTCTCCTTCTTATTGGTGCATTAATGGAACATTACCACCACCAAAACAATTTCTCCATTACTACCCTCTGCTGTCAATAAAAATGTCACACCAAGGACATGCAGACATTGCTCTACAACAGTGATAGTGGTTAAACACTCCGCAAGTGCTATTTAATTATTTTGACATAATCAAATTTTATATTCTTGAAATCAGGCATTAACGTAACTTGTTGCCTTGCTGTAACAAAATGTTTTTCTTAAGATCATGACTTAATTGGAGACTAATTGTGGCAGCAATCTCAGGGTCAAATGTTGATTGATGTAAAATCTAATGCGATGATCAGTCGTGATCTCTCTGTCTGTCCCACTTTGATCTGTCTACAGTTTAACCATCAGGTCGACTGCAATTGCCTTTCATGAAGGTAGCAGCAATTAGACTGAAGCTGTGACCTTGGAAAACCATTAATTTTTTATCTTGCGATAACAAGATAATTAAGTCAAGTTCTTGAGATTAGAGGAGCTAAAAAGCATGTGAAACAATAGACTGCTGAGGTCACAGATATTTAGATGAAACAAGACTTGACTCTCAGCCACCTGCGTGTTTAATGAGCAGATTTTCACATCGCTTCATCATTGCAATCAGTGATCTCATAAAAGATCGTTGACCTAATTTAAGTCACGAGAAAGTCAATGTATTATCTCCTCACTATGAGATGCCTAAATTGCGATAACAAGTTTGCCAGTATATTCTGAACCAAGATCAAATTTTGATATAACAATAACAGTGTTAAAAAATGATTGAACGGCCAAGTTCAACATCAATTGTAACAGGTTCATTGGAAACAGGTGATCATGACTGGGTATGAAAGGTTCATCCTGGAAAGACTAGTTGTTCACAAGCAAGGATGGAGAGAGGTTCACCACTTTGTCAAACACGATTGTATAAGGGAGATCAGTACATGGGCTCGGGAACACTTTGTAAAACTGCAGTGGTGAAGACAGTTTCTTTACAAATGATTGCATTCTGTTTTTACTTACGTTTTACACAGCATCACTTTTTTTTTTTTGGAATAGGAGTTGTATAACATGTAATTTAAAAAATTCAAAAACTATGACAGCGTTTAAAGGGGGGTAATGCACATCCCCCAGCCCGTCATTTAAGGGGGGCAACACCACATGTCCTCTCTCAAACTGTGCTGTTATCTTCTGTAAGTATTTTTTCGGCTCCTAAAGCTGATTCATTTTCTGACAGGAAGTGTAGCCAGCATTTGTCAGTCTACAGTGAGCAGAGTGTGAATCAGCTCTGAAAGAGTGCCAGTTGTAATCAGTAATGACCAGACCTCCTGTTGTTCTCACAAAAGGGAGGGGGTGAAAGATTGTTTTGTGTAGGTTCAAAAAGACCCTCAAATTGATCTGGGACCCAGGATCCCTGGAGCCCAAGGTTCTGCTCTAACACGCCCGCTTTGTGTCTGTCTGTCTAATGTGCTGCTCTTTGACTGGAGTCCCAAAGGCTATTTTTAGACTTATTCCCATAACAGCCAAGTCCTTGATATGCCTGGGCAAAGGCCTATAGGAAGAGATATCTTGTATTGTCTCTTAATGTGGACAGCATGGATGGCTCTTTTTCTTTTCTTTTTTTACACAGGACAGGGCCCTGAGCCATATGCTTTTATCACTTTAGTGCAGCAGAATTGATTCAACATTAAACAGAAACACACACAACACTGCATGATTGTTCTTTCTGACGTGCTGGGATTCGGTGGCTAACTGAGAAGACGTGGACGGAAACCAGCAACAAACATCATCTGACAAACAAACTAATTCAAACTGAATTTAATTGACTTAATTAAATTCTGAATTGAATTGGACACAGCTGCACTGAAGGAGACAACAACAAACGAGGCAGCCCTATTGTCAGGAAAATGAACTATGAAGACATGATCATGATCAATGTGCAGATAATTCTATACATAGAAACGGTGTGTGTGCATGTCAGTCAGACATCCATATAAAACACTCACAACCCATTCTGTCACCGTGACGGCCTGGTTACTAAGTGTCCATTTAGCATTCAGGACATTAACCAAATTTCTATGCATATGAAGGAGAAATAAATCAATCCATTCATCAAAATTAAATTCAATATGCAACGTTTATGTATTGGACCTTTTGCAGCGTAAATGTCAACTTCAAAATAATTAATAATGAACCGGTTGGTTACTGCAGGTGCAACTTCTGATGGCAGTTTCTGTCACCCATTTAGCCACATAAATACCCAGAGTATGAGAGCTCCAGTTTGCCATTTAATAAAGTAGGTACAACATTTCCTTTGTAAATGAGAGGAAAATAAATGGGCTTTTTGAAGCGTGGTATTATATTATATGAGAAGAGCTTAACATCAGCAAGTCCCTCACGCTTAGTATTTCTTTCCCTTCTTTATATTTCAAGTGCAACAAAAGATGACAGTGTTGTTTTTCCTTTTTCTTTTTTTTTTTTTTTGGAGTCCCTGCGTTTTCACTTCAGGCTTCGTCTTCACATAATCAAACCAGTCAGTCAATATGTCATTAGGCAGTACAGCTGGCTGCCATGTCAGTTCAGCTCGGGGTCAACGTGGATATCAACGGTCTCATATCTCATTCTGTTTTCATTGCTCAGCCACTCATGAAATCCAATGGATGCACAGAGCTGCGTAACACCTGACCCCTGGAAAACGACGACGAGGATGAGGAACATCAACATGTGTACGTAAATCTGCAGCGCAAATTTGACCGCTGAAGGAGTTGATGGAGCCATTACTTTGCAGTGTGGGTGAGGGTGCAGTGAGGCGCCTGTGTGTGCACTACATACTGTATGTATGTATGCATGGGCCATACAGTATTGGAAACCACAGGGATCAGAAGAGATCACGGGTTAATTGACTGTTAAGCCTCCATGTTACTGAGATCAGAGACTTTCAAGTCTTATGATCACAATCAGCACCTTCTCCAGGCAAGCCGCTGTCAGATCCTCTCTGGCAAGGTCACCGCTGATAGAACTTTGGATTTGTTAGGATTTCTTGCGTTTATCTGTGTGGACCTGTGCGTCTCAGATCAGAGTTAGTGTTAGAGTGTGTGTGAAGCGAAACAGATTCTGTGATATCAGAGACAGCGCTAATCCTCAGTTGTCATGTTGAAGCCTTGTGTAAATGTTAATTTGACTTATTGGAAGAAAGCTTATGTGTCATATTAGGACTAAAGTTGCTGCTTTGCAATAATTCACAGTAATGCTTTAGATTACAGCCCTCTCTTGTAGTGAATGAAATGAAACACTGATTTTGTAACCTGGCAGACTCATGGTAAGAAATACAGTCAGTTAGCAGATAACAAATTTGCATAGCTAGAGACAGATACAGTAAGAACTTTTTGGATGATGTGCATACAATATAATTACAGGGTACACAGAGGGCACCAGGTTTAGTATGTATGTCATTTCAAAATAGTAATATCAAGGAAAGGAACCAAGGGTGGCAAAAATATGCAACAAATAAAATATGATATATTGACTTTCATTGCACACACACCTGAAATTCTGTTAGCTACAGTTATATTGCATTGTTCTTCAATAATACCACTGCCATCAAAATACCATTATGATACATGTCAGGAAGAAGATATAAAGCTTTACTCAGAAGCTTCAGTTCAGAGCCACAGATCTACAAGAGAACAGATCTATTACTTACTGTTTACACTTTGACATCTGTTTTCAAATTGAGATATTCTGTTGCCTGCATAATAGTATTTACTGTGGAGGCAGATTGTAGACTTGGCTATTTTTTTTTCAGCATTCCTTGTTTGTTTTGTAATTCCAGTGAAAAATGAACAATGGGCTGCTACCAACTCGAGTTAATTAAACACAGTCCTCTGTGATTATTAAAAAGCCTACAGCACAATTTATTATAATTAGGCTGTTGTCCCCTTTTTCCTGAACATCTTCTCTTCCTCCACTGTACCTGCATATTCGTACCAGTATATTTTGATGCCACATACTAAATATGACACTGACATTAGAACATAGTACTTATTACGTATTCCTGTCCTAAATCTCTATTTCCATCACTTTTGCTAGTACTTTCTCGTACTGTGATCAAAATCTGATTCAGCAAACACTCTCAGTTTCACAAGCTTACTTCAACTTCATCAGTAAAAATATTACTGCAGCTGCCAACACTGCGTCATCACAGAGCTGTACCTTGACCAAAATAAAGAAGGACAGGTTTAACAGGAAGTCAAAAAAGTACAAAAAAACATGTCCATGAGCATAGTGGCTAAAATGGAAAGCAGTGAAATCGACCTGATGACAGAGAGATGGATGACCGAATACATGCCAGTACAGGTGAGGTCACACCTGTAATGGTGTCACACTGGACACTGACCTGCAGGAAGACAGCAGGTTCTCAAACACTCTGTCTCTTTCGATTTCTCAGGAAATAGCTTTTATTTCATTTCCTATGATGCGACCTGCTACCATGTTGTCCATGCAGCGACGGCTACTGGGCCCCAAACATGAAAACGTGTTTTAGGATTTTTCATGTTCACTTGTAATCAAAATGTGGAAGCACTGTTGACTGGACTACACCTTGGCCTTAAATCATTTGACATATCTCTGTACAGTACTGACAATAAGTGCTGACACCCCCACCCACCCTGGAATCATTGCTGGTCTGCTAACTAACCACATCTCTCTGCTCTATTCCACTGTGGCAGAGACCTTCACTGGCAGGATCTTTAGACAGACTTCCTCCCCAGTGTTAATAAATTGAAACGGCCTGTCAGTGAAAGTGTGTGTGAAGGTGTGTATGTGCACGTCAGTATCAGGATTGGAGAAAGAGACAGATTTCCTTCCTTCCAGTCCAGACTCACTCTGATTTTCTCGAGTTTCTCCTTCACTGTTAGGACAATGGGTCGACTGTATGAGTTCCTTCCTGTGGACAGACTCTGCTAACACACCCAGCGCCCAGTCTCTGCTGTCTCCAATCTCGACGTCCCAGATGTGAGTCCCTGAGTGAAATCCTTTGGAGCCTAAGACACAGAGCAGTCTTTAATCCTCTCTGGGTTTTCAGGAAGCTGCTGTCCCTCCCCACATCTCTCACTGGTCAGGTGTTCAGACATGATGGGATGCAGACCAACAGTGTTTCAGAATCACAGGAGTGTAGGAGACCATCTCCTTCATCTTGTCCCAGATGTTGAAGGTGAGGTTACCCAGGTGTTTGGCCACATCTGTCAGAGCTCCTGAGAGCTGCTGTGGATCATCCTGCAGGGAGCGCTGCTGGGCTCTTTCTGCTGCAGCCTTGTAGCTGTGCAGGAATGAGGTGTCTTCAGCTCTCAGCTCCTCCTCTGTGGCTCTGACTGTGTCGGCAAGAGCTGCCATCTGTCTGCTCAGACCCTCAATCCTCTCCCCATCACCTGACTCTTCTGCTCCTCTTCCTCCCTCAGGGCCATCACCCTGGCCTCCTCTTCCTCTTCTGGAAACTGGTGAAGCTTAGTAAACTGCTCCTTAATCTGCCTCTCAGTGTGTCAGGCCTTAATGTGTTCTGCTGTTTGATCAAGCATCAATTTAACTTTCTTAACAAGCTCCAGTTTGTCCTGTAAGAGCTTCAGAGATCTCTGGAGCTCCTCTCTGTGCAGCTTCGTCGACGGGTCTGATTGTGTGGTCGGTGTGTACTTTTGAATCTCTACATATGTGACACACTGGCTGCTGATGGTTCAGACAGAAGAGCTTAAGTTTCTCAGAGTGAGGACTGCAGAGAAGCTTTGAATTTGCACTCTGTAAGAAGTCCTCGCACAGATTCTTTAATGCCAAGTTTAAAGGCGGTTCTTCCTTTGAAAATCTCCTCCTACAAACTGGTCGCTCACGTGTTTGTTTCTCCCTCCACCAGCTCTCCCGCCAGTCTTTACAGAAGCATGTGGCTTGACAGTGGAGGACAGGATTCTTAAAGATTTCACAGCAGACGGGGCAGCAGAGATTCTGCTCTGACAGGGAAGCCATTTTCCCTCCCGACTGAAAGTGAAAATACAGCAGACAAAAAGTAGAGTCAGTCAAGGCTGCACTCCCTCCCCTAGTAATTTCACCGAAATGTACTTTCACTTTGACTTTTTTTTTTTTACACACATTCGGTGTGTGGTATGTCAGCAGGTTGTAGTAGCAGCTCTCCAGTTTTCTCTCCTGTAGTCTCCTGAGTTCGGTGTGAAGGTAAATCTTTTTGTCTGTGTCTCTTTAGTGAGGACGAATCACTAACTCCTTTCACTGGTTTGTCTCAGGTGAGTCAGGTGAGGGGCGGAGCTTCGTCAAACCTGCTCTGCTTAATGCTGTAGTTTTATATATTACACAGGGCATGTTTCATACATACATTTCATCATAAGTATTTACTATATCTGCCATTGATCAGAGGAAAATATATTTGCTTATATTTTGATTGCTTGTTTATATACACACACAAATATTTATGTCACATATTTCAAATTAAATATTCTTTGTTTCCATGAATTAGTAAACATTTAAATATCTCCCATACATTCTGCCCCTACAGTCTTCTGAACCACTCTTGGTTCTGTGCGCAGTTTTCTAATGTTGAGTCATATTTTTTAGTTATTTTTGCCTCGGGTGACACAAAGATTTGTGCCAGGAGAGAAAATGTGCTCAGTTTGGGCTTTAAAAGATTGCTAATATGTTTTTAAGGTTTGTGTTTGTTTGTTTTTTAATCCCCCTTTAACTGTCATAATAATACTTGCAAGATGCTCGGTTACATTAGTGGCAGCTGCGTTCGTTAAATGGAAAATGTATTTTCTTTCTACCGTGTGGTGTTGTTGTTAAGTTCCTCTCCTGGCATCTCTGTTCATCAAAACTAAAGATTTAGATTTTTTTTTGCTCCATGAAACAATCCCTTCATGCTTCACATTGCCTCAGATGTAACTGTAGATTTTTGCTTGCAAAATATCGACATGTAATTTCACTGACGTCTCTTCTCGTTTCGCCTATTGGTTCCTTTGGTATCTGATGAAACTGGCTCTCTGAATCCATGAGACTGTCATTGGTTCATTGCAGCTCTGAGGTGATGACTGCTTGTTTTGTTCATGATGATGATGATGATGGTGTCTTTTAGCATATGGAACACACCATATGAACATGTTAACAAGGTTAGAAACAAGGATGTGGCAAAGAGGGGGGACACATTTTGGTGTCACCTGGTAGGTCTGGAACTGGTCTTGCCACTGATTTGGAGGAGGCTTTGATGATCTCAGAGTGGTGCGAGAACGCCAGGGGGGGCTTTGCTGAGAGACTGTGTGAGCATATACTGTATGCAGGCTGTCCAGTGTGTGTCAGAGGGCTGTTGACAAGCTTATGCATTTATGCCTTCCTGTATTTTGGAGCCTCACAGCTCTGGATCTCTGGTTGGGGATGTCCATGATGGAGCTGCTAAAATCAGCCTTTAGGCCAGGCTTAACTCTTAACTCTGCTGGGGCTCACAAGAGGCAGCAACTGTATCATGGAGAGGATTTTTGTTATCTACTGCTTGTCCACGACTGCTTATGACCAATATTATGCCTCACCCTCACCCTCACTTTCTATGTTTCAGTGACCCTTCTTCCTTTGTTTTGTACTTGTATTTGTATTGTTGGGTTGAAGTTCTCTCTGTTACGGGTGTCTGCTCTTGGTAGAAGAGCATTTGGAAGGCCACTGTATAATTGCCAGTAGGCTGAATGTTTAGTTCAAACTCCAACAAAGTGCTACGTCTCTGTAACAGATCATGTCACAACAATCTCAGGAGTCAAATTCTCCCATTCAGATTATATAAAAAAATTTAAGATAATAAACATAAAATCTTTGAGCCAAGACCACTGTTCTTCCACCTATGTAAGGTTTGTGTCTAGAATTATGTGTGTGATGCGTTCGCTGGGTTGTACAAGTACAGATTTGTATTATTTAACGAGCCCTTTATTGCTGACCTAATAATAAAGATCACATACCAACTTTTCTGATGACAAGGTGGAACAAATATTTTATAATTTAGAAATGACTTATTGGTATTTTTGCAAACTTGACGGCTTATTAGAAAGTGGGAAACACAATTAGTTGTCAATGGCTAAAATTTTAAGTATGACTAACTTGCTTATTAACCATTAATAAAGCCACATATTAAAACTTTTAAACCCCTTAAAAGAGACCTTTTTCGAGTTCTTCCTGCAACCTCTGTCTGGCATTATCCTGCTTATGCTGCAGGATTTCCCACAGGTTTCACATTAACACTGGACTTGTGTGATTGCAGTAGCACATCTGTAAGTGTAAGAGTAGGTGATGTATGAACTGGGTACCAGTGCATTTGTAATCCAGAGGTCTGCCAGAAGTGCAGGAGCGAGAGGGAATTACCATCTGTTAGTCCTCTGCCAACATCCAAGGCAGCACTAACCGTCTTCCTCATGCATAATTACCCCTGCACACTCTACGAGGCTTCTTCTTGAGATTGCCTCAGTCCTTGCCTCAACTCACTCCTAAAGCCTGATTTAGCAGCAGATTACAGAGTTGGATTAACACAGCCGAGCTTCAGGAATTGCTTTCAAAAGCAGACCCCAGGTCAGTGCAGAGCTGTTTCCCCTGGAGGATCAGGTCTGGATTCAGTAAGGCTACTCTCAACTGTGCTGTGGGATGAATTACAATGAGCACATTATGAATTAATTCTAAACTGTTGTTAATCACTTCCTTCACATGCATGACGTCCTTTTTCATGTGTGAAGTCATTTCCATAATTTGAATTTGCTGTAGCAGGTACAAAATTCACTCTTTTGCTTGTGATTGGTCATGCACTCATATCTGGGACAATCACTGTTTATGTAACACAGAAGGTTGTCGATTATCAAGACAGCATAGCCAGAAAGCTGGTGTGGAGGGGAGTTATAATATCTTTTGACTGTCCTGTCACATTATGCTGCAGGCACGACTGTCTGCAGGCCCGAATCCTGCAAGGAGAGTCTTCCCACTGCTTACAACCAGTATGTCTGTCTGTCTACACATTTTAGTTTGCACAGATGCCGGGAGATTGTCGATAGCCTTTTCTGTCAGTTTGACAGGGGGAACCGCTGTTTTTCTATGCTGTTTCCACGTGAATCCTGAATTCAAGCTGAACGGAGGGCTCCCATAATTCAAAGCCAGACACAGAGAGAGGGAAGGAGTGATTATGCTGGAGATAATGACAATGAGGATGTAAAGATAAGGAAATACTTATCTAAGAAAGACGGGAAGGAAAGAAGAAAAGATGAAGAGCTTGTTTAGTATGCTCCTCTCGTGCTTTGTAAATGTCCCTGCTTTTTTTATCAGATGCGAAAATGTCTGAGAGCCTGCATTTCTCTCTCTCTCTCCATCTCCCTTTCCCTCGCTCTGTTTCTTTCTCCGTCAATTTCAAAAGCCTTTCTTCCTATCTCCAGATCTTCATTCTTCTCCATTTTATCCCTCTCTGCTTCTCTCTTTAATTCTTCAGGCAGTCAAAGCAGAGCAGACAGCGCGCTCAGAGAACAAAACAGAGCGCACCGTCAGTGAAACTGAGCCTCAACATTTCACTTCTTGTCTTTCTCATTTTCATCCTTTCCCTTCCTGTTTCTCTTGCTAATCAAATGGCCCACCTGCCTTTTGGGTTTTTTGGAGGAGTGTCTCATTGCAGGGGCTTTCATATTTATTCTCCTCTCCTCTCCTCTCTCTCCTTATCTCCTCCTCTCTCCTCTCCTCCTCTCCTCTCATCTCCTCTCTCTCCTTATCTCCTCTCTTCTCCTCTCCTCTTCTCTCCTCTCCTCTTCTCTCTCTCCTCTCCTCTCCTCTCCTCTCCAGAGGATCCTCTGCAGTGTTGAGGTGTGATATATCATTCCCCCGGGCATTCAAGGAGGCAGGTAGCCTGTTAAGGCTGTAGGTTCTCTGGGCTGCTGATATACTGATAGCCTGAGGAGAATTTCTGCTGCTATTTGGGTGTTGCTCTCTTCTGTGTATGTTTGGCTATGTGCGCATTTAAGTTGTGTGTGTGTGTATGTGTGCCGGCTATAAAGTTCTTAGCAAGCAATTTCAAAACATAGTCATTAACATAGAACAGAATGTAACATTAAACATGCAACATATGTAAAGTACAAATGGTTAACATGCTCTGCTTGTGTACATCTTTGTTTCTCTTTTTGTGTGTCAGACACACACACACACACATACACACACACATGCAAAGGGGTATGGATGACTCATTAAGTCAGCCATTGCAATGTATCCCTGATTAAATTGATACCGATAGATGGAGCAGGAGGGAAAACAACCTTTCCTATCCTCCCTCCCCCGCTCCCACATACACCCTTCTCTCTCCCTCTCTCCCTCTCCCTCTCGCTCTCTCTCTTCCTCTCTCACACTGCCTCAGCATCTTGGAGCCACCGGCAGCATTAACAGTGAGGGAAGAGACTCTGTTTCCACACACAGCGCAGAGCGGAGCCAGCACTGACGCACAAACACACAAAAAGGCACACATACTCAATCACACACATGCACAGGGAGAAAACGGGAGGTGGACGGAGCTCCAGCTGTAGCATGTCCACTGGCTGCAGTCAGACATGTAGGAGGAGGAGGTGCTCTGCTCGCCGTTCCATGTCCGCTTCAGTCCTCTAAGCACCTCCCATCCCCCCCGAACGTTCGCTCCCTGGCTCTGCGGTTGCTGAGGGGCTGGCTGGAATGACCCGGGAGAGCGGGAGACACAAGGAGATGCGCTAAACGGGGCTGCTTGCTGGGAGGACTCTCTGATCCTTGATCCCCCCCTCCTCTTCTCCAGGCTGACAGATACAAGGCAGACCTCTGATCTGCCCCACAGATGCATGCCCATATAGGAGGGCATGGCTGTGTAGACCGAGGGTCTTCATCAAGCACAGCCACAGAGAGGAGGACCACCACAGAGACACGCAGGTAAGAGGCACCACAGCTGGAGCTGCTCTGCTGGATTTCCATCTATATTGATCTGCGCAAATGTGACGGAATCAGCCTGAGCTACAGATTACTTACTGTGTTGATTCTCATTTGTGCTCATCTGACAGTTTGATTATTTGCTGAAGGTTTTGCTGTGTCTGTCTTGTTTGTGCTTGCCTGCTGTGCTGCATGGTCATTGATTAGAAAGGAGACAGGTCTGTGGATGAGCGCTGTGGCAGCATGATAATGGAACATGTCTCCTGGAGGACGTGGTCCGATATCCATCAGACGTCTGGGGAATGTCAGTGGGAATGAATAAGGTACAACAGGGAGGTAGCAGAAGAGAAGAAAAAAGACAGAGAGAGCGAGAGAGACTGAAAGTCCATTGCATTTCATGTGATTTATGAGAGTGTCATCTCCTGTGGGCTTTGGCTGCTTTTTGGGGGGTGTTGACCATTTGGTTTTTGCTTTTCCTCCGTGCTTCAATTGTAATTCATATATTCACCCTGCACGCTACATTTGGCCAGTTTTTCAATTAAGTCTAAAGGCTGTATTTCACGGTGTGTCAGGGTCGCTGAATGCCACAGAGGAGTTTGAAGAAGGGGTGCTTACTGTAGCTGGAGAGAAGGAAGAGACCCCCATGGGTGTGAGTGTGGAGTTTCATCAAGCCAGGGAGGGTGGAAGTTGGGGTAGAAGCCCAGGGACCGAGAAGGAAACTGTAGTGTCCTGCATAATTAGATTGAACAGTTCCATACTCAGAAAACACATGTTGGAGCTATGAGAGGTTTATACACATGATGTGAATGAAAACAGTGACAGTCATTTTGTTTAAGATGCAATGTTACTGCTACCTTGAGACCTCTCTGTGGCTGCAACTGCAGAAAAGGGAAAAGCTCAGTTTGCAACCTGTGCCAACAGAGAACCCCCCCCCCCACCAACCCTCCACTAAGCCTCATTACATGACTCTAAAATGGTTATAGTGCTCTAGTCCTTCTGTGGCTGTCAATGACAGGGGCAGCAGCAACCCCAAAGTGCATTTCAGAGATTGGCCCAGGGTGGATGTGCTTATTCAGAGGTGCCTGTGGCTGAGAGAGATGAGCTGTCCACTGCCGTTGCATGGAGCATACATCACTGAACGCAGGGCCGTGGACCCGGGAGGAATCAACAGAAGGAAAGCCATTACTTAGATGACCAGGCTCCTCTGATCTGATCATGTGGCTGTGCAAGTTATAGAGACCCTGGACAGGAGCAAATGGAGGGAATGAGACAGGTGGAGCAGGGAGGCAGGCCGGCAGTCAGACGAGGAGAGAGCACTCTCTTCAATGCCATGATTAATTCTAGAGGCGGTACATTCAGCATATGCCAAAAAATATCAATATTTTCCATTATACAGGATGTTTCAGAGTGGATGGTGGCTGATTTAGAGGTTGATTTTAAAAGCCATTCTGCAACATCTATCTAGATGCCACTCAGCCCGACACTGGTTAGGCTGGTGTTTGATGGAGTGGGTGTCTGAGGTTGATTGCAGTAAAATGCCTGTGTAGGTTGATTGTGGGAGTTTTTATGGCTGTAAATATAAACACAGGCAACAATGGACTACAAGAAAACTTGTCTAAAACTTTTGCGTCACAGATGACATTTAATAATTGATATTATGTGTTTTGTGAATGTACGGAATAGAATCAAAAGCAAATTGCAGCCCTGAGATCATTTCTGTGATCCTGCTGTACATTGTACTCTCACACACAGCTGCTATTTTATCTTCTCTGTCAACTTCTGCTTAGTCATTAGAGAGAGCACAGTAGCCCCAAGGTTGTAGAGTAGAACAAATTAATACAACTTGTGGTGCAGCCTTTGTCCAAGTGCACAAACACATAACCAGACCCTCATAATGTGGCTCATGGAGACATCCAGAATAACAGGACTACCAGAGAAATACCAAGCGTGGACATGCTTTCAAAATCCAATCAGCATCAAAGCAGGAAGGTCTGATGCACCTGTAAGGAGAGGCAGAGGCTGGCGGCTCTGCAGAGGCACATAAAAGCACATTATAAAAACAGACTTGGCAATTGATAAAAACTACACATTACAGTGGAGGGCATTTAAACGAGGGGAAACAACATGCATTATTTCAGTCTCACAAACACTTTACACTGGTAGTTAAGCACGAGTGGATAGCTCTGTGGCGAGACATGTGAACGCTCTCAGAGGTACGCATGAATGCACACACTCACACCAACTGTTTTCCCCTGCTGGAGTTGTTTTTAAATCGAAACAGTGATCTCCATCTTCTGTCTTGTTAGGCCAAATGATTTCTGGCTGGCTTTTAAAGCTCTGCAGGACCTCAAATGCATGATGTGGAGTGGAGTTAAAGAATAAGGCTTTCTTAAATTTTTTAAATTTTCATAATTATCCACAAACAAATCTCATGAAAAGGCTCAAACAGGCAGAGAATTGATCCTGCTAATGAGTACCGTCTGCGCAAACACAGTCTTATGTAGCTAATGCCTCTCTACCATTGTACTCCACTTATACATGTTTACTGTAATTACAGTGAGTGAGTGCAGTTTATTCCTTTCAGCAGTGAAAAATGGAAATACATCCTTGTGCATGCTAAATGAAGTCTGCCCAGAAGGGAGCCGTGCTCCACAGATGAAAAAAAAAGTACAGTCGCGGAGTCATGTCAGGATAAACTTCACTGGTTATGCTCATCAGAATGAAGGAATGTGTCTGTCAATGCAGAAGCATCATTAATGTGTTTTTTACAGCACATTTTTACCCCCAATGCAACAAATACAGCAGCTTGATCAATGGCCCTATGCTTTAAACTATGAGGCTGTAGGTACACTTTGGCGTCATTTCCTGTTCGCCCCTTTGGTGTTTATATTTATATTTATTTTATATTTTGATGTGCCATTAAAGATCCTCGTATAACATTGACCTCTTTTTAACTTAGGTACTTGCAAAATTACATAACATACGTAACCAAAGTAACTCAACTTAATGTACCAAACATAGTAATTACACACATTAGTTACATACAGTAGTTCTAGTCCCTATTTTTTTTTTTGTTTTATTTATTTAGAAGTTTTATTTTGAAAGTCTAACCGAAAGTTACATATTTATTTTTTGCCAACATGACCACAGAGCCCCGTACATGCTGGAGGGGTACGCAGAGAGGAAGGGCCTCTAACCAAGCTGACAGATTTGATGAGCTGGGAGTGAGAGTGTGCTGGGTTTTTTTTTATGGAGTGCATCTAGTGAAAGTCTTTTTCTTCCAGGTAGTGTAATATCTGTATGTGAATAGAAGTGAGTGTGATGTGAAGTTGAATTTTGTAAGGAATCCTTTTTGAAATCTGGGACTACAGGACTCCAACACTCCTGCTTCACGGGTGAAACTAATTTTTAGATAGATAGATAGATAGATAGATAGATAGATAGATAGATAGATAGATCAGATGCACATGAGAAAAAAACCCAATAATAACATCCACAGTAATAAACTGGCAGTGTTACTGGGGCGATAAATATCTGAGTAACAACATGCATATTAATTGGTCTTTTGTGCCAGCACATTTCTGAGAATCACGCTAGTGCTCCGCAGCAGAGCAGTGCAGTGTGAAGTCATTTCTTATCTTGGCGCCGATCCCAAACTATCAAGTGGGAAAAAGAAGACAAAAAACACTTGCAGCAAATGCAAAAACACAACCGCACTTTGAACAGTGGATCGTAGGATCGTGTGCGCTATGACCTGCTTTCAGCCTCAACAGCAAAGAGAGATGGTATCCTGGTCACGTTGGTGCGATGGTGATGTTTGTCCATCAGTCAGTCGGCCCAGCAACTGATGGACAGATTGCCATGAACATTTTACACACACACATGTCTGATCTCCTCAGGATGAATTGAAACAACTTGGTCTCCTGGCTTTTCATGTACCACCACCATGAGGTTGATATTTTCACTTTGTCCTATACTTTGTTTATGACCAAATTGCTTTGGTTTTATCTGCAAAGTAAAGAGCAGAAATATTGCATTCACATTACAAAGTAATCTATCATGGTGTTCTTGCTTGTACTTGCCACTTGCCAGATTGATATTTGAGGTCTGAAGGCATTATAGTTCAGCAAAAGTTGAGCCAGGTTCAACTGTTTTATTCTTTTCCCCATTGCTAGTGTGGCCTCATTTAAATGAATGAATCACAAAGGGCCTCGATCTTGTTCCTACCCATGTACCTTCCTCTGATGTTGTGTTCATCTCGAGATATACATATTGTAGCATTCCACTTTAAGGGTAAACACGGCGAGAGGGTAATGGATGACGGAATTAACATAATCACCCATGGAACAAAATCTCTCTCCAACTTTAAAAGCTCCCAGGCCAAAAAATGGAGGCTTCACGTCCACAGTCGAGCAACAGCCATAGTCGAAACAGCTCGGGGTCATGCATCATTTGGGAGATACGCAGAGTCTTTGGGGAGAATATTTGCATCCTCTCATAAATATGTATGATTTACACACAAACACACACATGAATAAAGTAAAAGCACCATCATTACTGCTAGGATCGTGTTGATGACTTTTTTTTTTTTCCTTTCACAGGGTACAAACATAGCCAAGGGCCATAAAGCTAATTACATTATTAACTGCCATTTCACGTTGCCTTCTCCGTCACAGTGGTGCTCCAAAGGCTGCTTCAAAATATCTATAGCATTTCATGGTAGGACATCACAAAACTCCTATCTAGTCTACCTGTGTGTGTGTGTGTGTGTGTGTGTGTGTGTGTGTGTGTGTGTGTGTGTGTGTGTGTGAGCGAGTCTTCCTGCAGCCATGTAGAAAACAGATGACTGCAGTGTTTTCACCCAGCACCCCGACTCGCACTTTTCATTTGTCAACAGCAAAAACACGAGGATTTTAAATGCGCTATAGATTTGTGTGCTGTAACAAAAACTACATTTTGCAGCTGAGGACAGTTTTAGAAAAATAGCCAGGGGGGGAAGCTGTACACACAGGGAGAAGTGGTGGGCAGAGACGGTGCTACTGCAGGAGGAAGGAGGAGATCAGTGAGGTAGATTAAACTGAAGAGCCATCAGGACTCTCTCGTAGTCCACACTCCATGTCCACACGTGTGGAAATCAAGAATGGACTAAATTTTTCAGTGCAGTTAGTCTCTCGCCAAAGGAATGGGGAAAGTATTTGAAAACAGATAGATATATTTACTTAATATTTCAAAAGAATTTAATGGATTTCTCTTACTCTCTCTCTCTCTCTCTTTGACTCTCCATCACCCCGATCGCCCACCTCTCTCCTGGTCTGGTCCTGTATCTACCTCTTCGTCTTGAAAAGTGGTTCACATGACGTATGCATACAACCCTTAGAAGCTCAACAATATTATTAAGAGCATGAGTTTAAATAGTTAAACTGTTTTACCATTTTAATTGTTACATGCAAACTAAAAGACTACTATTTTTTTAAGGTGTATTCTCTCTTGCACTATCTGTAGATCCTATTTGCTTTATGACATCCAGGTTGTTCTCTCCTGACTAGATCCTTGCTTGTGTTGTATCAACTCTCAGAACGCGTCTGCTAAATGAAATTGTAGAATTGTTAAATGGACCTGGTTGATACAAGCAAAGCAGCATCTGTTATCATGTTAGTAATGTTGGTGATTTATTTGTTTTTAAGTTATTTAATTAAGAGTAACGTCCACTCTCGTTGAGTTCAGTAAAATCTGTTTAAACCATTTATAAATTCTCCTTAGTTTATGTAAAGTTTCCCTTTTGGAGACAGGTTTTTCCCCAAAAGCAACAGCACAGTCAAGATCTTATCTAATCCTTAAGACTGACTACAAAAACTGTCATTTTCTCCCACTTGTGTCTTTGCTAGACATCTTTCTTCTTATCCCCTGTCCAGAGAAGAGAACTATCTGTTTTCAGATAATATGCAGAAAATGAAATTTGTCTGATCAAGATAAAAAAGAAGCAATATATTCCTTGAGTCTGATGCAAGTCGGAGAAACAGAGACAAGAAAAGAGATGCACCTAAGGTTGTGGAGTTGAAGATGATTGATGATCTTTATTTTCCCCTGCAGAGGAGAAAACAATCTACTGGAAGTGTTAGAAAGTAGATTTTGACAGTGTATTTCAAGTATTTTGAGAGGAGGTTTAAAAAATAGTATGAATGTATGAAATAGCTTTTCACTGTCATGGAACACACACACACACACACACACACACACACACACACACACACACACCCAACAACAACAACAATCCTGCCACACTTTAGGCTTAAGATTTAAGAAGCTGCTTCTGGTAGTTTTTAAATTGTCTCGCAGGTGACAGCTCAGAGGACACAATGATCAACAATCATCGGTGAGCACTGAACATTTGCTAACAAGCTGTCAGAAACTGAATCGTCTTTCTCTTAAATAACACATAACAGCCTTCAGTGGTCCTGCTGCTCGACTCATGAAGCATCACTTTTAATAATTTTATAGAAGTCGGGAACAAAACGCACAATTTCTTGTCTGGTTTTGTTACTGGAGACTGCAGGAGCTGCTCATGAGATAGAGATCCGTGTTCAGGAGATCAAGCAGATACAATATCTGTTATATAAACAGCAACAAGCAGGGAGACGAGCACAGAAGTTTCACAGCAGATGATGTTCTCAGGTTAACAATACCACACAGTGCTTATAGACAAAATTGAACTATTGGTGATAAAAAACAAAACAAAACTGATATTGTGTACAAACAGTGCAGCAGCTCAATTTTAATTTTCACCCAATTTTTAATCATGTGAAAGCATTTCATTAATTTTAGTGCAGATCAACTGTGCAAGATGTCACACATTACTATTCTCCTAATTATACAGCCCTTGACACCAATGACAAACTATGGTGTTGCAAAATGGAGGGTACCTGCACTGCTGACCGTGTCCTATAAAATGCAAATGATTAGAGTCATGTGGTACAGTGATGCACATCATCATGGTTACTATACAGATCTGTGGCAGTCAGGTTAAGAAGCAGACAGAAAAGAAAGAAAGAAGTCGTGCATTCAGTATTCAGGTGGGCCGCCCACCAGGGGGGAAATGAAAAAAAAAAGTTAAAGGAACAAAATCAATTGCCTTAATAACTTAAAGGAATTTAGTACATGATTTTGCATTATATTGCAAAACTCCACTTGATTAATGGGAGCTTAAGCATACTGTATTACTGCTCTAAGTATGAGTATTATTCACTGGCACTGCAGCCGCACCTGCACACTGTGTGCTTTAAGAGGAAGTGTATGATTTTTTTTATCCAAACAGTAATTGTTTTACAGTGATTTGTAATGAAAATCGCTTTGACCTCAACAACACCAGAGTGCTCCAATTATACACAGAAGCTAGATTGGCTTTCTCTGTCTGTTCTTTGTGCGGGAAGTAAGTGATAAACAGCATTACGAGGTGCATTAGCCCACAGAGAGGGTGGATTTAACAACAGATGGGTGATGCAGGAGAAAAACATCTGTGATGGTTCATGGTTTTATGCCGAAATGTTTCACTCAACTGTCCCCATTTTGACATTGACACTGTCATAAAATTTTCTCAAAATAATTGCAACAGCATTTAAACTAATTAGATTTACTCTGCTATTGCTGTGATTACTTTCTGAATGAAATCAGTGAAAAAGGATTCATTCATTCAATACTTGGTTCACTGTGTTCCACCTGTATTTTTGCTGACTGATGAAACAATTATACTCTTTATAATAATATTCTAAAATGCCATACAATAGTTAGAGTCCAGCATTTGTTGTGCACAACTCACTAAATATTCATTCTAAACTTGAATAAATGAAATATAAAACCAAAAAAAATCATCACTGTAAACTACTCTACTACAGACAGAGAACTTTGTTATCTCAAAAGAAAGCAGCTAATGAGAGGGAGGATTGGGGAGATCTCTCCTGGTACATGTGATTTGTTGGAGTAAATAAGTCTGAGAATTCATCTCCATCTCCTGTTATTGTCTTTGTGCGGAGATTTGGGAGGGATGCGATGTTCTTTGATGTGGGTGCTGCTCCCTCCCTGAAGCAGTGCAAACCAAAGATAAAACCTTTCCTTATAACACAGGGCTTCACTTCAAAGGTGTGAGAGGAACGAAACACTCTGACACATTGTCAGTGTTTATAGCCATGTGTGTGTGTGTGTGTGTGTGCGTGTGTGCGTGTGTGTGTGTGTTTCCCAAAAAGCTTGTGTAAATTGATTTCAACTTTAATACAATTATTTGAAGATGTTATTTTATAAAAGAAACACACAGATTAAAGCTTCAAACCTGTCGGGTCGGAGTCTCAGTGTTAAACTTTTAAGCTCTGGTTGTAAAACTAGTTCAGCACCCGACTTCTAATGAAAAACTAGATCCCATCACTACCTAATAGTACACATTATTTGCATTATTAAACAGTGTAATATAATAAAATTAATGATCCCTCTGTATGTGAGCTGAGACGTTCAGTCCCACATGTGTGCATCTGCTCTTATTAAAATCATTATATGTTGAAAGCCATTCATGTGTGCCGTGTCCAACAGACACATAATCATATATTTATGAGGAAAGATGTAGACGTGTATGCCGAGATGCGGCATGAATTATAATCACAATTCATCTACACATGCTCCACAGTATGGACTTTGAATTTTAAATTTGTTTAACCCTAATGTTTTTTTAAATCTCTGGAAAGGAAGAAAAGTCGAACTGGAGACAAACTGACCCTCAGAACAGTTTTGGCTATTTTGATATGTGTGTGTATTTGAGTGACTGTGTGCTTAATCTTTCTGTTACATTGTGAATATGTGTGTGAATATGTACAGTAATTTAACAGATTATAGTGTAACCTGTGATCTCAGCAGTCTTACACTGACATCATGTATTTGCAACATCCACTATTTGACTCTGACAGGTAACTTTATAACATGTCATTGCCCCTCGTTCCATTTTTTTCTACTTGCCTCTGTCAGCTGTTGAATAAAAGCAAAATGCAAGAAGCTCCCAAACACCATCCACTTACCTGGCCTCACTGTACATTCATATACAGAATGTGTCATATGTGAAGGAGCAGAGCAGATGAGAATGTGGATTCAATATTCTTCTAACTTAGTCAAGACAGGCAGACTGTAATTCCCCTGCAGATGATGATGCTTTCTTGCATAAAGCCCTGCTAGATTCTGCTGTCAACACAACATATCTATGTACAAACATGAGCTGCGATTTAGACAAATTGCTCCGATTAGCACTGAATGCAACTATGTCAGATTCAGTCTGAATCAGAGTGATTGCTTGTATAAGTGAATTGTTTTGAAAAGCACACAGACAGGGTTTATATTCACCCATCTGCAGACTGTTTCAGGGTTTGTAGCTTTCAGCCCACAGGTCTGTTAGCATGCACGCTACATGGTGTGTGTGTGTGTGTGTGTGTGTGTGTGTGTGTGTGAGTGCGTGCACTCATGCATGAGTACGCACAGCCAGAGCAGCCCACAGGAGTTATTACTGTAAGAGAGATTCTCCCCAACCCCTCTCACACACACACGCACACACGCACACACGCACACACAAAGCTGCAGCACCGACACCGTGGGTGTGGGGGTACATTCATTCTCTTCAGAGAAGCCTAATTTAAATTTTTAATGGATTCAGACTCTTTGAGGAAAATAGAGAAGTGGCTTCACTGAATGCTTATAACCCTCCACCCCTCCCACCTCTGAATTTCTATAAGCCTGAGGGAAGGATGCAGCCCAATATGAACATTTAATGTAATTGGACACACTAAATGTGGTATTATGCAGAACATGTGCTCACATAAATACCACTCTGCCATGCATGAGTGAGTGATTTAGTTTGAAACCCCCGTGTCTTTATTTCTTCTCTCAAAACTTTAAGTGTGGTATTATACAGCAGCAGATTCAATGTCTTAGGTGCTGCACTGCATATTGAGCAGGCTGTGAGTATCTATCTATTGTATCTAATAACAATAATGCTCATTTGAAGTGAGCAGAAGAGACACGCCGATTTGATTGTCATCTAACGATTTCGTGAACGTCCTAAATGCTATTTATGTAACACAAAATTGTTACTTATTGTTATGGGCTATGTTATTGATTAGTGTAGGTTCCCTCAGGTACTTTATAGAAAACAATCTGATACAGTTACATTTCTATAAACAGATTAAGTGCTGCTCACTGGTTTGATTCTACTGATTATTAAGCTGCAAAGCAGAGCGGGAAACTGCGGAGAAATCGATATGAATCATAACGAACAGGACAGATTAAAACAAGCATTTTCTTGTGTGCAATGCAGAGTGATAACCTGGCAGGAGACGCTCAATGTCAAGACTGCAATCTATGTAACTCCATCTATGTAACTCATTGTGTGTATCCTTGAGGCTGAATGTGTTTGATTCCCCATGAAACATTTGTAAAAACAATTTCTTGAATATTTTATCAGTTGGGATCAGCTCCAGCCCCCAGCGACCCTGAGAAGATGAGCCATTATAGATAATGGACAGATGGGATATAGATAATGAGAATTTTTGTTGTTTGATGCTTTGACACCAACCGTGTTAAAGGCTAAGTTCACCATTTCAAATGTTACAGTGACAGTCAGATGTATATGCACATTGAAACTGTTTCTGCTCCCTGTAATCATCCCTCCTGTTCAAACTGACCATATAGGGATCCCTTCATGATGTGTTTCCAGATATAAAGAGGGTTTGTGTTTGCAAAAAATGAGGAATTTGCCACCCATCACTTACATCGGAAGTGCATTAGTAAGGGATCTCTTAATAGCCAGTATGTGTAGAATATGTTTACATCCCTCTGCAGTTTTATCCTGCCTTTACTGGTGCATTGCTCCATGGCACTACTAGTGGACAAATCCCTAATTCAATTCCTAATGTTAATGTTAGATATGATTTATGGCAACATGTAGTTTTAACCTCATCACTTATTTTAAACCTAAATCTGAGCACAAAGGCAGATATGACACGGAAAAACCTTGGTCAAATTGAAGGCGTTCAGAAAAACTGCTCACTTTTAGTTTTTCTCTCATCTTACAATTGTGAGAACATTTGACCTCACTTACTGCACAGTAAATGGACCTGCAACACACACACACACACACTCCTGACATTAGCTGATGGTTACTGCCTAGTTGGGTGTCTTTTATGTTGATATATAAAAACAGCATCGCCATTGATCTTGTCCAAAAATTTTACGGCCTCTAACTGATAGCCATTTGTACAGCTGAGGGCCGCCGCTGAGACGACGCTCTTGTCTGGTTAATTAACGGTCTGCAGGTAATGTGGGCGACCCTGTCTGGAGCAGCAGTGGAGCACATTCTCCGGAGAAGAATTGGCCTGTAATGAAGGGCACTTAGACCACCTGCCGGGAGACCACAGCCATGATTAAAAGTCAGAAGAGTTTCCTACAGCTTAAACATCGCAGACGTGTTACTGAAACATGCTGCTGTAAACCAGCGCATGTTCATCTGCATTTAAACACACGAAAATGGGGAAATGCAGTAAAAGGCATGTGCGCTTATAATCTCAGTGCTGATGATGAAGTATCTCTCTGTGAGGAGGGCAACAGTGATAAATTGTGCTTTGCCCAGCAGATTTTCAACCAGCGACTGTCTCCAAGGTGAAAAGTCTGGATTCAAACAAATCCTCTGCTAATGGCCTGTCACTCCTCTTGGGACTACAGTCAACACTGGCTCTGTAAATTATATTTCAGAGTGCATGTCTTCCTGACAAATATGCTGACAACACACAGCACAACAAATATAGAACATGAATAATGCACTTCCTAATGAAAGGGAAAAGTCAAAATAAGACAATATTCATGCAAAAAGCCTGCTGGGACATGCGCATGTCAAGCCTCGATTTGAATGAGTAAAGTGTTTTTAGAGTTCGCTGCAGCAACACACAGAAGGATGCTCCATCTAATTTTGGCTAAAGCACTTTCATCCAGCAGTGATGTACAATCACAGCTGCTGATCTGTAGGTTTTTGTCTGTTTTCCCGGAAACACAATGGGATAAATTATGAATTTTGCCAGGGAACGAAGCCAAAAAGAGTATGTGTGAGTGTCAGGAGCATAGCATATTGTGTTGCTCTAGAGCCAGTTTTTAAAGGATTACAGATGGAAATTATTCATGAATATGCCTTCAATCCAGACTAACATTCATCTGGAGGTGAAAAATGTCTTTGCCCTCGTGTTTGTAAGCTTCTCCACGCTGAACATGCTGCAGTGTGATACATACAGTAAGACTTCTCGCCGTATTAAGTGTCGGTGTCAGCTTTAGTTTGTCATCTTAGTCACAGTCTGCGGCTCAGTCAACATCTGATTATATTGTTTTCATGTGTTTATTGCCTCCGCCAGCTAAGTTGGAAGGAGAATATGTTAACTCCACATTGGTTTGGCTGTGAGTTGTCCCTGCTCTGTTGGCAGGAGCACTTAAAAACTTGCCTGGTAGAATTTGGCTTAAATTTCAACAGGAGAAGATCAGCTGATCTGATTTGATGATTCATTTTGTTCATTTATTTCTCAATCTGTTTGCTCCGTTGTGAAACATTATGTAGCATGTGTCAAAAGACAAATGCCTCAAAAATCTGAAAATGGTGTATTGTAGTCTAACAGTCATCCTGATCTGACAGGTGAACCACAAAGCAAGTTCAACATAGTCGGGCTTTCTCTGTGTGAGCTGGCTCAACAAAACCCAAAACCCCAATCAGAGATATAGAGAATTGCTGCCTATGCAGTCAAGAGCAAAGGGAGTACATCAGGGAGCACTATGAAGAATCTAAAAACTGATTACAGCAAAAAGCACAGCAAAACACTGTTACTGAAAATAACCAAGAGATGAATGACGGCAAAAAAAATGACGAATCCTTTACACTGATAAGTTGCTATATTCATTTTACTTCTCAATGCACTCAATGTCTCCCATTTATTTCTAATGTGACAACTACACACTGGAGAGCTCTTTAACTTGGAACTTTTCAAATTTAAACATTAATACAAACATTAATATAATATGAATTGCATTTAGGTCTAACACTGCCCCATAATGAAGAATACATGGAAACCACAGTGCCATGCGTGCAGTTTGTGCTGCTGTAATTACATGGCTTCGCTCAGGGACATTACGAATGTACGCTTCAGCAAGTTTGCATATGTAATATCAGATGGGAATAAAGCTCATCGAGGATATTGTCAGGAAAAGAATTAATGAAAGGGTTTTTAATGGCCGAATTTAAATCTGACACTGTGCACATAACCACCTCCAGAGCAGGGTAGGTGTGGAACATATGGCCATCTATCCAGGTTAAAGTAGAGCCACCTTCATGTCACTGAAAAATCTGGCTTATTAATATCATATGTCATCAATGTAAATGTGTCATCTCAGTACACCCCTTTGGAAGTCCTGCCGACAGACAATCAACAGACAAAACTCAGATCCTATACCTCTTAATCTCACTGCATGCTCCATTCAGTAATTGAGCTCATCTCATGATCTTCATCAGCGGATGGAGTTTGCCCAATTACTGAATCATAGATGTTTGGATTTTTGTTTTCCGACCATTTTAAGGACCTCTTGTCTTTGTTTGAAATTTATTCTTGACCATGAAAACAGTAGTGGTCTCACCACTATTCAATTCATATCCATTCAGTTGTAACAGTTTGATGAAGATCATGCAGGACGGTCAAAATAAGCACCGCAGATCTTGTAGTTAGATTGTTTTGTCAACTTACTATAAAAATCATTGATGGAAGCTGCAGCCTTAGTTCAGAGAAAAATTCAACCATTAATGTTTTACATCCATACCAAGTGACCTCTACTAAATCCAGTCTGCACTGTTACTGTACGTGTCAGTTATGTTTTCAGCCTTTTCCATCTTTCTGAATACCTCAACATATAATAGGCCAATGAAATGTTTGTGGAACATTTAAAAGAATCTTAGTTCCCTCATGTCTCAAACCAAACTGTTCATACATTTATGTGAGTTTTTGTTTTGAGCAGGTTTTAACATATGAACATATTCTTATGTACACTGTATTATTATACCTTATGTTCAACTCCTCCTATGTTCAAGTCTGTGTGTTTGTTCTGTATGTACGACAAATTTCCCCTTGAGGACACTAAATTTAAAGTTGGAGACGGTTAGCCAGTAGTGTAGGGGAGATTGGGAATTGGAAAAATAATTTCACTCCAACAATTTCTCTCAAAACTTGCTGTAATGCTGAGTGGGCAGCTCTATAAATGGCCACTACCCAAAAATAGCTCTGACTGCCCATCTGGTGTTGTGATATTTGAGACAGTTATTTAAAATGGCTAGAGTTTAAACACATTGCAAGTCTCAGTTCAGAAGCAGTCATGTGAAACAAGCCAATGATGGAGCCTGAAAGAATATATTCATATCTGGTCCAAAATGTGGAACTGGCATATCTTACTAATTGCAAAGTGTTGGCAGTTTTTTGTATGCAAACTACCAAATGCTATGTATTATGCTGTATTTCCATTATTCACTGCATGTACTCACATTATGCCTTCAGAATACTCTGATGTAAAAACAGGCCTCTCTATCCAGAAAAATTCTCATGGCTTTTGATGACTTCATATATCTTCCTAGCAATTTGCGGCTGTAGCAGAACATGTGGCCAGTTTCTCTTCTGCCAAACGTCTCACTGGGCAAAGGTGCTGCTCCCAGTTAAAGGCTGTAATCTCTCTCTCACCTGGCGAGTGTGGCCGAGGCCAATAACAGCCTGCCTCTCAGGCTCATCAGTCTGGCAGACAGTGAATCAGCGCGGGCCCCTGCAGGAGCCCTGGAGCTGAGCTGCACGTCACAGACAGCACTTTATACCTAATAACCTTCCTGCAGGCTTGCCCCTCTGTTGGAGATTCGCTTCTTTTGTGAGCCTAAGTATGTGGATGAAGACGACGGGGTATAGTCTCAAAAATACTTTTTTTTTTTCTCCACGGCAGTTTGCACAAAGTCCAAAACGTCATTTTGATCATTTATGATGCAGGAAGAGACAACCCGCATACCTTCCATCCAGAGGGAACGCTTTCAGCTTTTCTGAAAAGGCTGCGTGATTACTTTGAATGCAGCTCTTCTGGTAGTCTTTTGTCAGAGCATCAGGGAGAAACTGACACACATTCCTTGTGTTTCTGCTAGTGCTGGATTCTGATGTGTATTTGTTATCAGTTTGTGCCAGTGCTAGTGTGTGTGTGTGTGTGTGTGTGTGTGTGTGTGTGTGTGTGTGTGTGTGTGTGTTAAGTGGATTGCTTTCTGAGCCGGATGCGGGAGCCTGGTATGACAAAAGCTTACGACTTCAGACAGACAGATGTTCCTCCTCAGATAGCGATCTCAACATAGAACATGGCTGTGAGAACAAAGCTGTCTCCTGTGATTATGCTCCCTCTACAGCCCGAACCTGGGGAATACTTTGTGCTCGGTACAGTCGAGACCCAGCTGATTGGAGTCACACCGAGTTAAATGATTAATGCATTTATGACAGTTTCTATTTTTATATCTACCACAGTGGCTGTTTGAAGATGATGAAAAATATAAAATCCGAGCAGACTAACCAACTTATTTGCCTTGTTTTTGCTGCGAGTTTCAAAGCCCGCTGAGATAAGAGAGAGGGGGATATGGCAGCTGGCAGAGTGGAGGTTGTTTTTGAAAAGGAGAAACTTCAGAGCCACGTTTAATCTCCACCTTCGTACCTAAATCATCCCGAGCAGCTGGGAGAGGAGGACCTGAGCAGGTGATTACCAAAGGCAGGGGCAAAACACAAAAGAGACAAGGCCCAGTTGTCCTAAAATCTAATGCAAGTGGCATTCACACACACACACACACACACACACACACACACACAGTGTTCAACATTCATCTTTCATTTACTGACAGCTTCAGGGCTTCTGTGAGGTAGAGCCTCTTTTTGGATAACTTGGGGGGAGAAAGGTGAGGGCTTCAACATCTCTTCAGGCTCCAGCTGACGAGCCGCCTGTCACGCACACAGTGATGCATGGAGGAGTTGTCCTTAATGTGACCATGCGTCTAAGGTTTTGGTTCTCGGAGGAGGAGGCCGCAAGGCTGAGCTGTGATGGAAATGCAGTGAGAAAATCTCATTGTGGGGAGAAAACCTATTATCTGAGAATGTTCTGTCTACCCCAAAACTGAGCCAAAGAAAAACACACCGTACAATGTTGTTTGAAAATGCAAGCAGTGCTTAAGGTCACATAGTAATTCTGGTAAAGATTCAAACAAATAGTATTGATGTTAATATATGAAGTCAAACTGAAAGTCGAAACCAGTTTACAGGCTCATATTCATATTTAATAATCTGTAATATCAAGATTCAAGTGATATATTGTTTGAGGCAATGTTTTTTTTAACGTCCAGCCACTCCCACATCCATTAGAGTATAGTTAACTTTGCCAAAAAAAATTGCAACGGCAAAAGAAGTACATTTTGCTGATAATACTTCTGTTCTTAAGTAAAATGCTAGACTTTTACTCTTAACAAAGTATTTCTATATTGTGGTATTGATGCTTTTACTTAAGTATCTGCCTACTTTTTCTCATGCTCATTATTCCTTAACTGTTTAATTCAAAGCAGTCTGAAATAATCACAAGCATTGCTCACATCAGTTCACATAGCTTTACGAAGATCGTCGATTTGATGGTCTGCAGTTCTGAGGGATGAGACAGACATTTGTAACATAGGTTTCAGAGGGGGGCTTGGATGCTGCTGATAAATGATATTTATGATTGCTTCTCTTATATATTACAGTATGAGGTGGGTGTGCAGCTTGTTATCACTGAGCTAAAATGCCATATTAGAGAAATCATTCTGAAGCTGTTTAAAAATCAGGTCAACATATTTGTTGTGTGTAATTTTTATATTCTAGTCATGTGTTTCACAGTCGCATACCAAAACATCAACCTGCACATACAATACTTCACATATGATGATGTTTTATCATGTAGTTATGCAACACATCACAATGTACTCAGAGAGACTTTATGAAGTATATATTTTAGCCAGAGGTCTTATATTTTAAAGTCAAGCATTTCAACCCTGAAAACACACAGATTTGACAGGCGGAGATTTGCCATCACATCTGGGACTGTACAGAGGAAAAGGGCAACGTTGACGTATTGATGCAGAGTGGGGGCATGACCTGTTCCGCTGTCACAAATCAATGTTCACCTCAACCTTCAACATTTCTTTCCTGCGGTTCCTGAGAGGAATCCCTTCGTGTGCCAATGTGACTGCTTTTCCGCTCACTCGCTCTCTCTCTCTCTCTCTGTGAATGTCAAGAGCGCTGAAATTTGTGACTGTGCTTTCTTCTGTTCAAACGAGAGGTGAGCTTTAGTGGTCCACTGCAGGTGCTTTTAATGAGCTTGGTTTTATGGTGCTACGTAAAGCATGACGTTAAAGATGCGTGACAAGAATGCTGAGGAGGCAAAGGGATGTGGTGCACTGCTTTCCTCTAACCACCTCCTCCCCTGCTCGCAAACCCACAGGAGCTCCTCCCAACTCCACACTGCAAATTTATGGTTTCCACTGAATGCAAGCTGGGCTGTTTTGCATATTACCCATCAGCCCCCTGGGACAGCACTATAGATCATAGATTTGTTCAATGGTTTGTATCTGGATGTACTGTACATGTAAAAATAAGAGGAGCCAGAGCTGATTCTTCCTCTACCTGCATGAATGCAGAGGCAGGACTGTCTTCAGTTCTAAACCTGCTATAAATCAGTGTGGCTCTGGAAACTAATGGAGAAGACTGAATGAATTTTACATTTCACTTCACAGATGATGGAGGATTAAATTCAGGGTTCCTTGATATTACCTAGCCTGAGATACATTTTGACCATATTGTACCAGTATAAAAGTGTTTATCCAGCTTTGGCCCGATCTGCTATTTTCACTTCATTCCAATAAAATATGCTCTGTTGTCAAGGACATAGAGAAATTGCCTATCACCATGTGAAGAGGAGCAACTTGTGTGTGGTAACATCCTGCCATTAAACACAAACAAACAGAGCTCATTGTCTAATTAAACCACATTGTTGCATTGCCTGACTCCTAACCTACGCCACCCAACGACAGCCAAGCCACGAGAGGATTACAAGTTATCCTCTGCTGCAGCCTCTTTCTCTGCTTATCCTAATAGTCAGGCTCTTTCAGTGCAAACCACGGAGACCAGCACACTTTGAGTTAATAAGTCCTCTCTGTGCATCAGCATATGAAGATCTCTTCAGAGTTATCTGAGAGGGGATACATCATCTTGTTGAACTGAGAACAATTTCCTGAAATGGAAAGAGAAGGCTTCTCATTCTCATTACAGCCTTGTGACGGTTCTTGTGTCACACCTCATTTGCATAAACCACTCTACATCTGTTTAAAGTCCTCCATTTTATTTGCCTCAACACAAAAATGAGCAGCATTTGTCAAAGTCATAGAGAGACAGGGACTCTGCTCGTTGGGTATATTTTAGACTTTTTCTCATTCTCACTGACTCTGTTTTGTGACATATCTGCAAAAGGACAGAAAAATATTTCAAGAAAACAATACCTGTATTTTCATTAGATTTAGGCTACTATGAATATTTTGTCATAAATCACAATGTATTTTGTGATTGCTTTTGGCTAAAAGAAGACAAAAGAGATATGTACAAGTTTGCCATTTTACTATACATTTTACTTTACATTATTACTAAAGATGAGCTGATTGTGGGGTCATTAGGGACTGTATGAAAGTTTTTCTTGAAGAAAGAGAGGCTAAATCTTACATTTCACTTAGTTGGCCCCTTGATTTAGAATCCAATAACATAAAGTAATATAAGAGTAAACCTGCACAATTTATTTTACCATGAATGACGATAAGCAGAAAAGGATAAATGATGTGAGATGTACCCTAATCAAACTATAATATGCTAATGGTTTTTCACAATAGCCACTAATGTGGACATTTGAATTGGATTTAGCAATTTCCAAAGTACTAGACTCACAAACTGGTCTAATTAGCTGAGGGACTGTTATCCTCTGATATGGCAAAGCACAACTTTATGATCTGTTGCAAAAAAATAAAAATAAAGCCATTACAGGAATCCAAACAATTAATCTTTCAGGGAAGGCTGAAATAAAATTTACAAGAGAAATCTCCAGAGACAAAAAAGATCCTCCCCTGCGCACTGTAAAATTGAGATTAGACTCAATTTAGCAGGAAGAAAAATTACAATCCTCTCCAATTTTCAGACTCTACACTCCCCCTCGAGAAAATGTTTGTGCAGTCCCTTATGTCAATGACTGGGGGCAGTGAAAACAATGCACCCTTACACAATGCCTCAGTAAATGCTTCGCGCCTCACATTTTCTGAAGTTCAGGTTATGAAGGCAAACAAAACTGTATGACTGAACAAAGATCATAGTCACATGTAGACTGTCCTGGTATTTGCTGCCCACTATACACTATATGTGCAGATGAGCATGTTTCTTAACAAGTCCCTAGTCTTACAAACTGACATCTTACAAACAGGATCAGCTTCAGGAACAGTTTTGCTTGTTGGAACAACATTGTCCCTTGGTTGAAAACATAAATACATCCAACCAGAATTCCTTCCTTTCTGTAGGTTTTCAGTGTGCTCCACATTTTAAAAGGTTCTCAGGCTGTGTTTCTGTGTAATAGCTTCCTCTGGATGACTCGTAGACTAGATGGCCTGCAGCTCTTCAGTGAGCCAAAGCTGTTATGATGCAATGCTTTTACCACTTTCCCTTGAGACTTGACTTTCAAAGAGTTCAAGGCAGTGGCCTATGAAGTATAAAGTATTAAGTTTGTGTTACAGGGTTATAATTGGCTACTCAGGATCATACTGTAGTGCTGTACAGTATGTCAGTGGACTCATGTTTGCAGGGCCACCCAAAGGTTTCTAGATTTCAGATAAATAATTTATAAATACTCGGGAGTGCGTTCAGGTACAGTAGATGGCTAGACTTCCAAAAACCATCAATCATTAATTCAGAGGGGTAATGAACAGGCTGCAGCTGATCCATGACGGGGAGGAACCACAATCAGATGCAAAAAATAAGACACCTTTGTAAGCTCTACCTCCCACATACACACACTGTTGTGAAGGTTATCTCATCCTACTCAGCCTCTGCTCATGTTCCACCATATTGTAATGTTTGTAAGAGGCCAGCTTATTACTATCAACTTTGTCATAAACTTATTGGTAAATTTGTGGCATGAAATACCTCTGTTATGGCTGTTTACACTCTGTCAGATCTTTAGCACAGACTTGGATTTCTGTGGGTTAAACTTGAGAAGAATGACTCAGATCAGCTTTATGATGAGTTTTTGCAAACAGCCAGCCTCTTGTGAATGTAAAACCCATCCAGCATCGCATCGTCCAAATTAAATGTCAAAATGCATAATTTGTCCCTGCCGTCTAGAATGACAGAGAAGTGTTTTGTGATCTGATCAGCAGCACCTCACGACATTAGTCTCTGCCTTGCAAATGCTGTTACGAATCACTTACAATTAAAATTACACCTGAAAAACAAGTGACAGCTCTGTGGTTAAGGTTTGGTTAGGTTTAGGGAACGATCATGATTTGGGTTAAAATAAGCACTTTAGGCTAAGGAAACATTGCAGTTCGAGTTAAAGTGACATGGTAAAGGGAGCTTCATTATTATGGTTTGAACAATAAACACTTGGCGATTAGGAAATGATCATTGTCATCCAAAAAGAAAAGAAGAAAAAAAAAACTGCATTGACTTTTGGTTGGAAATCACCGATGCTGAAGTCCAATGTTTTATTAAGCATCTCTTTCATGGGCTGTTATATCATGTACAAACAACTGGAACTGAAATGTAGGTAATATAGGTATTATAAAAACCCATATAAATAAAAGCCAGAATGGGAATTGACAAGTACAAATGCATAAAATATTAGAGATGCTTGAAATGAATTACACCAGTGAGGTAAATTCAGGTAAAAAGCATTACCTGTAATTGATCATTCGTCAAATCGGCATCCACTTATCAAAGTGAGAGAACCGACATGTCGAAGGTGCAAATAGACTGCAGCTCCGTATCAGTCAAAGTAAACTTCATTGGTAGCAGCACTCAGTGCAAGCAAATGAGTGAGTAACTGTATTCTAAAAATCAGCCAAAGGTCCAGGCAATTATTTGCAATCAAAAGCATTTCTGATCATTCCAAATTATAGCTGCAAATCACCATCAGACGGATGTTTCTGCCTGCCGCGGCGCCGTGCTTTGTCGACGCCACAGCAGAGTACAGCATGAATAATAGTCGTTTTCTCAGCACAGAGTATCTAAGTGGTGGTGGTGCGGGGGTGTATTTTGGGCACTGTTTGACATTTTAAGAGAAAAGGGGAGAGTGCAGTGAAAGACATGATTAGTCACAGGTGTTCTGGCTGCTGATGTAAACTCCTTATGCTGGTCACAGGGTACATTCATGTGATGAAGGACAGATTCCAGAGCCGAGATGAGTGGGCAGGAAAAGATGTGTGCACGTAGGTATTAGTGGATTCAAATGAAAAAAAAAAAGAGGTAGATAATCACATTAGCCGTTATGTTTAGATGAAATGTTTCGTAGAAAGTGTCTTCTCACTGGTGTTCATAGACGTGGAGGATGAGCTCTCTCTCTCTTCTACTTTTACCTATTTAATTGTCTGCTCAGTCTAAAACACTGTTACAAATGAATTTAAAAGAGCTCTGCCAGCTGGACAAAAACTACTTTTATGAACAAAGAGCAAAACAAGAGCCAGAGTCTCTTGTTTCTAAAAATCAATAAAAGCAATACCCTTGCAATTGTTTTTTATTGGACCATGAACGATAATGTGCTATTCTAGAAAAAAAAACAAAAAACGAAAACTATATTATAATGTTGGCTTTTGTAAGTGCACTAAACAATTAGCTAACATTCTCCCATTGTGAACACGTGATGAGAAACAATACAACATGCAGTCTAACTATATGACTATTAAATATAATGTTTTAGAAAGGGAATCATTGGTGAACGGTTTTGTTTTCTGGTAGTTGGATTATTTTTCTGGTTTACTGGTTTAAAGGTTTATTTGTTGGACAGAAGTGCAATGTTACCATTTTTTTTTATACTCGTTTTTTTTGTTTGTTTTTTTTAAATACAAGGATTTTAGTTCGCAGAGACTTTCCTTCTCAAGGTTTGAACAGGCAGAGATGCAACAAAGGCCGAGATGTCCTGACTTTTTGTCCCTAGTCTGGCTCGAGTTCTGAATACACCAGACTCTTAATGCCCCCCCCCCCCTCCCTGCGCCTTCTGAATACCCACTTCATTCAAACCCCACACCTCCAGCTCGGCTTTCAGTTAGAAATATAAGCCTCAAGTCTGGGCTGAGATAACCCTTAAGTCATAATCAGGGTTATTTCTTCTGACAAAATTGCTCCTCCAGAGTCGCAAAAGACATTATGCAAGTACAGGCTGAGTAGTACACTCCTCGTGATGTGTGAACTGAACTCATGTGTGAAAATCGAGTGGCTCTTTAATGTTCTTGTCCCCTTACACCTTAGCGGTTTGTCATAAGTGCAATGAGGCTTTCAAAGATATATATTTTGTCAGATGAAGGTGACTTCATTAAATGAGGATCCAGTGATCATTGACAGTAGTAGACAAACAATGCACATGTTATATTCATATCTCATGGATGTGATACACAAGTGATAAGCATACTCAATGGTATAAATATATTCACATTCATTTTAAAAAAAGTATTCAGATCCTTCACTTCAATAAAGGTGATAATACGGAAATACTGCTGCTGCAAAAATACTTGATGCAGAAAGATATGAGTGCATCTGTGAGTCTAATACTACTACATATGATGTCATTGGATTACTATTATTAATGCATCAGTGGAGCCAAGTTGAATTATTCTATATATCATTGTGTTATTAGTTTGCTAGTTGTAAAGTAACATAAAATGTACATACTCAGGTAAAATGCTTATGTACTACACCACAGTAATTGAGTAAATCTGTTTTCAAGGGTCAGGGGATATTTCAGGCAGCATTATTAATTGCCATGCCAAAAATGTCAGCACAGTTGTTATTTATTCTGAATTCAAACGCAGAAATAGATTACAACTGCAGTTCTTTGTCTCAAGAGACCATTTTGTTTACAATTTAAAAATTTCTCTCAGGACAATAAAAGTGGATGTGGGATATTTTTCTTCCAGATCTACAATTTGAATACACAGAGTTTGAATCTTTAGCTGTTTTTTTGCTGAAAACAAGCTCTGAACCCCATGAGCTGCAGGACATCGCTAAATAAATCATTAATTGATCCAAGTCCAACAGAGCCTTACTTTTATTTTTTAGAATCTTTGTGGTGGGTTACAAAACCAACAAGCTGCCACTGGCTGCTCAGTTTTATGTGTGCGAAGAACATCCTGCTGATTAGACAGTAAAACAACAAGCAGATTTATGTCCTTTCCTGTGTAAAGTTGTTTATTTGGATCCCCATTGGTCCATGTTACAATGATGTTTATAGTTGATTCTCTGTGTACCTGCAAAACCAACCCTGACTGTGGCAAAAAAAAAATATGAGCTTGCTCAAAAAGAATAATCACATAATGTTATTATGAAGTTAGGTGCACTGCTGATCCAGCTAGAGCTAAAATATATATATATATATCTTGGCAAATTTGGATAATTCTAAAGACAAGCAAGTATCAGGTGTCCCAAGACAGCAGCATATTTTATCTTATCTCTGAGATGTGCAGGGAATTAGAAAATGGTAATCATCCAACAACCGCCCATCAGCACCACCACAGACTCTCCCTCACACACAATATTGGATCATTATTCTGAAGAAAAACTACATTAATTAGTTGCCCACCTTCCTATTCACTATTCTCCTTCAGGCTTTTTATTCCTTCTGTATTCATTCAGGTAATCATGTATGATTGTCCTGGGGTGTAAACATCAAGCTGCAAAGGAAATCATCATAATGAGTCTAGTAAGATCTGCACAACCAGCCCTCAGGGATAAAATAATCAGTATAGCATCTGTAGGTTACTGGTGCATATTATTTAAGGCATTCCTAAGTACATGCTATTAAAAAGGCTAATGGAGCACATGGTAGGAAGAGATAACGCCTGACTGGCTGTAATTGTCAAAATGGCTTATGGAGGCTGTGGGCATCATCTGATTTGTGCTGGTGGAGGAAAAAAAATGAAATACTGTCATACCAACTTTGCCAGCTGAGGGAATTTTTGAGATTTCCTTTCCACCAGTAAAAAGGATTTACATCCAGAGGAAGGGGGTGTTGCTTATAGACGTTGTTTTGACACTGTTGGAAGCTTGTGTAAAGTACTGGTGATCCCCAAGGAGTAATATTAGCAACACAAGGAGCAGTGAGGGGAGAGGAGGATGTAAAAGAGCGTTATGTTTTCAACCTGATCTTTTTTGGCAGGATGAAAAACTTTGGCCAAGGAACAAGTGCATTACTTAGCAGCACCATGGCACAATCATTTTCTAAACTACTTTATGTTATCGCTCATAACTAGAAAATTCTGCCAATGCCTATATAAATGCAATACAGTCTTATTTCCTGTTTACAAATTTTGTCGAAGTTTAACTAAACTGCATATATAATTGGGATGGGACCCCCCCAAAAAAAGTTCAATTTGTATTTTCAAATACAAATTTTACTATACTACTATTTTTTGTATAACAAGTTACCAAAAGCTTGTGGGTGTGGCCTATTTGATATTAACCAACATATAAACTACAGGGCAATCCTGCACAATTTAATAAACTGCCACAACCACTTGGGTCATGAGTCAGTCTCATTAAAGCTGCATTAATTATTTTTCCTCCTTTGGACACTGCACATTCGAACGAGCTGTAAACACAACACTGACACATCATCACCTCGTAAAGTTGATGTCACGCAGTTGTTAGCAAACAGTTTACACATCCAGGGCAGACAGAGCACAGCATTTATTTGGTGTCAGATGCTTGGCCATGTTGTCTGTCTATGGTTCGGTGCTCAGCAGGTGGTGCAGAGTGTGTACAGAGTCTTTCTTTGCTGGAATTTAATTTGACGTCAATGGTGAGAATAAACCAGAACAGTTAAGTAAAAACCAGAACAATGAACTTAAAGATGCTCTGTAAAGCTGCTAACAAGTACAAAGCCCTAAAATGAGGAAATTCATGGCCACCATCTGCCAAACAGCATAATGGTCTATCACAGTGTGTTTTATTATTAAAATCTGAATCAAAATTCAGATTAAACCTTTCAAAACATTATGTATTACTAAAACAACAAATTAAGAAGGTAGGATTGGGATGTGCACGCTGTGAGTGCTTTCTCATTTGACATGACCATGTCCGTCTTTGCTAAAATGTGTTTAAAGGTAATTATCAAATGTAATTGGTGCTGCATTTTGCAAATAAAAACATTTGAAACAGGGATCTACAAAGCATTTCGTTCCTTGCATTTAGAATCAGAATGACTTATTCCTGAAGTCCTGACTGAAGACTCTAACGGCCACGCCGTATTTTGTCAGGAGCAGTTACTACACTGTCACGTTAAAATGACAAATTTCAGTGATTTCAGCTGCTTTATGTTCTCTCCATTACTCCTCCATTATTTTACATTGTGTTTCATACTCCCGACGCAGCAGTTTCCACCGGCTCCATACAGGCATATTCACAAATGAAGTCAGCTCTCTCTCTCTCTCTCTCTCCCGTCCTTCAATTTCCACGGACACTTGTGGTGTGTGCAGACCTGTCGACTTCTCACTCCCACAGTGAGCAAAAACTGGCTGCAGAGAACAACCCCCGGGGACTAACTATCTTAATTAGCAAGTATTCCTTTTTCCAAAGTGAAGCATGCCACAGCAGAGGGCACAGTGAGAAAAGGCCAACCCGCGGCTTTCCATTAAAAGCTTAACCGGGTTATGAGCGAGCAAGCACATCTAACAGCGGGGCGATCAAGAACAGAACACACTAATCAATGTACTGTACATGCGTGAGGACACACACACTGTAGAAATGAGTGTGCAGGTGTGCAGACACACATATAGTAGAAACTCACAAGCTTGGGCTAAATTGAAATCATTTGAGAAACAGCTGGACCAGCGAGATATCACTAAGTCTGGACACTTCAGCAGGTTTGTCATGGACATAGCTTCAACTAGCTTTCACTTTTTTTTCCTGTTCACATGCATCCAACAGTTCCATCAGCCACAGCCATGCGTTATCGAGCAAAAGAATAAAGCCAAAGCACCTGCCCTTATACCCACAGAGCCTTTGAAGGCATTAGGATGCATATTGACAATACAAGACCCTGGGCAATTACAGGACTTATCTTCCTGCCTGACAAACAGTCTGCTTCATTATGGGCTTTTAGCTGACACCTTACCTCAGTCTTCTCCATTGAATCATCACTACTAATGCAGAAAATGAAATGGCTAAGAGGTTTGTTAAATATATCTGAATTGTTTAACCATAATTTTCCTCCTTAATAGTCCTTTTAAAGCTTCCATTAGTGCGTGCATGCAGTGAGTGACAATTGAAGAAAGGACACTGGGGGATGCAGAGGAGGAAGAATAGCTAATGCACCAGCTTCTGAAGGAAAGCTGGGTGCGTGGAGGTTTAAAATTGTATGACAATTAGCAGAAATAAAGTGGGCTCTCTTTCCAGTTCCAACCGCATGAAAAAGAAATCAGTGATAAAGATGACAGCTTCAGTTATTTATTCGTTATTTAACCCTTTAAGTTGGGGGAAAGATTATTGTGCATATGGAGTACTAAAGGGTAGTTGGACATCCAGGAAAGACAAATGGAGAGAGTGCACTAGGAGTGAGTGGTTAGTCACCCTACCCACCAGCTTCTCAAGTGGAACCACCCTCACTGACGATGACACAAAGAGAAAATAACCCAAAGACTCTCTGAGAGGCAGAGTGGAAGATGGGCCTACCAGGACCAGGACCAGGACCGAATATAAACACCGACAAACCTCACTAAATCCTGGCAGTTATTAATAATAATAATAATAATAATAATAATAATATGGGCATCATCTCTTCAGTGGATGGCAATTTTATGTTCACTGCATTTGATCAAGAGGCAGTCCAATGTACAGAGGTGTGTCTGGGGAGTTAAAGGTGAGACTGTGTGCTTCTTGTCTTGCAAGATCCTCCATGTGACCATGACCTTATATGTGAGTAGGTGAGCGTTCTAATGTTGATGTAAGTGACTGACGTAGTATTTCCAGGAAGTAAATATTAAGACGCAGTAATAATCATCCATTTTCTTTACACCTGCAAGATGGAAGCAAAGTGAAGGAGAAAAGACCTTGGTGCATTTGTGAACACTGTCACAAATGAACTCTATCATAAAGCATAAAAAACACTATTTTAGAAGTGGAGTTTGATCAGATATCAGATCAGAAACCCAACACCACCTGCTGCCATCCATACAGACCATAGTGACTGTTATGTGCCGTCAGTGTTTGAAAATCTGGAAGAGAATTTGGTTGGATAGATTACAAATTAAAATTAAAAATGTTGAAATATATTGTAATGTTTGTAGTGTGTTAGTACATTATCAATCGTTGCTATGCTTGCATGCAGACAGCTTGTTCCTGTAGGGTTAGGGTTAGGAGAGAGCCCCTTGAGATGTCCAAGAGATAAAAATGTATCTCTGGATGGCTTCCATTGAAAATGTGCTCAGTGGTAAGATGCAGACATGGTTCAGTTATGCCCATGCAAATATCTTCATTAGACAGTTGCTGTCCATGGTGATTTTCCATCTTTCCAAATTCCCACACTTGCAGTCTTGAGCACTGCCGGGTATTTGGCAAGTGTGCCTGATGTATGAAATAAGCCAACGCTCCTAATGTTGTGGCAATGCGATGTTTAAAGCTAAGTGGATCCCACAACTCAGCTTGGTCTCTTGTTTCACAACCGTCCTGCTGTTGGCAGCAAGGCGCCTGTAGGCTGGTTTTAGGACGGACACTGATCAGCAGACATGACAGATGACAGGTTATCAGTGTTGTTATTAATGAAGTTAACATTGGAGTTGATGGGACTGGTAAGAATAATATTGTATATTTGACACTGTCAACATATATATTAAATATATCATTTCATCAGATATTTTAAGGCAGATGTTATACCCTTAAAAATGTTGTCAACCATTCAAAAACGTCTACATATGTACAGTACTCCAACATGCTTCTAGCTGACTTAATTTAAATGTTATTTGTCTTACTCCTCTCAGCCTTATTGAAAGTATGATACCATATGGTTGGTTCTACTTTTTTTGTTTCAACAAATCATCCGAGCTCGATTGTGACATGTACAGTTGGCCTACTTGTACTGGTGTGAGTGACAAGACGTCCTCATTAAATAAGTGTGTCACATCTGCATCTGTTGCATCTTAACATGCACTTGGGCAACTACCAGAAATACATCACAGACACACAAAAGTCACAGAAACATCTCCGGCAGAGAGTCCATGCTGCTGAAGCCTCACCAGCATCCAGCATGCTCAAAATACAGACCAGAGAGTGCTGAATGCAATGTGCAGCTTCTCATTGTTTTATCTGTGGCTTTGATCATGTCCCTCTTCTCTGTCCCCTGTGTCTTGAAAAGACTTTTCCTCATTTCCCCCTTATTTCCCATTTATTTTGGTTAAAAATTGAGATTCGGGCTCATGGGCCAATGAGCTCTAATTACTGATGATGGCTAATTGTACCTGCCATGAGGCATCTCATGATGCAACCATAGTAACACAGCAGGTGCCAGTATTGTGGGTGTAGTGTTGATATATGGATGCGGTGTACAATATGTCACCTATTAATTAAATATGACAAAGACACACATTTTCAAAGATACAGTATGCTCCCGACTTTGGGTTTTTCCATCTCCATTTTTTGTTTGTGTTTTTAACAACTGCCCACACCCTGTTAAGGTTAAATGGTCGGCAGTTGTTGTTGTTTTTTGTAGATACAGTCAGCATCTGGTGTGTATGACGTGATCAAATTTCTAAGAGCGCACACAGTCTAGGCTGCATTTGCCCTGGTCACAGAAATAACCTCAGTGGAGAGGTGTGAAGGAGAAGGAGGCAGAGAAGAGAAGGTGCAGACAGACACTGTTTGCACAGGACAAATAAGAAGCGTTACACAGTGTGTCCAGGGAGAGAGAGCGGCCGAGTGAGGGGAGATGAGAGAGGGTTCGCTTCTGCAGGAGAACAGTCTGGGTGAAATGGACAAAGGGTCAGGTTCTGTTTACTGAATAACCAGTCAGATGATGGATGGAGGTCAGACTGAGATGAGATTTTAAGGAGGAGAGAAGATTGTGCAGACAAAGCTTTATTTACTTGAGATGAAAAACTTGGGCTGAAAGAGGGATGAGATGAACGTAAACATGATGATATTAATTCCTGGTGAAAGGGCCTGACTCTCTGACTCTCTCAGAACTCAACAGAGCAAAGCTTCAGCTAACCTGACAAGACCTTCAACCATCAGTTGGATGAACCTGAAGCACTCTTTATACCTCGCCGGCAAAACTACAGTTCACCTGACTGGAGCAAGCGTCTGTTCAGAAGATGAAAATATCAGGCTAATGAAGAAATGTGGTAGAAAAGGTCCAAACAATGAAGTTGATTGAAGTTGTCTGTGGCTTTGTAGATTGTATGAAATATGGCAACATGCTGAGAATTAAGAATCTCTTCGTTGAATACGGAATTATTTAAAAACTATTCATTCGCTCTGGTCAAATTTTTAACTTAAATCTCTCTAATTCACCTTCACTCGGCCAAATCCATTTTTATTGTTACGCCTGATCTTCTTGACTTGTGCATGTGAGCACATAGGCCAGCACCCACAGCATATTGGATTCTTTCAGTAATTGCTTGTCTGTGGTTGTACGCGTGAGAGATGGAGAGCATACAACACTCAAAATGCAAACATAGTGTAAAATGGTCACTGACTCCAACATTGTCAGTGTAATTATGAGTGAAAGTCTATAGACATGATTGATTGCTTGTTTTGCAATAATGAACACATGTTCTATTCAACTATGTCCTCAGGCAAACACAATTTTATAGACTTCGTTTATCACAGTTCTAGATACTAGTGATGCTTTTCGTGATGCAACCGGAGTGAGTCACGAATGTGAGACAGGAGGTGAAAATCATCATGATGATGCTATAATGAGGATTAGCAAACTAAAAAAAGAAAAGAAAATATAGATGGGCACGTCACTGGTGTTGAAACCTAAGATATGTCATATTTCCCACATGATGCAATCAAGCTTCACACATTCATCTCAGTGTTGGTGTTTGAAAGTATGAGTTCAGACGTCAGAAGTGGATCAGAATTTCTGACTTTTTACTTTCCAATGTCAATATATGATTTCTCCAAACTTTAAGATAAGATTTAAAATGATGCTAAAATGCAAATCCTACATTATTTTGAAACATATTGCTTCATATGTACATAGTAATAAATTGGCTTATGCAACTTTTCCTTTTCTGAGTGAATGTGCCTCTCACTAAATAGGTGAAACAGTGAATTCAAATGTCCACAAATCTGAGAATCGTTACCCCCGTCGTGTGCAGCATTTCCACATATTCATCCCACTGTTTTGTCAAGCTCTGTGTTGTGAAAGTGCTCTTTTGACACTTGCAGCTAAAAAAAGCCTCAGTGCCTCTGGACAAACAGATCGGCTTTGGTGTCCGCAGTGGTTAGAGAGCCTAATGTGGTACTATGGGCATAAGCAGCCGGTCCCTGCTAAAGTACTTGCAAGCTAATGAAACGTTTACTTACTATTACAAGAACCACCACTGGGCCTTGTTGGTGCTAATTAATATCCTCATACTTTTATGTCAGATGTGATTCTTATCTAGAATTCTACATTTGACGTAAAAAGCCTCCCGGGTCAGTTGTTCGAAGCAGTGGGAAACTGTTATGTACGAGTTCACCAGGTTCCAGCCAGTCTCCATCTCTTTCTGCCTCATGTGCTCAAAGCTGCAGGCAGCCTGTCTTTGAAACGTATCATTTGTGCAATTACGAAATGAATGTAGATGTTCTTGAGCCCATTAAAACTGGAACACTGTGCTCGACAAGAGGGGAGTATTTCGGTCTGCCCGTCCTTAGAAAAGTGTGATGAAATATTCAATTTGAGCTTGTTTCTGTGATCGGAGGGTCAGTAGTTAGTTCCTATCACGAGACCTATACTTGAAATCAGTTCAGTTTACTCACATGTCCAAAACAGCACATAGAGATCTGCAATAAGAATAAGGAAAAATTAAAGCCGCAAGCGGCGATGATCGGGCCCTCGCGGCCACCCTGCCACTACTGCCGCATTTTCGGGCCCGTAGCTCAAACTAAGTGCAGTTTCAGTTTTTGGCCCCTTGGCGGCGCTCTGGAGCACTTTTTTGTAGGGCTTGCAACGCTTGTTGTGCACGTCAATTTTGGGGCCCGTACCTTAAACTACGTGCTTTTTCAGTTTGGGGCCCCTAGGCGGCGCTACGGAGCAGCTCGTGGCCATGCCCTTTGACCTACGCAGCGGTCTTGGCCTGGGGGTTATGCCTTTCAAATTTCGTGCACGTCGGAGGTTTTGAGCAATTCACGATTTTTGTGCGTGGTTTGTGGCCACGCCCATTGACCTACGCAAATTCTTTTAATAACTTTTAATCCTCAACTCGTCTCCTACACACCCTCCGAATTTGGAGCCGATCCGATTTAAACCCTAGGACGAGTTCGTTCAAATGCATAGCGTGAAATTGCTAAATTCGGAATTTTAACGCTAATTTGCGAACTTCCTGTTCGGAATTCCGCATTGCATTTTACATATCGGGGACGGTCTCGGCCCGGGGCTTATGCCCATAAAATTTTGTGCAATTCGGAGGTTGTGAAAATTTAACGTTTTTTGTGCGTGGTTTGTGGCCACGCCCATTTACCTACGCAAATTCTTTTAATAACTTTTAATCGTCAGTGTGTCTCGTACGCACCCTCCAAATTTGGACTCGATCCGATTAAAATCCTAGGACGAGTTCGTTCAAATGCGTAGCGTGCTAATCGCTAAAACACTACGTTTAGCGTTAATTTCCGAACTTCCTGTTCGGTATTCACGATGGTCGTAAGAGACTTTTTCGTAGGCCTTGCAATGCTTGTTCTGCACGCCAATTTTCGGGCCCGTAGCTCAAACTAGTGGTGGGGGCCGCAGTTTTTGGCCCCTAGGGGCCGCTATGGTGCATGTATTTTTGCGCAGACCCTGGATTCATAAATTTTTCGCCGGGACTGAACTTTTTGGCTAGGCGCGGTCGCGTTTATCTCAAGCGGAATGCCCGAAATTTGGGTTTAAAGTGGGGCGAGAAAAATATTTCTCCTAAAGGTTACAAGAGGGTCCTACGCACTGTAGTGTGCTCGGGCCCTAAATATAGAAAATCTTTGAAAAGGCAACATACAGCAGTGCTTTTTTTTAAAAGACATGCAATCAAGGAGAGCAGGTGAAATGTTTGATAAATATCTGATAAATATAGCATTATGACCTCTGCAGGGACATAACAGTCCAGTCAGCAGACATCAGATTAGGCATGAAGAAAGAAGATGTTTGACCTGCTGCAGTCATAACCTGACATTAGAGCGGAAGAAGACCCACACACTATAGATTAATATACTCCTACTTAGACATCAGGCATGCAGCATGAATGAACAGGGTCACACAGGCCAGGGAAACAGGATACCCAAACCAAAACTGCAATGCCAAGAATTTGAACCTGTGAGATAATGCTAATACAGGAGTTAAATATTAATATATGCAAGAGACTCATTTCCCGTAAGGGAGCAAAGCTTAACATGCACTGATGGTGCTATGGAGCAATGTTTTCATAAGGAGGTTGCTGTTGTGTTGTTCTTGTGCATGATACACATTCATGGTTTAAGCTTAAGGTATCGCTAACGTTCACTGTGCATTCCAACACCATGCTTCACTTGTGCGTACAGATGTGTTTACATTTCAAGTGTTGATGTAACAAAAGTGTGCATTCACATCGGATTGATGAATGAATGCACACTGTTTGGATGTATCAAGTTGGTCCAGAACATGTCAGATTTTTCGGGTAATGTGGGGCAGAAAATTCTTCAGGTTATTGAGGTTCTTCATTCACTTTTACTGGATATATATTGCAGAGTTAAAGTCACCTGTGCACTAATGTTATGCATTGATGTCCTGACACCAATCTACGCCCAGAGCACATAAATCTCCATGAACATTTGACAGGTCAGACGCGCAGGTTACGGTTTTTCATATCCTGTGTTAACGCAGTGTTTGAATAAATTACTTTGAACCATGAACGTATGCGAACAGCCAGATAAACAGCAAGTGAGTTATCCAAGCGAGGGTCAGCACCCTTATTAGAAAATGCGCTTGTGATCTAATTTCTAATTAAAGCTATCTTATATGTTAAAAAACATGAAGTAGTCAGCAGAGAACGAGGGCATCATTACAAACTAATGCGCTGAGTAGAAAATTCAGCATTTAGCAACATATATAATTTATTAGTTTATTATCACTTCATGCAAAACAGATTTAATTTCTACCCAAACACCATTTACACTCTTGTTTTAATGAACAATAAATTACAACACTGGCATTTCGTGTTATTAGCAATGAAATTAAAAGACTGTGAAATAAGGTGGTATTTAAAATGCTGATATTACTTCATCAAATGCGCCCAAATATGAACAGAAGCAGCACAAACATCAACCTGTGAATGTGAATTTCAGCAAAACAGCTGACTTATGTGAACGTGAGCTTATGCTTTTTAATACTACAGATTTCAATTCTATTTTTAATCTCTTTATACCTGGCCAGCTGAAGTCTGTGGTGCTGTGGTGCAGAGTGAGAAATTAAATCACGCTCTGCTCTACAGTCCATGGACGAAATCAGCAATGAAAACACTGAAAACACTGAATCCTTGTGTAGCTTAATCCCAGTAACATCTGCATTTCCATTACACCCATGCACAGACGATTATTCTTAATATTATTTAAACGTATTTATGCATAAATACATTTTTCAGTGCACATGATATATATTATTTTTTGTCTCTCACCAGGAACACACACTGCCAACCAGACACCTGTGTGTGTGTGAGTGAGTGTTTGTGGGAGATCCCTGCTTGAAAAAACAACCTCCTGTCCACCAGTGAGCATCCAGAGATCGTAAGTACAATTTCTGCCTTCCACACCCTCCTCGATTTTCACAAACCCAAAGCTAGCTGTTCCTGAACGATCCCTGTGTTAATATCACACTGTGACATCGTTTATATGGCAGGAAAAGCTAAACCCAATTCAAAGCTAAGAGGAGTATTAGACAGAGCATGAATCATGCGAAGAAAGATTTCAAACTCGTTCCCTTTCAGTCTCATCTAACAAAAGGGTATAAAACCTAATCTTACAAGGATTAAATGCTAAATCCTTTATCAATGAGAGCCATAGGCAAAAGCTATAGAGTTAAATTTTGCTTAAATGCATAACCTCTTTTTTTGCTGACTGATCATTCTGCTTTAATAGGCTATTTAAAAGAGTCACGCATAATTATTCCCAGTGCTTTAGCCTCTAACCTTCTCAGTCTCTCCTTTTCCTCAAGAAACACAAGTTATATCCTGTTAGAGGTTGTGAACTCTGTCTCAGTGGGAAGACTCTGTTGTCATGATATTGTATTGAAGGTGTGATCACACACCGACAGCAGTTTGTGTGTGATAGTGTGCGTGTGTGTGTGTGTGTGTGTGTGTGTGTGTGTGTGTGTGTCCTCTGCAGCTTTTGCTCACATCTGCAATTCTGCATTGATTCCATGCCAGTGAGCAGAAGGCTGATGCAGAGTGGTGGGTTCACTGTTGTAGCCAGGTACATCAGCCAGTGGCTATTGCCATAACAGGATGTGTGTGAGGGAGTTTAATCATGCTGCAGAGTAAATGACTGCAGTCAATATAGTAATCAAATTTGCTGCAGTCATAAGCAATTGTGTGGTAATGTACTGTGTATGCAATGAATAGATTACTATAATTAGGGCCCGAGCACACACAGTGCGTAGGACCCTATTGTAACCCTTAGGATTATTATTTTTAGTTTTTTTTACCCTTTTTTAACGCTAAATATCGGGCCCTCAGCTTGAGATAAACGCGATCGCGCCTAGCCAAAAAGTTCAGTCCCGGCGAAAAATTTATGAATCCAGGGTCTGCGCAAAAATACGTGCGCCATAGCGGCCCCTAGGGGCCAAAAACTGCGGCCCCCACCACTAATTTGAGCTACGGGCCCGAAAATTGGCGTGCACAACAAGCATTGCAAGGCCTACGAAAAAGTCTCTTGCGACCGCCGTGAATACCGAACAGGAAGTTCGCAAATTGACGCTAAACGTCGCGTTGTAGCGATTAGCACGCTACGTATTTGAACGAACTCGTCCTAGGGTTTTAATCGGATCGAGTCCAAATTTGGAGGGTGCGTACGAGACACAGTGATGATTAAAAGTTATTAAAAGAATTTGCGTAGGTAAATGGGCGTGGCCACAAACCACGCACAAAAAACGTTAAATTTTCGCAACCTCCGAATTGCACGAAATTTTATGGGCATAAGCCCCGGGCCGAGACCGTCCCCGATATGTAAATTGTAATCCGGAATTCCGAACAAGAAGTTCGTAAATTAGCGTTGAAATTCCAAAATTAGCGATTTCGCGCTACGCATTTGAACGAACTCGTCCTAGGGTTTAAATCGGATCGGCTTCAAATTCGCAGGGTGTGTAGGAGACGAGTTGACGATTAAAAGTTATTAAAAGAATTTGCGTACGTCAATGGGCGTGGCCAAAAAGGACGCCCAAAAATCGTGAATTGTTCAAAACCTCCGCCGCCTACGGGCCCTAATGTGTAACTGCAATGAGTTTGAGCTACGGGCCCCAAAATTGGCGTGTACAACAAGCGTTGCAAGCCCTACAGAAGAACGCTGCGTAGCGGCCCCTAGGGGCCCGAAACTGAAACTGCACGTAGTTTGAGCCACGGGCCCGAAAATTGGCGTGCACAACAAGCGTTGCAAGCCCTACGGAAGAACGCTGCGTAGTGGCCCCTAGGGGCCCAAAACTGGAACTGCAACTACGGGCCGGAAAATGCAGCGGTAGCGGCAGGGTGGCCGCGAGGGCCCGATCATCGCCGCTTGCGGCTTTAATAACCTTAAGGATTATTATTATTTTTTTTTTTCTCGCCCGACTTTAAACCCAAATTGCGCCCCCTCAGCTCGAGATAAACGCGATCGCGCCTAGCCAAAAAGTTCAGTCCCGGCGAAAAATTTATGAATCCAGGGTCTGCGCAAAAATACACGCACCATAGCGGCCCCTAGGGGCCAAAAACTGCGGCATCCGCCGCTAGTTTGAGCTACGGGCCCGAAAATTGGCGGGCAGAACAAGCATTGCAAGACCTACGAAAAAGTCCAGGGGGACCAGCGTCAATTCCGAACAGGAAGTTCGCAAATTAACGTTAAAAGTCGCGTTTTAGCGATTAGCGAGCTACGCATTTGAACGAACTCGTCCTAGGGTTTTAATCGGATCGGGTCCAAATTTGGAGGGTGCGTACGGGACACACTGACAATGAAAAGTTATTAAAAGAATTTGCGTAGGTAAATGGGCGTGGCCACAAACCACGCACAAAAAACGTTAAATTTTCGCAACCTCCGAATTGCACGAAATTTAATGGGCATAAGCCCCGGGCCCAGACCGTCCCCGATATGTAAAATGTAATCCGGAATTCCGAACAGGAACTTCGCAAATTAGCGTTGAAATTCCGAAATTCGCAATTTTCGGGCTAGCATTTGAACGAACTCGTCCCAGGGTTTAAATCGGATCGGCTCCAAATTCGCAGGGTGTGTAGAAGACCAGTTGAGGATGAAAAGTTATTGAAAGAATTCGCGTAGCACAAAGGGGGGCGTGGCGGCGAGGGCCCGATCATCGCCGCTTGCGGCTTTAATTATGACTGTTATTTCAATTTGAGAATAAGATATCTTCAAGCATTCTTTCTCCATTGTTTTAATACAGCGCAGCGTACTAAACACTATATTTCGCAAAAAGGGAAATACTTGTAAACAAGTTGAAAGCTTTTCTTAATTAGCATATGAAACACAATGTTCATAAACATCAAAAACATGTTGTTTACCCCCACAGCGCTTCAGGATTATAATCAACTCATGGGCCCACTTATTGTCTCTGAGAGGTGCCCACTTATGCGTGTTAGGACCTCCTCTGTGCTGAATCACTACCACATACTTTATCACCTTGCTTTTCAACAAATTAGCACAGGTCAGTATCAGGGAAAGCTGAAGTGAAAAAGCCTTTTGTGTGCCTTCCATTTCAGCTGAGAGTGGGAAGCATGCTGAGCTGATATTCACAACATCCATGCGAGATGTTAAGATTGTAAATTTACTATGAGGACGTGTCAAAAACAGAACATTCACATTCAGTCTAACATGGCTGTATTTATGCGTAAAGATGTTCATCTCTGCTGCAGAATTAATTCTACTTCCCATAAAGTGCCCGAGCAACTGACTTGTGTAATTATCTTGCAGCAAAACTAAAGAGTCCACAGCCATGTTAGCAGCTTTGAGAGGCTGTAATCAGGCACGGCGCTGCTTTGAGCTAAATGCTAACATGACAGCGCTCACATGACGATACTAACATGCTGATGTTTAGCGGCCGTGCTGTTTGCCATGTTCACCATCTTACCCTAATTTGCTCATTGGTGCTAAGCACAAAGTACAGCTGAGGCTGATGGGAAATAGTTTTGTGGATTAATTTAATACACACACTGGACTTCTGATCTGATGATGGTGCTATGAAATATCAGGTGATCATCAAAATTATTAGAGTTCATCCTCAGGTGGACATGAATGTATCAAATTTCATGACATCAAATAGTCACATTTCGCTTTAATCATAAATGCTCATGGTGGCACCAGAGGAAAAGCCAATAGGGTTCATCAGCTGGGAACCACGACCATCTGTATAAAAATTCATGGTAATGAAGTCCAACAGATATGAGATATTTCAGTCTGGGCCAAAGTGATGGACTGACTGACGTGATGCTAGAATGGTTAAAAAGTTGTATTCAAATACAAAACACAATAGACTTTTTCGCCTCGCTTCACACCTGCAAATTGTTGCATCCCACAAAGAAAGCGTCGCTCCTAAATATCTCGGTATTACTGCTGGAGGAGAGAGGGCAGCGTCCTTCACCGCTTCACAGAGATTTGAGCAAACTGAGCTGAGCAGAGAAGGCCACAGAGGACCTGCCGTGCTGGGGATAGACAACATAGATGCAGCAACCAAAAAAAAAATCCTCTGTCATCTGCCAGGGGGAATATAAACAGCTACTCAAGCATATGGAAGGTGTTGCTATCACAGGCAGGGAGAGGGGAGTTTGTTTTTCCACCTCTATTGTGTGGTGTGCACAGTGATGCTTTTGCTGGAAGAGTCCTATGTGATCTGTTGCCCGGGCCTTTAATGATCTCTGAATGCATGTGAACTGGTGAAAAGGAATAGGTCAGACTGACAGATCAGGTTGTGATTAAGTCTGCAGCCACTGTTAAATCATCACTTCACAGGCACCTCATGATACGCAAGTGTAGCTAAGCTGGAAATGATTGGACTTGCTCTCTCATTTCGTCCTAAACGATTCAAAGGCTGATACTGATTCCGTGATTAACCTGCAAAAAAGCATTAACGAGGACCCCAAAGACCCAATGAACCGTTTGAACCACCCACAGGCAGGCTGGAGACCTGCTCTGAGGCTGAATCAAATATTTTCCGAAAGGCTTTCATCAAAGGTAGATGTATTTTAATAAGGTGAAGCTGCGGTTTAACATTGAGTCGCAGTCACAAACATCAATCCCCTGCAGTTAAGAAGTCCTTTCTTTACTCTTTGGCCGTGTTTCTGATGTCGGAGCTGACCCGCTTCAGTGGTTGTATTGATCAAATTGATGAACAGTTTGACTCTATAATGTGGATATCTCTCGGTCCGATGAGGTGAGCTCTGATACAGGACAACGGTGTGTTTCCCTGTTGTATCGACTCCAGACGCCCTGTTCAAAGTCACAGAGTCAACATCAATCGGACAAGCCCATCAAAGGCCGGGCTTGATGTTCTGGTAGGGAGCATTTACCAGTTCAAAACCAGCAGACTGATCCTCAGCCTCTGGTAGATTCCTCTTATCTCGACAGCGTGACCCTTGTCTCGCTTCATCCCTGCCTTCTTTGTGCATCGTTCAACATTTGCTCACGCTTACTCCAACTGCTCCATCTCTACTTCTGTCTCCCTCAGTTTTATGTACACAGTGGATACAACTTGTTTTTTTTACCTCCTGCTCCTTGTGGATGAATGTTCTGTGATGGTGAGCTCGCAGCAGCCATCAAACGCACTGGATTTTCTTATCTCTGGCCCCTTGAGCTGAGAGGCTCTGAGGCCCCTCGGATGTCTTTCTTCTCCCGTTCAGATAAAGAGATGCCAGTTTCTTTGGGGTGCTAATGCAGCTGAGTTTGTGCCAACATGTTTGTATCAACAGCCGTGGTAAATATTGGAGCGGAGACCGCTGCTGCTAATCACCGCTGGCAAAACTGTGAAATCGCAATCAGTCGATCGCAGGTAGATTGTGTGTTTTTGAGAAGCTGATTGAATTTAGTCCAGGTCTTATTCAATCCTTTTCTTCATCCCACTGGGATCTTCACGCTTAGATAAGGCAGGATGTGTGTGATGATGCTGCTTACTCATGTGTGTGTGTGTGTCCTACAAGTGTACACCAGTGTGTGTGATCGTCTCCAGACACATCAACATGGTGCTCGTCTCCTGTCACAACACTGTCTGGCAATGAGCGGCTCTGTCACACAGGGTGACACAGCACTCCAATTAATCACAGAGAACGGCCACTAATGAAGTCATTATGTATTCTGAGAGTTTCATCTTGACATCCACTTTTTCCACTAAAGAAATGACTGATACAGAAATACACGTGAAAGGCTTAAAGGCATCATGGTAATGGATTAGCAGAAATGGACTTTGACGAGTGAAATTCAGCTCTGAACAGGACTTGGTTGATGCAAAATATTAGCCCGTCTCTGCAAGTGTTTTTGTAATTCCCCTCCTTTTGCTGCCAGGGTTGTTGACATTTTCCTCAACTCTTAAATATCAATTTTCTTTGTCTTGTATTTTAAAGGGGAAAAGTGCTACAGTCCCACTTTCGCCTTGAGCAAAATACGTCAGGTTTGGATCTGTATCCACAGGTCAGGTTTTCATGATGATGGTCAGAATCAAAGGATGCTGCTCTGTGTGTCCATCATTGGTTCTAGTGTTGTTTGGTTGTAAAATAGGACATTACATTCTCATAATGATGCCAGACTGAAGGATAAAATTATAAATTCTCTGTACTCGGTGCTGCATGTTTGTTTCTGTACATTTCAAATTTAATTTAAAAAATGATGCAAGTCATGAAACTCTACATATACAGCATCATCAGACATTAATGTTGAATTAGGTCCAAACAGATTGAGTATTTTACTACTACTAGTTTCACCAATCACTCAAATTCTGTATGTTGTATATTACGTTGAAGTCATGTTGTACCTAAATCTCCTTTGTCTGGTCATTTTGACAAATGGGAATGAAGTCAAACAGCCATTTCATTTTCAGCAGCCTCTTAACACTGTCATGTCGGCCCAATTCTATTGAGATGTGTTACTTCAATACCATGAACCTGTAACACAGTCCAAGACAAAATTCAACACGAAAGGAAAAAAAGCTGTGACGCTTACAAAGTTAATTGTGTTGACGCTGTTATATTGTATTGTTACATTACACTGTGCTGTATTGAAATATAGTGTCTGTGTACAGCACGCGCTGCCACAAGTATCAACATTTAACATTTAGTGAAAATGAACCTCTGGGGAAGTGCTGCCGCAACTCATTTCACATTTCGGCATATAGTTCTTGAAGAATTGTGTGCAGAATAAAATTAATTTCCCATCAATTCTGAGTCTTCCTAAGTATATTATGTCAACTTCTATGAGCTCTCTCTCTCTCCCTCTCTTTGCTTTTGTCTGCAATGTTTAAATAAGAACCGAGCTCCGCTCCAGTCACACAATACCTTCCAGAGCACAAACCTCTCAGGAGATTAAAAATATCCTATAATGTGGCTCCACTCTGTAGGTGTCATTTTATGTCATGATCCCTTATATGTCAATCTGAGCATTTCTTAAGGTTTCATACCAGGGTTACTTTGCAGGAAGTTGAGGAATATTTTTCCTTTCATATATTGACCTGGAGCCACTCTACAGATTTAGTATTGCAATCCTTCAACACTGCCACACTCAAAGGTCAGTTGTTTTTTTTGAAAAGGATCAAAATGATGCAGCAGAACCAAAAGTATCTTTTTCATTCCATGCGTTCTACTTCCTCAACAAAAGCTTCGTCATTACCCACAATGCAACACAGCCACTGACGGTTTGGTTGGGGATTCGGTTGTGTTGTGGCAGCTAATGTGGCCTCAAGCATTTTCTCAAGAAATGAGGAGTGGGCCACAGAGGCCACTTGTTTCTAACTCTGCACCAATATATTGTTTTCATTTGCAAACACACTTTGATGTAAATAAAGGGTGTAAATCCCATTTAATCACTGATTTAATGAGAGACTGGACAGGACGGGACTTTACTGATCCTAAAAGGAGGGATTACATACAAATTCAAAGGGTTGGGGGGGTTGGTCGCCCCAGGTGCTACCCCATTATTTTAAACTACAGTATAATTGGCTATGTGCTTGGTCAGAGGCCAGACCTTAGTTTGAACAAAATGTTTGACAAGTAAGTCGGTCTTTCATTTCAGCAATAGAATGTTCACCAATTCACTTCCTATGCAAACTGTATTTTCAGTTGATATGATGAGGTTCACTACAACATGCTATAAACTGAGAATCGAGTGGGTGGGTTTCATCATATTTTTTCCACAGGCTTATTTCCTGCAGACAAAACTGTTGTTTTGACTGTATTTTTGAATGGGCATTTTTTATTTTGTATGTAGCCTGGAACTAGTCTAAACTGTAATATACTGTAATGTTAGTGAATGAAATAGATATGAGTTGTTGAGACGTTGAGAAATGGTGATTTTCACATCTGTGTGCACATGCCTCTTCATGCTACCCCTTCATCAGTCAGTGTCCTAGCAGTCAAAAATGTCTGGACACTAATAATTTAATGATGTATCTATTAAAAAAAAACACATGTTGTCTCATTTAACAGAGCACAAAGAAATCTAGATATTGGCTTTTTCCACATTTCTGTCAAACACACAGGAGACATATTGAGTATTCCCAACTGAAGATCAGTAACAACAACAGCACAATTATATTTAATCTTTATAAATGATCTCTATGGTGTGATAACAACAGAGTGAGTGTCTGTTTGTTCTTTGTTGTCTGGAATTTATGAGATAAAGAAACAAAAACTGTATTCCCAATGCAGGTTCTTCATAAGTTGGTTCAGCTGGATCTTGGTTTCCAAGACTTAAATAAACTAAAGAGGCTCAGATGCAGAGAACAGGCTGAATGCATGAACGCTAACAGATGAAAAGCAGTTCTGTTTTTAGTATATCAAGCAAGAATGGGAAAGAATTTCACTTTCAAAACTTCAACAGTTAAGTGTCCTCAGTTCTCAGTTGTTAAGAGAAATGGTGATGTAACACAGTGGTAAACATGCCCCTGCCCCAATTTTCTGGAACGTGTTGCAGGCATCAAATTCAGAGTGAAAAATAAGGTTTATCAGTTTGAACGTTAAATATGTGTCTTTGTACTGTTTTCATTTCAATATAGGTCGAAAGGGTTTTGCAAATCATCATCATCGTTTTACACAGCGTCACAACTTTTTGGGAGTGTAGGGTTGTGCAAACACTGTTGATCCAATAATCTCTGAATTTGGCATGCAGCTTCTCTGGAAACTGAAGACTTAAAGTTATTAAAAGACCGTTGGAACGCCTAATCGTTTAGCTGCTGTGGGCCAACAAACTGAGCCTGAACTTGTGAAAGCAAAGTTCAATCTTCAAAAAAACTTGACACAAGCCATTTAGTAATCCTCCCTAAACTCACCACATTTACAGATTTTTTCAATGTAAATGGCACTTTGCAAATCATATACTCATCTATCTATGATACTTGTCTTAATTCAATATCTTCGGGAGTTTCATAAAATCAAAATTCAAGCAAGCCTCAGCCAATATAAAACACTACACTACTGAGTTGATCCACAGTTCCCATGGCGTTCGGACCTGCCAAATGCTATTTGCGTCCACAGTTTTATTTAACTCCTCCTCTGAAATCAGCAGCTTGACAGCAGGCAGGGACACCCACACAAACATAAACACATTCGTATGCATGTGCATGTATAATAACGACGAGAGAGAGAGACAGAGAGAGAGACAGAGAGAGAGAGAGAGAGAAGTGAAGTGGAGAAACAAACACAAAAATGAATCCCAGACAGATATTTTGTTGAATACACAAAGAAGCTAAAGATTAGGGACAGAGTTGCCTACAAGCTGAGTGCAAACTGACTCAGATGCACATGCAAACACATATTGATACCTCCTTTCCTCTAACTCAAATATGGCATCATTTGAGTGACACCGTGTGACATGCAGAGACAAGCAGAGCAGTAATAGCCTCACACAGGCTATCTGCATCAAGGACTGTTTTACATAACTTTGCATACATGTGCACATCAGCATGTCGAACTGAAGCTTTGTACAAATCACAATCACTACAAGAAATGACACTAGCATTTCTGTTTAGGTGAATTCAGTGATGTAATGATGTAAGTCTCCAGGTATGAGACATATCTTGATATTGAACATTATATGCTAAAGATAAAGGATGAGTAGAGGATGGAGAGAAGGAGAGAGAGAGAGAGAGAGTGAGTTTGGTAAAGACCAGCAACAGTAAGAGGATGATGTGGATGTAGAGCTGCATGTAGATGTGGTCTCGGGGCTTTGTACAGTCAGTTACTCATAAGCTCTGTTGGTTCATTCCTCAGCCCTCTGGCTTACAGCTGCTGCTCGCTGGAGACAATGACTTGTTCCTTGCTTCCACAGGTTGCTATGGTGATCACTGACCTGAGGAATATGTAAATCACAACCTGCCACAGGACTCCACAGGTACTTTAGAAAGAAATGTGAGAAGCCATATCTTTTCAAAAATAATGACAGAACGGATCACATGAAGTCTCTGGTAGAGATCAGCGTGTATCCACTGTGTGTCTGGTAACTTCATGCCATCAAAAGTGGTGATTACCAGCTTTTCATTGGTAGAGTTGAAATGATTAGTCCATTAATTAGTAAATTAACAGTGAATGAATCATTTGAAGTGACTCATTTTTAGGCAAGAAATTACAAATAAAAAAATCTCTGTTTCCAGCTTCTCAAATGAGAATCACAAAAAGTAAACTATTTGGTTTTTGGATTGTTGGTTGGATCAAAAAAGCAATTTAAAGAGGTGAACATGGGCACACTATTTTTTGGAGCAATTAATCAGGAAACTTTTCTGCAGATACACTGATAATTAAAATAATCATTGGTTTCTCCAGAAATAATAAGGTGGTTTTTAGGCTCTGCTTTAGAATTACAAATACAAGTAGATGTCACAAAGAGATTGTCTGTGTGTATTTACAAGAACAATACTGAGGTTAATAGTAATGAAGTCATTTATAATTTCAGTGCAATTTCCTCAGCATATGCCTAAAAGCATAACGGGGCACACAGTGTTGTTCACAGAAACACATTTTGTGCTTGCACGCAGCTACATGACTTTACATCTGGGATTCAAATATGTACATCTCACACACAGACACATAGACACACACCCACACATACTTGCGCACGTGTGTGATGTAAAGGCTTTCTGGAGCATGAAATAAGCTTTCCTGGGGAACAGTGAAGAAGACAGTGACGTCCCCCGCTATTTCTTAATTAAGTACATGCAACTCTCATCTTAAAATCGTAAATGTCACCTCGGAGCCTCTGGCGACCGCTCCAGTCCTCCCTCTTGGTTGTGGCTCTTAAGTAAAATGCAGTCTGAGTAATGCAGCACTTGGACATACTCCTAATAAGATACACTGAGTGAAGGGCTCTGTAGCTACAACGGCAGGTCAGTCATTATTTTGTAATCTCAAAGATAAACTCAAGAATTTAATTTTGATCTTAATGTCGTTGGAGGGAAAAACCTTCTTAGCAGTGTATCAGCTGTCAAAACACAGAACATTTTCCCAAGAGGTAAACAGGTAAACAGATTTCCTTTCTCTTCTCCCATCCCTCTACCTCCTCTGCCTCTATATCACACCCAAGGATGTGTGATGTTGTTATGTGTGATGTGTGTGTTTGTGTGTGTGCATGTGCGCGATGTGCTGTGGACTGTGATGAGCGGAGAGGAGGCAACTTGACGATAAGAAACATATCGGTGCTCAGCACCTGCCTGCCTGCCTGCCTCCTGACTGACTGACTACACAAGCTGATTGCATGTGGAGTCTCTTATTGTCACAGCAAAAATCCTCAAACTATAATGAAGAAATAAAGTGGAGTGTGCAGACTTAAAGGCTTGTTTTTTTTTGTTTTTTTTCCAACGGACGCATTTTTTTCCCCTGCGTGCCATGAAACTTAAGCACACCAAACATATTTTAGCCGAAATAGAATTTGCGTTGTTTGTTGTTCTGGCTTCAACTTGTGATCAATCCTGAGGAGAGATGAGAGCAGTAAAGCGGTGGCTTCAAAGATGAAAGAGCCTCTAGTTCCAAAAACCAACAATTTTGTCTGAGCCACACGAGCCTCAGTACATTTGTCAGTGGGTAACAAAAAGCTGCAGTAATTTTGCTGACAGGTTAGCTTCTGTCAGTACAGTTACACGCCTTTCAGCTTGGTTTACCTGCGCTGTAATGGCCCTGCCAACTCTGATCATGTGTCGCCAATACACACAGCTCCTTTTATTGGGATGCTCGAAATGTCTCGCGTCTTCTCTCCAGCACCTGACTTTATTACCTCGAATGGTTCATAAGCACATAATCTGTAAATCGAGCCACTGTTTGTGTTCTGTTTGGTTTGTGTCCACAGCTCAGTGAGCAGCAGAGAGAAGGCTATAAATGTCATTTAGTACACAGTATCACAAAGCTCAGCTGTTAATTATCTTAATGCACTCAGACATTTGCTTGTCCTCGCTTCAGAGTAAAAGGCTTCACCATACGCTCACACGCCTGCAAACATCTCTGGCTCCAGCGTTCCAATGCTTCCACTAACACCCACCCACAGTGTCTCATTTTTAAACTATATTCCAAGCACAATTCCCTATGTTTCCCCTCCACACACACACACACACACACACACACACACACACACACACACACACACACACACACACACACACACACACACACACCATAACCAAGGTCATCTAATTTACCCACCTGGTCCCCGACTTCCCTGCTGTTCCTTCCTTTCTGCTCCCCCACATCCAAACACATGTAAACAAACATGTATTGCACTAAAACCTCTCGCTGGCCCTGTCACAACACCACCACTTTGCAATCAACTTTCCTTTCTCAAACTTGATACACATGGCTGAGCACACGCTATCACACGATGCCGAAGAGGAGAGGAGACGAGAAGAGACGATTAACAGAGACAGGCCCTCGAGCTGAGAGGCAATGAGGAGCTAGTGAACACCTCTAAGCCCCTCAACACCTTAGGGACATTCACAAGTCCTCTGCAAGTCCTCCACTGTAACAATGTGAAATTTAACATTAAATGTTAGTCATTAGCAGCATCTCCCACTATTTTATGACAGCTTTTGCACCTAATTATGAAAAGATGAATACATTTTCAAAGAGGTGGAAAGGAAAAAAAAATACATTTCCAAGTCAAAGAACAGCTGAAATTACTATGAAATGACAAGCTTACACAAAAGAGACCTATGCTTATTATGTGTGACTCAAATACAGTCATGGTTCTCCTGTTCCCGCCTTCACCGCTGTGGCACAAATTTTCCCCAGTGCACTGTGGGCGCTGCGCACGACTCTTCACAGCCATGCAATAGGGGGACGATTTTACTGATTGATCCCCTCAAATGGTCCTGAAGGTTCGATAGGACAGACCACCGGGAGCATTACCTGCAATCTTGTTGATTATCTCCACATTCCCATCGATTGTCATGTGGTTCCCTCCCCCCTCATATCCAGTTATCACTCTGTGGTTGCTGATACGGAGCTACATTATTGATCGCAGCCCATTAACAGGGATAAAAGTGCACAGTTGCTGCCTGATTCATCACAACTCATGGTGGAGCCATCACTCAGTGGGCCACCTACACTTGCAACAGGAATAAACATTCGTCCACAGGCACACTTTACACCTGGTACCTTCTATAAAATGGGTTCTGAGAGTTTATTAGAATATAAAAGAGCATAGATTCTGCTAGACTCTCTCCAGACGGAGCTGAAGTGTGACGGGGGGGTATACAATTTTTTTTTTGTCAAAAACAAAACAGATGCCATCTTCTAAAAAAATCGTTATACTCTACTCTCTCCATAAACTGTGCTGGTCAAAGGCCTATAGAATCAATAATAAAAATGTAGATTTTATTGGACTGGATACTGTGGCATTTTGCATCACAAGCTAAAATGACAAACATTTGATATTTGTTGGTGAAATGGTCAATATATCATGGCGTCAGAGGGACAGTGTCATTGATTAAAGCAGTGGCTTAGCTCTAAGAGAAATTCATTATTACTCTTTGTAAGATATCAAGGGACATTTTTTTACAAATATTGAACACCCTGACTAATGCTAGCAAACGAATTACACATGACAATGACAACCGCAACAAGAATTGCAAGCAGTCAGCGGTTCTGCTTCAATGCAATAGTCAAGCCCTTTTAGATATGTGCACCACAGCAAGCTACATATTCCTCTCTCCTCTCCTTTGCCCAGGGTGCATTAAATGGATTAAAGCACTAAGAGCAGCCAAGCATATATTCATTTCCTCCACACTGAGGGTGAGAGCAGCAGACAGCAGACAGCATATTATGGAGTGTCACAAAGTCCCTGGACCATCTCACCAAATCAAAGACGGAAGATTAAAATCTTTAGACTAGATACGATCTTCTTCATTAAGCAGCTTTAACTCTGCAGTGTTTGTTTGCTTTTTGCCCAGTGTAAACAGGATTTACCACACTCATATTCGAGAAAAGATATGAGCAACAATGTATTAAAATATATTGGCCGAGAAACTGCATTGAGAGCAAAAAGATGAGATTTCTCTACAGTCCATGCCATGGCATGAATTAAAGCTCAGCATATATTAGAAACAAACTGCAGCCCTATGTTGTGTGTACAGTGTGTCGGCTGAGTTTTTTTCTGCACACATGATCACATTCAATTTGTAAAACTGAGGACATTTGTATCAGTGGTCAGTACAATGGCTGAATAGACTCCAACAGAAAGATAGTACCCAACTTGACTGATGTGTGTCTAGTCAAACTTAGTCAGACTGTTTCTTGTTTTTGTGAAAACAGATGTTGGAATACTTTTATATGTAGCCACCGTAAAATATTTTTATGCCTAAGTCTGACAACAAAATATTGACTTGATTGTCTCCTAACTGCCATTAGAGGACACCAGACACACCCGTCTCCTACAAAATTACATGAGCATACAATGAATTTGCATTGGCAAATTGAAAATTTTTACACACAAAATAGTAATTACAAGCAGGTTGCATAGATGATTGGACATATAAAGCTTATAACTTTGACACCAGAGATTTGGGTTTGCATAAGCAGAATCAGAGAAAATTAACCTCTCTAAAGTATTTTTTTCGTTATTGTAACTTCCTCCTGTAAATGTCGAGATCTGATTGATGGGTGTTGTGGTGCTCAGTGTATTTTCGAATCAATGTTCAATTTACTTCTAACAAAACATAAGCAATAATGGGAGCTACTATCAGCTGTGCAGCAAGAGAGCACTGATGATCACTCCAAAAGAATAAATATGATAGATAATAAATAAGAATTCTAAGGAGAACAAATTAAACACACAGCCTGCCAATGTTATGCAGATATGCTTTTCTATATGGTATTTATCATTGTATTGATAAGAAAAAGTAATCATGCCAACATTATGTTTCCAACAAAACCAATAGCATATACAGTAAGTTAAACCTGCTGCACACAAGGTTTAGCTCAGGTTTCGCAAGTTGACCACACCAACTGGCAATATCTACCAACATATTTTGTATACTGTATTCTAAAGGTGCATTAGAATAACTATAACATAAAGTGCAAGGATGATACTAGAGTAGAGATGATGCAGCACCACTGCTCCCTGCCCTGCACACACAGTGCATGCCGAGTAAAACACCCCATACAGCTATTGATATAATAATAAATTAAAATAGCATTTTTTTATTACTTCAGACAGATAGACGGTGTGGTTTTGAAAATGACTGCGGCAACACATTAGAAAACCTCAAAGAGAACAAAAGCCACACAGTCACTTCACAGTGGTGGATTTTGGTCCAAGCTGAGGCAAGAGACGAGGGGGCCTGGTTGAGCCCAGGCAGGCAGGCAGCAGGAGCATGGCAGCCCAGCAGGCAAGATAATTACACAGCCTGATGGAGAAGCCACTTGGTATTCTCCACACACCTACTAAAACATACCAGCACTAGATAAGTTGATGGTAAGAGAGTGAGACAGAGGGGAAGGAAAGGGAAGGAGCCACACCAGCCAGACCCAGACGGTGGGTTGCAAATCAACCCCTTGTCGTGGTGTAAACCTCAGACAGACAAAACCAACACACTATGCTGAAGGAGCAAAATGTTACATTTTACTCAGCGGGGTATAATCGTCAGAATGAGTGGAATCACCACATCATGTCAATAAACACAAACACAACTCTCTAAACACAGAAGATGAACCTCAGTGAGTAATTCAGTGGTGGACTCAGGGCAATAAAAAGGGCACCGGCTGCATGCAGTTGGGTCCCAGCGTGCAGAAAGTCGTGATGCATTCATTGTGAAACCGTTCCAAACCCTGGCTAAGATGATGCATGAGTATAACTGCTACACCTCTGTAATAAAAACACACATGGGACTATTAACTGTTTAACCATTAAGAGGCAATTTTCCAGCATGTAGGGCAGCCGTTATGGCACTGCATCACGGTTTCTCCACTGGAAGGACACCCTTATGTATTCCTAATGTAATAGTGGGGCTGATCAGAGGGGTCAGACTGGACAATGTGGTTAACGAGGTGTTGTGCTGGCGTGTCCCCACTTTGTCATTATAAATGAAAGATATGGGCAGAACTGTTGTACTAAGTGTTGTTACAGCAAAGCTTATTAAGATCATCTCTGTGTGGAAACGTACAAAGGAGGCAAATAAAGCTGGGTGCATCACTTTTTGTGCAGTAAGCACAATGCATGAATTAGTATGACACAAAGAGAGTTTGTGGAAATGTGTCTGAGTCAGAAAATGTGTTTACACTGTGTGAAATGCATAACTGAATATTAGTCAGGAGCACAAATATAGAAAACGGGGAGGGTGTGTGAAATGAGTTGAACGCTGCACACTGCGGGGAGAGGACCAGTTTATTGGTGATCGCAAAGGGGTGGAGCAGGGAGGAGGGCGTGTGGGTGATATCTCACGGGTGGCAGCAATAGGAGGAGGGTTGGGGGGGGAAGCTGTATTTGGTAGAGAATGAGTGTCACTCTGTGTCGTTCCGCTGTCAGGCGAGCTGCTGAGAGCTGTGTGCTTCACTGAAGGGTGACAGCGGAGAGACAGAGCCACACTGCTGCTGTCACGGCCACTCTGCCTCTCAGTTTTCAGCCATGGGCCATCGGCTGGTGAGAGTGGCTGCAGGCCGCGGCACCTGAGTGGCTAATCATGTTATTGTCACTATTGTATGTGAAAGCTATAGCCAAAGCCAACTGTTAGCTAATGGTCTCATTTACAGGAGCCCACATGGAGGAGTCTGGAATTAGTTTTGTAAAGGTCAGGTGTATTAGCCTTTGGCAGGAGCTTGGCCACACTGCCAACACTTTTTTTTTTTCAAATCGTTTTTTTTACTTTTATTTACAGCATTTATACATCTTTAAAGGTTAGGTCAGGCAAATAAGAAAGAGAGAGAGGAATAAGAGTTGGAACAGGCCGACAGTCTGTGCACATTCAGAGTCCCATCAGAGCGCAGGCTGCTAGACTTCAGGGAGAGAATAATACCACGCAGGCCTGACTTCCTCCTTCAGCTCCTGACTGATGAATCAAATGTAGTCAAGTGGAACCTCCCCAGCCCAAGAACATAGATTCAAAATAAGCAGCCGGGGAAGCCACATCTCCTTGCTATCTAAGGAAGCTTACTGAACTATGACAGCTGCATTTTTTTTTTCCTGAGCAGCTATTTCACCAAGGAAATATTCCTCATCGCTTATTTTCCTGCTCCATATTTCATTTTGCACATTTCTGTTTTATCGCCCTGTGGCTCTATTTAGTTTTTAAACTAATTTTCTATTGCTGCTCTGTTTTTTTTTTCAACACCACTGCACTATAATTTAAAAGTAATCAAGCACATTCAAGTATATCTGCACACACAACAAGTGCTGATGTGGAGATCTATAACAGATTGAGTGCTAATACTGGTAAGCATATGATATGAATAGGTTTTATCCTTTTCATTTCTTTTTAATTGATGTTCATTGGACTAACAAGCAAACATCTGACTCAGTGCATCCCTATGGTTCTCCGAGCCTGCCTCTCAAATATGCTGTATGTATTTCACCTTAAGCCAAGCAAAGAGTGTGCTGTTTCGCTGATGGGTAAAGTGGACCCATGATGAAAGGTTATAAAGATTGTCTCTGTGGTATTCTCCAAACCCCAGTGTTACATAGATGCAGCTCTACACTTTCCTGTTTCAACCTCCCTCGGTTTAAAAGCCTGTTCTTGCTGCTGGCATTTAATTGCAGCTCATAGTGGACAGACGGCACTGCATTATGTAAGGTATCACAGGTATGCAAATCACCCTCGATTTCATGTCGAATTGGTAAATGACCTCTGAAAAACCTGAATTCGGAGTAATAAAAAGTGAGACAAGATTGCCTACACCTCTTTGGCTTTCATCAGACAGCACCGTCATGTTTTCCTTAATATTTATGACCTCTCTGGTTGTACCGCAGTCTCAGGACAGCATTAAAGTCTGCCCCGTGCCCTCTATAAATATATTCTTTATGGCCATGGAAGTGAGGGAAAGTCGTAACAAGCTATTACATGGATGAGCTGAATTTCTTAACCTCATCCCCCTTTTATCAACCAAGATCCATCTCAGTGACCCGCAGAGGCAGTCAGAGCCGAACATCTGTTTGGCTAACCTCCTCCACCCATCTCTCCTCTGGTGACAGGCCGGCTCTTAACTATCATGCCTATCCATCACAGCTCACTGTCCCTCCTCTCCGTGTCTGTCTGTCTGTCTGTCCGTATTCCAGAGAGAAGGCCAGGCTATTGATCTCAACTCAATGAAGCAGGCTCAAGGTCTTTACAGCAAATCTATGTTTTAACTGACTCTGGCTGAAGGAGAAACCCGCTGTCAGACAAAGTTCTGTCACAGAGGGACAAGGTCTGTGCTGAGCTATTGGGGCCGGCTGTCAATGTTAATGTTAATGCAGCTTGGAAGAGCTGAATTATGTTCTGAATGTAAACCCAAGGCACTAAAAAGAAGCAAATCACTAGTGTCAGTGAGGGAGGAAGTATTCAGACGTTTTATAAAACTGAAAGTACTAAGTACTTATACCACACTTTGACCATACTATACTACAAGTAAAATTCCTACATTCAAAGCCTTAATTAAGAAAAAGTATGTATGCATTATGTCAGTGTTTTACTATTATATCTGAATGTTTCTGGATTCATATTACTGGTGCATTAATGTATGTGATGCACTTTACTGCTGTAGATGTTTACAGTTGGGCTCATTTTAGGTACTTTAGATACTGTTGGCTGCTTTAATCTACAGCAATACATCATAATCTATAAGATTATGTTTGTAGCATCAATGTCCTGTGAGAACAGCGTTTCTCTAAAAAGTCATTTCATAAGCTTTTCAGCTTTGTGACAATGGATTTTCCAGCTAATCAGAGGGTTTTTAAATTGTTTATTTATCTTAAGAGGTAGGAGATTTTTATCAAGCCATAAAGAAGAGCTTAATTCTCCATTTTATCAGAAAAAGTCTAATTGGGAATTTTATGTGCATCTCAGATGTATGGGGGTAAAAGTATAAGCTGCAAAGTACCTTGAAATTGTACTAAGCACAGTACTTGAGTAAATGTACTTAGTTACTTTCCACCACTGAATAGGCTTATCATGTTATTTTCACGACGTAAGTGAAAGCTATAGCCAAAGCCAACTGTTAGCTAATGGTCTCATTTATAGAAGCCCAGTCTGGAATTAGTTTTGTAAAGGTCAGGTGTATTAGCCTTTGGCAGGAGCTTGGCCACACTGCTAACAATTAGAACTATTTTTAAAAAAATGTTTTACTTTTATTTACAGCATTTATACATCAATCAAATCAAATGTTACGACAGGCAAATAACAAGAAATAGAGAGGAAGAGTTGGAATAGGTCGACAGTCTGAGCAGAGTCAGAGTCCCATCCGAGCTTGACGCAGCACTTACTGTTTTCCTCCAAAATACTCTGCTAAGGGACTGTGCAGTACTATCAGGGCAAGATTAGACACAAGGCATTGTATTACTGTAGGGACAGATCTCTGATCTCTGTGAGAGTCAACAGTTAGATTAGTTTACAGGACTGAAATTAACAATTATCTTCTATTAATTAGTATGCCCATTATGTTTTTGAGTAAATTCTTCGTCATTTGGTCTATAAAAGGCAAGAATATAGTGAAAATACCTAAGTTTTCCAGAGCTCAAGCTGATCTACTTAAATGTCTTATTTTATGCTAGAAACAGTGCAAAAGTCAAATATATTCAGTTTGATATGAAAACAAAATATAAGAGGAAATGTTCACATTTGAAAAGCTGAGACAAAATTATTGTGGGTGTTTGCTTACAAGATAATTTAAACTATTAATGGATTATTAAACAAATTAATTTTCTGCCAAACAATTAATCCATTAATCACTGAACTGTTTAAACTCTATTTGTTATATTTACCTGAGAGGAAACAAACTCTAGAGATTGAACTATGCTTGATGATTATAGAGGAATCACAAGAGAGCACGTTTACCTCCTGATGACTAAATGTCAGTAGGAATTAGGGCTGCAATTAACATTAAGTGATTAAACTGATTGTTTTCTTGAGAAATAATTTACTGTTTTTCTGTATTTAATGTCAGAAAATGCTCAAAAAAGCCCATTATAATTTTAACTTCTAATTACTCAAACTTTCATCCAAAACCCAGAGATATTCAGTTTACTATTGTGCGCGTATGTGGTAAAGAAAAGCATGAAGACCTCACATTGATGAGTCTTCAATCAATTCAAGGATTATTAACACAGTTACTAATTAGTTTGCATTGATTAATCTACTAATTGTTTCAGCCCGGCATGGCTGCATCGGAATCACATGATTTATTTGCAATCACAATGAAACATTAAGAAAATAAATTCACCCATATCATCTACAGACTTCCACAGACAGCAGTAGGAATACGGAGATAGACCATAACCTTTGGTCCTGTCAGAGTAAACCTTTTGACTGGTGTCTGTATATGGCTAATTTTTAGCAGAGAGGTTGTGGGGTCTGCAGACTGTGCGCTCTGGAAGGTGGGATATTAATTTCCAGGATGTGGTGAAGGTCAAATGGTGCCATGATCACATTAATAATGTAGGAGTGAGTCAGAAGAGCAGCTAAACCCGAGACCAACAGGTCAGCCAAGTCCAGTCAAGTGGAACCAAGGAAGTCCTCAAACCTGCAGCTGAGCAGATGCTTTTTCATCATAGTTCTATATGGGAATGTGCCTGATGGAGACTGTTTTTACCGTCATGGAATTCAAAGTCAGAATAACCAAATATTCAGTCCAATTTCTTACAGGCTTACACATCTACCTGAAGCTAAGACAGAAAGCGATTGCCATTCACACCCTTTAGATCAAAAATAAAAATAATGCTGTTCAAGTTAAGACAATAGGAAAGATCTCTATCGTTCGACAGAATAATTGAACAGAGAAAGTTTGAAGCAGACACTATTGATACAGCGATGGGTATTAATCACTAATGTGTGACATTGTAGATACATCTGTTTATACTGTTCAGATAACACTGTAGGACATAGAATGATAAAGCCTGTTCACAATCATTCATGTTCATTTGTCTTGGTTGAGGTGCTAAGGAAAACAGAGTGACTCAGAGAGGAGGAGAGAGAGAGATGTAGATAGACTTCAGTCCAGGTAAGAATGATAGGAAGTCAGTGTGTTAACAAAGCTACAGATTGCCCTGAAATCCATTACAGGAAGAGGGTTTGTTTTCCAAGTTTGCACTTGTTTGTTAATGGACTTTGGAGAAGAGAGCGAAATTATGTCCTGTATCCTCCTCAAGGTCGTGAACTCCATCGTGCAGAAGTCACATCCACTCCAAACCCCATTTGCTTTCCTCAATCCTTCTTAACCTTCTACCATCCTCATCTCCAAGACAATAACAAACAAAGCACATGCAGGGGAAGCATGTAACACTTCTCTGTGATAGCACTTTCTTTCCTTAAGTTTGCTGTCATCCCAAACTTCTCCCAAGATATTCATCATCTTCTGCTTGCTTGCTCTCACAGGGTCTTAATTGGGGTTTCAGCCCACATGACTGCTTATAGTCTGCTGCTGTCATTTCAACACGTGGTGATCAGCAGTTGAGTGGGAGCTCGGAGGAACCCAACCAAGAAAATTGGGCTGATGCAGCAGTGTCTCCTTGCCACTTATACAATGTACCCATTTCTCAGATCCTACAGTACAGCAGCTCCCAAACAGTTTTGCCTGATGTAGCCCAGTGCCCTGTCAGATAAGCTCTAATGCCCATTTATCAACACTAGCTGTCATGTTTCAAACTTTGTTCATTTGTACAGATTTTAAAATGTTTTTAGCACTGTACATTATAAAAAAGTATCTTGTTTAAAGTTTTTGAAGAACAATGCTTGGTCTCCTTTTTTTGCATTTGTACTACTAAGCTAGAGATTTATCTAATACTTTTAGCTATTTGGACCTCTCCTGGTAGCAAATTTTCATGCACTCTCAATCACAGTACGAGGTGTTAAAGGTGTTACTACTGACTCAGATTAGTGGGAGGTGCAGACAGCCTATCGTAGCTGGCAGTTTATTGTGTTCATTTTCCTCCTACACACAAATATGTACAGATATAAGTATATATAATCAAATCATAATTTCTTTTTTTTTAATAAGCTCCACAAGCTTCCTACATACCTTCATTGTTAAAGGACATTCACTAACCTGCTAAGATGCTCAGATATTCATACACACCAACAAAGCTGCAAATGTGCATTTTTGTGTGTCTAAAGCTTAACAGGTGCACATCTGACATAACAACCTTCCTGGACTGAGTCATACCTCATTAGCCATTCCACACCTTGAGGCTTGCTGGCCCAACATTGCGCAGTGCATATAAAGAAAGTGGCTAATAGTTTGACAAGACAAGAATGGCAAAGACCTCAACAACTCAGTCAACTGTCTGGAACCATTCAGTGGATATTTTGCACACAAATACAGCCCAAAGAGCTGATGCGCTCTCTCTTCTTGCTGCATCAATCACCACTCCAGCTGTTGCTTTTACCCACAGCAACAATCCATTTTCAAACAGGCAGTCGGATTTAGGTGTTAGAGGAGAGAGACTGGGTGGTGACAGACAGATAGACAGACAGTGACCAGGGGGTTTGAGATTAACAGAGAAAAAAACAACAACAGAGAAACAGTACACTTATGTGGGCAATAAGTTCAGAAAGTTAAAGTGAGAAACCAGTCAGCAGCGCTCACTAAATGGATGCCATCTGGCCCTACGAGGGAGGTCAATTGTGTAAAGAGAGAAAAGGATGCAGCCATGCTGGCAGGCGAGCCAGCAGGTGAACACAGCCAGAGACAGACAGAGTGATGGGCCCTGCCGCCGCACACATATTTGTGTCTGCATCTTTATTTCATGTGACAGAAATGTAAGCAGCCAGCATGTCAAGTGAGGCTTATAGAGATGGAGCTTGTTTTGTTTACCTTGTAGCAGGGATGAGAGGGGATGGCTGTAGAATCCACCTACAGGAGTGAGGAAAAATGAGGAATTAAATGGGAGATACATGAGGAAAGACTTATTGTTGACCATTGAAAACCATGTATGTGTGTATTCATGGGCATGCACAGGTATACGATTGAGTCACTGAAAAGAGCTGCATAGTAATGGTGAAGGACAGAAGAGGAAGGATTTGTTAAAAAGCATTGTGCACTCCTTCCAATTTTAGTCAAGGAACTGCCTAAGGCTTTAAATGATCCAATCCTGTAGATAAAATACACAATGAGAAGTTTATCACTAAGGAATTCCAGGACTTTCATAATATCAGCCTTCACTGTGTCTACTGAATGAATAGTGTTGTCCTGCAGGATTTCTGCGAGGCTGGCCGGGGCGGCCTGCAGTGACAGAAAGGATTAGGCCCAGTGCCGATGGCTTCATTTGATTGGCCCTCTCAGTGCAAAGGCCTGTCTATCACAGCAAGTCGCACACCACAAATCCTTTCAAAAAACCAGCATAAATATTTAGCAGAGGTTTTATCACAACCAGCAATTGAAAACAGATTGAAGACAGCGGCGACCCTGCTGCCAGAACGACTTTCGTGTTTGCGACTTCCTGGAGGCCAGACATGTGACAGGCAGAGTATCTTTGTGCAGGAAAGGCTCATTTCACAGTGCACTTGGGAGATTATTGTGTTGCCTCTTTCATAATCCTAACAGGATTTTTGCAGATTCAAGGATTTGCTACATTTGATATGAAATGTTGGCATCCTGCGTTCCGGGCTGCCAAAGAGACTGAATGGGACGTATAAGTATGCGACATGACTTTATATACATATTTATGTAAAATGAGATGTAGCAGTAATTGATGGTGAAGATACAACATTTTTATACTGCATCATCTTTTCTAGTGTCCCACAACATTCTCAGCCATGGTTAAGATGTATCTTGTCACGAAGCAGGACAGATCTGCTGACACTGCAGTTTTCTCCTATTCGGAGTTTCCCAAGAGAAGAAAGTGAATCTGTCTCGGACACATGCAGACACTGACAGATACACATCAGCGATTTAACACTGCATTTACCTCCACAATATCCTCTTAAGTGTATTTGTTTGATTTGTCTAAGTCGGTATCTGCAGTGGAACATGTGTGGCTGTGCACCTCACCACAGATACTGTCCTCCTTTACTGTCTGGCTATATTCCAGCTGTAATTCATCCCTGTGCTTTTGACCCCGGTCAAGCATCCAAGAAAATACTATTTCTCTGATGGATTGCAGCTTCCAATTAAACTTTTAATATGTTACCCTATAATGAATTTAACTGTACTTTTTTAGACACGAAGCAATTGGCACAAAAATCATTTTATTATGTATTTTATTAATTTTATGACTAAAGACTATGTGTGTCTATGTTTGATTATTTGTGTGTTTGTGTACTTGTATTTGCTATAGTGAGAACTGGAAGAAGTTATTGACCAACAGAGTGAGGGCATTTTTGGAAAGTGAGGACATTTTGAAGGGTCCTCAGAACTTCAGAGCTCTGTTTCAACGTCTATGTGTGTGTCTAAGAGACTGAACCAGTATGAAACAACCTCTGTCATGTAACTAATATATAAAAATGTCCTGACAGTTATGTTAACATGCTCAAAAAGACAATGCTGACATGCTGATGTTTTGCAGGCAGCTATAATGTTTATCATCACCATCTTACTTAATGTGATAGCAGGCAACTTTTTACTAATTAGCAATGAACATCAAGTGTAGCTGAGGCTGATGTGAAGGTCATTAATTCTGCTGGTGTGAATCAAATTAATGGAAAATTGACCGACTGGTGAACAGACACTGCCATCCATAGAGCTACATCACTAGGGTAGACTCATCTGAGAACAAAAGTAATAAAAGTCCACTCAGGGCAATTTTCAAACCACGGCAGAGCAGTACACCTGAACAGTAGTGCCAAGACTTCACAAGGGAAAACCAATATTAGATTGAATTCACAAAATGCCTGCGCTGATGCTCATGAATTATTTAGTTAGAGGATATCAGCTCAGCCTGTTCGTCTGTCTGTCAGTCATAAATAATCAGCGAGATAGCACTCACCTATTGTCTGGCTTCTCAAGGCAATGATCCAATAACATACAGTCACTTATGACTCTCCTCAATTTCCAATTAGTGCTGCACAACTCCCAAGTTTCTGCGGCGATTCCATCTCTGATTCAAATTATAATTCATAATTCAGGCCTTTACCAGACGCAGTTAATCAGAGAGATTAACAATTAGTGCAACAGTAAAATAAGTGAAAATTCCTCAAGCATCAACAGGGTAAGTAGCCAGATAATTCAGAGTGCCATGTGGAAGTGCCATGCTAATTGTCACTGGAATGGACTCTTTAATTCCTATTAAACCATAATTAAGAATCTACATTTGAGACGCAGCATCCAAAAGGCTAAGCCGCAACCCCTGCATGTGGGAATAGGCTAAACTAATTATGTCTGAATAATGTTGCACAAGCAGAAATAGTGTTCCATTCATTTACCCTAAATGCATAAATCAATGTTGTCTGGCTCAGTGTCCACCACAAATATGCATGTTGTAAATAAGTTATATCATTAAATAGGTTGCACAAAATTTTCCACATCACCAGTTCTTCACATTTGAAGAATGCGTTTAATCAAATTTATAAATGCAAGACATTTGAGAACATATCCTCAAGGTCTCAAGATTTTTAAAGGCCTTTTTTAATCTCAGGATTTATATGATTTGGAATAGATAATATTTTCTGTGGCTAATACGGTCCGACACGCTAAATGATTATTCAAGGATGATGCTAATTGTTTGTGCAAAGGGGACACAGCTTCCACAGAACAGTTTAAGCACTGTTCAGATGACACACTGAAATGAAAATCGAGCTAAACTCAAAGTAAAAAACAACCGAGAAACTGAGCAAAGGCGCCGGCTGGCAGCAGGACTGAAGTACAGAGACACAACGTAGGACAGCTACAGGAGAGGCAACTTATTTACCCTCTCCTCATGGGTCCTCAGTGGTATATCTAATTTTCCTGAACACTGCTGCAGCTTTCAGCCTTTACTGTTTGTACTCACAAAGGCTAAGATGTCCTTCATCTTTGCTAAACTAATTTGTCTTCTTTCACGGCAAATTCTCTGCAGAACCCATTCCAGCTTCCACAGGAGCTACTTGCACAGCAGCTATGGGCTGTTAATCTCTTCTCAAATTGAACCCCACAGAAACATTAAAAACATTTTGAATGGGCCTCGTTTATGTAATTATATGTAACAAAGAACATTCTGCCATTAGTTATGTTTTTCTTTTTCAATCATACAAAATGTGTTTCATCTAAATTGAACGTCTGGATTGACAGTCTGATCTAACCAAGAAAGAAGCATAGTTCAACTACAGTCAATAAAACTGAGCTGCATGTGTTTCAAACCATGACCAGGAGGAGAGCGCATTAGTCTCTCTCTGCCCGTCACTATTGGGATTGATTTTAAGATCTTTTCATTGGTTTATAAAACTGAAAATGCTTTGGTATGCAAGTGCATTTCTGATACGAGTAGTCAGATCTGGTAGCTGTTTCCTCACTGTTGCTGTCTGTGGCACCAGCCGTTGTGGAGCAAGCTTTTGAAAAGGCCAGCCATAAAGTGTGAATATTAAGTTTAAAGAAAGAAGGAAAGAAAATGTAGAACAAACAAGGGAGAGAAAGAAAAAAAGAGGAAGAAAAAGAAAAGGTTTGTTTAGCTGCTTTTATTTATTAAACTAATCTGATTTAGTTATAACCTACAGTAATTGCATATGGTTCTTTTATTCCTGCCTCTGGTTTTGTCTTAAAAAGCATCACATTGGTGGCAATAGACTTTTTTACTGATATGGCACATCCATGATTTTTTTTTTATTACTCTCACAACTTCAATTATCATTAGGAAATTTAGGTAGCTACAACCAGTGAAAACCAATAAAAAAGACCCAAAATCTCCATGAAGCTTATAATTTCTGTATGACTTTGAAATAGGAGGAACTCCAGCATGACCAAACAGCTCATCAACACCTCTCTGCCTACATGATAAACTTTACTGATAAATTTTATTGGACTGTATCTGATGTAGATAGGTGTGCCAAATAACTGGTAACTGTTCATAAAGCTGTGACTGACTGGTTGATTGATCAACCTGTGGATCACTGATAACACTGGAACTGAAACTATTAAGCGCAGCTGAATGCAATGCAGTGTCCCTCCAAGCTAATGATAAACCTGTTAGAATGCAGGCCTGGGAGGATAATAAGTAAAAGGTCATTCTTCCCAGACCCTGAGGCCTGCCGAGCCTCTGCAGACCGGGACACTGGAGCCGGGCAGGTACGTGATGCCCTGACCTCTGCTGCCCGAGGAAATGTTGGCATCTGGCCACAGTGGCTGCGGGGTGATCGGAGAGCGCCTGGCCACATCGCTATTCTCATCCGCCCACCATCCTTCCGTCCGCCCGAGCTTCCACGAGCTACCGAGAGCCGTCGTCATAGCAACGGGCAGGCCTGCCGATGCCCTTGGGGATCATTTCTTGACAGAAATCCTCGGCGTCCTCTCTCAGTAAAAGGTCGGCCCCTCTGCTGAATGGCTGTTTATCTTTGCAGACGTGTAAGCTTCAGTGTCCCCCGGCTACCTCCATCGCTCTCCCTTCTGTTCAGTTCCTCCTCACCACTTATTTTGAATGCCAAAGCTCATCTCTAAATTAAGTGAATAATTTAAAGCTATAAAGCTGTGCTCTGTTTATGATTTAATAAATGTTATGTATTCAGTTCAATATAGCACCAAATGACAACAGAAGTTATCTCAGGGAATTTTTCATACAGAGCAGGTCTAGACTGTACTCTTCATAATGCAGAGTTCAAAAAAGTTGGTACACTCTGTAAAATATAGACAAAACAAAATATGATAATTTGCTAACCATTGTTGACATATATTCAACTGTGCCAAAACAATATGTTGTAATGTTTTTGTAAGTATATGCTTATGTGCTTATAAGCTGAATTTGATGGCAGCAACAGGTTTCAAACAAGTTGGGACAGGAGCAACAAAAGACTGTGAAAGTTGTGGACTGATCCAAAAACACCTGTTTGGATCATTCCACAGGTAAACAGGTCCATTGGTACCAGGTGATAGCATCATGTATGAAAGGTTCATCCTGGAAAGACTGAGTTGTTCACAAACAAGGATGGAGCGAAGTTCAACAATTTGTCAAACACACAACTGTATAAAGGAGATTAATACATGGGCTCAGGAACACACTCGTTTTTTGACTTGGGTTTGTAACATTATTTACAGAGACAATCCAACAATTCCCATCATGAGCAAGCATTTGGTGACAGTGGCAAGAAAGCTTGAACAGAACTGGGCTCTAAGTGGATGACCATCTGCCTCGACCGCTTAGGTTGAGACAGTTATGCTTGTATAATGATGCAGCTGGTGGCACTGCACAATTTCAGCCCTATTTCAGTTTTCCCTATTTGATCTTTGATCTTGATATGTACAAAAAGACTCTGGGGCCATCAGACTACAACAAAGGCTCTGTGAATAATGGACATGGTGCCAGTGCAGTGCTATTCACAACAAGGATATTTATATTGTCTCCTTGCTGAAGTCACAAATCTTGGCTCCACTGCACTGGAGCAGACTGGGGAACATCCATAATGACACACACCAATCACACACACACACATACACACACACACACACCTGATGAACAACTAGGCCTAGGGACCTCCTTAAAGATCCAACAGAATGGGTGTCCTCCCAGCACCCGGAGAGGGAGACAGATGGTGGAAAGAGGAAGAGACATTAGAAGGACAGAAGAAGAAGGAGAATAAAATGGAAGAGAAGTGCACTGTCAGAATCCATGGGGAGAATCAAAGGAGAAAATAATCATTCTCAATCAAAAACATTTAATCCTTTTTAGAGGCAGAACCAGCTGGTGCAGCATCATTTGTCACCGCGGTGCACCTTTGATACAGACAGATGATCCTTTGTAAGTCAGCTGAATATTGAATACAGAATTTTTTATTCAAATCTAATCTTTTTAAATGATTAGTATGATTGAAATTCAAAGCACACACGGTGTAATGGATTTTTAGTCATGGACTGAGCTCAATGTGAACCCTATCTGCGATACATCAACCCTCATCTGATACCATGACGCAAGGTAGAGATCAGTAATGCATCACTGGAATTGTAAATGACCCGTGCTCCCACATAAGCCACTGTTATCAGAAACAACAAGTGACAGGAATATGAATCTGAACTATTGACTAATGTGGCTCAGCCTCGTGTTACTGACAGTTTGTTCTCTGCCTGTGGCACTCGGAAAGGTATTTGCTCTCAACAGCGTACCCCTGCATAATAATCCCAAACACTACAGTCATGCTCTTTATCTGTCCCTCTCTTTTTCAGCCCATCTACGCCACAAACATCACAATCAGTGTCTCATCTTTAGTCAGCAATCAGCAGAGTCCTAGATCACTGATATGAGCATAAATATCTGGCTGTCTTTTCCCTCACACAATCATTTCCATCCATTTTTCTTTCAGTCATTTTTCTGCCACAAACACAGAAACCCACGTGTCATGTACACACTCACACTCAGTCTTTCAGTCATCTTGCTTTCACTGCCTCCCACACAGGCATCTGCAAAAGAGCATGTGTGGTTCACGGCAGTAGCTTGGTCCACACTGGGAGAGCTTGGCAGATTCCGAGACCTTAATGTGCTACATACTCTGTGTGCATTATGTTATAGGTCCTTGATAATTGCAGTTTCTCGAAAGGCAGACCTCAAATGTCAGATGCTTTTAGCGCTGAAAACGCCTACATTTTTTACTTCCATCCTGGGTATTTTTCAAGACAATGCAGAAACTTTCGAGGAGCCAAATGCAACTTGTTGACAGTGCAAGACGCGTGGGACTGTAATCTTGACTGTTACAATTCCAGCCTCACATTTATCATTTTATTTTTCTGTGTAGCAGCGTTTCGAGATGTGCTCAGACAAGCTGCGGTTTCAAACAAAAGCCTACAAAAGAATGTTTTTACTGCGAGGAATACAGGGTGTCTTATTTCTTTACTTGCATCCCTGTGTCTCCTCCTGTCTCTTGTACAGGTGAATGATTGCAAAACAGAGAGCGGCCTTTGCAGTGCGACCCTGTCCCATGCTGCTCCCTCCTCTCAGGGGATGGCCAAGGTCCAGGATGGACACACGAACACATGTGACAGGTACACTGCGCTCCACACGACCTTGGCATAAAAATAATGTTCATTGTGTGGATATTTGTCTTTATATTTATGTGTGTGTGTGCACTTTGCAGCTCTGCAATGTTAGAGGAGAGCCAGGATGGTATGGACAATGGTACCCTAAGTCCTGCCTCAGCTCGACAGGTCACCATCCAACGCCACCCGACTCAAGGCTTCGGCTTCATTGCAGGCAGCCAGAGGCCTGTCATTGTACGCTCCGTCTCTGCTGGTTAGTATGTGTGTGTGTTTGTGTGTGTATGTAAAAGAAAGAGAGTGACAGCAATTTAACTAAGATGACTCAAATGAATCTTTCCTTATTACTTGATGTAAATGAATTTGTATGCTGGCTGTGTGTCCCATCTTATCTGCAGACGGCCCCTCCTTTGGCAAGCTTCTCCCTGGAGACCAGATCTTGGCTATTAACGAGGAGACGGTGAGCGACGCGCCCCGAGAGAGAGTCATAGACCTTGTAAGGTAACATCCTTTACTGTCCCAGGAGGGAGGGAGGGGGAGGGGGAGGGCCAGGGGGACTAGCAACATGGGCAAGTGGAAGTAAAGAGGACATGGGTGAAGAGGGTGGATCAAACAGAACAAACTGTTTCTTATTGCCGGCGATGCGTTACATCAACACAAACCCATGGATGAGTCAGTCCTTTTGCAGCTGAAGGACAGCGAGGAAATGGCAGATATAAACCCGGAGAAGCTCTCCAAATATCGTGCTGTCCGTGGCGTTATCTAACCCACTCCACTCTCTGTTGTCTTTCCATAGACGCTGCAAAGACACTATAGTTCTCACTGTGCTGCAGCCCCATCAGGTAGTATAATGGGACACTCACTCTCTTTCATGTTCATCTCCCTCAGGAGTTCTCCTACTCTTCAGCAGTCTTAACATTTTTCCCGTCACTCTGAATCATACAGAAACACATGGACAGTATTCTGTTCCAACAGCGCACACTAATGCAGTGCAGACATCCATTAGTATTCATGGCCATGCCTACACATTAGAGTAATTTCTTTTTCTGGTAACCCCTTTCAGAACAGCTCCATGTAGGCACATAAACACCTACTGGATGAGACCTTATTAAATAAATTTCTTGTGTGCACCCATCCAAATATATGAAATAGAAACAAACCATTTATTTAGCAGGATATTATCTGGATATTTTTAGAAGATGAAATGCTGATATGAAAATGCAAATAAATTTACATCTGATCTTTTTTTTGTTTCATAATTTGGAACTCAGAGTTTTATATTCATGAGTTATGCAGCAGCTCTGCAGGAATTGGCCTATGTGTTGTCTCTGAGCAGCTAACATTATTTATTGTGCTCACTCAACAACAAGCACAACAATTCAGAAATATTTAAACTTTTAGCAGGCGAGTTTCATGTTGAAAGCAGGTTTGCAGTTGTCGCATTGCAGCAGCATTAGCCAGCTCTCCAAAACACGTCTCTTTAGCACTGGCAGTCACAGGGGCTTTTCTCTCATTTACGTCTCTTCTTTCAAGCTGATTCAAGAGTTCCTCCTTCTCCCTCTCCCTCTCTCTCTCTCTCTCTTCTCATCTGCAGTCACCTAAGTCTGCCTTCATAAGCGCAGCCAAGAAGGCCCGCCTGCGAACCAACCCGCCTAAAGTGCGCTTTTCAGAGCAAGTGTCCATCAGCGACCCAGACTCAGTAAGTTCAACTGGTCATGTCTCTCTGCGACATGTGCATGCAAACACATGCTGTTACGCTGTCCTCACTCCCAGGCTGCACATTTCTTTTGTTTGATCAGCAATCGCAACAAGCTACCTCTCTCTGTCCTCTTACTTCATGTGTGTGTATGTGGGAGCCTTTGGTACAGTGGTTTGGCCTTAAATAAATTGCTTTACTGACTGATTTGAATTCTCGCAGGAGCAACCTGAACCTCCTTTCACAGGCTTTCAGACATTCTGAAAACCAGCCACAGTATCACTTAAACTTGTCAAAATATTTCGGGCTGTTTGTGCCCAATCTTACCTGGTTGCACACGGCAAAACTACCATGTTCCCAAGTTTCTTAGCTGACTAATCAACACCTAGTACAAACACTTATGTGGCTTGGGTTACACGATTACACATTGTGCAATTAAGACCTGCTGTGTTGCATGTGTGTGAGGTAACAGGCTGTACACAAGTTAATTAATAGGATGTGAGGGAGGTCAGAAAAAGGAGAAGGTATTGTAATAATAATTTTGCTAAAGACACAGTTAATTTTCATATCAGCTTTTAGGTTTATAAACTGAAAAAAAAAAAATATATATATATATATATGTTATGTTTGCCATAAATATATTTTCAGATATTGAGAGGAGAGCGTTTTGCAGCTTTATTACAAAAGTGGAGGGCAGGGTCCAAAGAAAACATTCATTACACTGGACCTTGCTTTTTTATAAAATAAGAAATAAAATTCAGTACCCCTCCCCACCACAATAATTTTCATACAGCTACAAAAGTCTGGCGGTCAATCAAATATCTATGAGGAGAAAGGGAGGTTAAACTGTAAATAAAGTGGGTGCACGAAGATGACAAGCAACGGACAATCAATAAAGAATCAGACGTTGGAGGAAAGGGTATTTCATCATTCTATTTTCTATTTATCTGAACTTAATGGAAGAAGGTAGAGAACAGGATTGCTCATCACATGGGCCACCAGGTCTCTGATAACCTTTGGATGAAGCCAACGCAGGGAGTCGGGCAGACCGCTCAACCTCGCCTTTCATTACAGCTGATTTTTACCCTCCACAGTAGCCTGCCAGTACCAGCTGTCAACATCATGAGAACCCAGACATTTCCTCGATTAGACCTAAATTAAGACTTCAGTTAAAGTGAGCGATATTCCTACAAACCAGCAAAGGCCCTCAGCTCCATTAATGTCTCCTCTCTAAATGAACTAATCTTGCTCCCGGTTTCTCTCATAGAACTGTGAATCTAATTGATCAGACCTTAAGGTACAGAGCACAAGGAGCTGTCGATGCAGAGATAGGAGGAGGATGCTATGATTGGTAATGATCCGATATTTCAGCCGCCATTCCCCCACCACACGGCAAGACATTTCTAAATGTCTAATCTCCAGTGATCAGGAGCCACAGGCAGCTATTGATCATCGGAGGGCTTATCAGTGTTGGCCACCTAGCCCGGTGTTTATTGAGAGAAGGGTGGTGGGGGGTGAGGCCGTGGCGTTGAGCTGTGATTTGCCTCTCATAACACTCTCCCTGCATGTGACAAACGAGCTCCAGCTCAGCCTCGTTAACGAGAGCAAAGGTAGTGACTTGTAACGGGAAGTGATAGACCTCTTTGTGGCATCTGTTCACTGGTTCACCCTCGTTTTAATGCGGCAGTATGGAGAAAGATCTGTTCGCTCATAACTCAGACTTTAGTCGCTTCCAATCTGCACAGAAGAACAGCTTGTTGAGCCTTCTGAATACTTAAGTTCTCCAAAAAACAGACTGCTGGGCACCTGCTGCCGGCACAGCTCTCCATTTCAACTAAATGCATTTTCCGAGATATATTGTTGCAATAAATCCACATCCCCTTACTGTCGTGAGTAATGCCTGCCTGCTGTTCTTAAACAAATCCCATCATCAGATAAAAAAAAGTAGGGAGAAACACAGGAAACAGATATGGATAAATTTTGTTAGGCCCAAAATTATGGAGGCTTTCATTTGGACCCCGAGGCTGCTTCCAACTGCATCCTTGCCACATGTCATATTAAAAGTGTCTTCTTATATTAATATCTTTTTCATTCAGTCATTTTCTTAAAAAGCCCTCAGTAAGATTTTTTTTTTAAAAAAAGGATGGGAGGATGACCGTCACATCACATCCTAGTGAGAATCAACTGAACTGCATACCATAACTTTTCTTCTAACCAGTGCTTTGAGTAAAAGCAGTAACCTTGAATCAGGCCTCTCCTCCACTCACAAACCTCTGTGCTGAATACTTTCAATCCCACCATCCAATTTTCTTTGCATGGCATACATACTGAATGGATAGGCTGGATAAATTGAATAAGCCACTCTTTGATCCTGATACAATGCATGGAGTGGGCATCCTGAGGCAGAGTTTTACTCCCTCTCTGACTGTCCAGAGTTCAGTCAAAGTACCTCTCCATTGTTCACATCAGGTGTCTTTGTTTCTTAATGTTCCAACTAAAGCACCTTCTCATTTTTCACTACCTTTTTGGTGTCACTATCAAAGCACAGACTTACCATTACAGCTCATTGTGTTTTTGCTGTACAAATAATTCTTGATTACCTCTTTGGCACATTCTTACACACACTATTCTTTTTTTCCCACTAAACCAAATGTGTTTTCTCCCTCTGTTTCTTTCAGACAATGCTCAAGGACGACTCCTTGCTACTCATACCAAATGTGTTGAAGGTGTTCTTGGAGAATGGACAGATTAAGTCCTTTACATTCGATAGCCGTACCACTGTTAGGGTGTGTATTCACTACAGCTGTGCACAGGGAAAAAGGCGCAATAATGTTATTTTCATTTTAACAATAGTCACTCATAATGATGATCGCCCAAATAATTATTACCGAACTTTGCAGACTCAGTTCTATGGAGCGTTTTAGCATAAACTATACTGTTGTTGGTCACTCTCACAAATCTTATAAGAGTCTTTATCAGCTTTTCCGGGATCTGTGTTCAGTGGAAAAACTCAAAGGATTAACTTTACCAGCAGAGCAACAACTGGCAGACAGACAAACTTGGCTACCAGCTTGTGAACACAGTGAAGCATTTAGCAGGTAAAGAGTCAAACATATGTACTAGAAGCTGGTAAAGACAGAAACAGAGCTAACAGGGGAGTGTATATTGGACTTTTTGTGACCAGAAACTTCAAATGAATTCTAGTGTATTCTGTGTCCGCTGGTGTGTAATTAAGAATATTTTTGCAAGCACACAACTTTGTAAAGTTAACAGCTTGATGTGCCGTAATAAATTGCTGTAGGTTTAACATTAATCCTAATACTACAAATGAACCAGGAGTATACAATTGTTGAAACTGGTGTTTCTTCAATGATATAGTAAGAGATTTATTTTTTTTAATTAATAATATAATATAATGATTGTTTTGGAGCTTCACTGACTGATTGTCAACACAACCCAGCAGAATGTAGCAGAATGTTCCCACAGGATTTCCTACAAAGCAGCATAGTACGTCACATGTAAATTCAACACTTTAACCATAATTCGCTCAAGCCTCACTTTGAAAATTATATATGTAATATCCATTATACATATATCTAATGAGTAATTGCTTTGAGAAAATAAATAGAAGCCACTTCAATTTTCTTTCTTCATTCGGTCAGTTTTTAGAGTTAAAAATCTCAGTAATGCGATCAAGGCCATAAAGCAACAAATGAATTCAGTCAGACAGAGGTCATTTCTGTCAGCCTCTAAGATGAGTCTGACATCTCCGAGCAGACTCATTAAACGGACTCTATTAGATTTCACAAATCTCTCCTCTGCTCATGGGGGAAGAGAGAGAGAGACAGAAACACAGCAGCACTTTAAAGCAGAGGTGCAGGAAGTTTGCCCCTGTCAGCCTAATTAAAGGGAATTTCAGCATAAATAAGAAGGCCTGGATCAATAAAACAATACCACAGATTAAATGAGTGATACAATAGGATGCCCAGTTGTATGCCCATTAGACTGCCTGTCAACTACAGAAACTTTCCTGCAGTATTTTAGGCTACAGTGTACAGCATTCTGTGGGTCTCTCAGTTGATTGTTTGGCTTCCCTGGGCATCATTTAATGCAAACCGCACAGGTCAGTACTGTTAAAACTGATTATCCCTGTTTGTCAGATATAGCTGCTGCAGGTTACATCAACGCATGCCAATTAAATTGTTTATGTAGTGCAAACCATTAGTGTACATGCTTCAAGGCTCATAATGAGCCTCCATACTGAGACTTGCAGACAAACTAGTGTAACATATGGCTACAATAGATTCCCTTTAAATGTCCATGCCTCTAATATAAGGAGGGCAAAGAAACACTGAAACCTTATTCTCAGGCATAGCCCACGGTAAGATATGATATATATTACCGTGAACTTTCCCTCAGTGTTCTCCGTACATTAGAAACAGGATATGAGAAATCTCTACATCATTCAGAGATAATGATCTGCACAACAGCAAATGTTTGCACTTCACACCCCAACACGCAGACGTTATATTCCTAAATAGTATGCACTCAATGTGCAGAATAAAGAATCTATGGAAGCTCTCCATAGCACAGAATGACAAACATGATAGCCAAGTAAAAGCCTAAACAGATCTCAAGGATATCAGTTTGACAAACTACCCTATACAAACACAGAGTGAGTTCAGGGTGAAAACAACCTCCATACATCAAATTTATGCTTTTTGCTACGATAGAATGTTTTCTTCCTGTGAAAATGTATTTCAAGCTCTAATCTGTTTCCATCTCTCTTCTCCAGGATGTGATCTCGTCCCTGCAGGACCGCCTCTCACTGCGCTACATTGAGCATTTTGCATTGGTGCTAGAGGCAGGCGGTCTGGACCAGAATCAGAGGTTGCATCTGCTGCAGGATAACCAGCCTCTGACACATGTAAGAAAGCCAAAACAGCGAAATGAGTATGTGTAAAAAAATGTTTCAATTAATGGATATGTTTGTGGGATTAGCAGTATGGAAGCAGTAACAACAACCCCAAGCTGTTATCAATGCAAAATATGACATATGAATAAGTGCTAGTAAAGGAACTGTAAACTGTGCAAATTTGCATTGAAACTCACAGTTGCAGCGTTTGTTGCTTTTGGTTTGGGTTGAGTTTGGTTTGTGCAAATGTTCAAGGTGTGGGGATTCTGTGTGCTGCCCCTTTACTGGTAAGATAAGCTGGCAAACTTGAAATAAAATAATTTCCACAAGAAGTCAGATGATTGACACATTGATTTTGGATGTAAATCACAGCTCTTGTTGTCTCATTGGTTTGAGCACTGTCTTATTTTTGTATTGATATTTTGGGCTGGTTGTTGGTTTGCAGCTCTATGTATGTTTGCATTTCTTTACTTGGACAAAATTAAATTCTTTCACGTTTCCATACATGGAGCTGAAAGTGCATCCAGATTGCACTAGCAGACTACCCTATTCACCTATGGAAAATGACAATGTGATACGTGTGACTAATGCCAAAGATGTAGTTGGTTATTGCTGATACTGTTTTGTTCCCTCAGGTGGTGCATAGAACCTATTTCCAAGGGATGAAGTGTCTGTTCCGCATCTGCTTCTTCCCCAAGGACCCTGCAGACCTGCTGAGAAGGGACCCTGCTGCATTTGAGTACCTCTATATACAGGTAAAGTGCCGGATTAAAGGGGGATTTAAAAGGATGTCATTCAATTCTATGACACTGTCGGAGAGCTGTCTCTTAGAAAAGTAGTGGGTGCAGAGAGGAGGGCCAGTGATTAGAAGTTCAATATAGGTGGCGAGTTTTATTTACTGTTCCTATTTGATTGTCTTTGACTTTGCCTTCTCCGACTGATTTTTGAGTTGGAAAGACTGCATATGCCAGAATCAGGCGTTAGACACAGTGGCCCTGTTGCAAACTCTCCAAAAATGCTTTCACATTAACTGCAGCTATCTAACAGTCTGATGAATTTGGAGGCTGTCCAGCTATGCACAAAATATTTCATTGTGTCCTTACAGAGTCGCAATGACGTCATCAAGGAACGTTTTGGCATGGACTGGAAATCGGACATCACGTTACGATTGGCTGCTCTCCACATCTACATCACTGTGTCCTCCGCACGGCCCAATCAGAAGATCTCTCTCAAGCATGTCGAGTAAGTCCACAAACTAAATTAGCTTTCAAATGAACTTATGAGAAATTACAGACAAAAAACTGATGTACTGCATATTTTACCTCATTAACAATTCCATGTAGCATAGTGAGTCCCTCCGTGCAGTTTGTTCATTCAATAATGTCTAATTGATTAATAATTAATCCCAGTAGTATTAAAAACTGAAATTACTCAAGGATCATTTTCCCTAGTTCGTTCTGAGACAAAGGAATCCATTGCTTTGTGAAATTACATCTCTCCCTCAATTTTCTCATTTATTCTTCAAAACCTTAACCTAGCAAGTAATTAGCTTCTGCCATCACAACCACAGAAGCAGAACAGACCCACTGTGCTTGTAATAGACTTAGGGTGGTCATGTCAAGCCAGGAGTCACAGAGGATGTAAGCTAGGCTCACCTTGTCTGCCCACAAGATGAAAAAAGTCCTTTGTCCCTTCAGCTGGGACATTTTCCCAGGCCTCTAATTAACTACTCCACTGTTGTTTTTCTCTTATGTCTATACTTGTGCCATCTTTCCCTTTGCTCTCGACCACAGAAAAGAGTGGGGACTAGAGCCTTTCCTTCCCCTCACTCTGCTCCCAACAGTCAAGGAGAAGAATGTGTGTAAGAGCCTGTCTCAGTTGCTGAAGACCTACCAGCATCCACCACCATCGGGCAACAAGGTTTCTCCATATAAAACAATTCATACAAACTGTTAATAGTAACCATTTCCCTGATTAAAATATCTAGACTATTCTTTGTAAATGATTTTACTGCCTTTTGTTATACTGCTATTATAACACATTTATAAGCATTGCAAATATGTAGTGCTTGCTTGATTGCTATTAACATTTAAATCTAAACTCCTTGCTGCTTCTTTAGAGGAGAATTTTAATTTACTGTATTCTATGGTTATGGCTGCTTGATAACCAGTCATTTATCTTAGCACAAGCCCTTCATCCCTATAGATGTAACTGTTGCATAAGACTTTATGATCAACATCTGTGGCTCAACAGTGCCCCCAGGAGGACATGGGAAGTGCTGGAGCAGGCTTCCTATTTCAAAGATGAGCTTTTCTTTTTTATCAATCTGTTGACAGGTCCCTCCTCTCCAAGGAAAGCTGCAGTACATGCGTGTACTCAACGACCTCCCACCTTTTGGTGGAATACTGTTCCACACTGTTGGACTGGTAATAAATTCTTACATCTTTGGGTACAGGAAAACATGTCTATCTCTTTCACTTAATTCCTTATCCCATTCAATTTCCTTATGTGTCTTTGAAGCATGTAGTCACACAGGGAGCATGTTCTTTCAATACAGTGATTTAACATTTTTAAAAAACTGTCTAAACAGTAGATTTTGAAAGGTATAATGTAATAAGCACACACAAATAGTTATAAAGCTTCTGTGTTCTCCTACAGGATGAGAAACAGTCAGCAACAACACTGCTGGTGGGTCCTCGACATGGTATTAGTCATGTGATTGATTTGAAAAACAACCTCACAACAGTTCTGGCTGAGTTCAGTAGGGTTGCCAAGATCCAGCTCTACCGAGAGAGTCAAGGAGTGGCTCGTGTGGAGGTGACAATCCATGAGGCCAAGGTATTGAAACACAGTCTAAAAAAGATGCACACTATAATCACATCTGATAAGCAAGCCATACAAGAGAAAAAATGTATTTTGCATGCCCTCACTGTGAGGATGCAGTTTCCATTTTAACTTTATAAATGATACAATTATTGGGTACAAAAAAGTTCAACAGTTTCATAAATTTTATTTCATCAGGTCATTACAAAATGAGCAGGCAATGCTTATTGCCTGTCCCCTAAATAGTCTCCTAATTCCCCTCCCTACCACCCTCTGCAGCCCCTGGTACTACTCATGGAATGGCCTGATGCCAGTAACTTTGCATGCCTCATCTCTGGCTACTACAAGCTGTTTGTAGACCCTAAAAGGACCATCTACTTCCGGACACCTGGTCAGTCTCAGCTGACCAAGGCAGGTATGTCAGAAATCTTCTTGATTTGTAGGGGTTAGTTTTGAACACATGCCCTGATTAAACAATGTGCATCAAATGTGTATGACTTTACAGAAAACTACATTGTTAAAAAGATTAAGATGAAACGCTCTTATCATATATTTAGAGTGGTATAAGTAAAAATGTCCTTCTTTCAGCATCATATTACACACTGCATGTCAGGCAATAGTTGGAAATCTTCATTACATGTTCAGTCTACATGGACATTGATCTGCTTCTTCATTGGTTGGAACTACCATCCCATGGCGCCCTCTGCTGTCTCTCCTCTCATCTCAATCTTGACTCATTGGAAGGAATACTCCATTTTTCTTTAAATAACATTATGGAATTTCACAGTGAATTGTACTTTTGACTGTAATCATAAACATTTAGTGTTCACACATGAACAGATCCTCTGCCATCTGCTGTCTCAACCTTTTGTCCACATAAAATGAGGATCATCATACCATCACATTCCACCAGAATCTAACCCTTCAACCTCAAACAAACTTCAACTTTAAACATCCATCTCTGAAATAACAAATAATCCCCATGTGACCACCAGCTGTCACCTCTGCTTTCCCATCAGGATCTAAACCACTAGTTCCTAACACCTCAAACTCTCCAATGCTCTGACAATTCTATCCTCAGATTACAGAAGCTCCCACCATGCCCACCCGCGTTCTGGGGCAACTGGCTTGCCAAGTGGAGGGCGACGAGGGGACGAGAGGGAAAGCTCACACAGGGAGTCAGGGTCTGCAAGGGCCATAGTTCCAGCAGAGTCTCAGCATCTAGGCCTGTGCCATGTCCACCTTCGAGAACAACAACAATTTCACGAGCTTCAAAAACGCACCGAAGCTGAACTTGACATCAATGAGAACTTTATTTCCCAGGATCCCCCTGGGCGGCCCCGAACCAAGTCAGATCCAACCCAGCAAAGTACGGAGGAAATAGCTGGGGTCATAGAGAGTCCAGTACCGGAAGACACAGGATTCAGAATCCGAGCCCAAACAATGGGTCAATCCCAGAAAACCTCACGATACTTCTGTGACTCCTGCAAAGCCAGACACAGGGCAGAGGGTCTTACATCAGCAGTGAACAGTAGTGGGAGCTCTGGGAAACACTGCTCCAGTGCTTGTGCCTCCCGAGATGGAGGTGCTGTCGATCTCATGGCACTACCACCCCCAGGGAATGAAGAGGAGGATGAGGCAGATGGTGGAGGAGAGAAGCTGCAACCACCACCACCTGCTATAGCTGCCCCACCACCTGGCTTTAGGGACAACAGTTCAGATGAGGACGACACAAAGAGAGGGAGGAAGGCTCGAAGCAGTGCCAGCCCAGGGGTTGCCTCTGGGAAGCTGGCTCAAGCCAAGGAAGACGTGCCTGTGACTCTGATAGACAATGTTTCCACAAGAACAGTCCGAGATCATGCCCAGGAGCTAGATGATGCTCTGGTGTCCACCTTACAGGCACTAGAGGCTTTGGCAGCCTCTGAGGACTACCCCCATCACCCTCAACAGCCAACACAGACTGCAGGTCAACAGCCTCAGTCAGGCCACAGCCCACACCTTACATACAGAATTAACAATAATATTGATCTCAATAAATGTTACTTTCATCAATCAGTATTACACAGTACATTTGCACTACATCACCTTCCATTATTACTAGTCTTACTATAATCTCCTTGCAAGAAAACCCTGTGATCTCTTATGACAGCAATATATGTTTAATGACTGCAAAAATGACATATAATAGTAGAAGGTTCAAAAACAGGCTACCTACAGGATGCTGAAAAAAAATCGATAGATAACCTAAACTACAATAATATTGAATTCAAGATGAAAATTTTATGTGCCATGGTTTTTCATAAATGAAGAAGAAACAACATCAGTAGCTGATTATTAGACACTGTGTGTCATAAAAAACAAAAACAAACAACAACAAAAAAAGAATCAATTTTGGGAACAAAAAAAAAATTAAATGATTTTTGTTGTCTTGTGTTCCAGATGAATCCACATAAATGCAAATGTATGGTTTGATAACTACAGTGAAACACAAATATAACATCTTAATATTTCAATTTTATTTGCTTTGTGTTTATTTATTTGTTGTTCCTTGACTATCATAACAGTATGCTATGTTCTCCTCCTCAGGGCTGATTGTCTTAGCTGCCATTACACCTGAGTCATCATTAGACTCAGGCCATGAGACCAATTCCTCTGAACTGACGGATGTTTCTGAGATGGTGTCAGCTATGAAGCAGAACCAGAACCAGGCCTACCTGCTGGCTCATCATATCAACAAGGAACGTATCCTCTGCCGACGTGACTTTCCCCTGGCTATCCCTGGCTGCACTGCAAAGACCATAGGGACTGGGGCCTTCTCTGTGGGTCAGATTCGTGCTGGCTGTCCACCCAAGCAAGTAATCCTCAGTAAGACTGTTCCCTTTAAAGTCAGTCCCAGTCAAGACTCTGCAGTGCTCAGTGTTGTGACAGAACAGGGGGGCAACCAAGACACTACTCAGACTGAACAGAAAGCAGAAATGAAAGCAAACTCTGAGTCCACCAAAGCAAACACCCCTGATCCCACTTCCAAGTCACTTGGAGAACTTAAAATGTCTGATGCTTTACTGACAGCTCAAATCAGTAAAGATCAGAAGTTATCAAACTCTTCTGGGGAGACACTGTGCCAAAATCTCTCTGATGGCATAAAGGGGAAGACAACAGCACCTCTTACTAAAGACCCTAGCAACAAAGCCTTACCTATCCTCCTGCCTGTGGACAGAACTGCCTCCGCCAAGATTTCTCCCACTAATACGTGCCAAGATGCCAAGACTGCCTCTAGCGAGACCATGAAGCCTTCAAGCTCTACAGAACTTCTGCCAGTTGACGACCTTTTCTGCACATGCCCAGTGCAACAGGAGCCTGGACCTCAACTAAGACTAAAAGATCCACAGGTTCAGAAGGTAGTGGTGTTTCAATCCTCCTCCCCCACAGATGACGAGCGGCTTCGGGCCAAAGGCCTCCAGCTGGCAAATAGCAAAGAGAACGCAGTGAGAGTAGGAGCAGATACTAGTCTTGCAAAGCCAAGCCCTCAAATACAAACTAAGTACTCCCCTCGTCTGCCTGTCAAAGCAGAGAGAAAAGAAGCAGCAGAAAGCAAAGCTGAGGGTGCCCAGGGAAAATCTCACCTTGAGTCACAGAAATGCACCATAAAATCCCTACCTATTTTAGATGATCCAACAACACCTAGCCTCTCTGTAGAGAAAGTCTCCACCCTCCCAGCCAGAGACTCAAAGAAGCAAGGCAGTGGTAAGGGAAAGTCTCAGCGCAGTGCCCCTTTCTTGAGCTTTAGAAACCTTCTTTCAGCCACGTTCCCAGCAAGAATGCGAAGGGAAACAGATGAGCGAAGGGCTCAGTTGCAGAAAGTCCGTCAATATGAGCTGGAGTTCTTAGAGGAGCTGCTGAAACCCAAGTCATCCCAGGGAGAATTTCTGCCCCAGGGATCCTCACCTGTGCCCTCAGGCACTCCTTGTGCCTGCCAGCTCCGCACCAGCCCTGTCCTGAAGGCACCAGGGATCTCCAGGGAGCAGCGGCGCAGCTGTGACTGTAAGCGAATGTGTAGGGGCATGCGACTACCTGATACACCAGTTGGATCCACAACAGAGCCACAACGGAGAGGCAGAGAGAGAACTATCTCAAAGACCCCTCCAGCAGTCTCCAAAGCCCCTCATACTCAAGGTGCTACAAGGAGACCTCAGACCTTAGAGATCAAAACCACACGAATACGCTCTACCAGCCTTGAGTCAAGAGAGCCGAGGGGAGAGCAGGGTTCCTGCTTGCCCACCTGTACTTCTCAAACAGATTGCATGGGAGGTCCACAATATAAGAAGCTCCAGAGGCGTTACAGCATTGGAGAGCTGGATAACAGCACTAGCACACCTGTGTACGCTGAGGTAAAGCCCAAAGCCAAGAGTCTAGAGAAGGAGATGGAAAGAGTCAGGGCCACAGGGCTGAGGCTCCCCACCCCAATTGAACCAGTCCACACCCAGTCTCACCAGGTAGAGGGAAAGGGGAAAAAGGGTGTGTTTTTCATTCAGGGAGAAGAGCTTCTGCGTGAAAGTAAAGAAGGGACTGGTGAGGTGCTGCTGACCCTGCCCAGTGAAGACAGTGATGACAAAGATAAATGTTGCTCATTCTGTTTCTGCTACAGAAAGTGTGACGCAGCAGATGAAAGCAGCGAGAAGGATGAGCTCTCATACTCCATACCCCTGCAGGTCCTTCCAGGCATGGAGCTGGACTCTCGTACCTTTCCTGTAGTAAGCAAAACACTCCAGGTTCTTAATGCAGAGGACTGCAGTGGCGAGGAGGAGGAGGAGGAAGAGGAGGAGCCACAGACACAGGAGATTGACCTGAGAGCCTGTGGTACACTGGAGGGGAGCCTGGCACGAGTACAGGCTCTACAAGGGAAAAGTTTCAGCTTGCCTGATGGATTCCTAAATGCCCAGTTGGATGCTAATGAGTTGCTAGCTATCCTGCGTCAGTGTGCTAACAGCCCACAAGCGGAGGGTGAGGCTCGTCTTCAGCCCTCACAGATTGCAGAGTACAAACAAGAGCTGGCGGTGCGCTTCAAAGAATTCAGAGCATCTTGTCGGCGAGTGGCAAGTGTTGAAAAAAGCCCAACACGTATGCTTGCTGTTGTCACAGCAAGTTTTCAAGTGTTGTGTGAACTAACTCAGACCTTCATCAAATTAGTCAGAGGGGTTCGTTCAGAAACCCAAAGGCTGCAGCTGTTGAGAAAAGTTGAGGAAGTAGCTATCAACTACACTTTGCTTCTGCGTGCAGCAGAAGAATCAATGGGACACTCAAGCAGCTTGCCAACAAAGACTGTGAGCCCTCAAGTTTCCTCCAACACCAATAACATGAGCTCACTCACTCGACCCATCAAAACTCTGCCTGCCCAGTAAGAAAAAATCTGGCGGGGATGTAATCAAAACAGTCCAGAATGTGGGTGGCTACTCTATCCAAATTCATTATTTGTTCATTGTTTACATTTTTTTACAAGTCATGCAATGAATCATCTTGAGTAAAAATTGCAATGCAGCTGTTCCATCTCATGTTTACAGGCCCTGAGGTAGCCTTGTGGATCTTGTTTTGAAATATAAAGATACACCAAACTAATGCACAATGGAATAAGAACCCTCTAACAGACTGGGTGATACAGGGCTAATCACCTCACATCAATATTCATAATATACATAAGTCATTATAGTATAATATTTTATATGTAATGTATATTTGAGTTGTGTCTACTTAGCAAATAATATAAAGTTTTGTGAGAAAAAAGTGAAGAATATATTTGAAATGTATTGAGTCAAGAGAAGTATAAAGATTATTATAAATCATCAGAAAAAAATGTGTGCTCTGGACAAAAATATTTCAGAGATCTCGTCAAGTAGCGACTTCTGTTAATTGCATAGTCCAAAGCGTTGGTTGGTTAGATGGTGATGTGTGTGTTTGTTGAATTTTCTAACTGTTGTAATGCAAAATGGAGATCTCTGTTAGCTCTGTTGACTATGTCTGGCATACTGATACAAGAGTGAAAATGTAGTGACAGTGTTGGAAAATGAAAACCACTGAAAGACAAGTATGACATTTTAAACTATACCGACTGACAGAGGCCCATTATCTCACTTTAACAGTGCAGGTATGAAACACACCTGCTCAGGGCAGACAATGTAGCAGAGATCTGAGTCATCATCTTATCCACTACAGTAATGAGTGTTGCTACCTCACTCAGCTGTAGAGAAGGAATATCCACACTGTACTTAATAATGCACAGAGTGTATTATACACCATTGCTGATCCATGGCTCACTTGCATCTCACCTGTCGTGAATCATAGTTTTAAATATAGCCATCCACTTGCAAGTGAGTAAGCTTATCACTAGAATTTTGCACAACCTCTGAAATTAGCTCTGAAGTTGAAATGTATCTTTTAATGTTTCAGTGTTTTTTATTCACTCTGCTGCTGAAAAACTCACTTGAGTCCACAACACCAATTTTACATAATTCACCTCCTCAAAGCTAAAGCTTACCTGTTTCAAAGGATCCTTTGTTTTTATTCAGGTTTTCAGATACAGTATAAACAAATTTGCTTTCTATGTGCTGTTATACATTGTGCAATCTAGCAAATATATAAGAAACACACAAAGTAGTTTTCTATGTATTTTAATAAAACTAACACATCTGTTTCCTGTCTGAAATCTTCTTTGTGTCTCATCCTCTTGTTATTCTTAGAAATTAATCAGAGAGGCTCTATAGTTGTACTGGCCTAACATGTATACTGGACATGCTGTTAAAAGAAAGTGCTGTGAAACCAAATTAATAGTGTCAACTGGGCTGCCACAATACTAAATACAAGAAATGTGATATTGCTGTTTCTTGCACAAATTGTATTTGTTAGTTCTTTGGAATACAACATGGTACTGTAACCCTAAAATACTGTGTATGATGTTAACATGTATGCCACCCTGAGTCTATGTATTTATCTGAATCATCCCTTAATCAAGGTACTTAACTGTTCATGGGTAAGAAAACACTTTTAGGATATTGAATGCCATATGGTGGACATACTTAGATAAGCATAAATACAAGCATTTAAATGCACCAAATACATTACAACCAAATTATGTCTTGGTGTTGCTGTAAATGTATTTTTGTCCATTTAATTTAGATTCTAAGTTCGAGTATTAGTTATTTATTATTTCAGCTTTGTTGCACTTATTTCCTTGGTTTCAAGACACATTTGCAGTGTTTACAAGCACTCTCTTTTAACTGTCTGTCCTCTGCTGTTAATGTGGCATTTTCCATAACCATATGCAGTGTTTTCTCTTTCACTGTACTGCATGTTTTCCTTAACGTACTAGACTTTCAGGGGCAGATACTGTGACCATTTAAGGTGATGATACTGTTTGTACAGATAATTTTCCCGTTCTAAAGTGGAAAATCAGGCAAAAATGAAAGGCCGTGGTGGCAATATGTTAATGTTTTGCAGAAGATATTCAGTACGGAAATGTATTATTCTACACTGTAAATGTAAATAGTAATATAAAATATTTGAGAGAATAAGAAACACTTTTAAAACATTACTTGTTACATTAAGATTTATCCAAACTCTTCACTATTTTGTAAAAAGGAAAAGATAAAACATGTCTGTAAGGTAATTATTTATAGTAGTAATGTAACATAGAGACTAATAGCAAAACATATATTTTAATGAGTATATTACAAGTATAAAGCATGGGACATGTTTATTTTTATAAACAAAAATATCAGATGATGTTCTCCCATCAGCACTTGAACATTTTAACATTATGATAAACATTTTCTGTGGTTGTCATTGTTCAGTTGCTTTGCTAAACTGTGTGGATTTGTCTGTGTTTCATTCACACGATGAGCCCGTCATGGCTTAATCCATTGTTTCTTTATGTGCACCTATTCATTCCTGTCTTTATTTACTGTCAATGATTTTGTCGTCACTGTGGTCTTCTGTCTGTGTACAAATTTAACTCATGTTTTAAGAGCAATAAAGTATATTATATAAACTCTTTCAGAGAATTTGGAGATGACATTGCATGCAGTAAACTTGCGGTAGTGACAGGGTGTCCAATAGAATGCCTTTAATCAAATGACGTCATGTGAAATATAAATTATCTAGAAACGTCTCTCTTGCTGCTGCCAGGTTCTTGCTGCTGTGGTTGCTTTGTTCATTCCCCTCTGGCAAAAACTGCTGTTGACTCAACAATGCAAACCTCACTGACTTGACACACACCAACCATTGACAGTAAAGTGGCTTTGTGTTGTTGACATTTAAGATACATTTACTTAAGGTGGATTTTTCTGCTTTGTTCTACGTGTCTATTTGTATTACAGATAAGCATTTTAAGAGCAGATTGGAGATGAGCCAACCACCAGCCAGGGGAGCTTCTTTGACAAAAACATTACAATACGGCTGTGTTCATTTGCAAAAAAAATCCAGTAAAAATACGACTGTCTGTAGTTGAAGATCTGGAATACTCGACACCCAGTCAATTCTAAACATTCAAGAATGTGCCATGTCATAGTTAATTGACTACTGTATATTCACAGTAGACATATTGATATGTCACAGTAGAAGAAGCACAGATGTAAATAATAAAATGAAAGATGGCTGAATTTCATTTAGCTGCATCAGTTTAAAGGTCCTGTTATTGTTCATGCTGTTTCACTGTCACAGCTTACTGGGACATTTGAATAGGACAGAGCCATTGTTAATGTTATTGACACTTGTGTTTTACTGACTATGACAAGTCACAATGTCTGCTGTGAAAAAGTCTTATTCTTACCTCTTTTACAGACTGCAGTTTGGTGAAGCACACCTTTACGGTTCCTACGTTCACCCTGCTCTCTCTGGGGTCTTGGAGGGAGTGCCAGGCACATGCCAGGGATCTCTGCTGAAATGAAAATGTTAAGATTTAAAAGTATACTATGCAGGATTTGTTGGTCGTTCTTTGTTAACATGCAGTTCAAAGTTGGCCCCTCCTCCCCAGCTCAACCAGTGGCCATGCAAGCTGAAGAATGAATAGCAATAACAAGGTCATCAATCTGAGAAATGAAAATATATTTTCTGATAGTTTCCAGTGTTCAGCAGCAAAGAGGACAGCAGAATGAAAATGAGCATCACCAAAGTAGCAGTAGATAAATAGATGCCCTCTTGAATTGCCCCCCGGCGACAGAGTTTTTTTTTAATTGAATTGAATTGACTAGTAAATAAGCAATATAAACAAGAGAAGTATAAAATTGAACAAGAATCAAAAGTGTTAACAATTTAGCTAGAAAAAATGTAAAAGTATTAATAATTTTTAAAAGGCTAAAAAGCATTTTAAAAATTAACAGGAGAAATACAGGAAATATGGGAACAATACAATACAGACAGGAAAGTTTAATTAAGGATTAGATTAAATGAAATACTGCATAGTGGATGAAATATTGCACAGACATTGTTTTTCCAAAAAATCCTGCAAAGTGTACCTTTAATGGCAACACAAGAAGGCCGTACAGTGTTCTTACCTCTGAGTATAGAACGTGAACAGGCTGAATATCATTTGGCATAAATCACATCCAACATCAGAAATGTTGGATAAAGCCAATGTGGACAGTCTGCAGTGCAGTGCCTCCATATGCCAGGAAGGGTGGTGGATGTAGTAGGAGCCAACATTTCCCACAGCAATATTGCGGTTTAGAGGAGACACTTTTACAAACATTAACGCTGCCTTAACGCCAATAGCCATGTTTTCTGTGAAGCAATTTCGAAAACAGCTTTTTATTAGAGGTATTAAAGTATAGCTTAAGAGGCTGTTAAAATATATTTATCCGTACAACCATGTATTAACTTCGCATAGGCCTATGCGCTTTTAATCTGCATTAGTTTGTGGACAGAATTGAGGACACATGTTCCTATGTTGGTACCTCGCTCGTTCACGTGGCTCCATTCTCTGCTTTTGTGGCCGGGTGACGTAATGGCGGTAGGACGTACGTTCGAGCGTGCGCGCCGCCGCGGGAGGAAGCGCAGCACGCCTGATGTGAGGGACATAATGGTGGACAGGTAGGGAACGCACGCTAGCTCGCCAAGAGTAGCTCCTCAACTGTTGATCCGTTTCCAGCCGTCGTCTCGGACTCCTCTCTTCCTCTGTTCGCCGCCGCAGCCCGCTCGGCCTGAATCGACGCCCTGGACCGCAACAAAATGCCGAATATCAAAATATTCAGCGGTAGCTCGCATCCGGACCTGTCTCAGAAGATAGCTGACCGCCTGGGTCTGGAGCTGGGGAAGGTGGTTACCAAGAAATTTAGCAACCAAGAAACATGGTGAGTCGTTTGCTGCTGCTTTAAAGACGCTTGTAAACAGACGTATAATTAGCTTGAGGGCTAATGTTGTAGCTCACCGACATGTAACGGTATTTAATTAGAAACGTGGTGTCATGGTGAAATTGCCGCGCGGTGTTGTTGGAACTTGTAGTCCACGCATGGCTGAGAAGTCATGAAGTCATAACCAACGGTCTGGCTGCTAATTCATGAGCAACAAAGCCACAGTGGTTGACTCAGTAAACTGATATTACAATGTCATATCACAAATCATGTTCAGACGTTCTGACTCTTCATGTTGGTCTTTCCCCCAGTTAAACGGTTCAAATCACATCACATGTAGCCATTGTTTACCCTGTCTCATTTATTTCCTGCCTGCCATGCTGTGAGAGCTCAGAGCCACTAAGTGCTGTTTATCTTGTCACCTCTCCTCTTGCAGTGTGGAGATAGGGGAGAGCGTACGTGGGGAAGATGTCTACATCGTGCAGAGTGGCTGCGGGGAGATCAATGACAATTTGATGGAGCTGCTGATCATGATCAACGCCTGCAAGATCGCCTCTGCCTCCAGGGTCACGGCTGTCATCCCCTGCTTCCCGTACGCCCGGCAAGACAAGAAGGACAAGGTGGGGGTGAGGGATATCTGTCTAATTACTTCTGTCATGCCATTTGCCATCCAGCATCATGACAAGAAGCCTGCGGCCGTGCCCATCACCAACCACTGGACAGAGCATATTTGCTTTCTTTTTGTTTGTTTTTCCTTTGCCTCATTTGGTACTCTTTGCTGAGTCAGCTGCAGTTTCCATCTCATTTTGTCTTGAGTAGCTGTTTGCCTGCTGTTTATTCACATTCCAACATTTTAATCATATTGCATGAATGGAATGCACATTAAATTTAAACTTTTATCAATTATTGTGATGCAAGAATAGATGTCCAGGATGTTGTACTGAGTTTGCTATGTAGCAATATGTGTTGTATTTTTCTTATATTAGGCATGTATTGCAGTTGGGTCAAACATATTAACTTTGGACTTATTTGACTGTTCAAGTCGAGCAAAATGAAAACTCAATGCCACTTCTGTGTTCTTACTCCTCTTCTCCTGGTTATTTTTTGCATATCACCTATCAAAGTATACAGTAAATACTGGAAGTATCAATTATCAACCTAAAAATAATTTTATATTCCCATTGTTGAGATCTAGGGTCTAAACGATTGTGATATCTGACTGATATAATTTCACTAAATGGCCAAGCTCTCAGTTATTTGTTATTTTTAGAAACAAGCCATGCTTGCCAGTTCTCTTATTCCATGTGACTGAAGTGATCTATTTTCATTGCAGAGCCGTGCTCCTATCTCTGCCAAGTTGGTGGCCAACATGTTGTCAGTGTCAGGCGCCGACCATATCATCACCATGGACTTACACGCCTCACAGATACAGGTGAGAAACATGAAAGTAGACAAAAACAGAAGTACACATAATTCACTCTTCTGCCATTAACCCATCTGTTTGGTAATCTTTTTGTTCTACATTCTACACCCTAAGCTATAATAGAAACCTGACTGTCAGCTTTACATTTCCATAGATGTCAACAGCCTTCTAATGTTCCTTCTTGCAGGTAGTTTATGTTCAGCTTCTGTGACCTCAGCTCACGTACCTCCAATTATTTTTTCCAGGGATTCTTTGATATTCCTGTTGACAACTTGTATGCAGAGCCAGCTGTGCTGAAATGGATCAAAGAGAACATCCCTGAATGGAAAAACTGTACCATTGTCTCACCTGACGCAGGAGGAGCCAAGAGGTATGCCATGCAGCTTGCCTTTGGTGTTCTACCCTTGAGCATAGTTTACCCTCACCATATCGCCTCTGGAATTTACTTTAGATTAAACTTCTGTCGCCTCTGCTTATCTCTGACAAGACTTAAACTCATGGTCTTTTTATTTTCCCTTTGCAGGGTCACCTCAATAGCAGACAGGCTGAATGTGGACTTTGCTCTTATTCACAAAGAGAGGAAAAAGGCAAATGAGGTGGACCGCATGGTTCTCGTTGGAGACGTGACAGATCGGGTTGCCATTCTAGTTGATGACATGGCTGACACATGTGGTACAATATGCCATGCTGCTGACAAGTAAGTCTCTTTATTGACCTTTTTGTGGTAAATAAATATGGACCTTTACTGCATAACAAAAGACTGTGGTAACTTAGAAAGAGATCATTACTGAATACCATCTAGAGACCTCTATTCCAGTATATTTCCAGTCATGTGGAGAGTGTAATGTATTATACTGTTCTTCTCCCTTTAGACTAATTTCTGCTGGTGCCACCAAGGTGTATGCCATCCTAACCCATGGCATCTTCTCTGGCCCAGCTATCTCACGCATCAACAATGCCTGTTTTGAAGCTGTGGTAGTCACCAATACAATTCCTCAGGAGGAGAAGATGAAGCATTGTCCCAAAATACAGGTCAGGATTCAGCATTTACTTTGGTTTTATGTCAGATTGCAACTAATAAGTTTCAACATCAGTTTTTTCAGTGTAAAACAAAACAATTTCCAAGAGGTCAAAATGAAAATAATAAGTTCTGTCAATAAACAAATCATCCAGTCGAGTTGCTTTTACACCATCCCATCTTCTCTCCCTCCAGGTTATTGACATCTCCATGATCCTTGCAGAGGCCATCCGTAGAACTCACAACGGCGAGTCTGTGTCGTACCTGTTCAGCCATGTCCCCTTGTAACAAATAGTGTCTACCATCTACTGTGTGCTGTTACACCAAATATGAGAAGAGGGAATTCCCCAACCCAAACACAACCATTAGCAAAGCTGTCCTGCTAACTAACCATGAAAAACAAAAGAATGAACTCTTGTGTCTGTTACTAATGCTGACCCCACTAACCTTCCCTCTTGAGCAGTGTCCCTTCATGTCTGGGGTGCTAAAACAATCGCAAGCTACCAATTTAGGCCAGCATATTTATTGTACTTGGGTAAATAAGTGTTTATCCACTGTGAACTTTGTCCCTCCCCTTTCATAACATTTAGAAACAGGGCTTCTCATGAACATTTCACCTTTCCAGGAATCATTTTAGTTTGTTGTCTAAGAGCATATATAAATATCCCTGGCAGGGTACAGTGGTCAGGAGAAGCATCTGCCATATAAAGCTGTTACAGTGCTTTTTGTTACGATGAATGACTGCAGTTTGTCATGTTACTCTTGTATCCTCTGCTGTTTGAAAGATTATAATTAATGAAGTGAATGTCTATTGAACTAGTTTACATTGTCACTGAAACTCCACTCAACCAAGAGTGCCTCAACAGTCTGAAATGAAATGGTTTTTTCCTCCTGTCTTCTCCTTTCTCCCCCCTCCTATTTGGCTGTGTTCATTTTGTCACTGTATGAAGAACCTTCTCATGTCTTATCAGGCTGTAGAAGATATTCTGGGATGTTTCTTTCAACTCTTGAGGTGCCCTCATTGAGTGGGGTTTGCCCAGTGTCCAGGGTTTACCCTTCGAGGTTCTGCTTTGAAGGTCTTTCTATAGAGAAGCTGTTGGGTTTTTAGTTTGGGGTCTCTGCAGGCTGGAGCTTCCGTCGAAATTTTCACCTGCTATTTTTGTTTAGTTTTTTTCATTTTGGTCTTTTTGTATGTCTGGAGGAAGGATCTGTCATTAATGTGCATATTCCAAACCTTTGTGTTTGACTTTTTCGGTAGGGTGAATGCGCCAGTTATCTGAAGATGCATTCTTAATAAAAGTAAATATGCGCAAAATCTTAAACCCAGCACATTTGTGTTATTTCTTGCATTATTGCACTGTACAGTGGGGTCCAAAGGTCTGAGACCCACAAATCTCTATTTTCAAACATGAAAATAATCAAAAAGAATGAGAAATATTTGTAAACATTAGAAGCTATCACATGTGAAATGATGAAATATTTAAGATTCTGCACTATTTCTAGGTCAAATTTAGACTTATTTATGGTATTAACCAACTTTTGCACATACGGTCAGATTTCCTAAGTTGTATACCTTCCATTGACATGTGTTCAGACCACACTGTTGAACTTGATCAACTCATCAGAGACTTATTCAAGTTACTCATCTTGCAGCCAGTGTTCACCTGTTGCAAACATTGCTGTGCCTCAAAAATTTTTTACCTCCCTAAATAGCTTTGTGATGGTGGGAAATGTGCATCAGAACTAAGTGATCGTGTCAGAAGTCAAAATGTTATTCTAAGCTATGAGGAGCTTTTTCAGCATCCAAGACTAAAGGATACTAAGGAGGCACGTGGAAGTCCAAATCATTTTGCACTGGATCAGGCAGACGAAAAAGTGACACACCATCAGAATATACAGCAAAACAAGCTTAGTTCCCTGAGAGATAGAAAAGCAACTTCCTTGCAATAAAGAATGCACAACTCCAATCAGCAAAGGTACTGTGAAAGGAAGGCAGGTCCAAAACATAGACTGTATAAAATAAAACCTCTTCTCAGGAGGGGAAACAAGACCAAGTGGTTGGGTTGGACCAGGAAATACCAGCATTTCACAGTGGGTAAGTGTTTACTGATTAATCTAAGTTTGAGATTTATAGCAGTAACCGAAGGCTGTATGCAAGGAGGCAGGCAGGAGAGAGAATGATATTACAGTGTGTTAAACAGTCATAATGCACAATAAATAAATTGCTCCAGGAAACAGCAACAAACTAATTTCCATTTACAGTCCTTGGTCAGGGTCCCTGGCCTGGATAATGAGGTGATGTCCTTAACATTTTTTCTGAGATTTTGGTAAGTTTTATTTAATGATGGACATTACATTCTACAGCTTCAACCCATTGGTTTGTACCATAAGCTTTTGCCAGTAAATAATTACAAATTTTCATTTTATTTTATTCACGGCTGTGTTGAGGAGGCTCTGACACAGCATTTAGACTTGGAATAATTAGAGACAATATAATTGAAGTTAAATTTTTAAAAATATTAAAAATCCAAAAACATTTATATTATTACACTTGTGACCTCTATATTTCAGAAAAGGGAGGTAAGACATTTGAATAATAACCAATTGTATGTACTGACAATAACAAACACGTTCTCACATTGAACACACCCTTCTTCCAAGGCAAAGATTTTGATTGATGGGCAGAATAACCAATCGCCGACCTCGTGACGTAGACCTCTTGACCAATAGTTATTCTACAAAAGGCGGGCCATTCACAGACACTGACAGGTTAATGCCTGCTACATCCGTTATCTTCAAGTCTTCGTGCATCGTCTGACGGCGTTTCACGGGACTTTTGTTTTGTGTTTGACAGGTAGAAATATTTTCCATCGTAACTCGACAAATAACCAGACGTCAGAGCTCGCCACGTGCGCTGTTAGACAAAATATAGACGCCGGTGCTGCCTTCAGTGTCCAACAGTGAGCGGAGGAAAATTAAAGTCAACACTTCGCTTTATATTTTGTGTTTTTGTTGCCTGAGGACAGTCGACTGAGTAAGTAAATTTCATCTCTGATTTGTCTTAAATTCTTGATCACAGAGTATAATTCAAGTTATTAAGTGTATTTTCTTTTCCTGTAGGTTTCATTCTTATATTTTCGGTTTCAGTGTGACTGTCTTGACACTGAAATAACGTGTTATTCAACTTATACTCAGCTTGAGGATGACAGGAAGTCTTGATCATAGTCAAGATGAAGAGGGCCTCGAGGACCCAATGGTTCGTTTCCACAGCTATTTGCACGGAGGGACCTCCGCCCTGCTGTCCACCCTCCCCACCCTCATCGTATTCCCTGTCTATAAAACTGTTTTCCGTCAACAAATCCACAACACCTCAGTCCACCAGGCAGTGGGACAACTCTGCAATGAGGGGCCTGTAAAGCTCTACAGAGGTGTGGCCCCACCATTACTGATGAGGACTTTGAATGGCACCCTGCTCTTTGGCCTCCAGGACACCCTCCTCCACCAGTTCTCCCTGTCATCCCAAAGTGTCATCTCCGCCCCTGCCCTGGCTGGGTTTGGTGCAGGTATGGTAGAAGCTGTGGTTTTTACCCCATTTGAGCGAGTCCAGAATGTGCTGCAGAACGGCCAAAACGACAGCCGTCTGCCCACCCTGAAGAGTGTTCTTGTCCAGCTGAAGGCACAGAGGCTGGGCCTCGGGTTCTACAGAGGCTTCCTGCCCATCCTGACCCGCAACGCTCTTGGCAGCTCCCTCTACTTTGGCCTGAAGGGGCCCATGTGTGCTGCTGTGGCGGGACAAGGGCTCCCTCCTCTGTTCTCCTCCTTTCTCTCAGGGACGATGAGCTCCATGGCAATCAGTCTGGCTCTTTACCCGATGTCTGTCTTAGTGGCGAACATGCAGGCTCAGGTTGGAGGGGAGGTGAAAGGGGTTGTGGCTTGCTGGAGGGCTCTGTGGACATCTCGAGAGCGGAGTGTCGCTCTGCTGTACCGAGGAGGTTCTCTGGTTATTTTGAGATCATGCATTACATGGGGAATCATCACTGCTATGTATGACAGGCAGCAGAAACATTCAGGCTAAAGACACACCAAAAATGGTTCCTTTTATTATTTGCATTATTTGCATTAAATGTTAAAAATAGTATGTGTTTTTTGTATTTTTGCAAGTTGTCTAGGGTATTTTTTAATTACTGCTAACTCTCTGAGTTTTCCTTTTGAGTTAACAGTAATATTGCTCTTTCAAATACACCTTCATCAGATTCTACCCTCACTTTGTGCAGGTACCCTAACCGTTAGGCCTAGGTGTAGCAAGAAAAACAAAAGTGTTACTAAACACATGAACAAAAGCTCTCTTCTATTTAAGTGTCCCAGTAAGCCATGACAGTGTGACAGTGAGCCAGCATGAACAATATCAGGACGCCACACTGCTGGGAACTTAAACCTAAAAGTCTCAGAGGTGGTTGGCAAGTATTTATTATGTACCAAAGTAATTTGTGCAATGGAAGTATAAATACTGTATAATAATGTTTGGTGCTAGTGAATCATAGGTGCCTTGTATTTTTATTCTTTTAAATGGAAACCAATTTTGCACCTCAAAATCAGTTTACTCATCACTGGAAGTAATACTCAGCCTGTGAAAACAGTTATTACGCTTAAAACAGTTATGCGACATTTTGCTCTCTGTGGCTTTGATGGAGCTTTTCAAGTATTCTTAGGAATTTTATTTTGCCTTAATTGACATAGTAAAAAGCAGAAATGACAGAAGATCACGGGAGAAGAAATGGGCGATGACAGCCAACAAAGATCACCAGGCTGACTCAAACGTGAAGTAATGTACCATGATCAGTAGCATAGAAGGCTAGGCCATCATGATGGCCATGGAGTTTCTAACTTTGATGATTCCACCAGGATTTACTCATCAGAGACTACAATTTATGATATGCCTGAGTTACAAATTAGTGAGTGGATTTTCCAAAAGATGGTTATTTACCAGGCCGCCAGGGCCTATCAAAGTTGGTTTCATCCATACTTTTTAGGGCTGGGACCATAGGAGCTAACTAAATCAGAATAGTCAGGATATCTCAACCTCTGTTACCTTGATTTTGACCATCTGTCTGTTGGGAGTCTTCATGGATGTGCCATGCTAAATCACTGGAGTTCCCATTAAATGTATAAATTCTTTTAAACAAATTCCTCATTTATTTATCCCCGAGGTGCAATTGAAGATGTATGCAAGTTCAAGGTGTAATGCCAATACCAGTCAATATGACATATGAATAAATCTATCAGACTGTGAAATAAAAATGTCAACTGCCTGTCTGTAACCTAGCACTCAATAATATTATTATGATAATTATTGCAAAATCGACAATTTTTTCCTCAAAGTGCATTAATAAATCCATCTTATCATTGCTACCTATATATGTTTTGTGAATTACTTGATATTCCTGCTGTACTTCTCTAATAGATTTTTTTCCCACCAATGTCATGTCCTGATAAGTCCACTAGATGGGTCTGTCTTACAGGTAAAAACCAACATGTACTCATCCACATCGACCAGTCTTTAATGAGATCTCAGCTGCACAGTGGCCGCACATTCTTGCACACATTTACCAGAAGGGACAGATTATTACAACACTGCATGGCAAGAAGGGGCAGCTGCGCCCAGGAAGAAGCAGCCTGTCATATTTCAAGAAAGTCAGGCATCAAGCGTGTCCAATTGAAAGTCTTCCTCCGAGCTCTGGCAGCCAATGAGAGCCATAGCATCGGTGTCCATATTGGCGTGCAGGAGGGCGTGTGGGCTCTATTTAAACCGTTGAGCTTTACACAGATTACACAGACGCATTTTACCTGGAGAGGACATTGTCACTGCACACCCCCGCAGGTAATATTCTCCTGAAATCCTCAATTGTGTCTTTTCTTGCATTCAAAAATGTCTTTTTGAATGTCATGCAAACTTAATTAATGTTAAGATATGATTTCTATGTATCAAGGGCTTATATGTGTTATGCAACATTTCAGCTGCAGGCCATACAGCCATTACAGTTCAGTTCAGTTATGATACTGTTATGCTGGTCACTCCGTTATACAGTGAGGTGTGTGTATAGACAGCCCTACCTGGCATTCCTCTGCACACACGCTGTTTTACTGTATGCGTCATTTGATCTTTACTTCAAGTTGCTTTTGCATGCGAACTTAAACAGGCCTGCGACTATGTTCACCTGTCAGATATGGTCATGTTGATTATAAAACTGCGCAGGCCTTTTCAATTCAGGTTGTCCGGTACGTGTGGAAGGTATGATAGTGTTATACTAAGATCGATGTTGAATTTCTGTAAAACTGTAGCATTGAAAGCAGGAATTGAGCAGACAACCTGAACTTATATATCCTTGAAAAAAGTCGTATGGCCTCATCAAAGTTTTTTTTCCCATGCAAAACTACATCACATCATTTTCCAGTGTTGTTCTTACATCCCTGCTGGTCTCTACTTAAACCCTGGTGTGCATTTCACGTTTTTCTAATCTCTTTAATGACCACACATAAATGCAAATCAATATCCAAGTACAGCATGTTTCCTCCTAATAACAATGCTGTCAATAACAGTAGAGTGTAATGTGAGACCGCATTAGAACTGTGTGTCCATAAACCATATGAGCAGGTAGGTTGTAAAATAGGTACATGTTGATTCTTGTGACTGTCTTACTTAACTACAGAGTTCAGTCCACAACTGTCTCTCTAACTGGGGTGGAGCTTGGTTTGTGTACCTGTATGGGCCTGTCCTGCAGATAACATCTTGAGTGATGAAGTACATAAAGGGATCATGTGTCCATAAGATAAGCCTTTATTCATCCCACAGTGGGGAAATTCACAAGTCCATGCCTTCTCGTGTGTTCTTTGAATATTTTCTCAGGCTCTGTTTGTCTGCAAATTTTGTGTATTGGATCCATAATTTTATTCTCTCTCACTTTTCTCTGTTAGAAATCTTCCAAAATGGGTGACAACCCAGTCAGTAAGGAGGTGGAGTCCTTTGACAAGGGCAAGTTAAAGAAGACTGAAACAGAAGAGAGAAACCATATGCCAACCAAGGAGGGTAGGTGTTTCAGAGAACAAAAGTGTGCTGTGAACAAAAAAAAAAAAGTTTTCTTCCCGCGCCTTTATCAAAGTTTCACCAGCTCCTTGTCCTGCGTAATTCAGCTTCTCCTTTTCTGTCATTATGAAAGGTAATCCAAACATTGTATTACTGATTAACTGCAGGTACACACCCAACAATACACGAGAGTTCCTCCTTGGTCAGGGGAAACACGTAATCCCACCCCCATCCATTTATCATAAGATCTCTGACTCTTTAAAAGATGATTTAAGAGTTAATGTGGAGCAAATGGAGTTTCATGCCATCCAGCACAGTTGAGGCAGAAAAAATTATCTTCAGATCTGGTGTGACATGAAGCAGCAGAAAGGGGAGAGTGTATGTCTTATAGTGACTTATATGTCAGCCAACACTGCTTTAGCACAATGTGGGTCTTTCACTGTCCATCTCGTACCTGCATTCCAAGAATTAAAGTGAGATTTAAAACTTTTGAGTGAATAAGTAACACTTTTTTCCTCTTATTATTGAGAAGTTAAATTCTTTAGCAGTGGCACACGCCCTTGGTGAATTCAGTTAACTTCACCACTGTAGCCTTACTTGGCCTGGTAAGACAAGTAGCTTGTGGTGGCTAATATATACAAAAAATATTAGATGGATGTTGCTTTGTCTTTGACATTGCAGTTCAGTGACTTTATGACTTGTCTCTACTTGAGCTACTATGTTTTAGCATTTAACATTATCCTGTAAATGGCGCTGTTCAACGAAAGCTACACAGGCTTATTTTAAATTAATAATGTTTGTACTAAATTGTAATTTTACTGAAATCATACTCTTATTCAAAGTCACTCATGTGACACTTTCTACATTTAATGTTATACACTGTTGTAGAAATCATAGTCAGATGTTAAAAAAAGGCGTCCTTCATAGATTTTACACATGAAGTAAAGTTTACTTATTATGTTAAAACAATTGTATAATGTCTTCTGTGTCTTTTTAAAAACTAATGACTAATGTAGGATGACAGTGTTTAAACACAGATCTGTAGCAGTTTGCTTTCTTGTCCTGACAACAGTTTAGTACTAACCTTAGATATCCAGACTTTTATTATCAATGGATCATTTCATATCTGTCTCTGTATCTTATGTGATTCCACAGAAATTGAACAAGAGAAGAAAGAAATGAAAGAGGGAACTAAATGAAATGGACCTTCCATGACTCCTCTCTTCCTGCCTAGTTATCAGCTTTTCCTCCAGTTAGGAATCCTGTCCATCATCTCCGCCTCTGCCTCTGTTTTCTGTGCTGCCATGTTTGATAAGAAGTGGTATTTGGGCTGAAATTATGGGGAAAGATCCATCTGTAATACCAAGTAAATGAATGCATTAATGGATGTATTTTATTGTGCTTTCCAGTTTAGAAAGGGCTGAATGGAGCAAGATGAAAATTTGACTGGGTCTAGGTTTTAAAAATGAAAGATTTTTTTTTTTAAATCATAAATGACTGTATCAATTAAAACCAATCAGAGATATTGCATTGTTAACAATACCATAAGTATGCCTGTAAATGGTGCCATTCAGGACATGTCTGAAAAATAACACAAATTATGATATTTTTACTTTAATAAAAATGGATGTATCAAAAATAAGTTGCTTGAGTTGCATTTGTGTATATTCGTCAAACTGCTAAACTGCCTTATTTGTTTAAAGCATTTTGGACAGGTTTTATTGGGGCAACATTGCTTCTAATGTAAACTGAACATGGTGTAAGTAATTGTCAAGCATGAATGGGGAACAAAAATGGAAATAGTTGCACTGTCAAGCTCAGATATTTTGGCATGTTTTCTATTTTTTCTCCGCAGACGTCAGGCCAAGTGTAGCAGTTTGCTTCATTCACTGAATAGTCTGAGATTTAAGCTTTTCCAGTTGTTTGTATAGCTCTACAATCATATTCATGTATTTTTTCAGTCCTTTGCCCAAAATATGAAGCTGCAAAACAGCTGAAAAATATGAGCAATGACAAATTAAATCATTAAAAGAAATTATTTGTTGTATAGTGTTTGAATTACAAGTCACAAGGATCAAGGCAGATTTAATTGTCATTCTCTTTATATACAGTATTCAGTATACAGTGAAACAAAACTGCTCTGCTTGAGTGTTCCAGTGTGCACAATAAAGAAAACAGATACCAAAAAAAAGACTCCTATTTGTTGACTCCTTGCAAAGGCCATCTTATTGTCAAAATTGGTACCAAAATATTGATAGTAATGGACAATCTCACTCACCCTGTTACTTAAAGGGAGGAAAAAAAGGTTTTAAAGCCTGTTCTGTTTTCCAAGTTTCTTTTTTAAACAGTAAAACAGTTATCCCTGCATGTGATCATGCATGTTCATTTACTTTACTATATATTATATTTACTTTGGGTGCCCATGAGCTACATATATTGGATGTTTTGAATTGTTGAGCAAACCTCCTAAGTCTAGAGTTACAACAGATTTAAGCCTGCTGAATAAAGGGAGTGGATCAGCTGCAGGTGTTGTACATTCCACAGTGCCAACATGAAATATGGTATATTTTAGAAAAGTGAGTTTAACTTTACTTTCCACGTACTGGAGTGTCATATTTATGGTTTTTAATGAATATAATTTATAAAATGTTCACATTAATCTCGTGTCTTTGGAGTATGCACATGTTTTAGAAACTCATATCGAGGAAGGAGGAAATCATCTCATGAATCGGTAGCTGAGCTTTTTTTTCCCTCTGACTATGTGGATTGCTTAAGATAGTGCAGGCTGTGCTTTTCCACAACAAGCCAGTTAAAACATGTTGTTTCTGCAATGTACAAATACTTGGGAGCAAAGACATTCTTTATACCATTTAATTGATTTTAGTGGGAATTTAATTACCAAAATTATGAAGAGTTGTGCAGATTTGCTCTCTGTTGTAAGGACGCCACTCAGAGATCATTAAGGATTAGTTTCTTTTTAAGGTAATGATAGCTTTTGTGAATCTGTAAAAAGAGAATGAATGCGTGTTTTTTTCCAATGATCATCCAGGATCAGGTTTGTCTGTTTGTCTATGATAACAGACTAGAGAATGAAATACAAGAAGAGAAAGAACACAAGTACACAATAAATGATAGGAGGTAGTCACAGACTTATGATCTTAATCTGTGTCCTTAAAATCATTCTCTCAATCATGGACAGAGGCCAGGAGCTTTTCCAAGACCTTCGCAACAACATTGTTAAGCAACAAAGGAACAGCACAACTGACCGATTTCTAAACTCCTAAGTGTTCCTATAAGTGCTATTGGGTACATTATCAGCAAGTGGAATTAACAATAATCCATCATCAGCCAACCAAGCACATGAGCTTCTTGAAAGAGTTCAAACCAGGCCCACATTAAACTGCTCCACCTCCTGATTGACTGGGGGTTTTTTTGTTTTGGAAGATGTCCAATGGAGAAAAGTGGGAGACACACACACACACACACACACACAGAGCGAGAGAGACAGAGAGAGACAGAGAGAGAGGAAATTGTGATTCAAATCAAAACACAGATTTTGATTATAAATAGGGCCTGAGAAAATGTTAACAGAATTCATCAGAAAGCATGAACATGTGATTCCATTATCCATTTCATCACTCGAGATGCTATCTGCAGAACAAGCTCATACAGGTGTACAAATTAAGGCATTATCTGGGCAACCACAACTTGTCTTGTTTCGTGATTTATTCCGCAGCATTGCATTATCCCAGGCATTCTGCTTCTTAACTGTCTCACCTGTGTTTTTATATCCTGCTCTGTTCAGTCCATGTGTAATCCTGCATCAACATTGAGACCAGTGCACGTGATCATTGTCTCTGGCATAGCAAGTTATTCAGGTACTTTTTCATTACATCATTACTCCCTTAAGTTCACTTTGTCCAACAAAAATAGACTGAAAAAAACAACAACACTTGTTGTACAGCATTAATGGAGACAAATGTGTGTAGATCACTTTTACAAATAAACCACTACATGAACCGGTGTGCAATAACTTAATTTGTCATTTTTCAAACACCATTTTTGCACCCATTCATTCAAACACCAGATTAGTAGTATATAGGATCTCCTTTAAGATGTTGAAATATTTACTATTGTAACGTCTGTTTTTACTTCAGTACAATTGAATGAATAAAATATCAATTGTGGAACTCAAAACATGGAAGAATTCTATTCGAAAGACTCAAGATCATTGTCTTTTTCTAAGACACACCTTCCCAGTTACTAATTCTTTCTATCAATTGAAGAATGAGCCATTGCAAAATAAAATACTGGGTTTCTTACTTTTAATACAGTGGTGTGTTGCTCCATTATGTAAACAGCGACACCTAATGGCTACAATACAGACTACAAAAGACATGTTATTTCAGTACCACATCATTCCAATAAGAGGCACCAAATAGCAGAGAAAGGTAGCAGGGGGGAGGGGCGAAGCGCCGCTGCAGGTCTGTTCAAACGATTCAAACTCAACAAGCTAGTTAGCAGGCGGAGATATGATGGAGCCTTTCTGTGATGGTTTAACCACAAGAGAACATGGACGAGCCGACTGAGAGTCAACCCGGCACCTCGATGATCGCAGTCAAGCTGAGAACCGTTTCAGGTGGTCATAATTAGCTGCTCCATTCATGCTGGTGCTCCGGGAAGTGTGAGCTCCGAGTGGCGGGCAGGTTCGGTTCTCAGCCCGCTGGGACAACTGGGACAATACGGCTCACTCACCGGTACGAATGTTTTGCTAATAGCATGATAGTCGAGCTAACAATAACTAGGCTGCTCAAACGTACACGTGTGACTAGATGTACAACAATATAGCAGCTTTATGTATACTGTTTATGGTTGGGTGCAGCAGCAGTCTCTTGTAGCTAACTGTTAGCAGAGTTAGCAACGATACGACGAGGAAAAAAAGTGATCGACGACATGTAAATAAAGGTGATTGTTAGCTTAAATCGGCTTGTTCGTGCACCAGTGGCGTGTTGATAGTAGAACTATTTAATGTGACTTCAACTAAGACCTTTGTGTGTCTTTAAAGTAATGTTATCTACAAAATATTGTTGCTGTTAACATAAATATTTTACTGTTGTATTGATAGTGCTCATTCATTAAAGGTCTGTGCAGCAACATAACTTGCATGCACTCGTAACAAGCTTCCCTGTAATACTGTATGTGTATGGATCTGCTGTGTGTTTTTATCATCTAAATGTTATTGTTCTGTTTATCCCAACAGAGTCTGAGCATGGTGGTCCCGGACAGTGCCAGCGTGGTCCCCCAGCCGGGCAATGGCAGTCCCACTGGCCTCATGGAGAGCTCCAAGCCCGGCTGCGAGGAGGAAGTGGAGGGGGGTCAAGACCTGGCAGGGGTGGAGCTGGAGGAGGTCCGAAAGCTGCAGGAGCTTGTTCATAGGTTGGAGGTCCAGAATGAGACCCTGCGAAACAGAGGCAGCAAGAAGGCCATCATCCACAGAGGAGCCAGCAGCAACAGCAATCTCACAGCCGCTGTCAATTTTAATGAGAGGCTGACCTGTGAAGGGGTGACCAACTCCCACCTCAGGTTGGAGCACAGTGGCAAGCTGGGCAGCACAGACTTTGAGCTGTCGCCCCCTCAGGACAGCAGCAGTGGCGAAGAGATGTCCCCTCTGCCCGTGGCCAACAGGCTGGAGGAGGAGGATGAGGAGGAGGGGGTAGAAGAGGAGGAACAGGGTCCATGTGGGGCCTTTCTCACCTTGACCTACAGCAACGGAGGGGGGCAGTCCGGGGAGCAAAGCCAGACGCCAGAGAGCCCCTCTCAGGAAAGTTATGAGTCAGAGACACTTGCAGAGAGCGACTCAGGGGTGGACCAAACTGCACTGGATGAGGTGGATGTCCTAGATTTGGAGGATGAGTGTGCAGAAGCAGAGGACGAGGACAGTTGGTATGTTTCATTATCTGCACTGCTTGTCTCTGATCTCTAGTTATCCCACCTATATTTCTATTACTGGACTTTGCAGGGTTCTCCCAACGTGAGAGAGACCACAAGTAATATCCACACACTTAACAGTGCATGAGTTACTTTCAAAGGAAGCAGATTTTTTTTTTTTTTAATTTTGCAAGTGACATTAGTCTGTGTATAGGTAGAGCAACCCCCTCAGCTAGATGAGTCATTTGTGCTTTTTCATTTTCACCTCTTAATTTTAAAGTGTGTTACACCACAACAGGCCGGTGACTATGCACTGTGCTGTAGGTTATTTGAATTTACAATAAGAGTTCATTCTTGGCCAAGACACAATTTTTTTTTCTCATCCACACTGTACTTTCAAAGCCTAACTGTGGCAAACATTTGGTCACTAACTCTGAACATTTACCAGAATTAGGAGGAGATGTTAAAGTATTAGTGATGAAGAAAAGAGAGAGAAGAAAGACTGGCATGGCAAGGAGGCAGAAAAAAAGAGGCCAGCCAGCCAGTCAGAAGGAATGATAATAAGAGAGAAGCAGCTGACATTTGAACACAAAAGTGAGAGGGTGTTGGTTGTCTCTTAAACATGACTTTGAGCTCTCAGGGCTAGGTAAACAACAGGCACAACAGGCATCTACTACCTGTTTGGCAGGTTATGATGAGCACAAAGCCTTTCATTCATTCGCACCCATCTAAATAAATATATGAAAGTGCTTTTGGAACTGCTAGTGCTCTATCAACCTGTTTCAGAAAACTATTATGCTAATGAGTATGGTTATCGATGACATGACCCAGCATAGAGCTGCATTAGCAAAAGCCTTGTTACACAATGCGCTAAAGATCAACAAAGCTATGCCTGCATTGGTCCTGGTGAAGCTTATAAAAAGCAATTTGTGTTGAAACATGATGAACTTTGCTCATTTCCTCAAGTTTAATTGGCAGAATCTAATCACCCAGAAGTAACAATACTATTGGGTTAATTACTCATAATCCATGCTAATTTTAGGCCTGATATCAGGCTAGACATATTTTTTTATGCTGTGCACGTTGCATTGTCTAAAACAGGTAACATATTGTGTTCCTGATGGCTACTTTAGCAGCTAAGCCCTGGAGCTTAACAGCCAGACCATTCATGACTACTTTTCAGTTTCGCATCATTAGCCATACCATATGTGCTTTGTGAGGTTATCATAGCCAAAACATCCAGTAATCCCAACAACGACATAATCTGATCTGCTCTGGGCTTCATGCTGCCACATGGCTAAACTGCATTTGGTGTAATTGCACAGCATGTGATCTGAGCCCCCCCTCCCTCCCTGTGTGACCAGACTACAGCAAGGACATAAACACTGGAACTGAGAGCAACTGCAGGATCTCTTCTTGTGGTTTTAATTCACAGGAAAAAATCTATTCAAGAGAAAAAATAGCTTGCCAACTCATGATTTAATTAAAAAAACATAATCAAAAGAGTATCCACACTCAGAATTTGAGTTCCCAACTTTATTACACTAGACAGGCAACATTTCAACTCTACCAGATAAAATTAGCATTGGCATGTGAATAGTCATCTTGTTCTTAAACTGTTATTTTGTCATTTTACTCAAGGATGTTTGCATTTGGATGGTCACTTCATAAACTCTTAAGATTAGCAAAATGGTTAATATTCTGCACACAGGCCTTAAATTCAAACATCTGTTTTAATAATGAATAGAGGATTGCTTTTATATTAGTATAGCATAATATATATAGATACTGATTTTAATTGCTTATATCACATAGGCTGGTATATTTGTATATCATGGTAATGGAACTACAGTCGCATTAATGGCAACAATCAGGTGTTAACCTGTGCCCAAAACTGGAGCGTGAATTGATCAAACACATGCAGAATGCTGTCATTATTCCACATCAAGCAGAGGGTTTGTGTATGAAAAGAGTAGCTCTGCTCCCCCCTCACACACAGAGAAGCTGTGCTCTCTGGCAGGATGTGTGACCTGAATATTACTCTCTGCATTGTTGCTCATTCCAGTGGGAAATTGCTCCTTTTGTATTTGCCCAATGGGAAGATGATTTGTAGTTGATTGGTCCAGAACCAGTCAGTCCGGACCTTTTGTGTGTCAGACTAAAAGGATTGGCCCATGTGACAGCCAGTTCAAAGCCTGTGGTAAACTAATGGCTGTTTGCCCTCACTGGGGCAACAGTGAACACATCTCAGAGGAGGCATCGGAAACACCAAGTCAAGTGTTGTTTTTAGATGGCCATACTGTGTGACTGCGTAAAAACCACCATGGCCATTCGATCACAGATGTGATGTGAGGTTTCTGGCAGTGTAAGTTCATGTACAGCTGTTTGCAAATAGACACTTTCTCTCTTTTGGTTGTGTTTAGAGTTGGACAGAAGTCTCAATTGTTTTCAGATTTGTCCACCTGACTGTGGAAGTAGTCGGAGTGTGACCTGTCATTGCACAGACTAGGGTTAGTTTGATATGTTAGGCAGATGTAGCTGAGGCAAATGTGTATTTATCTCAGAAGTGAACCGGACTGAGGGCTATGATGAGGATGTATTGCTTGAGATATTTGCTCACTCACTGTTTGATCTGATTACATCAGTCATATCAAACAGAACAGCTCAGGTGTTTGTTTGATTAGGGGCGTTTGCTGCTTCAGTGTCCTTTTGTCAGACAACCATTCAGTGGCTGGGTGTCACTTCTGCCTGTAGTCAGCCATGCCTGTGTTGTACAATGTGAAAAACATTCATGCTCCTCAGGGCATGCTCAATGCTATTAAGTGCATACCTTACAGGCCAGTTGTTCACACTAATCTGCAGCTTGTTTTTATTCAAATCTTCGGCTCTGCAGTTACTGCCATTTCTGAGAAGCATGTCAAATAAAAAGTAGATTAGGCTTAGCTTCTCTAGTCCTGACCTGCCTTTTCCCTACCTTCCTGCTTCTGTATTACCCTCCCAGTCTGTTTTACTCCTAGTCATTGCTCTCATTTCCCTTTGTAATAATTTATTTTCCTCTTGGCTGCCTCTTCTCCACAGGTTGTATGTGTCTCCAAAAAAGCAAGTGGCAGATCCAGGCCCAGAGTCTCCATTGAAGTGGTGTCGGCAGGCTCTTGATCACCGCAGCCCAGAGACAGAAATGGCTTGTCGGACCCTGATCAGCCGTTTAGACCAGAGTAAGCATTTTAAAAAACACATACATACATCTTGATACTCAACTCTTCGAAATGCCTGAGCAAAAGCATATATGAATCTGTATGTTTTAATTCATTCCATATGCCAATCCTATGATTAACAATTCTTCAGTCTGTCACAAGCTTAGTAGCAGCAGCTTTCATAATAAAAAATAAATATATGTCCATATCTGAACATCTTTGGGTCACATGTCGCTGCCTTAGAGCTGGTTGGCCTAGATCAAACACCTAATTCAGCTGTGAGAGACACTCTGACGTCCATCTGTGAACGTGCTGCTTTCTTATTTATTGCTCACCTCCACTGTGTGTGTGCACAGATATGTGTGTGTTTTAGTTGTATGACAAAGCCCGGGTGATGCGTGCATGTATACGCGTGAATCGAAGTTTGTGTCTGATCCAACAGATCCCATGTATTATTTATCCTGCTCGCAGCTCCTGCTTCCTGCACACTGCACAACCTGAACAACAAAGCTATTCACACCAGGGCTGAATGACTACATGAAGTCATGATCTGGGTTGGATTACCTCCCCCCTGGGTCAGCTCTCCTTTTTAAACAGCAGCGCCGGGCCATGAAAATGCCTGGTGGCAGAGAGCATGTTTTAGCCAAACTGTATAAACTATAGGGTTAGCAGTTAAAACGTGTTTGTTCACAACAGTATGAATATATTGTGACAGTTTTGTTCTCAAAACTCTTGTGTGAAGTTATTTACACGATCACCCGTTATAACACAGAACATCAAACTGTCTACATATTGTCTAAAACTGTATTGGTATGGAATTCTAGGGTGCTTTTTTTTTTCTGGCCAGTGCGAGCAGCACTCTGGCACTTTGGTTGAGAATAGACATGTCAGAGCCACATCTGTTTTATGGTGCAATGTTATTTCTGGTCTGGTGATTTTATGATTTTAAACACCCTCCAACCAATAAATTTAAATCAGCATAAAAAATGTTTATCTCTGAATGAATATAAGTGATTCCTGCAGTATCATTGGTGCACAGCTGCTTTATACTGTATGAAAAGCTTCTCCTTCAGTTTATTAAATTCCTGCAGTCATCTGATTGGAGATGTGCTGCAGCAGAGAGCACTGTTTTTACACACAGCCGTCCACTGTCTTTAACCTTAATTAAATCACATGCAAATGGAACATAGTGGTAAAGCAGCTCTGTCTGTTTTATACAAGAGCTGTAACTCATTAATACTGTGCGTCACAGCCTCCTTTCCGACTTTTAATAGAATTCAGTGGGTCAGGTTTTATTCTTGAAATGTATCAGGAAGCACATACTCTGATGTGAGGTTATGATGTAATCGTTTGCACTGTGAAATACAGTCCAATTATGACTTAAACTGATGCGATCACATAAACTGATTCACCAAACTTTTTTTTAGTATTTGTCTCTCTCTAATTAACTGAAAACCCACACCATCTGCCTGTGGCTGCAGATATATGATGTGTGTGTGGATATGTCCTTCCGCCATTCTGAACCATCCAGACAGCATGATACCGTATGTTCAGTTGTTTCAGAGAGATGAGACCAGTTATTTATTAATCACCACACCCATCATATCTGCATTCACCGTCACTCAGCCTTTTTGCACTTTGCACTGCTGCATGATGCACTGAAGACTCCCACACAGATGTATCCAAGACTGACCACTCTGCATGTGTTGGTGTGGTTGCATGATTAAAATGGGGTCCTTAATATCATTTACATTGACTCCAACCATACTTAGCTATCCTTCATGTTTCTCTCTTTATGTCATCCCTTTAATGTGTGTATCTTTTTCTCTTTGAAAATCTAATCTCTCCTCTCCTGTTCCCTGCAGCATCTCGATGGAGGAACATGTACAGTAGCCCATCAGCAGAGGCAGGCTCGGCAGGCTCAGGCCTGATCTCTCCTGGGTACCACAAATCAACTAACAAATCCCTACTAACCTGTGGCACTTCAGGTATGGCATGACATTAACACACTGTGCTCCTCACTTTCTGCTCAACACAGCAGTGGGATTGACGTCAGTTATTGTAAGGATGTAGGTCAGTTGACATGTGTGTTCACTAATGCATCAACAATGTGTCCTCTTGGGGATCCGAATGGAATTTTAAAGACTATTCTGACATTGTTGCATGCGTTACCCAGTTTAATTTATGTTGCATATACTGCATATTACTATTAACCATCTTTCAAAACATAAAAGTTTTTCTAGATTCATTTTCTGCTTCTACCAGGTAGACATGGTTTGCCATTTATTTTATTACGGTATGAAAATCAACAAGGAACATTATGTAAGGTTTCATATTTGCAGAAAGGTCTGATATCACACACTAAATTGTTGTTAGTAGAACAGCAGTGAAATCAGGACTACCTTGTCAAAAAAGGGTATAATATGTATTTGGTAGCTTTTTTCATGACGAAGGTTACTGTTTGTTGTTTGCTGGCACTTGTCTGGCAGATGTTGTCATTTCAGACCAACACAATGTTGTATTGAAATGTGTGCAGTACTGTGTGTACCTGACAGAACACATCTGTAACACTAGTGCTTTGGAAGATGGTCAGTATATGTGGTTTATATTTCAGAGGATAGAAAACAGGGTGTACTGAAGGTGTTAGGCAATGCTAACCTGTGTGAAATGTATAATGCTGGTGGTCTTGACTTTGTGGTGATTGTTACCGTTGCACTCTTGTTACTCCTCACATTGTCTCACAGTACCTGGCACTTCACTGTGCAGAGACCACAGCAGTGCTGATGCTGCTGTGAAAACCCTGTAAATAACAAATCTTTGCATGAACTTGTAAATGCTTGGCTTGTGGGTGGTGACCCTGTCTAATCCCAGACTTTTTACATAACCAAATGCCCCTGGATGATGTTGTCATTTCCTGTTTGTCTCAGTCTGAGAGTTCGGCCTGCATCAGACAGACACGTCTGGCGGGGAGCTTTGCATACAGCTGTCCTGGGCATCAGCAAACAGTCTATTGTAGGCTAATGCTGCTGGGCAAGGCTGTAATGAAGTCAAGCTGGAGAGATGTGTTACCTTAAACAAACCAAATGGGACTGATTTGACTGCATTTAGATCCTTAAATTCTCAAATATTGGCTGACTCAGTCTGATCATTTACGCAAAATGCATATCCGTCTGTTGAAGATGAAATTTAAAGGGCAGGTCCATTATTTTTTAGGGTTTTTTATGTGTTTTTTTTATGGCATTCTATAGCTTCCTTATGTATTCACATCCACACAATCACATTTTGGTCGAATATGCACGTTTTAGCAAAATGCTATTTTCCAAACCCTTCTAAAAAACGTTTTTCCACGTGACCTGATGTCATCTTCTGCATGATGACATTACTCCATATAAACCCTGTAGCTTGAGGGAGGAAAGGGGAGGGCATCAGCTGGAAAAGATGGAGATGGAGTCACCCTTCAAATCTAAGTTCGTCCCAATACAGGCAGCGCTACGCTTGTGTGTTAGCTGAGGTGGGCTGAGTTATACTTCACACACCTTCTCCAGCTCATTGTGACAGATAGGGCTGCTTTTCTCCAATATTTTCCCAACTTTCAAAACTTTTTCCATCAACACTGTGATGTGCTGCTTAATTACCTTGAAGCAATAATACAGTTGTATGAGCCAGATCCATCACTCCTTGTCTGCCACTGAGTACAGTCTGACAGAGCCCATTGGCATCTAATCTTCTGTGATCAGGTACCATACATGGTGTAACATTTGTCACACTCATTTTTGGTGTGAAAGGGGCCCATTAATGAAGACGGTACTTAAGTTGGGCTTCATATCCATTTTTTGGAGATGCTGATGTCAGTCATTCTGTTGGGCGATCTTGGTTTGACAGCTAGTTATCTTCCTGTAATGTGATTGTTCTGTGGCCATGCAAGAAAAAACACTCACTTCTCACTCTCAATCACTTTTTATTCATAATGAATATCCATGCATAAAGTTTATTTTTGAGATTGACAAAATGAATTGCACATTATAGTCTGGTAAGTCTTTTGAATGCTTATGAAGGTGTGGCACTGTTGTTCCCTACTTTTGGGAAAGCCCTGCCCTGTAGCCATTACAATACAGGTCCTGGAATTGGTTCAAACAGACCACATGACCATTATTTCACTACCACCTTTTATTTGAGAATTTAAGGGAATTCTGCCCACCACTGTGATTAATGTTGTTCATGTGTGAGTGGCCCCTTGTTGTAACAGGTGTCACATTGTGTTTACAGGTGCCACAAGCATGCAGTCAGCCCTGAGCTCGCAGTCCTCCATAGACAGTGAGCTCAGCACATCAGATGACTCCATCTCTATGGGCTATAAGCTGCAGGATCTCACTGATGTCCAGATCATGGCTCGCCTACAGGAAGAGAGTAAGTAGAGGTGCTGTGCACATCTGTTGGAAATCTGGTGTAATTGTGTTTCCAATTTATAAAGCGTTGACTACTGTTCATACAAGCTGATGAAGATAGAGAGTACTAATAGCACAATTAGCCTTAGAGCAAACTCCGTCTTTTACTTCAGTAGATTTCACAGATATTTTGGCTCTGTTTGGAAGCACTGAGTAGTTGTTTTTATATGTGTATCTGTGTGTACATGCAAGTTTTTTGTATGGTTCCCAGTACATGCCCTTTATTTTTTAACTTTATATTTTTGGTGTCAGGTCTGAGGCAGGATTATGCTTCCAGCTCAGCGTCTGCATCACGCCGCAGCTCCACGGCCTCTTTGCAATCCCTGCGCCGGGGTGGCACCTACAGCGATCAGGAGTTTGACAGTTACAGCTTGGAGGACGAAGAGGACGAGTTCTGCTCCATGCCCCAGCGACGACATCGCTTCACCCCCTCACCCTTAGGCTCACCCCGGTGCCTGTCTCCCTCCACCTCCAACCACGGTCAGGAATACAGCAGCCGACTTGGGGCCCCACGCACAAGAACGCCCAGACGATCTCTCCAGGGCCCCAGTGCAGAGCTGCTTAAGTTTGCCAAGAGTGAGGGTAGGCTATAACCAGTGACAACTCAGCATTCATACCCCAGGTCAAGCAGATGGGATGACCGTCACAGAGATTCTTGTTGTTCCAAAGCTGAAATGATGCACATTGGGTTTTACTGAATGTGTTCTGTATGTGTGGTTCCAGAAGAGTTGAGGCACAGCATGCCTAATCTGGCCCCCCGCACCAGCCTACGTTCCCTGGAGGCAGTCAGAAACAGCCGCAGCATGGAGGCTAACCTCCAGAGCTCTGGCAACCGCATGTCCCACCTGACTCACTCCCCCTCCACAGGTAACCCTACCCTCTTCACCTGGTCCACACCACTCCTGTAATACAGTGGCACCTGCATTGGCCTTGTGTACATATATTGTAATGTCACTTCTATCCTGCCACTCTACCTCCTCTTAACCTCTGCACGACCACAGGTAAGGTTTGATCTATATCCAGAAAGATTGCTCTTAATGGTACCCTGTGGAATATTTGACCACGCCTAACGCTTATGTCTTGCATGTGCACAAGGACACACATGCAAATGTTTGTGATGTGATAAAAAATTCTTGCCAATGGTTTCACACTATTCCACTGATCTGCAAATTGCAGTATTGCGCCAACAAAGGCTGAGAGGAAGGCGACTGCTAGGTTTCGAAATGTTCCAAAAATGGGCCTTGCAAATGTTTAATAAGGAAGGAAATGTATTCATCATGTAAGTTAGACCTTAAGTAAATACTCACTGAGTTTTGGTGAGTATCACTGAATGTAAACAGAAATTTTGTTTATTTACATATATTATTATTTACATACATTTATATTATCACCCAATAAAATCTAATATCGATCTGATATGTCAAAATGGATGTATTGATCTAACCTTGACAGTCTAACCCTAACCACACAAGTCATCATTTATAACACATGCTACATATGGGTCACAGCTACTTATAGGCCTTCCATAAACCATCCCAATATTTCTCTTTCCCTGACCACTTGTCTTCCCTGTCATACCCTAAGTACTGTACAGGTAACCCCCCCCACCTGCTACATGATTATTCCACTATATTTTTTCCAAAACCTGTCCTTGATAATCCATTTCTGCCCCTCTCAGGCTTGCCTACAACTTCTACATGCCACAAGTGGGGTGTGGATTTCAGCTGTTGCAAATTTATTTTTTGTTATATTAACAGAATTGATTTTATTTCCAAACTTGTATGAAAAACATAGCTGGTGGAGATTCTATGATGCCACTGTGCCTTTTATTCCACTCAAGGTATGGCTTGTAGTCGGCTGCGTAACAACGGACAGTCACCTCTCTCCCTGCGGACTCCAGTCAAAGCTGTCACTCCTGTGGGCTCTATGGTACCTGGTCGTCAGTCTTCCAGAGGTCTGCCTGTTGTCCAAGCACCATCTGCAGGAGGGGGCCGCAGGGTCCAGTCCCCAGGTTCTGCTAATGGCGGGGCCTACATACCCGGGAGAGCCTCCACTGGGGCAGGGAGGCCTGCCGTGGGCCGAGGACAGGCTGTGCCATCAGCATCCACCAGGAGTAAACTTTCACAGCCTCCCAGGAGGTGAGTGTTTCAATGGAAAGCTATGAGTGAATGTTGAGATATTGAGGAATGTGTCCTTTTTAATAATAGCAATTGAGTTTTTATACTATTCAAATCATTCCAGTTTTTTACCTGGCCTCGTGTGTGTGAAGACTAACTTCCTGTTTTATTGACAGGTCTTTGGGCATGGCTAAGATCTCAGATGAATCCTGGAAAGATGGCTGTTACTGAGTCTGGCCAGTGATGAAGGACTTCCACTGCTGCAACCCTCACCTGACCTCTCCCCATTACCTCTCGTAGTACAAACAACACAACCACTGTGTGTCCACAAATGCGTCGTACAACTTTTGGGTCCCCCATTTCAGACTGGAGCGCTGGGCTGCACTGGATTTGTAGTTGAGACTCATCTCTTTCCCTCGCATGAAACCTTGTCAACCCACACAGAGAGGATGTGTAAGCAGACAAGAAGGCACACATGCACTCTCCACTTGTGATATGGACCAACTCAGAGCTTCCAGAAGATTTGTTTGTGTCAATTCTACTTATTTTTCTATGGTAATGTGAGAAACTGCTGGAATATTAAGGTTGTGTTACTGTTCTCCTGTTGTAATTGATATGAAGACAATTTAAATGAAGATATTGCTGGTTTGTTAATTTTCTGTGTGAATTCCTACTAGATGAAGGTGCTGAGTATTGCATGCTTGGTTCTGTTGTTTTTCCTTATCCCCCACAGCCTTTTCATCATTATATAACTGCAATATGACAAATCTTCCATCTCTCCCACAACGATCTGTGTGAATTCATGAATGTTTGATTGGTTCATTGTGAATCTTCATCATTAGATTTGTGTTGTATTTGTGTTTTTGGCTCTTTGATTACACAGCAATGCAAACTCCTGTAAACCACACTGCCCTTATCTTAAATAATACTAAAAAGGAAAAATATGGTTTGTGCCAAGGTGCATTTCAGCTGCAACACTCTTTCTAATACCAGAAGTATTCTGGATTCATTAAAAGGTACTGTGTTTTCCAGGCATTTCTACTGCATATCTAGAGGTGGTTTTGAGTGTTTGCTTTTGGATACCACTGTAAAAGAAAAGAAATGTTTATGCACGAAGGCCCTGTGCCTTAGACAGCTATGCACCCTCATGCAGTGTGCCTCTGAAAATTAGGAGCTGTAATGAAAATGGATAATAAAGTCTACCCTGAAACTATAACTGTAGCACTTGCGTTTATTTCTAATCCATGCACACCAAGTCTAAATCTGTTTACAGCACAAGATAATCAGCCATAGTATCCAATGCAGGGGCAGCAGCATCTCCTGGATATTTCCTGGATGCATGACCAACCTCTCCCCACCCCTTGTGACAAAATGGCCTACAGGCCTCATCTGCGCATACAAAGTCTACACGGAGCACAGTCTGCAACCGCATTAAAAAAATCATTCTTGCTGTAATCACGTTTGAATCGTGTGTCTTTGGTGTAAATGTGCTCCCATTAAGAAATCTATGTCTGTGTTAATGTAACTCTGCTCTCTTATGCATGACGCAAATAGTAAAGGGATCAGCGGTAAACGAGGCCACGCATTGTCTGCCCCCCGCCCTCCCTCTGCTTGTCAGGAAGCAAGCTGATTGGCCGAGGCCTAGCAAAGGGTGCCCGGGGATCCAAAACTGCAGGCCGCACTTAGCTTACCGTCAAAAATAAACCAAAACAATAACAGACTAAACTGAGAAGGGGGACAAACACCGATAGAGTCTGAAGACGACGTTAGCAGGTAAAATTATTTTGAATCGGTCAGAAAGGCATGTGGAATAAGACGCGAGGGCCCAGTCGGCCGTAGCGGGCCTCTTTCAGCCTCCTCGAAAAACAACATGGAAGATAATGCGGCACAAGCGGCTCCACCTAGCTTAGCAAGCTAGCTAGCCGAACGGACGGCCGTCGTCGCCCACATTACGGCGACGCGTGAACAAATCCTCCTATGAGCCACATTGAGTTGTTGTTTATGCGGGCAACTTTGTTAATACTGTAATGCTGTGCGAATGTGATGCTTAAACTGTCGAATAAGATCGGTTGCTGCGTTCCTTGAATTAGCCATTATGCTAAAACAAAATGGCGCTCGGAGGAACAGCCCTAGCCTGGTTGCTAGTTAGCTCTGGTGGGTGGAGGGCGGTAGCCGCCCTAGTATACATTGCATAACGTCTGCGGTAGTTTAATTGGCGGCCATACACTCTGAGCATGTGTAGTTTTGCTCTAAGAGTCCAGAATACTATACATCTATTAAACGGTAACTGTGGTGGCACAAGTGTTAGTTTTTATCCCATAATGATATACTGGTAGAAATCACGGACCCACACCGTCACTACAGACCATTGCAGACATGGTATATTTGGCTTATTTTCAATCATCATGTGACAGTTCATTGCCTCCCACGAAAACCAAGCAGGACTGCTCTTCCAGGAGCCATCAGAGCCGCTGTCTGTGAGCTCATCCTCCTGCACCCTGAGCGGAGCAGCTCTTTGTCTCTGCTGTGCTCCAGGTGTAAAGCTATATGTCCTCAGGTTGAAGCTGCCTGTAGTACTCTTGATAGGCAAAGGATGGAGCCAGTGGTTAACAACACTACTGCCCTCCTCCTGCTCAGTGGCAGCAGACTGAGTGTTTTTGCCTTGTTTATATTATTCATACAAAGCCCATTATTTGTTGGCAGCATCAGTGTCCTTGTTATAAACTAGAACCCATGTAGAACTGTTGTTTTTAAATACCTTTATAACACTTTGACTGTGATTAACTGACTCCAGGCTCTCTTCTGTGATCAGTCTAATGCTCATGAATACAAATTGCTTGTTTTTCTTGTCAGGGGCATTGGTTACCTTGATGGAAGGAAGCACAGCAGTATTGGTTTTATTCTAAGGGTTTTGTCGTCAAATGTGAAGGTAAGTATTTAGTACTAGCCAGTGTTCACTTTCATTTTTAGTGACGGACACTAAGAAAGTGCAAGAAAACTTTTAAAATGGTGTCCACTGTAATTCTCAGCCTTTCTCCGGAGTCAAGACATGGATCAAGGAGGAGGGGTGCTGGAGCTACACACTCAGGAGCTGAAGATGCCCCACGCTATGATCATGCAAGACTTTGGTAGGTGGTCAAGTAAGACAATGTGACAACCATTATATTGTATATGGTACTTAATTTCAACATGCAGTTTGTAATCCAAGGCAGATTTCCCCACAACTGAAAATAAGATTAAAGCCTAAAGTTGGAATCTGTAATTTCTTAAAATCACAACATATTTGTTCCATACCAACAACAAGAAGGGGATACACCTTCACAAACATGACAGGATGCTGTGACATCTTTTCTTGATCTATAACATGCAATGAACTGGGTTGTACTTTTAATTGTCATTTTGTAGTTTGAAAGTATTTCTCATGCACCCTTTTTTGTCTCTTGTGTTTTCAGTTGCAGGAATGGGGGGTCTGGCTCACATTGATGGGGAGCACATTGTGGTCTCTGTGCCTGAGGGTATGCTTCTTTCTGATGTAATGACAGATGAGGGCATCCTCCTGGAGCATGGGCTTGAGGTAGAGGGCCTAGAGACTCAGGTAGTTCAAGGCCTGGAGACAGAGGTGGTAGAAGGATTGGAGACAGAAGTGGTGGAGAGCTTACATGCAGATGTTGAGGGCTTGGAGGCAGAAGTGGTTGAGGAGCTACAGACACAGGTGGTAGAACTGGAGGCTCAGGTGGTCGAGGGTCTAGAAGGTGAGGTGGAAGTGGAGGGTCTCGAAGCACAAGTGGTGGAGGGCCTGGAAACTGAGGTAGATGTTGAGGGTCTGGAAGCTCATGTGGTTGAGGGCCTCGAGGAGGAGGTGGAAGTGGAAGGTTTAGAAGCTGAGGTTGTTGAAGGTCTTGAGGTAGATGTTGAAAGTTTGCAATCTCAAGGGGTAGAGGCCCACGAAATCACAACCGAAGACATGGTGTCCTCAGAACACAGTGTGATCATGCCTGAAAATATTTTGGGCACAGAAGTTGCAATAGAAGAAGCGCTTGACCCCCATCATCATCACGTCCTGACCTCAGACCTCATCCAGGACTCAAACCACCACCATGATGACATGCCAGACCAGGTGTTTGTGGCAGAGCTGTTGTCTGAGCACCAGGACAACACTCTGGACCACCAACTTGTGTCAGGAGGCTTGATGGTGACAGCGGCCAACTCTGAGACCATAATCCACCAACAGCTGCCAACTGAGGCTGTTCCCCTGCAGACAGATGAGGATGATGACGCAAGAAGCACCTCTGAGGATTACCTTATGATCTCCTGTAAGACAACTTGCCATATGATAACAGAACATATTTTGATAAACTCTTCTTACACAATACCATGTTTTATTATTGCTAATTTAGTAACTAAGATTGTTTGTGTTGCTGTAGTGGATGAAGTGGGAGAGAAGCTGGACATAGGAGACACTCCCCTTGAGATCAGTACTGAGGTAATGGAGGACAAAGAATCTAAAGAGGAGGACGGCTCAGAGGTCATCAAAGTCTACATTTTCAAAGCTGAAGCAGATGATGATTTAGGCAAGTGGCTTGAAGAATAAATTAAACATTTTTACAGCACGAGAAATCACCTGTAGGTACTTCCTGTTAAACTGAATGTATATTAAGGCTTTGATGTATTTGTAATTTTTTCCCTTCCCAGGTGGAACAGAGGTGATAACCGAGGACGATTACCAGAATGGTCATCCTGACCTGGAAGCTGCATCATCAGGGAGGCTGGGAGTTGGCCGTGACAAGATGGTCTATATGGCAGTCAAAAACCATCCAAAAGAAGAAGAGGACGATGAGGATGACAGTGACGATGATGACGATGATGACATCAGTATGTTTCTTTGTGAAACAGTTTTTATTCCATTTCATCAAGGGGATGAATAAAGTATCTACCTATCAGACAGGCTGTGTGGTGTAAATAAGTGGAGGGTGTCAACCTTCAATCTTTGACTGTTGAAAGGAGATCAGTAAGAGGAGGCTGCTGTATGTCAGCCCTTTTTCATAGGTTACTCTGGGCTGTTTGAACAATATATGTCACATCTCAGATATATGACACTTTTATAATATCACAGTACCTAGAGCAAACTTTTACAATCTCTATAATATGTCTGTAATAATTTATCATGTCTCTCAATGACAAGTGTTGTCTGTCGTGTTGATAATTAAATCTAAACTGTCTATGCAGGTGCTACCATTGAGCAGGTGAAGAATGGAGCATCTACACCATTTCTGCAAATTCGAGAGGGGCTGGGCGCCAACCGTGCCCTTAAACCCAAGCCTAAGAAAAAGAAGAAAGGAGACACACGGCAGTGTCAGACTGGTATGAACATCAATAAATGATGATGAGTTTGTTTTTTGGCCCTTGTCAGAACAACTGATTTGTATGATTTCATGATAAGCATTTTGCTTTTTTTAAAAAAGGTTTTCAACATTTCAAATCCACTCTTTTTTCCAACCCTCTCTTCTAGCTGTTATCATTGGACCAGATGGTTTGCCTTTGACCGTCTACCCCTGCCACATATGTGGAAAGAAATTTCGCTCACGAGGGTTCCTCAAGTGCCACATGAAGAACCACCCAGACCACCTGCTTAAGAAGAAGTACCAGTGCACAGACTGCGACTTCACCACCAACAAGAAGATCAGTTTCCACAACCACTTGGAGAGTCACAAGCTGCTGAGCCACAACAGTGAGCGCTCTCCAGAATACACTGAGTACACACGGCGCTACCATGAGTCCAGCCCCCTGGGCTCCGACAAGCTCATTGTGAAAGACCGGGAGCCCAAACTTCATCACTGCAAGTACTGCGATTATGAGACAGCAGAACAGGGCCTGCTCAACCGTCACCTTCTGGCTGTGCACAGTAAGAACTTTGCACATGTTTGTGTTGAGTGCGCCAAAGGCTTCCGCCACCCATCAGAGCTGAAGAAACACATGAGGACCCACACAGGCGAGAAGCCCTACCACTGCCCGCACTGCGAGTTCCGCTGTGCAGATCAGTCCAACTTAAAGACTCATATCAAGAGCAAGCATGGTGCCGATCTGCCTTTCAAGTGCAGCCACTGTCCTCAAGCCTATGCTGATGCGCGGGAACTCCAGCGTCATATAGAGATGGTGCAAGGCCACAAGACCCATCAGTGCCCACACTGTGAGCACAAGAGTACCAACTCCAGTGACCTGAAACGACACATTATCTCTGTTCACACCAAGGACTTCCCCCATCAGTGTGACGTGTGTGAAAAAGGCTTTCACAGGCCCTCGGAGTTGAAGAAACATGCGGAGACACACAAAGGCAACAAGGTGCATCAGTGCCGGCATTGTAACTTCAATGCTCCTGACACCTTCACCTTGAGTCGCCATATCCTGTCCTTGCATACAAAGGACCTCCCCTTTAAGTGCAAGCGCTGCCGGCGAGGCTTCAGGCAGCCCGCTGAGCTGAAGAAGCACATGAAGACACACAGTGGTAGAAAAGTTTATCAGTGCCAGTATTGTGAGTATAACAGTACGGACGCTTCTGGCTTCAAACGCCATGTTATCTCCATTCACACCAAGGACTACCCCCACCGCTGCGACTACTGCACCAAGGGCTTTAGGAGGCCTTCAGAGAAGAGCCAGCACATAGCCAGGCATCACAAAGACATGATGTAATGTCATTGCACACACAAACACACTCCTCTTTCCTGAGTCAATCTGTGTCACACACCCAGAGGTAATTTTAGTGTATTAACAAAGAAATGACGGATATAGGCTGTTGATGAAGACGACAACATAATTGCCGTTTTGTGTTCTGTGTCGTAAAGGGTGTAAACCTCCTCCCCCAGGGGTAATGCAAGAACACATTTTAGATGGGGGTGAAGTCTAAAAAAGACAGTGTGTACACTGAGTGGGACAGCTGTAAATTGTGTTTTGTTTTGTTGCAGAAAATCACGTATGAACATATATTCAGGGTCTCAAATGTCTATATTTTTATACCCACTCAGCTGAAATGCTGCAAGATGATGACTGTGTCCTGTAAAACAGAAAGCGGTGCTTTGTGAACGCCATGCCAGTTCTTCAGATGATGTGGAATGAGTACAGGAGACCTTTGCCTCCACAGTACCAACAAATATCTCTTTTCCTTATTAACCAGCTTTTAGCCAGACATTTGTTTTCAATGCCAATGGGTCTTTAAGGGGCACGGCCATTCATGGATCCATAAATGGTTTTGAGTGGTGTTGACACACATTACGCACCTTAAAAAGATAATCTCAATAAATCTAACAGGTGAACTTCCAGAATTTTGGAGTTCCAAAAATATAGGCTATATTCCGTTAGATATGTGTTAAAAATTAAGACAGAAGTTTTCTGTTCTTATCAGCGATGTCTAACAAGAGGGAGAAATGACACAGTTGGTATATTAGTAGAATATCCCTTTAGTGTACACAACACATTTCTGACACAGAAATCTGCTATTATATCTGCTACGATGGTGCTGATAATTAATAGGTGTATTATTCTATGAACTTGACAGATGGTTGGCTTCATGTGTGATAACCCCTGAAGTTGTTATATCTGACTGCCACTGTAAGTTTCGTATGTGTGACGTTACCTATGACACAGGTGTGCTCTCTCAGCTAACCGTTGGATTGCAATCATGCCTTACATCTATGTGTTGGTCTTTATCCCTGAAGCACTGATGAACACAGCTAATCAGAAAATAAGTGATTTTTAACTCTCAAACATGCTGTATCAATACCATTCTCTCAGAGATTGTGTGTTTGAGTCAGTAGAAAGCACTTTAATAACTTTTTTTTTGTATTTTAATTACATGTAAACAAACCCTACATAATAAACAATTACAGAGCTTTGTGAGTTGGTAATGGTAAAGATTGTTTTGAGTGTTCTTGCTAGCAAAGTGGGCACAATCCATTACTGCATCAAACTGAGTTGTCAGTGATAGTGGTGGGTGAAACCATTTATTGTTTTGTTCTATGGATAAGTGATTGGGTTTTGTGTTTTGTTTGTGGTCACTAACAAGTTTTCCAGACCCTCATTCTACAGTCCTAAATAACCCAACCCAATCCCAAACATGGGATTATTCCCTCGAAGTCAGTGGTCATCATATTGGCATTAGTCTTTAAAGTATGCACATATGCTGTCTCTGAAATTAATTGTGGTATATATTAAAAAATCCCTGCATTTCGTGTACCTTAGTCTATATTTTCTTTCAATCTGATTGTGGATAAACTACTGGTGGGGAAGAACCAAAATAAACAATTATCTTTTTACACTTTTTGTTTTTTCTGTCCTGCAAAAAGGAATCAGCTTTACATGACGTCTTAAAGACCAAGTCAGCAATGTATCACCATTTAACACAGGTATATGTTATTTAAGAGGTTCGGATGTGCCAAATGTGTATTTTCTTGAAACTGTCAACTGTTATTTTGCTTTGGTTTACAGAGTGTCCCTTAAATCACTGAAGAAGAAAAGCCAAATTAAGGATTTAAATGTTCCATTCATCTCATTAAAAGCCAAAGTGAGTGCTCATTACCTCCTCTTTAAATCAGTGAAATGGTTCAGGGCAGATAAAAATCATCCTGTTTGGGAACTCGAATAATACTTCATCCACGACGTCTTTCAGCAAGGCTATTCATTTTTGTAAAACTTCTCACCAGTGTCTGTTTTTAGTTCCAGTCCACACAATGATCCGCGGAGCATAAACAATCAACGTCGGAACCAACAAACCATTTATCATCAGTAAAAGGGAATTTAACATTTCACTCGATCACCAGCTCGTCCTCTGACACACCTGTGCATAGATGCAGGATGTATACGAGGAGGCTGAGCTGCTCTGGGAGTCCCATCCCATTAGATATTATAGCCTTGCACTTCATTTGGCAAGGAGTGAAATTGATTTAATAATCTTATTCCCAGACTGCCAGCCTTCTGAAGTTTTGCACTCACTACTTTATTTGGAATAATATTTTTTTTTTCCAATTGCTCTGATGCAATCCTGCAGCACTAAGAGTATCTCCAACTCGGCAAGTGCATTCAGTACATGCTGTCCGAGCTGAAATCATTCGAGTGCTTCACAGTGCACAACAAAGTACGGGAATGGGGGATAAGAACAGATAACCAGCAGACGCAGTTGCACAATTTTCAAGCCAGTAATGGATTTGATTTAGTGTTTCCCAGCTAAGTTGTAGGAACTGTAAGTTGTGAGTTTTAGTCTATTTAATGGAATCCTTCCACTTTGTAGCTCTGCTTAACAGCCAGTTTGTTGATGTCCACATTATGTTATAATCCAAGTTTCCTTGATTATATCTGTGATCAAGTGTTACTGTTAAGAGCCTAGATGTTAGACAGGATAATACTAGGAAATACACAGGTGCTCCTAATAACATTAACGATGGGTCTTTGTGTCTTCAGCAAACCCTGACAGTGTGACAGTGAGCCACCGTGAACAACACCAGGGCCCTGAGACTGAAGCAGCTGAATGAATGAGTTCAGCCTTCATTGATTTTATTATTTTTGCCTCCACCAAGGAGGTTATGTTTTTGCTGGCGTTGGTTTGTTTGTTTGTTTGTTTGTTTGTTTGCAACATAACTCAAAGGGTTATGGACAGATTTTGATGAAATTTTTAGGAAATGTCCTTTCTGGGACAAGGAACAAATGATTAAATTTTGGAGGTGATCCGGACAACCGCCATTACGGAAATGTGGATTTTCAGGTATAACTATTAAACTAAAAATGATATCAATGCGATTCCAATTGCTAAGGGTTGTTTTAATGGTCCAGGAATCCATTGAAATAGATAAATCAAAGGTAGGATTAATATTTTGGGGTCTAAGTCACAATAAGCTGGGGGAACTGTGCTGCTTGGCGGAGGTCTGCGCTCTCCGAGTGCTTTTCCAGTTTACACATGTGCTTCTCCTACTGTGACATGTCCACATGTCTTGAAAAAAGCCTGCTACACACATCACATGCAGAAGACGCAGAGGTATAAAATTTTGATGAAAAGAATGAAGCCTGCACACTGATTCTCAAAAGTTCAAATTGATCACGTGGCTCGTGAGGAACTTTACAGCAGCCATCAATGTGGAAAATCAATTTTATTTTTCACCCTTTTATTTAAAAACCTATTCCTCAAATAGTAATTTTCCCACATTCAAACAGCCAGTTTCAGTAATGTGCTTACTTCAATTTCAGACCACAAACTTCAGAGTTGGTAGTAGCCGAGAGGGAAAAGCTCGATATGAGAGATAGTGATGAGTGTGGAGCTGCATTTGTCAAAGTCAAATACATGATTTATTTTATAGGGGGGTGTGAGTGGTTCAGGGGGGCTCAGAGTAAACAAACAGGCTGATTAAACGATTTGAGTGTAACCAGAAAAAGAGGGGAGGAAAAAGAGAGAGGAAAAGTGACTGACTCAGGAGGAAAGTGGAATAAACTGGATTGGATTAAAAACTTTGCAGTAATGCTGCAGGTGTGTGGGGGCTGCCGACCTTCCTGGTTAAACGTCCACTTTAATTTCATTACAGTGTGGTGCAAATACATCTGTCAGGCTGACTGCTCTCAACTCTGACTCAGCCTCGTTATTAAATAAACAACTGCGCCTTTTTCCTCTGCACCGAGACTCGCAGGGGGTTTGACTGAATTAACAAGTCCTGGTGCAGTCATGTCTTGTTTCACTTCCCTGTCACCTGTCGTGAAAGATGTATGACGCCTCATACTGGAGGAAATGAGGCTGTGCAGATGGGTTCACACGGGCGCCGCAAAAACACCTGAGAAAAAAAAAAGAAAAGATGCAACAGTCTGTTCATTTCTGTTGATCCCACAGAATAGCTCATAAATCACTTACTGGTGCGGCTGTCAGCAGAAATCGCTGAGATCAATATGCAGACATATCCAGAAAATCCTTCATGAGTAACCCTTCCCTCTCACTGCATGATCCAAGGATTCAGTGTAAGTAGCATATCTGTTTGTTTTTGACTGGATATGTTCACATTTAGCAGCAGTAGCAGTAAGTGCCTTTTCCCATTTCCTGTCTGGGTGTGCTGAACCAGTATCTCTCTTTGATGGGTTGCAAGCCTCTTCTCTGCCTATTCTGAATCAGCAGAGCATCAAACCCACACACACACACACACACACACACACACACACACACACACACACACACACAGACGATACACCTCAGAGCTTCTGAAGGCCATCACCGTGATGAGAATTGACAGACGTACACAGATAATCCAGCCGCTGCAGAAGGTCAAACTCATTTATTTGATGTAGTCGTTTTGTCCATATTCCTCAGGATAAATGGACTATGGTGTAGATGTGATTAGAGTGATGAAACTGCCATAATAATCCAGAGCCCCATGCTGATGTGCAGCGAGAGAAAAGGTGATGATCTATGCACAAGTATTTCGCCATCATTTTCAGTCGCTGGCATTGTGTAATAGTCGACAATAATCCAAAATACTTGAATAGAGTTCTGCATCAGAGCTCATTATTTGGATATTTTATTTTGGACTGCACAGGATTCTGTTGTTAAACAGCATATTGCTGTTGCATATTTCAGAGAAGTGAGCAGCAAATGGGAGCCGGCACTGTGTCATCAACTCATCTCGTTGGCAGGCAGCGCTGCCATATTACCTCCAGATCCTGTGGTGGCCCACATAACCAGAGTTGTCCGATCCAGACTGTCGACGGCCAGGCTGCAGTGCTGCAAGCCAGCTGGAGACTGCGAGGCCCTCGGGGGAAATCAGTGCCAGAACGCTTGGAGACGGGCGAAATTGGCCTGCTGATTATTCAGAGAGAGCGCTGTGTGGTGGGCTACACATGAGAAGATAACAAGAGAGGCATAGAGCATAAATAGCCAGCAGCCTGTTGACTCTGCAGGTCTCTCTGACTCACCGTGCTCCTTCTCTGTGTGTTTACACTTTGGCTGTGGAATGTGTCATCAGAAAAAATATTTCCAAAAGCTACTGAGTGGATCTTCAGGTGGGATTGTTTTGCCTAACTGCTATTTATAAGGTCAAGAAAGAGCACTCATGCATGTTTGTTTGTTTGTTTGTTTTTTTTAAATAAAAGTGCTGTGGATGATATCATCACCTACTCAGTTAGCATGTCAACAGATCCATCTCCATGATGAGGGACCCGAAATCATCCACAGCTGAAGTCTGTGTGATATGATCGAAAGCTCTGGGAAAAGCAGCAAATATAACTTTCATTATCTGTTTGTAAACCAGCCGACACTCATAACTAAAAGAGTTATAGTTACACATTCATGCGCATATATCGAAGTACAATTCCAATTATTTTGTCTTATAAACCACTTAATACATGTTTATATAGTGCTCATAAATGCTAAATGGGGGGTTAAAGTGAGGTGCTATCATTATTAGAATGCCTAACGATCTCCCGTACAGACATGCATTGTATTTGCATTGTATCTGTTTTTTTTTTCACATCTACTCTACCACTACTCCACATTGCCATGAAAAATCCAGATGAATATGAAAATATTATTTCACTTCTCAGCACATCTTCTCCTTCACTGAAGCTCTATTCTAGTCTAAGTTTCCACATTGCACTTGAACAAGTTGAATATTGGACCACAGCTGGCTTCCACACCAGCTGATGTCAGAAAAGCATGCATACACACATCTTCAACTCTGATTCGAAGGCGCACATTTTCAGTGTGGAGGGGGGCTTTGATCATAATGCTACTAACTAATACCTAACTAACTCTGTACAGTAGTACATCAGGGAGAATCAATAGTTATTAATGTGTAGAGAGAAGTGAGTATTCACTAGATGTCACTGTTCATCCTTCTGAGAGACACTGACTGCACTCATCACAGCTGAGAGTGTTCCCAAAAATAAATGCATTCAAAATTAAATGCATGCCCACGTCTAAGTCATGGGCTTAAAATGAGACTCCAGGAAAATAAGAATTCTTCTTCAGTCACTGCTTATTTAGCGATTTGAGCAAAACATTTGACCACAGGTTTGGTTCCTTTTTATGGTGGATTTATTTATAAAATTCACTAATAAAAAATATGGGAAAATGTCTAGTAATGAGGCAATTCTATGGGCTTTATTATGTCACTAAAACTTTGAGGAAAGAGTACTTCATTGAGCGTACAAACAGTGAAGGAGCCGCTCCGGGATGTTTTGACCTGGATCCCGGCAGAGGCGCGTCAGCCCGGAGAGGCGTGGCCACGCGGGCTCAATATTGCTGGATCCTCCGGTACGTTGCAGCAGAGTTTGAGCCCGACAGCAGCGAGAGAGAGAGGGAGAGAGAAGCGGACAGATCTGAACCCCGGGTGATGGAAAGAACCGAGATCTTATTGTACACCTTCCTCGTCTCGCACTACATCTTCAACGTCCTCTTCGTCTCGTGGCTCATGATCATCGAGACGCCCACGGCTCTCACCAACTATGGATTGCCTAATTGAAGTTGGGCCACCTGATCCTGTTTGCGACCACATTTAAGAGTCAGAGAAGTCGTTATGGACACTTGCGCAAGTCGTGCATTTCCTGCACACGGAGCTGGTGTCAAAAGCAGAATCTCCACCTCTGGATGCCAAACCTCTTTGTGCGTAAAGGACGAGGACATGACGGTGCCATCCAGCGCTGCATGAAATATCCTGCGCTATGTTTTAGGAAACATGGAGGAGAGCTGTAGTTAGAATAGAGGGAGTGTTTGTGTGACTGTTTTCTGCTTCTGCCGGCTTGCATGTGAGAGAGGTGACCAGCTTTTATCGCGCGCAAAGCAGTTGAAGCACGGAGGTTTCGCGGACCTGCAGTCTCTGACAGGCCTCATCAGACACCAACAACCCTTCATCGAGTCCTGCGATCTGAACTTTCTCTGCAAGTGAGTGAGTTTTTAAAGCTGCATCCAAGTGCACCTGAGAGCCATGGCTTTACCGAATAGTGGCATACCTGGGGAGGAGGTACCCTTCCCAGAGATAATAGAGCTCAATGTTGGTGGGCAGGTGTACATAACCCGCTACTCCACCCTCACCAGTGTTCCAGACTCTCTGCTGGGGGAGATGTTCAGTCGAAAGTCGGCCAAAGGACTGGCCAGGGACACCAAGGGTCGCTTCTTTGTGGACCGTGACGGTTTCCTCTTCCGTTACATCCTGGACTACATGCGGGACCAGCAGCTGGTTCTTCCGGACCACTTCCCCGAGCGTGGACGTCTGCAGAGGGAGGCCGAGTTCTTCAACCTCCCCGAGCTCGTCAAGCTGCTGGCGCCCAAAATCAGCAAGCAAAACTCCCTTGGGGACGAGGGGTGTCAGAGCGACCCAGAGGACTCCTCACCCGGGATTGACACAGCCCGTAACCTCAGCTCCCTGGGTGCTGCCGCCGCCGCCTGTGCCAGCCTGGTGCCCGGCTCCATGGACAGCAAACGATCCGGGTTCATCACCATTGGCTACCGAGGCTCGTACACCCTGGGCCGCGACAGCCACACCGACGCCAAATTCCGCCGGGTGGCACGGATCATGGTGTGTGGGAAGACTTCTCTGGCCAAAGAGGTGTTCGGGGAGACGCTGAACGAGAGCCGTGACCCCGACCGCCCCCCTGAGCGCTACACGTCCCGCTACTATCTCAAGTTCACCTTTCTGGAGCAGGCTTTTGACAAGCTGGCCGACGCAGGCTTCCACATGGTGGCCTGTAATTCCACAGGAACCTGCGCCTTTGCCCATGAGCAGACAGACGACAAGATCTGGACCAGCTACACTGAATATGTGTTCTACCGTGAGTGAGACTATCGGCTTTGTTCCCCCCGGTCCCCCACCCTGTCTCCAAGTGCCCCCCTCCTCCAGCCTCCAGCCATCCTGTCCTCCTCTCTCTGACGGCTCCTGCACCAGTAGATGTACTGTAGATGTTGTGCCCTTCCATCTCTCTCTACAGCCTCCAGCTTTTATCCCATGAACAGAACCCGGCAGCCGCTCTGACTCTTCATACCTTCTCTGCGGGTCGAATCTGCAGCCCCCTTCCCTCTCAACCCCAGATCCCCTCTCATCCTCAGGTCCAGCTTTTGCTCTCGCTTAGTTGTAGTCCCCAGTCCTCAACCACAGCCACCCCACAGCCTTTCCTGCAGAGACTGAAACCTTCTATGTACTATTTCCCTTTTGTACTCTATATATTGCATCTGCCTTGGTGAAGCACAATACTGTATCCAAGAGCTAATTTTCTTAAATAAGCGCCCAGGTGTGTCTGTATGACTTTTGAACCAGTCATAAGGGCATAAGGGAAAGGGCTTCAAAGAGAGGCCGTGATGTACAGTGCTTTACTTTGCCTGCAGATCGGACTCTCTCCTGCTCCTCTGAACTAAATTACCAAATAATTGGACGTCTTATCAGCCTCGAGAGACACGAGCAGCCCCAGCACAAGAAGGAAGTGTAACACAAAAATCTAATTTCCCTCTGTGTTTTTTTATTAAGTGTGTCCAGTACCATGTGGTTGGGAACGTGCCATACAGTAGTTTACCTTTTCAGCTGTTGCTATGAATGAATGAGGATGTGGGGGGTGGGGGGGAGCATTGAAATTTTTATTTTGAAAGGGAATGTTTGTGTGTGGAGTTTCCTTTTAAAGAAGGCGCTGCTTGTGTGGCAAATGAGCAAGCAAAAAAGCTCAAATATGAAGAGATCTCGTAGACAGAAAGGAAAGAAAGGTTGCCAGATGAAGTGTGTGTATTGATTGTGCAAAGGAGCTTTCAGTGTTTTAATCACCCACGCTGGGAGGGCAGAGGAGATGGAAGGTGTTACATCACTCACAGCTCACTGCTCTTATTTTTTCGCTCATTGTGCTTCTTTGACATTTCTTTGCTCAATTAGATATTCAAGAGCACTGAAGCGCCTCTTGGGACGGGCGTGCACCATGACTACATGTCCAAAAAAAAAAAAGAAAAGAAAAGAAATGTGGTAGTCACCTTATCGGATCAGGTTTTTGAGTGTTCTGTAAACAATGTTATTCTTAATGCTCAGTTCAGTATTCGTTGAAGCTGTTGCATATTTGATGATAGCTCTCACTTGCTGTAAGTGAATACCCATAAGAAAGGGTAGGATTACGCTGTAGCCAGCCAAAGCCCAATGTTTTCTCAGCACTGTAGCAAGGGCACTGTGAGGGCAGTCTATAGCGAGCGGGTATAACTTAAGTTATAAAGGAGCAAGTTAAGGACGAGGGTCACAGCCTCAGGACAGGTCTGCACATCATATACCTCAGACTAAATCACAAACTGAAGGCACTTCAACCCAACAATAGATCCAGCTGATGCTAAACCTGCAGACACAGTTAGGAAAATATCCAAAATGTAGATGCTGTAGTAAGATTGATGAACAAGAGGTTGAATATAAAGTGAACTGTGAGCTGAGAAACAGCCATCGAGGCAGCACAGTGCAGGATTTTCTCCTGAGCTAGAAGGTGTCAGGTTGTAGTTTCGGCAGAACATCTGACAGTGACAATAAATGTATTCTGAAATGTCTAGAAACCGCAATGTTGTGTTTCAGTGTGATGAAGTGCTGTTGACACCTGAGTCAATATGTTAGACCTGCCGCAGTGTGTTGCTGCAGGCGTAGAAGACACTGAAATTAAAAGTGTTCAGTGAAAAAGCAAATTGATTTGTCAAATAAAAAGATGTTTTCTTTCTATTCCAGTTGTATTTTTCCGTTCATGACAAGATGTTTTCTCAGCATTGAATGGCAGTAGGAATGTGGTGCATGCCCACATATTACTGCACACAGCTCAGTCACAAGTCAAACAATTCAAATTTTCATCTCACCATTTCCCATTTTGGAAAACGTCCATGGACACAAACTCTACTTCATATTAAATGTTGAACACTCTGCCCTCAGGCCCATCCCCCCTCATCCTCCCATCTGCTTTTCCACTTTTTCTCCACATTTTTTTTTTTTTTTTGTATTGAGCAGTTGACCAGAAAAACAGGGCCAGGATAGAAATGAGGACATGCATAGATAACAGGCTCTGTTAAAGCTGAGAACAAAACCCTTATTTTGCTACCAATAAATGACCTAATTACCACTTACAATAAAAATCTTGAAACAGATTGTGAATAAAATCCACGACTGTGAAATACTGTAGTTCATAAGATTAGAGATGTTTTGGTTTGTTGTCAATGAAAATAGTAGTAGTTTTTTTTACTCACACGCAGAGACAGAAAAGTGGGCATAATTTACACTTGAACAACAACGAGGGTTATGTTTATATAAGTGAGGCAGTCACATGTTGTTTTATAAACTCTGACTCATATAAGTTTTTTACCAAGAGATTATCCCATGCTAATTACCTTAGTATAATACCTCTAAACCTGATCTCAGCCTGGCCTAGATAAAAGCATAGCTGATGAGCCTCACAAAAACTGTTGAAAATTTCATGTGGCTCCCTTCCTGGAAAACATGATTTTTGTTTGCGGTCTGGAATACATGACGAATCCTCAGAGAGCGAGACAATACCGCGCCTGCAGTGTCTCTACAGCCCAAACAGACAAGAGTCACAGACAGCATTCCTCTGTCACTGTCCTCCGGCACGCTACTGCAACACGGGAGCGCCAAGGTCAGTCATTAGCACAAGCATGGAGAGACACGGCTCATGTGTGAAATTTCAGGCGTCGGTGTCGTAAAACCTCTCTCGCTCTTTACCTCCACGATTTGCCTTGAGACTCAACATTCAACAGCAAACGTGTGAGAAGTGTTGACACTCCAACACTGAGCAGCAGAGGCGGCGGCGGCAGTGAGGTCCAGGCTGGGGTGAAAGGCTGCTTGGGTTTATTTTATCTTTCCCTTAAAAAAAAAAAAAAAGCCATTGTGAAACTTGTGGCTGATAAATGTGGCATGCCTTGCACAAGAAGCAGGTTCCAGTTGTGTCAGCACAGTGGTTTATGTCTGTTCTATCCAGAGCATTACAATAAAGGTATTTTACTAAGACATTTTTGCTTCTCTGTCTTTTGGAAAAATCCAAAATAGCAGATTGCATTATTTAGTCTGTACACAGCACACAACTTAATTAAATCCTTTATTTCTTTTATTTATATTCTTAGGTTCCTCCCACAAGGATTGAAGTTAATGCAATTTCTCAGTGAGCTTGTGCAATTCATTATTAAACTGCGGCCATGAAAGCACGAGGCAAAATGAAATGTGCCCTCAGAGAGCAAGACTGTTCTCTCCACCTTGAGGCAGTGATTTGACCCATGTCATGCTCCTGTGGTGCTATTGTTACCTTAGGCGGCTCTACATGGCAACATGCCTTGGCTCGGGCTACTTTCCTCTCTTAGAATGATCCCCTTGTCTTGTCGCCAGCTGGGTCATCGCTTCTCCCCCTTTGGAAAAAAAAAGAAAAAGAAAGCAAGGGAGCAGAGGGAGAACAGGAACGGATGTACGTCAAAGGGGGGAAAAAAAGGGATTGGAAAATGGGGCAAGGAAGCGGAGAGACAGTCAGACAGATAACCTGGTGGAAGCGAAATGAGGCTGGTGTTCCCGTCTTATCTCTTTTCCCGAGCAACTCCAGCATGAAGTGTAATGTTATTGGGAGCGGAGGTGCTGGATCTGCCCTGACAAACAAAGCCCTCACTGGGCCGTGCCGTAATGTGCTCCTCTGTGGCCTGTCTGCTCTGTCAACACTCACAGAGAGATTCAGTTGCGGCAGACAGATAGAGATCCGCTGCATGGTTGGGATTCATATTGATCCGTAGTATTATTACGCCAAAAGAAATGGATACTTTCCAACAGGGAAAAATGTTGTTTTCTGTCTCCTCTTCATGTGACTCATGAGCTGTGCCTTTAAATTGACTACAACCTACAACCACCAGGTTTCCAGTCCTCATCGTCCCATCCTATGAATAGACATGTGTTAGAGTGACAACACAGAGCCACAGTGAGTCATTTTCTCAACATCTTTAAACTGAGTGTACTATCAGATGTTGCTGTGCTGCTGCTTCCGTTCATTCAGCAGCAACCATCTGCGGCTTGTTTAAATCGTCTCAGCCTCAATGCCTTGTCTACTTTTGGATCTGCACGCCAGTATATTTTGGCTCCATTTAGTTTTTGCACTCGTGTTTTTGCTTACGTGGAAGTTTGGAGGACAGGTTGGATGAGAGTTTGGGCCTCTGCGATGGGTGGGTCAGCGACGGGTCGGTGTAGGGGGCCACGTGGGGGCAATGAACTGGGCGCATCCCCTGTATACCAGATATGCTGAGTGGGCAGTTGGCATCTCCGAACGTGCACCTACACAAACACAGACGCACACATGCACAGAGGGAGGGAAGTTGCTAGGAGAAGATGTGCAAAAGTCCTCCCGTGCGAGGCTAATGACTCGGAGCTGTGAGGTCTCACATCTAATTGGTTGCCTTCTTTTCACTCCTCTTTGTGATCAGTAAAAAATGCATTAGCAGGCAAACAAGCCATTTGCCTTCCTCATCCTCTCTTGACAGCAATAACAGGAGAAGTCCATGCTAATATGGAAAAGAATCATTGTTGCTAATTACCTCTGAGTAGTGTTTGCCTATAGGAGGACGTAGTGGAGAAGTGCAGAGAGCAGCCTGAGGCCTACCACTGTTTTCTCCATCAATATGTGGCATATGTGTGTGAAGGGAGTGTGTGTGTGAGTGTGTTATGTGTGAACGTCAGCTGAGAGCTTTGCACGCTTTTGCCCATTTGCACATGTGTTTGTGTTTGTCCTTGATGACGACACGCTTCGCCCACGCTGCCATGTAAGCCCATATGCACAGAGTACAGTAGCGCTGGCTCGGGGCAGCTTTATCTCATTGTGTGTTGGGTTATTTATAGTGAGCCAGGCATTGAGTCAGATGTGTACCGCTGCTGCTCCTCCAGCACGGGTACATATGCTCAGCTACCCCTCCTCCTCCTCCTCCTCCTCACACACCTCCTACAGAGAGCAGCTATCACAAAACATATTGGCTCCCAGAACACCACAGGGACTCCGTCACGCAAGGTCAGGGGGGGGAAGTCATACCCAAGGGGGGAGACAGAGAGGGGTGTTAACATGGGACAAGGTCTAGCAGCTGGAAAAGAGCAGATTAGGTCACTAGTGATGTACAGTACTGTATCTTCTCATCTCTCTCAATGTTGTCTCGTTATTATTCCCTTTGACTTTACAATCTTCTCTTTTAAGCTCCAAGACACAGAAAGAATAAAGGAAAAGTAGGATGGGAATGAGGGAGCATGAAATTAGTTCTAAAGGGAGTGAGTCAGAGTTTCAGAAGCGAGTTGTAGGATTAAAAAGGATGGCAACAAAAAGGGTAACTCAAGTGGCAAAGTTCCTCATACAGTGACTCGAAAACTGTAAATACGTGACATAGAGCGTGGGGAGTGCGACAGGAGCAGTTTGAAAGGAAAAGAGCAATAGCAGATTGGGCAAAGTGAGGCGGAAGTTGTGGTAATAACTGACTGCTGAAACTGTTGGAAGACAGCTGAACTTTCTCTGCCAGAATCAGCTGCAAGTGGCATTTGAAAGATGTAAATTGTTTCGTTACAAATGCAAAATATTGATGCAGAAATTATGCGCTGATGTCACGGATGGATTAAAGGGCCTTCTGGACACTTGGAGCCCGACAGGCCGCAGAGCCACAGCTTCTGTGTGAAGTGACTGTATTAACATTTCTCATTAAAAGTCAAAGAGCTCAGTTTGGAGTCAGGATGCATTAATGACCTGTTTTTCGTTAGATTCCTGCTTATACAGAGTCTCATGCAATATACATTTTTTATGCATTTTGTCTCCTTTTTCCTAGACTGCTGCACAGTACAGCAAGCCAACATAAAAATTCTTCACCATAAAGTCACAAAATAATCTCCTTTGTAAGGACAATTGAAAGCAATTTTAATTTCATTTAAACCCTGGCTTGTTTTTAAGCTCTATTACCCCTCACTTCTTCAGCAGCTTTAATTATGGAAGGTTTATGGTGTTGTTTATTTGTGCTTCTTTAGGGGTGTATATTCACTATAATTTGGTAGTCAATGCTGGCTGACTAGCATGGGAACACTGTATGTTTTTATGGATAAACAAATTGAAGTTTGGAACTTGGTGCTTTGATGTATCCATGCACATTGTCTCATCCATTTATAGCTGGTGCTCATCACTTGATATTTTCTATAAAGTCGGTGTCTAAAGTCTCTTTATTTGCAAATTAATGTCTCTGGATGGCAAATTACTTCAGTTTGATGAGTTTTAATTGCATGCCATCAATCACTGACGCAGGGAAAAGGTCATGTTTTTTTTTAGACTGAAGCGTTTGTGAATATAATTTTGGAATGAAAAGTTTTGCATGTTTTAGTTATAACAAAGCAACAATACATCCAACTTCATGTGTTGTATAATTGTAATAATGCTGTAACAAACTTTGTGAAAGACAGTCACTATGTCTGTGCTGATCTGACGTAGCTTGCTTTAAGCACCGAGTTGTAAATGTGTGTGTTAGTGATGCAGTTAGGATGGGATTCACCTCGGCCATCTGGAGACTTTGGCTCTAATCTGCCCCTCTAATTATCAGTAATCTGAACGGTCAGGCTTGCCCTTGATGCCGCAGTCCTGGGAAGGGTTGGACCCTGGCTAAAACCAGGCAGGAGACAAGAAGCAGGTGGCGGGGGGACTGCAGCTCTGCAGGGGCTGAAGGGCGCCAGGATGGGCTTTAGGGTGCTTAGGCAGGCTGTGGAAGGCAGGCAGCAGGGGAAGATAAAGCACGTGGAGCAGGTGAATCAGCAGAACCCTTGGATTGGGTGTTTGTGCAAGTCTGCAAAATGTAAAAATCATGTAACACTTGTTTCCACAACCCCAATGAATTGAAAACCTCATCCGCTGGTTAGCTATTGATAACTGGCTCGTAGGCTTCTTTGAAACACCTCCTCCTCTTCCCTCCTTTCTGTCCTCTAACCTCTGCTCCCTTTTTTGCTTTTCTTACTCGGCAGCAGCTCCCCGGTCTCCAGCTGTTTATTTCACGCATTTCCTCTGCATTACGTAGATTGACAGATTTGTAATTGCTCTGAGGCTTGTGAGTACACTCCAGTGGTTTTGTATCTGGGCATCTGTGCTTACGCCCGGGCATGTAAAGTTGCTCTGAAGAATATAGCATTACCATGTCTGATTACGCCTCCGTATGTAGTGTATTTGCTCAGACGGCAATCAGAGAGAGAAGACAATGAGTGAAAAGACTGTAGGTGGCGAGGCCCACTCTGTCATTAGACACCATACTGATCATTTCACAAAGCAGATGTTGGATATCTGAGCTGAATACTAGGTAATTAGATATTAAACATGCTGTAATTGCCAAAAGTATGTAGCGTGAGCTCCCTTTTGAACAGCAGGATGGGACCATATGTACAACTTCACACTGTGGATAAAAGGCTTCTCTCAGTCTCACAGACATTACTATGCATCTGTGTGTCTCTGCCGCTTGCACATCATTGTGGCATTAACATGGAGATGATGCCGTCCTCTTGTTTGCCAGCCTCCCCATCCTCGGGTCACAACACCTGTCAGCAGCCACAGTGAATTTTAAAAAGTACCCGCAGGCTGATTGACCTGGTCATATTCAGAAGCAGCCCAGGCTTTCATTTTTAAACAGCTTTATCCTGCATTCATGCATTTGTTTGGTATGAAATGCCACTGTTTTCCTCACACTGTGTCTGTAAGCAAACACAGTATAAACCCACAATGATGCAGCCATTTTTGGAAAGATGATTCAACTGTTCAACAAGATACACAGCTCTAGCTTTAACCTGCAATTTAAGACATCTGTGTCTTTACAGCACTGAACATTTGAGAGGATCGATCATAACAGAAATGAATTTTTCAATATTTTTTGGAGATGCATGTTGCATTTGAGAGTTAGTTGAGATCGACCACTCTCATATCTGTATGCTAAACACGAAGCTGGAATGAGCAGTTGAGTAACTTACACGATGAATAGAAACAGTGGGAGTTGACAGTTTGCATGAATTAAACAAACAAGATATAACATATTAATTAATGAGCTTTAGAGCTGCTGGTAGGCAGATTTTGTTACCTTTGAAACAAACCCAAGCTAAACTAACTTGCTGCTTGCAGTAGCTTTATATATAGACCTGAACATTGTATCAGTCTTCTCATTTAGCTGTGCAAGAAAGTGAATAAGCATATTTCCCAAAATGTCAAACTGTTCCATTGAGTCCTTACAAAGTTAGTTCCAGCTTGTTATAAACATTCTTGTGCACTTAACACTGAAAGAGGAACCTGTTCTATTTAAATCCACAGCTTTTCTTTTTTTAAGACTGGTGGTTTCTTACATTCTTGTTTAACTGTTGCTGAGAGGAGTCTTTGTCTCTTTCTGCCCTTTCATTCGTCAGTGTAGTTGAACCGTTGGACAGCATTTTGTTCTTCATCTACAAAACATGTCTTTTTCGTCAACCCCTCATACAAAATAACATCTCTTTGAAAAGAGGACTTTTTACAACCTAAATCCATGAAAGAGACTTCAAAAATATAGAGTTGTCCTCTGAATCATCTGACTGTTCTGAATCAAGCTTTAGTGGAATACGATTCCAAACTTTTTCAAATGGTCGTGTATATACAACATATATCATCGTATATATATATTTTTTTTCTTTCAATATTATACTTGTAATTTCTGTGCAAACATTTATTTTAATGTCCTCAATACGAAAACAACTCTCGTAAACTGTGTGTTTATACAATGTTTTGTTGATACTTTCCACAAATAGTAGGGTGTCTATTTCAATACCTGCTCATGCTTTTATTTATTCAGTGTGTAAGAATACACATTGTGCTATGTTTCCAGTAAATAAAGATTCGGGTGGGGGGGAAAGCACCATTACGCACCGTAGTGGAGACATTTTGTGACAGACAGGTGCTAAACCCTGGCAACAGTGGCACATTAGAGTTGCTAATAGCAGTAATGATGGCAACGGAGGGATGTGTCACACTGAACAGATGGGAGAGAGAGGGAGAGGGAGAGGCAGCGAGGGAGGAGAGGATGTGTGAGAAAGTGCTTTGGCTTTTGCAGATATCCCTGGAGAAGTGGCCCGGGGAAAAGGGTTGAGTGCTCTCTTTCGCTGTTCTCCTCCATAAGGCTTAGCGGTGGAGGAAAGCATGGAGCCCATCCCCCAGTGGATTATTCCTCCGACACTGCTAAGCCCCCATACTCCCACGTCCAGGCGGCCCTCAAACACATGTATTCATTATGAAAGACATTGAATGCACCAAACACACAAACAGTGGAGAGCATGTTTCTGCCAACCCCTCCTTCCCTTACATCATCTTTCTTTCTCTCTCTGTCTTTATCTTCCTCAAATGCCAGTGCACGCTGAGAATATAATGACACACACATGCCCACACACACACACACATGCAAACACCCACACCTACACATACAGTACGCACACATGTGCTTACGATACACATGCACGCACAAACACACAAGAAACGTTCACTTGCTCTCGCACACAGGCTCATGCACCTTATGTCACACACACACACACACACACACACTCGTATTCAGGTATCCAGGAAGCCAAGGCAGTGGAAGAATATTCTGTGCCGCCTCCGTTTGACACAAGCAGCTTTTCCTGTTATATAAGATGGGTTACAGTGACGATGAGCCCTGTTGAAGGAGCGAGCGCACGGCCTTGTGTGTGTCTTTGTATGTCCGTGCACTTGTGTGTGTGCTGCCGTGTGTGACATATTGTACCTGCTTATTTCTGCATGAGCATTTATGAGAGGCACATTTTCATATACTGCAGCAGCCTGTGCCGTACGTCGATGCGTCACGGCGAGAGTTAGCATGTGTGTGACTGTGACTCCACTGGATGATGCAGTGCGTAAGCAGCATGCACGCAGGACTGTCATTGTCATTTAACTTGGCCATGTCCAAACTCATGAGGATGAATTTAAAAATGTTTATGCATTGGGGTTTTTGTGCCCACAGAGCATTTCCGGATTGTTTTCTGAAAGTTCAGCGTCCATACTGAAATACCACAACAAGAGCAGTCTCAGATCTCTTCTGTTTGGCATTTGCACTCGTATAGCTTTGCACTATTCCCACCAGAGGCATTTGGAAATGAAGGCATGAAGAACAAAGCATGTCAAAATTCTGCGACATGGATCACACGACAGGAGAGGCTGATGTATAACAATCATATGTTACAGTCGGGCTCTGGCTCTGTTTTCCCAGTTCGTACAACACAAAAGAGGCAGCTCCGAATTTGAGCGTGGTGTGTTCTCTGTGGTCAAAAACCCGGGATTAGTGCAAAATGGAAGGCCCCAAAAAAAGAAAAAAACAGATGCATTTTGAAATTTATCCGCTTTAGCGTGGACACGTGCAAGTTTGCAGCGACTTCTTTACCCACTGAGACTGTGTACCATCATGTTGACAGCGAAAATCAGAGAAAAGAGAGAGGCTGATTACCCGCTCGCTGCGTTCTGAAAAATAGGCTGTTTGTACAGGAGAGAGGAGGCAATTCAGAATGGTTGATGGGCTTTCAAATAGAGCAGAATGTGCACGTGCCACTCCAACTCTTCTGAGAAGTCGCAGCGCAGCAACCTCCTCTGTCCTCACACAGAGACGAGATGAAAAATCAACATACCGTGAAAAATGGCTTGTCAAGCTTCAGTCAGGAGGTTTCACGCCATCCCTTCAGTCACAGTATTCCTTCTAGGATAATGTGCATGCAAACAAAGGTAAAAAGGGAATTCTGAAATTAAATGAAACTGTCCCCCGCTTTCCTTATCTCTCATTTCCTTTCCTCTCCTGCCGAGCTCCTTTCTCTGCTAATTTCTCTTTCCATAATGCTCGCACAAACTCCTTTGCCAGCATGTGTGTTACTTTTGTAGTCTTGGAGACAAAAACTGTGGAGCTCAAAGCAGAGGTGCTTGTTTCTGTGCCAGCCACACACTACTGGCATACTTTGATAAGGCAAACAAAAAAAAGTGAAATGCAATCAATTTTCTGTACGAAGCCCCGCTGTTAATTAACATCTTCATTCAGACAGACCAGACACCTGAGCATGAATATTCTATCTACCATCTCACTTATCAATTTTTAAAGGAATCGTTTGACATCTTATTGGCTTTCATGCCCAGAGTAAATAGATGAGATGATTGGTACCACTCACATATCTGCCCAGTAAATACAAAGCTAGGCTGTTTAGCTTAGCTCAGCACAAAGGCTGGCAACAAAGGGAAGGCCCTTTGGTTTTTGTACGGATGAAACAAACAACATATAACATTTTAACTGGTCGAGCTTCAGGAGGCCTGTTCGTTAACAACTCCTGTCTTCAGCGTCATATTTAACATACAGACCTATGAGTCAGTTTTCTCACCAACACCAACAACTTTCTGCAAGAATTTTTTTTTTTTTTTTTAAAAAGCCTTGTCTATTAAATGTCTCTCAACCACTGATTGCTTTGTTGTTTTTTCACTCTACCCACTAAATGTAGATAAGAATTTGACATTTTGGGAAATGCTCTTGTTGGCATTCTTGCTCTGAGTTGACATCATTCTCAAGTCTGTACAGTAAATGTCGAGCTGAAGCTGGATGTGATTAGCTTGGAATAAGATATAATAAAAGATAAGATAAGATAGCTTTTACTGACCCTCCCTCAGGAGAAATTCACTTGTTACAGCAGCTTGCAGAACAGGCAAATTGAAACACAGTACTCAAATAAAAAAAAATTTAAAAAAAGGTGGCAATAAAAAAATAAAGTGGCGATAAAAAAACTAGAAAAAGTAGAAAAAGTATTTGACATTTATATTCATATGAGAATAATATGCTATAAATGCTATTGCACAGAATTGTTATGATGTTGCACAAACAATGGGGATAATTCCTACATATTGCACTGTGAGAAAATTGTTACATTATTATATTTGCAGTTGCTATGAAAGACCTGTGGTGGCGCTCCTTCTTGCAGGGTGGGAGTCTTACTCTGTTGCTAAAGTAGCCGCTTAAAGCTCCCACAGTCCCACGCAGGGGGCGAGAGGTGTTGTTCATGATAGATGTTAGCTTGCCTCCTCCTCTCACCCACCTCCTCAATGAAGTCCAGAGAACAGTCCAGGACAGAACCAGCCCTCCTGACCTGTTTGTTCAGTCTCTTCCTGCCCCTCTCTGTGCTCCCTCCTCCCCAGGAGATCACTGCATCAAAGATTGCAAACGCCACCACAGTGTCATAAAAAGTCCTTAGCAGCATTCCAAAGGACCTCAGCCTCCTCAGCAGGTGCAGACAGCTTTGGCCCTTCTTGTATAGGACGTCAGAAATTAACGACAGCTTGTGGTTTTAAGAGAAGGTACTTGCTAGGACTATTTCTTGACGAACAACAGTGTATCCCTCCACTTGTTGTCTTGTAACCTGTGAGGACACAACAGCAGGAAGTTACCATAACCAGCAGTTGTTCAGTGAGGAAATAATTAAATTGTGAACTTTTGACAAACTCAGGCTAGCTGTTTCCCACTCCTTCCAGTCTTTATGCTAAGCTAAGCTAATCCGGCTCTAGCTTCTAGCAGTTCAGACATGAGAGTGGTGTTGATCTTCACGTTTAAGAAAAGGATGAGAATAGACGGTTTAAATTTTCAGACACTTAATGTTTTTAATTCTTTCTTTCAGGTGGTTCATCAGTGATTACCAAAACCTCCGACCTCCCAGCTCTCACAGAGGCGGTGACCTCTGAACCAGCTCCTGAACACAGAGCAGCCACAGAGCAGCCCAGCAGCAATGGGCGAACCCAAAGCCTTCCAGAAACCAGCAGCATCCCACCGCTGGACATCCGAATGCCGCTGCCCCTGGACTCTCCTCCTCCTCTGACACCTCCTCTTCCTCCTCCACCTCCTCCCGCTGCAGACAGTCCTGACCTCCCACCTCTGTCGCCTCCAGCGCTGCCTCCACCTCTACCATCATCCAAACCTCCTTCGACCTCCAGTCCTCCTCCTCCTCCTCTAACACCGCCTCCTGCCGAGAGCCCCCAGCGTCCCACCACGCTCAATCTACAGACGCTGCCTCGGACCACTGTCAAGGAGAACGGTGGCCCCCCGCCTGGGGTGGATGAGGACGAGGAGGAGAGGAAGATGCTGGAGGAGGATCTGAAGAAATGCATTGAGGACTTCAAAAAGATCCGCTTGCCCAGAGAGTTTCCGGATCGCAAGAGGCACTGGCAAAGTGACTTGCTCAAGAAGTACAATGCGTAGGGAGCTTTGGTTGTGGCACCATAACGAACAAACAGGACAAGGGTTTTATATCAACGGCATGAACATGTTGTGAGCAGTGGACTGTCAGCAAGTTTACTTAAACCTCTAATGTTGTAGCTTTTGCATGTCAACAGAACTAAATTGTTTGATTAAGTGTAGTGTTTAGGCTGAGCTCGTCAAGCAATCACACATATGCGATTAAAACACTGAGATTCTTTCCCATAATAGAAAAAACATTCCCATAGAAATTGTTAGTGACACTTTTTTTTGTTTTTTGTTTTTTTTTTACCACACAGTTATCTGGAGACCTTACAAAATACTTTGAATCATCTTATTTTTACTCACTCAAAGGATGATATATGCTGTTAATTAGAGATTTCTGCCCCGCTCTCTGTACTGTTTCCACTGATCAAGCGACAGAAAAATGTAAGCTATGTGTGAAATTTTAGGCATTTGACCTTGCTGATGCAAAATAAAAGGAAGAAGTGAAATCTCTGGTGCTAATCATCTAAAATATCTCACCTCATCAATATTAACCGTGCAACTTCAAAGCCTTTCTTCTCCTTTCCGCCTGTGATTCAGAAGCTCTGCATTTTGTGATTACATTATCTTCAAGCCGGCAATGGAAAGAATTCAGAACGTGGTGTACCGGGAAGCGAAGTGGGTAATTACAGACGGCCAGAATGTGGAATAATAATGACAATAATGACTACATGAACCAATGCTCTGTGCCATTTGTTCCTCTATCCGCTCAGCATAAAATGTTCATCCGGCTTCACTAATGAATTACCAGGTGTGTGTATGTGTGAGCATGAATGTATGTGTGTATGCACCTGGTTCTAGTCTTTATTGTGGGATCTATCGCATGAGTCACATCAAAAATAAAAAATGACTTATCATTTATCTCTTCACAGTCACCTTGTGAGCTAATTCTCAACATCATAGTATTCACCCACTAAAAATAGTAGTAGGACATTTTGGGAAACACACTTCCTTGTTTTCTTACAGAGAGTGCGAGGATCATCGCCGCCCTCACGTCTGTGCCGTCATTACAGAGCTAGACCCAGGAGGCGACTAACGTACGCTGACCAGATGTCCCTGTTTGTCTGGGATTTTCCGGCTTTCAAGCTGAGTCTCCTGAATCCTGACAAATGTCTGCAAAACACTCAAACGTTTGCTGCCAAATTTTCCCAGTTTTCACCACAATAGAAGTAATAGTTATAATATTATACTTGTTTTACAAAAATGTTGGTCACATTCTGGCCCATTACATATTACTCCTTATTCCCTAATCAAATATAAAAACACAAATCACCATGTGTCTGAATTCAACATGGATTTGTCTGTGTGTCAATCATGGCTCACCACTAAGTCTACACAGGTTTCCAACCAGTAACAATCCATCATATGTCTGATGAAAACCTGAAATTTAACCACGTTCAGAGTGAGAGGTGACATATAAAAACGTCTTTCAGGTTGTTCAGCCCTGAAACATTCACCTAATCTGCTGACTCTGTCCTAATAATAAACTTTGGTGACAAATCAATATTTTACACAGAACAGTTTTTAAATGTTGAACCCATTTTGATCATGTCCCTTCATGCCTCCACCAGCATCCTGTTTCTACTTGAGGAGACCATTTAATATCTGTTTTCTTGTGATTTTTGTCATCTGTGATTTTGCCTTCATATGAACTTTCCAGAGAGCGACAAATATTCCACACACCACCAAACACATTCACAGATAATTAATAGATAGATAATATTGAACGCATCCTTGAAGATGTTTTGTTGTCTCATTGCGTTTTGATAATTTTATTTCTGTCCCATTTGACTTTGAACCAAAGTCTATCCTGCTGCTCTGCCTTTGCTCATAATGAGCCCAGTGTCCGCAGTCCAGAGCATCTCTGGTCAGACGTCCCGATGATGTTGTCTCATCCCGGAGCTTTCTATCAGCAGCCTGCCTCCAGCCTGACGCAGCTCAGCCGTGTGCTTGCCCTGGGTTAATATTGAGGTTAAGACATTAATCCCCAAGTGTTGGCTGAGAGGGAAGTTTTATCTCGTTAAACATCAGAGAAATAGAATAGTTTTATCAGGCGCACTGGCAACTGCTAAGGAGCAATAGAGATATCCTTTTGCTCTGAGTAGAGGATTAACAACAGCTTAGGGTTTGTCACAGTCCTAAAGAGCCTCCAAACAGCAGGCCATTCCTCTCACAAGCTCCACGGTGGCGACAACTCATACCATCCAGTCAGTCACTGCTGAAGCATTTCACACTCAGGCTGTCTCCAACTGGCTGCTGATTGCTGAGAAATCCATAGAAAAGATTTTACTTTGCAGCTCATTAGAGAGTATTGCCTCATCAGCTCCTTTTTTCCTATTTCTCATCTTTCAGCATTGGCTTGGACAGCGACAGCGCGCTGGCCCAGCTCCCGGTGCTCGGAGGAGTGTCATCAGAGCGCGCCTGAGCCAGGATGCATGCAGAGGATTGAAACAACAAGTCTTCCCGATTTAAAATTCCTGTTTACTGTGGCATAAGCTGCACAGTCTGCTGTGTTGGAGTCCTGTTAGACAAAACAGACATCCCTATCCAAAACCCAAGTCTATGATTTGCATGTGGGCCTCGCCATAGGAATCTGTTCACTTCCTGATTCTCTTTCACCCTTTGTCTTTTTTTTTTTTGGTATCACCCTTATTACTGATGCACTATGAGGATTTGATCTGTGAAGTCGATAGGCTCAGCCCTTCGACAAAGGGAATACTTATCCTTTGAAACGAAGAGGTAAAGCAGCCTGGTGGGAAAGGGACTGGCGGGAAAACACTCTTTGACAGAATATTCAAGGGAGAGAGATCAAACTTTGAATCGTAGCTGTGGTGATTATCACTGGACAGAGGTAGGAGGAACCATGGGGTCTGTCTTTAAAGTCACTTCCTAAAGTTTTCACTAGATTTGGTTCCAGGGCGCAGAGGATGAAAACTATATTAAGCCTTCCCCCGCAATTTTTTTGTGACGACTTTGACTGCATGGCTTTCTGCAGATCCATTAAAATGGCATCTGATTAAATACATAATATGATCAGTATTCGGAATAGGAGAGTGATGAATAAGAAGGACTGACAGTGCAATCCATCCCTTGTTTTTATGTAACGTCCTTTGACCACAGCATCCTTCAGCAAGAACAGGATGTCAGAGGAAGCTCGCCACAAACATCCCGGACACTGTCTTCCATCTTCCCTCTTCAAATGTATCCATTTTTGCCTCTTTTTTTTTGCTGACACACAGGGCGCCTTGCATTTGCATGAAAGAGCACCTTGCAGATTTATTTCGAATGGCCAGCAATACATTAGCATCTCATTTCTTCAGGGCATGAGTTATCTTCAGTACAGTTGGCCCTCCTGACAATTAGAGCTCAGCTGAAAGTGATCCTTGTAAAATACAGTGCCGCAGTGAGGGTCTTGGGATATTTCAGTATTTCAGCAGTCAGGAAGAGTTTCACACTTAAAGATAAACTTTGTGTGCAAGCCGTACGTATGCGCTAATGAAACGTGGCTTTAAGGCAGATAAGAGAACTGAGGCCTAATTATTACGCTTGAAATGGGAATGCAGAGCTGGCAGTCAAGCTGTCTAACACACTTACAGGTTCATACGGGTGAAAAGATTCAGCAGCCTGCTGTTAGCTCATTACACAGTAGGTGGTTACACTTACAGTTTTTCTTTGTTATTATTAAAAGCATCAAAAAGTACATGTTCAGGCACTCAGGTACTTTAAGTTAAGTTCAAGTAAGAAAAAGCACACTGATTTACACACCTGAACTGCAGATCAGTATACACAGTCTTTTTTTTTTTTTTAAATAGCATGGTTAGGATTGGTTGGAAATTTATTTGGCTGACAGCAAAACAGCTTTTAGTTTACCACATAAATCATTAATTTGAATCATGTATAGATTCATAGAAATGAAACAAACCATCAACAACGGTCCTCCATGTTCTCTTGCTCATTTTGTGGCCTAAATAAGTCGTAATGAGTTAATAAGTTTCAAAGTAACTACACATCCTCCCAGATGTTAAACTGATTATGTAAACGCTGGATGTCTGATTGCTGTAAATCATGTAAGTGCTTTAGTCAAACTATTGCCATAATCCTGTTATTTACAGATGCAAACATGAAAAGTCTGAGTGTGTGTGAGTGAGTGTTTGTGTCTGTGTGTGTGTGTGTGTGTGCATGGGCAAAAAGCTATGAAAATGTAACTTGCACGTGCAAACTGTACAATCCAGCCCACATATTTTCTGTGAACCAGAGTGTCTGTGTTGCTTTAGGAAACATGCGCTTGCACATAAATGTTCTTTAAACAAGTATATGCCACTTAATGGAGAGCAGAGCTGCCTCTCCCCGGAGGTCGTCTGCACAATCAGCAGGAGACACATGCTCTGCAGAGAGGCAGTGAAGAGGAGAGGAGGGCCAGAGACAATGTGTCAGACTCTGTTCACAGCTTTTCCATTTCCATCATTAAAACCTGGAGCCTAATCCTGCAGCTACTTTAATCTCCTAATTCTGCAGCCTTTTCTCTCTGCATACAGTACACTGCTATTCCATTCTCTCTCTGTCTCCGTCACCGACTCAAAATCATGCCTTTCCATAGATTCAGACTGAAAGCTTTCAGAGCTCCTCCACAACACACACATCACACACACACACACACACACACACACACACACACACACACACACACACACACACACACACATACACACTTGCTTTTAAGTCCTTTACATGACAATATTTCCATGTGAGAAGTGTGCATGGAGAGGTTTTCGATGCTCATTGCTCATGCTGTTGCCACCCCTGTCAACCCTGCACATGATTAATGGTATGTAAGAGGATATACAGCAGCATCATGGGTAGTCCTGTTTAATGGCATGGAAGCGGACATGTGGAGATGAGCAGTGGTATGAAGTAAATGGAAACATTAGATGACTTGATTACCAAGCATCACATAAAAGAGTGAATTTGTGCGATGGTGCAGCAGATGGCCCGATAGTCCGATCCGCGAGCCAAGTGCCTGGCTCACTACTTTTCTGAGTGGATAATATGACATGGCCAGTCTGAATGCGAGGCACATTGCCTTGTTGCTGTTCTGCATACACTGCTGTGTGATTGGAACAGCCTCTTTTGCTCTGCCTGGGAATTATAAAGCACCAAATATAGAAACAAATATCAAACGGGCTTAGCCTCCTGCAGGAGAGTAATGTATTTATAAGAACTTGTAATAATGGTATAACCCCACAGTAGAAATGTAATAGCCCTCACGGCACATCATTGGAATTGATTAAAATTCAGCCACGTCATTTCCACAGTCGTCCCATGATGCTCTGTTGCTCATTAATGCTTTCCTTGCTGCAAATCACTGCAGATAGTTGCACTCTTATGCATAGCAATGAGTGCCCAGCTGACATGTTACCCTGCAGGGCATCTGCTGTCACCGTGAAGAGGAGTCGGGCCGAGACTGCAGCTTGACATGGGTTTAATCTACAAGATCAGAGACGTCTGGTTTGTGCTGTCCTCTGACTGGTCCTGGGTTCTCTGTGTTTTATGAACTACGGGATGGTGATTCAGTGGAATCACGGTGGGAAATATGAGCTGTGGAGCTATCGCTGCACTGTGTGCACACAAATGAGACAAGGCATCCTGCCACTGCAGCTCTTCTTGATGTTTTTTAGAGGTGAAAATGTAGCAGTATTAAAAATATACAGTATGGTAGGAGACAGAAGCATGCCTCACTGATGTTGTTGTAAACAGCAGGAATTCTGCTGATGATAATTCTATAGAACAAGACAAACAAGTTTTATGTGCTGACCAAACTGTATGTGTTATTAAAACATAATGTTTACTCTTAAATGTCTGAGGGTGTGATATGACACTTGAGCTTGACCACTTCAAAGTTGTTTTATGTGCTTAAAACACCTCTATAGCACAGACTACTAGCAGGGGACAAGATTCTGCCTTTTAAATGCCAATTAGCCTGTAATCCTATTTGGCATGACTTCCTCTTAAATGTCATTTTTAAGACCATTAAACCTCACCTGCAAGCTGCCATCTTATCTGTCATTCAGCAACAACAGAGAAACATCCTGTTTCAAGAGTGTATTATAACTAGAATTTCCTTATGCAGTTTAACTTGCTTGCATTGTACATTTAAAAAAGGGCATTCATGCAAAATGCATGACACTAAATCGAGCAAAAAGGGAAGATTTTGAAAAAGAAACTTTAACGAGTTTCTTGAAAACTAAATTCTGATCAGAAGTTTTCATTTCCAGCATTGGGCCGACTTCAGACGAAGAGTTTCCTTCTGATCTTCACCAATGAGAACCATCTGTAACATCAAACACCGTGCTGTCACCTGTAAGTATACCATAGCTGAATCCTGCTCTTTCCTTCATTAACTGCGCCTTCCTATCCTATGCCATGAAGTGTTTTGATCATGAATAAAAGAGGGAAATATTAAAATATGCAAATACCGGCGAATTGGTATTGTTTAAAAGTCAGCATTAAGTCAAACTAAAAGCAGAATTCATGCATTTTTTATGCGGCCTTGGACAGTTTGTCCCAAATATTTTAGAGACAAACAACTGTTAAAGTGAGGGAGAGAGCACATTGCCTATAGCTGCAGTAGTCGCACTGATACTGATCCTATTGTCTAAAGAAAATCCCCAGTGTGCAACACTGACATTATTAAAAATATATTAAAAGAATACCCGTCAAAATGTCAGAGACTTTGAAGCTCTGCGACTCGCACTACAGGGATTGTTGTCACTGTCATTACCTCAAGCCTTTGTTTTATTTTTTCACCCCTACACCCTGGGGCGATAATTTAAAATTCGAGTTTCATTTGTTATTATTATTAATTGAATAATTATTTTGCCAGGAAGGAGCAGGAATGAATGTCCTTTTTGATTTGTTTAGTGCCGTATAGAAAAAAAAGGAAAAGATCCTCAGCCTCACAGGGAGAACGCAGAGGATATGAAATAAAAAAAACTGCAACTGCTCATCATCGAGGGACTCGGGCAGCTGATAGACAACATTAAACAACATTACCATTAACAACGAGGCCCAGGAGTGTTTGGAAACTGGGCTCCTAACGCTGCACAGCGGCTCTGTTTCTGGCAGAGAAGGAGTTGTGGTGCACTGGGAGCTGATAGTCGTTTCCTTGGCCTTACACTCCGGCTGTGTCAGCCTGAGTCACAGCACTCTCCTGGCATCGCGTACTGCTGAGGAGGCTCCTCAACGCACCCAGGCTGTACATCATCATCAGTCCCTACGCACTGCGCGCGTGTGTGTGTATGTGTGTCTTGTCTGCGAGTCTCTCATGAGGCCACACAAACTCATGAGCAACAAACAAACACACTGCGGCAATAACAGAGCCCACTTCAATCCCCCGCTGTTCCCAAATAAACCAGGAACATCGTCGACTTTCTTTCTTTTTGCATTCGAATGGGCCATGTGCATTAGTGAGGCTGTTCATTCGCTGCACTACACAGTTCACGCTTCACAACATGTCATGGATAAACAAACACTCCTACTCACGAAAAACAGGCTTCACTGGAAGCTTCTACAGCGGCTTTAATTAATATCTTAATATCAACAGAGGATCAAATGGTTTCTTCTTTTTAAAGAGGGACACTCATATTGATGAACCACCAATTATTATGACTGTAGATTCCCTCAGCTCTATGGAGCAATTTAGCATCTTTCAGCTCATTGTTTTGGATTTTTGGCACAACTAAACTGGTAAACAACAGACAACAAAACACTTATGAAAATTACTCTTCAAAATGAAACAGGAAATAAGTAAATTAGCAACCAGAAACCATGACACAAATATAATAAATTCACTGGAACGACCTTATTTATGAGGCAGGCAAAGTTAGAGACCAGCTGGTGAACGTCGTCGCTAACAAACCAGATATTTCCCTCAGGAGTTGGTTGAGGCCAAAAAGCTACAATGAGTGTGAAAGACTCCAAATGAATGTTTTCCATTGTTTACCATTATAGCTTTAAAATGTGATATTGTGTTTCTAGTTTTCTGCTGCCTCCAGGTACCAAACGGTGAGTTCAGGCTGTTTCAAAGGGACATTCCACTGATTTTAAGTATGCAGTTTTCAAGTCCTGAGGATTTAATCCAGATGATGCTGTCGGTGTCATCAGGGTTTTTGACCATTCTTTTTATCGGGTTGTTAGATCTCTCAGTTTAATTTAAGTGCATGGCTAAATTGCTGGGAAAAAAAGAAAATGTATTTTTTGCCCTCTGAGATGTCTGACAAATAATTGTGTGCTCAGGCCCATCCTACATCCAGGTATGGTCAAACTCCACTCCACTCCACTGTTCAGACTCTTCAGACCTTGGAACCTAATAAAGAAAAATCTCTTACTGTTTCTAAATGCAGCACTTGAAGCCGCTCATAATATTTGATGAAGCTGATGATACTTGCAGTTCATTGGGTTGTGTCCACATGGTTGAATGCTTCTATTGTAAGTCGCTTTTAATAAAAACATCAGCTAAATAAATGTAATGTAACGCATGGTTACAGTGTAGGCAAAGAATAAGATTGACAGTGTTTCACAGCATGACTGGCATGTGATCACAGTTTTTGCTTGTGAATGTCTTTTTTAATTCCGGCAGTAGCAGCAGCCTCTCTACAGCGGCCTCTCATCTTATTAAGGTGCCCAAGGAATTATTACCTCTAAATTAATTGGGAGAGATGAACAATGCACTTCAGAGCGGACCGCTCTTGTGTCATCCATTATGTATAGGCCCTCTGACGGCTTTGAAGTGATCATCACACTGCTGTATTGCTCTCCCAGAGTTTTTGTGAAGTCTCTATTATGGCCTGTGGCTGTGTCTCTGTCTCCAACACATCAAGGTGAGCGGAGAGAGCGCTCTCCCCTGCAGCCGCGGCCATTACAGCGTGGAGACACAATTCAATTAAAAAACACCACTAACAGAACATGTTGGAGTTATTGAGATTTAATCAGAGTCTCTTGCACTGAAACACTCCAGCTGAATGCAACCAATTAATGGAAGGCAGAATTAATGGATTAATGGAGGGCTGAAAGAGCAAAATGCTAATTCCTGCCTGTTACCCCCCACATATTCTCAGAACTGCATTTAGAGCTTTTGTATTGGCGTAAACCTCTAAATGGGAATGCATTTGAGGTTTAGCTTTTTTTTAGCCTGCATTTAAACACACAAATCCTGAGTTTACTCGAGATAATGAGCACAAGAACAATCCACATTTCAGGGTTTGTGCCAGATTATTGTCAGAAGCAAACTACCTGGTTGTTGTACAAAAATCTGGGTTTGGAGCATCTTTTGAATGCATCTCTGCAAAGTGGGCGACTGCCCCGGGCCACAGGCCAAAAATGGCTCCAGGTTTTTTGGGTTATTTATTACACTGAAAATGTGCTGGGGAATTTGCACCACTAAAATGCAATATAAATTGAGGTGGGTCCTACATTATTAACTACTGTTAGACTAGCCCCTGCCCAATCTTAGGTCCTCTGCTATTTTCCCTTCTTTTCTGCTTATATGGATCCCAAATAAAAACATGTGCAATTAAATAGCCACAAACCAAATCATAAAGCTGTCAGGTGTGGGCACTGTACTCAGCAGAGAGCTGGAAGTAGCAGGATCCATACACAGTTCATTTTAGGCACAGGTGGATGGATGTTTTACTCTGGGGTTCCCTAATCTGGCTAAGATTACAAGGCATTTCCGCTGGATGTTGTTTCACCCCATAGATTCAACATGTTTGATGAAACCAGTGTGACAGAGGGATGCAAGAGCAAAATCTGAAAGAAATGTAGGTATTTTTTTATTTCATGGTTTCTTTTTACTTTACTCATCGGCCCTTTGTCCAACGTACCTTCTATAAAACTACAAATTGTATACCTGTTCAGCTGGTGATGACGGGTTTGGACCTTGAGACCTCAGTCAAACTGTCAAATTACAACTTCAAATCAAAAGGAAAGGAAAAGTGTTTTTAAAGGAGCTGGTTTGCTGTTTGCTTTTTGACCTGTTGCTGGATAAAATACTTGCACATCCATTATTTGTTATACAGGGGCATCAGAGACAAGATATTGAGCTATTGCCTGAGCCAATATTACTTCACTTTCTCCAGCTCTGAACAGCTTCTCTATATCTATTTTACATTGCATTGTAGGAAAATAGGCTCCATCAACGCTACTCTCAAAAACAGAGCAATTTTGTTATGCATGCTTGCATTTTCAATCATTTCATCCTCTGAGTGTCAAGACACTATAAACTAAAAAAAGAAAAAGGCTTAAAGCTACATTCTGGGTTGGTTTGTGCAATACTGCTGTAAGGCTGAATGTCTCAGCGGCTGTGTAGTGAGTCGCAGCATGTCTCAGGCTTTTCACAACGCTGCATATTTCCCAAGTCTTCTACAGAGGACACAGTATACGAGCCTTCCTGAACCTGCTTATTATCTCTGTGAATGCGACCTTGATCTATTGATCCTTATCTCGCGTCATTCAAAATTTCAATAGGCCCATTGAATCATGTCAGTCATTTCAATATCACGGTTCTCCTGCGGTTTTAGTTTAGTTTGGGGACGAGCCCAGATAATTGGATTTCCTAACCTCGTACTGTCGGCACTGCCAGAGAGGTTTGGGAAAATTAAAATCTTCCCTCTGCAGTGAATCAATATATAAACAATCCTCCCTCACTCTTAAAATGTGCTAGACATGCACAGAAAAGCAATTAACCCACTGCAGGAATTGATTTGGTCCACTTCGGCTTATCTCCTTTGGCATGGCCAGGCTTTTACATACCCGCGAGGAAGATCAAAAGTTTTTCTTGTTTCAAAACCTGACAACACCCCAGGATTAGCACTGATTTTATCTTCACCGAGCAATTACCTGCTATGGTAATCAATGCAGGGCTGCTGTCTTTAATAGTCTGTGGCATCGCCTCCACTGCAGGCTGTGCAAATTACAGTGATTCATCACAGAACCACACTGCACTGCCAGCAGTGCTGAATAAATTCACACAAATTGTACACACACAGACATGCGCCTTCACACTGCCGGTGCTGCTACTATGGTGGCTGGTACCACGCTCTCTCTGTATGTTTGAGAGGCTGCCGAGAGACCTTGATGCTTAGGCTCTTAAAAGGAAACATTTCATCAAGAGGATGTGAGGCAGGAACCCATAAATTAGCTGCAAGACAGAGGCATTCAAATGTTTTCTATCACTTTTATAAAAAGGTGGAGACGTAGGAGAGCTTCTACAGAGAGAGAAGAAAACTCACAACAGATTCCAAAGAATCAAAGCAGTGGTTGACTCCGGAAGGGGAAGGAGGAGTGTTTTGATTTTCATTTGAGATGCTGTAACGTTTCACTATCTATATCTTTACTTTGTTTGAAGTACCTTTGAATTGTATAATTAATATCGTCATATGCTTTATGTCCATTTTGGCTCTGATGTAAGGGAGATGAGGGAGAAGGTGTGTGTGGGGGGTGTTGTGTTTTTCATAGTAAAATGTTGCAGTGTAATATATTGTATAATAATGCTGAGGTTTGCACAATGAAAAATCAATAAACACATTGTTGAAATAAAGTTTCCCATCTCACACCAGCAAATCCACAGACCCGCAAACACACGCTGGCAACGGTAATAAAACACATTGCTGAAGTGAATGCTCCAATTTTTTTGACAAATCAAATATGTTGACAGTGTGTTAACTTTAAAAAAATGTCAGCTAACGAGTTATTAAGGGATTTAAAAAGACAAGAAATCAACTGGGAAAAAAACTAGTTGAAATAGCAGCTGCATTTAGTCACTGCAGAGCAAAAACTGGTCTGAAATTCAAGAAGACAAAAGTCTTCATGAGATGTAGAGAATGAAAGAAAGCCCCTGTGTAGTTAGATGGGGTTGGAGGTTACAGAAGCAGCCTCAGAGAAACTGATTAACTCTAGGACGAGAGCTTCTGCTCCAATGAGCTGCAATGAACACATCTGGCCATTCTCCTCTTTTTTTTCCCTTTTTCTTTGCTTTCTCCCTAAATCTTTTATGCACGTGCACCAGCTCATGAAGAAAATCGATAGCAATCCCACCTGTTTCCATCTCCAGGCGACACCTGCCAACTCCTGCAAATGTAACATCTCACATCCAGACATGTTGGACAAACACACAGCGGCTGAGCAGTGCTCAACAGGAAACAGTGCGCAGAGGAAAAGTCAAAACAGGAAAAGGTCTGTGCGCTTCCACATCTGACAGACTGGATACATTCTGGGGGAAGCATGAGGGGGGGTTGCAGAGAGCTGTGCACTCTGGGAACAGGACAGCAGTGTGGGAACGGGGCATTTCCTCTTCTGGTGTAACAACATTGTCTGAACTGTGTGGTTAATGAACCAGTGATGCTGCTGGAAGTCAGGGATCACTGTAAGGTTGAGGGAAACAAAAACATCATTTATTCAGATTAGAATGATAGATTACATTATATTTTTGAAAATATGTATTATATGTAAATACAACACAAATGATTTTTCTATATTATTAGTGGATTAGAAACCAGTTTTGGAGACTGTGTTTCAGAACAGTGGAGTGTTTGCACTGCAGGAAACATTGTCTTACAGAGCCTGGAAGTTTAGCATTAAAATTTCTTGCCTACTGAATGAGCTTCAGACCTTCATGATACATCATTTTCATCAAACATGTTTGAATCATGTAACTGGAATTTGAAAAAGAAAACTTGAATATATCTGTAGCTGGGGCTCATCAACAGTGAACAACGACTATAAGCTGTGTAAAAGGCCATTACATGTGTGATGCTGAGTCTGACATCTGACACTAACTACTACAACGTATATTGCATTTATATAGTGAAGCAGTACTGGTGTGTAAACTATAATACACTTACGTATATTCTCGTAAGAATAAGGAGCAAAAAGGCTTCATTTTTTTATTACATGATGACTCAAAAGATATTTATCTATCACATCATACCATTGTTATGGTTTGGTTCTCTTGTGTTTTACTAGTTTATTTTCAGTGCATTTTCAGTGTCCTACTCCAGTGTTTTTGGCTTTGTCTTTTTGTTCAGGCCTTGCTTCAGTGGCTGGAGGTGTGGCCTGCAGGTGCTGGGGTCCCATCTCCCTTCTCTCAGCTGTCCCTCATTCCCCCTAATGACCAGCAGCTTTAAAAGCTCTCTGGTTCCACCTACAAGCTGCCAGATCGTCCCCTCATGTTCTTCCCTCACGCTCTATGTATGTTCCTACTGGTTTCTTGTGCTCTGTGTTGTATGTCATTCTCCAGTGTTTATAGTGTCCCCTCTGTTCTCCAGTGCTCGGGCCTCACCTTCACCGTCGTGTCTCCGCCATCCAGCCTCAGCACCTACCAGCCTTCAGCCACTGAAGCAGTTCCTCACCTCTTGGACTTCTATTAATCCTTTTTGCTCAGTCCCCCTCGTCTGTGTTTTGCTCTTGGGTCCAGCAAAAAACTGAATCCGTGACAACCATTTTTTCATCTTAGTTATAGTTCACTACTATATCGGAGAGACTGTACATGAATTTTTGATTTGTACGAGACCAATAAACTGAATGTTGTCAGCTTAATTAGAAAAAGTTTGTATTGCTTTAAACAATTTGTAAATCTCCTCTCTTAGTCTAGATTTTAAAAACTACTAATTGCTACTAATATAAAATGAATAATTCTGATGATCAACCACGATTAAAAAAATAATAATTCACAGCCTCAGTCTGATACATATCAATGAGCAACTGCTTTTTCCCTCAAATCCAAGTCACCATGTGGCTACAATTATAAAATATTTCTCTAATCTAAAAATACTTTGATAGTTTGTAAATTACTTTATTTTGTTGTTTTATTTCTCTGGATCAGATGCCATCATTTGATATCAGTTTAAACTTTAGATCCTATCATTTAAATTCAGCTGCCAGGTGGCACAAATCTCATCCCATGGCATTTCGCCCACTTGTCTTCACATTTGAAAACTTGCATGCTTCAGACAGTGATGACTCCATGATGAAAGCGTCTCCTCGCTGCTTCTTGCGTGGGTGGATTACATCTGTATTCATGTCCTCCTCTGTATGGCAGACATGCGCCGAGCATACAGACAGACACATCTTATTCTGGGCACTGTTCGACACAACGGGGGACCGTATCTGAACAATATCCTCTGTGCTATTCGGTAATCCAAACAGATTGGTGGATAAACACTACCCAGACTAAATCCATGGCTCACGATTGCAACATTTTCTTTGGTTCAAGCCCCAAGGGTGAGGGATCAGCTGTGCGTGCATCAGCAGCCCAATTTGATTCTTTATGAGGTAAATGCTTCTGATAAGAGGCACTTAAGATGCCCACAGGTTGTGTGTCTCTGTATCACAGTCCAAGATACAGAGAAATAAACAGAAGAGCTGGTTTGTTATAACTGAGGGACTTTTAGTGTCAAATCACTTTTAACTCTTTTGTTTGGCTGTAAAACGAGTCTCTCGGCTGCTGTTAAAATGAAAATGATGTCATTATGATTAAGTGCATCTACATGAGCAGAATGTACTTTCAGTTCCTGGAAAAAAAAGAAAAGAATCAAGATCAGATTAATCAGATTAATGGTGCAGCAACATCAACCCACAGGCAAATTATATGACAACAGATACGAGTGATGGAGGTTCAGATATTCTACCTAAGTAAATGTAGCAATATCACAATGTCCAGCATTAAAACCTTAATATGCTTGTGAAAAAGTACTCATTATACAGAATTTCAAACCAGTCTATGCAACTTTATGAACATCTCCACAGAAGTTAATAGGAAGGATTGGTGCATCACTGAGATGCAAAATTTCACTTTGGTCATTAATTATTGTAAATGTAGCCGTCAAGTGAATAGAAAGTAAAATACTTAACTTTGAAATTTAGAGGTACAATTTAAATAAAGTAGCATAATGAAAATATTCATGAACTGTACAAGACCCTATATATATATAATAGTACGTAAACACAGTAACTGGAGTAAATGCGCTTTAGGTTTTACCAGTAATAATGCATGTTGTAGATAATCTGCAGATCAGAAGAAACTCATAGGAATACTGATATGTATGTATAGACATGCATGTTATTATATGGGGATTTACAGTAGAGTGTCCAAGGGTAAATCCCTCAGAGCCCTTCCACCCTCCTTAAGTCCATATCATAGATTGAGGATTAGAGAGTCTGTCATGAAGACGCAGCATCACCTCACTGTAAAAATTCTTGTTTTTCTTACCGGCTGGAAGAGTTTATACTGCCTGTCCACAGGAGACAAACAGAAGGTGAAAGCAGCTCCCAAATCTAGCTGCAGGCTGAAGCACCTACCCAGTGTTTACAGAGACTCAGAGGGCCTTTTCACTGTTTAACTGTGGATTTCCGCTGCATGCCAACCCATTTAGTGCAATGATAACATTTACTTTGCTGCAGGTGGGGTGTTAGCAAAACACTGTGTGATGTGAAGACTGTGCAATAAATTTCCCATACAGACGGACGGAAACTATTTTTCCTCGTGCAGCGTTCGCCTCATGTGGGGAAATCTCGCCGCTTCCACCCCTGAGAAAATGAGAGTTAATGGAACAATTTGTAATCGCATCACATCACATCCAGCCCGTGACAGGTGGCTTTGTGAGACTTTTGTTTCAAGCGCTCTCTGCAGTTCCATCTTCGCACATGAACGCTGGCGTGTTTTGGGGGTTTTTTGCGTGCCGGTGGGGATGTGTCGAGCGCTCAGATATGAACTGAGAATATGTCAGATCCTGTGCTCGATCAAAGCAGCCATCACTCTCGCTCCGTCAGGGAAGACAAAATGCAGACTGTCACATCTGGCTCGCTGGCTGCTGCTGCTGCTGCTGCTGCAAAATCTCAAATCCGCTCCGACGTCTTTGTTATCTCTGTCATCACGTTGTTTCCTTTATGTGCTTCTCCGCTGTGTGCACCTCTTCATGCTCTGTCTCTTTCTTTCTTTCACCCAGCGCTGCAGGTTGAACCTTGAATCAGAGATCAGAGGACATTAGTGCTCGTAAGCCCCACGGTGAGAGAGAAGGTGAGATGAAGACAGGATGTCAGGGCCTTGTGTTTGTGAGTGTTTACATATTCAGGGATGTGAATATATACTGAAATTGCCTTTGACTTGCCAAACAAAATAAGGCTAGAGGTTGGCTGAGAGAGAAAAGAATTGCTTTGGACGGAGTAAAAGCCTCTATATGTAAACACAAGTGCTCTGTTTATTGAATTAACAGAAAAGCAGCACCGTGACTTGTGTGTGTGTGTGTGTGTGTGTGTGTGTGTGTGTGTGCGCTAGCGGCGTGTAATACTAATGGGATCTGATTGCTCCTGATCTCACTGAGGTGGCAGACTTTCTCCCTTCGTGCCAAGTAAATGTTTCTTAATTCAGGAGATAGCGCATGTGGATGAACAGCTGACAACTGTCCTTCCCTTCTTCTTTCCTGGCGCCACGTTCGATGACTTCAAGGGTGCAGTTTTTTTTTTAGGCCAGTGGAAACATGTAACAGCACTTTGGCGGCAACATTGTATCTATTTCTGTTTCTGCATAAAATGTTTATACAGAACATAGCAAAGGCAGAAATAAGTCAGCACGGCTTATTTCCTGGCTAAAACATTTCCATAAATACTTTTTTTAAAATAATATTAGATAATAGGAAGGTGACACGAGGACTGACTGCATCTGTCTCCTGTCTGGACAGGAGAATGAAAAGTGTACACAAGTGATTAAAAATACATTAGTGGGAGCAGCCGTCTACTGAATTCATACTCTGCCTGTCCCAGGGGCTCCGGCGGCTGATGCATGAAACAAGCCGGTATTTGTTTTTGTTCGACGCAGGTAGCTTCAGTTCCCATGGGAGGTTTGCCGTTAATGACTTAGCTGAGAAAGAGCGTAGGTGTAGGGGTGGGTTGGGATTAAAAGAGAAGGGAATAAAAGCAAGAGCAGGAGCTAATCACCAAAGGCTAATTAGTCTTTCAAATTTATGCAGAAGTGTTCGGGGTTTCTAGTCTGGAGAGATTTCATGCAATCTGTGTGATTTCAAGGTAACTCAGGCAATGACAGTGTTGTTTATTACTGTCAAATTATTGGTGCGTCTGACTTCTCAAGACCAGATGATGAATTTCATCTGTAAAATTGTGCTTCAGGCTTAGGTTTAATTAATTAAAGGATTTTTGTCAAATTAACTCATTTGCTCACTTGCTGACAGTTAGACGAGAAGATCAATACTCTTATATTGGCCCCTTAAATACTGCATGAAGCTTAGCTTAGCAGAAAGACTTGAAATGGAGGGAAAGAGCTATCGTGGCTTTTTTTTAAAGGCAACAAAATCCGCCTTTCACTACTGTTAAAGCTCATTGATTAACATGTTGTTTCTCTATTTCTTTTTGTCTAAATGAGGCTGAAACGTAAAAACTATAATTCCCTGCTATACTTGAGGTTATTATCACTATTTCTTGACTGGGACCAGTAACTTCCTGGAGTCAGGTGAGAAATAGTCACATAACCCCACGTAAAATTGAAAATTGTCAGTTTTAAACTTCTGTTTTCAGACAAATTAAAAACATGTCCCAGAATGTAAAACTTTAAAAATCCAGATTCATTATGTTATTTATTTGTATGTTTGCAACTGTAAACCTGCTCTGAGTCACGTTTCCAGCCGAGGTTCTCTCTGACTTCACAGTTGATATTCAAGACCCGGGCCTTGGAGCCTATTACTGCAGGACTCAGTTTGTGAATCATTCTTAAACTTCGAGCCTTAAACACTGCCTGCTCCCCCTAGATTGAATCCCTGCCCCCCTGGTCACCTTGCCCACCGGCCATTCGTGCCCTACTCAATCCTCAGCGGGCTTTATGTGTGTCAGGGCTGGGATGGAGTGTGCCTGCTTGCAGACAGCCCGGTGGAATGGAGTCCACCCAGCTCCCAGCTTTATTACCTCCATCTGTTTCCTGCGAGCGAGCCCCAGCTGCGGCAAAATAACAGCAGAGCATTTGGGAAAAGAATCAGCCTGATTTAGGAGTCGCAGCACACCTCCACGACGCCCTTTCCACTCCCCGTCGCGCTGAGGCTCGCTGCGTTGCATTTCACCGAGGTACTTAGTGTTTGGACAAATTTTTCATTAATCTTTTTCACTCGTCTTTTCCTCCCTGTTTGTCTCTTCCCATCATGTCCTGCTTCCATCTAGGATGCATGTTTCATCCTCTGGCCTCACTCATCAAACTCCTGTTGCTCTCCTCCAGCCTCCTGTCTCCCATCACCTTTAACCCTGATCTCTCAAAGAATGAATGTTATTTAGGATACTCCTCCCCCATATATGCCTCGTGGTTAGTCTCATCTAGCCCTCCCTTTATAGATTGTTCAACTTCCTATGAGCTCATTTGATTGCACACATGGAAACCCACACATGCAACAGCGAAATCCTGATCCGTCCCCACGGTTTTCCCCTACTTCTCCTCTCAGTCTTATCAATAATTCAAGCCTCACTGATGGCAGTCCAGGCAGGGTGAGACGGCAAAGGCAGCTCAGGGCTTTGAACAGAAGGTCAGGCCTCACCAGGGCCTCTGGGATGGCATTAATTAGATACTTCCTGGTGCCCCCTAAACAAACATCTCCACACTGGAACTGCTCTCATTACCCTTCCCTTCGCAGCGGGTCCTGAAGATTCTGACATATCCAGACAATAACACCAACCGCTTTCGCCCTTAACTGCTCGCCTGGGAGAGGTCCCTCCCTCAACTGTTGCCCCCCCCACGTTCTAGTGTTAAACACACAGAGATACACACTCCCATAACCTGACCTCGATCTGCTACCAAACCCAGTGTAGCATCTATTTCTGTCACCCACTAATACCACAGTGTATGTTTATGCATTTCCTCATCCCGTCACACCTCCCCGCCCTGACCTCCAGGTCGACCTCCGATGGGCTGTTCCCCTTCCCCCGCTTCCTCCCCCTCCTCACTACCCTCTCACCCTGGTTTCTGTCCCAACACCTCATTACAAGAGTGATGGCTCACTCACGCTCCCCATCAGGCTGTCCAAGGCAGCCGCCTCCGTCCTGATCTGTGACCATCCATCTCTCTGGTAAAAAGGGAGAGGAAGGAGGAGGATAAAGAAAAAAGTGGATGTAAGGCAGACAGATATATTGAAGCGGAACTAAATAGGCTTGGCTTTAAAACGAGACAAAAGTCTTGTTAGGTTAGTCTTGTTGAATGAATGGTGGAATCGAGTATCTGCTTTTTTTAATGCGTTTCCAAAAATATCTCCCTTTGGGGTGCTGAAACACCAAAAATTATTACCCAAAATGTAATGCCTGCGAGCTACAAAGAGTGAAAGCCTGTGTTGCAACATTTCTGTTGAAATTTTATCCTACATTAGGTTATTCCTTTAGAATATGCATAATTAAAATGTCTGCATACACACATGATCTTACATGATATGGTTGAACAAGATTAACAGTCTAGAGCCATAAAAGCTCTCTGATGTTGTACTTAAACGCAGCAGCAGTGTTGTATGCCAACCGTTATAACTTTGCTCTAAAACACAAAGTACACCTGAGCTAGATGTGAATATAAGTATTGGACAAATTATAAATCTGACTCGATGGTGGTCCTGGAAGTCCAAGGATCACCAAACTCATTACATTTCATCCTGTGAGGAATGTGAGTGTACAAAATGTCATGGCAACCCATAAAACAGCTGTGGAAAAAACTCAGTCAGAGGATCACCAAAGACAGTATAATTCATCCTGTGGGGACCATGAACACTTGTACAAAGTTTATTGCCAATACATCCAATGGAAATTGGAGCTGTGGAGATTTCCTTCTGGATCTAAGTGTTCAACTGACTAACAGACTGACCCTGTCATCCCATCTATGCTCATCTATGTTATGGTTTAGGTCTCTGTTTATTTTTTTGTTTGTTGTAGTTTATATTTGTAGTTTTATCTCCAGTGTTTTTGGTTGAAGATTGTTTCTTTGTGTTTTGTTCAGGCATTGCTTCAGTGGCTGGGGGCGTGGTCTCAGGTGCTGGGGCCTTCACTCTCTCTCACACGTGCATCCAATACCACCTCGTCACTTGCAGTTTAAATACTCCACTCATTCTACTCTCAAGCTGCCAGACTGTTCCCTGTCTACCAGTGTTTCTGTGTCCTCTTGTGCTTTGTGTGTTTGTCTCCAGTCTTTCCTTGGCTTTGTCTCCCCTGTGTTCATCCCCACCTGCTCCACCTGCACATCTCCTGTCATCCTGCTTAGGCACCTACCACCCACTGCCCAGCCTCCAACCACTGAAGCTTCTCTGTCTCACCTGTGCCTCATCTTTTGTTTGTTCTGTAAGTCCTAGCGTTTTGTTGATTATTATATCCCTTTCACCCTCATCTGTGTCTCACTCCAGGGTCCATTGAGCTAAACCCACAACAGTCTATGCTGCTAGCCTGGTTAAAAGGAACGAGTACCACTGATTAAAGGCCAAAAATCTTCTTTCTTTGAAGCACATTTCTGATTCCTTGTCCTCAGTTAGCATGACAGCGCTCCCGGGAGAGAAAAATGAAGTTACACCTCGACAACTGTTCAACTGCCAGAGCACCCTCGAGGTCAAACCACCCCGGTTTATCAGGGTGACTACAACAGCCACAAGGGCCTTTCAAACCGCTCCTATCGCGTCGTCCTTCACCCTCAAACCAGTCTATCCTGATGTCTAACCACAGTGGCCAAACACACTGACACACACATAACTCCACCGCAGGCTACAAAGACACAGTTTATCGCTGAGGCAGCCAGGCAGGAGAGTGCAGAGCACACAGTTTGCCTGGAGGCATTCCTTGGGCTTGTCTTTCCAGCAAGATAAAGGATGAAGGGGTTGTCTTCCTTCCCTGCATAGTAAGTCTGATTTAAAGGGGAAACGGAGAGAAGCCACGATACCTCTCCTCCCCTGCTGCTCCTGCTATTGATTGAAGACTAGCAGGGGGAATGAAGTGGTTGGCTATCCATTGGTGTGTCATCAAGAGCCAGACGGGAAGCTTAAGATTGGAATCTTCTGAGTCTCCCAACACCTGAGGCCTCCGGCATACTAAAGACCTTTCACATCCTAATAAAATCCATTGAGGGTAGTTTGTGCAAGCTTTGTCACACGCTACATTTTACCTCGCATCCTGTCAGTGTCGTCCCCTCACAAAGTCTCTTCGGACCTGAGCACTCTAGTCCTTTATCCCTGACCTCGAGCAGACAATGTCAGCACACTAAATATTGGTTTTCATGAGTCAATGCTCCCGGGAGCTCCTCGTTTTTTCGTTAAATCCACAGCCAAAAACAAAGGCTGGTGGAATTGGATATTAATTGTGTTCCATCAGAGTTGATTACTAAGGATGTGTGTGCGTGTTTGTTTGTGTGGCTGCATGTCGAGTGTGTGCGTGTCTGTGCATGTGTGGACACTGCGTGGGCTGGTGAATCATAAATCTATTTTGGTATCGGAGAGAAGCGACGCTGAGCATATAATTACAGTCATCTGGAAGTACATCTCTCCTCATCACACTATATGCCGCATGATAGGTTCCTACGCATTCTTCAAGGTGCATTTTGCACAGTTGGATCAAAGATGCGCTGCTCAATCTTAAGCTTTGGTGAAGAGAGATCGTCAATACACTTCATCATGAAAGAATATAGGCTATTCTAAATGGGGATGACAGCTTGTTTTTGTTTGATCACCCTCTCTGGATTATTCACCTTGAAAACCTTACTTCTAGGTTTTTAGGGTTCCTTCAAGTGGAGGCGACTAATTATGTTTATAATAAAATGCTCATTTCATTCATCTGAATTAAAATTTTTCTCCACTGGTGCCAGCAGCTGCAACAGTGTGTGTGTATTGGGTTATAGTGCACACATCCTGGTTATGTTATTAAAGAGCTGCTTAACACTCACACATGGTTTTTGAGCTCTAAACTAAATGATATGGCTGATCAGTTTTCTCTAGCCAGGGGATATCACTGAGCAACTCCTGCCTCACACACCCTTCCCCACTTTTCAGTATTTCTCAAGATTATGCAATCGGTGTAGTTAGGCTCACTCCTGGGGGTGAAGTTAAGTTGGTGGCCCAGTCACACACTGTGCCAACATGATGCGTTGACAGGCTATGAGGGTGGGAGTTAGAGGACAATTACAGTTGTGGCTATAACATGTATTTTTAATGTACTTTTTTGTTTGGTTTATATTGTTGAAGTTCATAGGGACCAGGGTGTCAGTTTACCCATCATCCCTGTTTCATAGGCTGGGGGCTCATTTCCTGTCATCTCACTACTGTCACTAAATTGGCCATAGATACTAAAAGATAATAAAAATTGATAGAAAATAAAAAATATTATCTCCAAAGTTTAAGACATTCATCATTTACAGATACATACATTGATAATACCTTTTAAGTAGAGGTCACAGTGCCCATTTCTTAAAGGGTATGAAACCGATTTAAACAGTCTTAATAGATTCCTTTCTTGATCCACTTTTCATTTCTAAGTCTTACATTCAGCTCAGCACTGTGGGCATTAGGGATTCTCGCTAGATGTTTTATTCAGTACAAATCTTGTTCATTTACCAATGTGCTTTGTGCCAAGTAGACAGAGATGTCTCCTCTCCTCAGCTGTGAAATTAAAACTGCTGGGAAAAAAACTAACCCTGGGGGGTGTCACAGAAGCGCCGCGAGTGGAAGTGTGCGGCTGACCTTATGTGTGCATGTACTGTACATCTGTGTGCAATGACGCATGCACAAACAGCATGTCTTTGTCTGGGCACGCTCGAATGTTTAGTGCATGACGCTGAACTATAATTACAGTTTACAGTATATATAGTGGTACTGTGTCTTCTTATGGTTTCGTGATACCTTGCTGTCTGTACTGTATAATTGTGTGTGTGTGTGTGACTGAGTGTACACAGTCATCCTGACCTTCATTATGGGACCACACAGACATGCCAGGCAGGGGTCAAACACACTCTGCCGGGCGCTGGTGGCAGTGGTGGGGAGGAGGTAGACTTTATTAGCGATTAGTGCAGAGCCCCAAGGGGAGCCAGCTTCAATTACTGCACACAGCTTGCTTCTCAAGCCATCGAGGGAGCCTCACTGCACACTACTAAGGGGCAGATACCACATCTGGATGAGACATCTCTCTCATCGAGCCAACCAGACCTCTGATAGACTTCGGTGGCCAAGAGGAAGAGCTCAATCAGGGATGGAGTTGAGATTTGTACTGTGGGCTGTGCTGAGGGTAACGATACATCTTGTTTCCGGGGAAAAGTGGGAAATGCACACTGAAATGTCAACACATGAAGTGTTACCTCTCATCTCTGTGTTTTTCTCCATCTGTCGGCCACCTCTCCTCTCCCCGCCTCTCCTCTCCTCAGTTACGCTCTTCAGGATGTGAGTGTCAGCCTACAGATTACCGTAACCTTGTTGCTCAAGCCCCTCTTCTGAGCGCTCCACCTTAGCGAACGGGCTAATTTCCAGTTTCTATGGTCACAGAAAAAGCTGTCAGTCTCAGTATGTCAGATGTTATAAAAGCAAACCATCTATTAGAGCACTCAAACAGCATTGTCTACACACATAGCTTCTCACACAAACACACAACACAGAAGAGACACAAAAGCACACACGCTGAGCTCTTCCCAGCCAAATGTGTGAAAGTACAACGACACTGGAAAAACTGGGTCCCATGATGTTTCCTTTTGACGTATTTTGAGTCAATATTTTAACAGATGTGCATTTTATCAAATGATGCCTACGTGTGCTCGAGGTTGTTTTTAAGACTCCAGCTGCTGGTTTGTGCATGCAATGTCTACATTATCTTCAAAAACATACACAGGAAGTATGATATTAAGCATGAAATTTCAGTATTCAGCATAACAAATAGGCTGAAGAGATGGGGGTTTTATAATCAGTAGTCACTGGTAAGGAAAGCATTGCAATGCTTTAGTATGTATTAGATGACAGTGTTTCCCAATGTTGTTGCACTATATGTGATTATGTGATACAGACAGAACAATACAGTGAGTCTATATATATTCATTTACCTCGAGGAAATTTCCCAGTTTATAAAGCTCATAAAGATGTGGTTTTGAGAGTGTGGTGTGGTAGAAATTGACTGGCCTGCACAGACCCCTGACCTCATCCCAATCCAGCACCTTTGGGATGACCTGGAGCAGAATCTATGAACCAGCTCTTATAACCTAACATCAGTGGTTGACCTCACTAATGCTCTTATGACTGAATGGGAGCAAATCCCTGAGGCCAGTTTGTGATTGTTGAAATGTTCAGTGTGTGAGTGTATCACACTTTTGACATGAGGCAGAGCTGCTTTAAAGTTTTTTCAGGCATGTCCATGTCACGGTTAGCAAATTTTATGTTTTCTAAGGTCTGTGAATGTTGACCAATGAAATGTCACAGTACTTGAACATTTTTCTTTGAAGACTGTTAATATACATATTTACACATCTGGGTCCAAGATCATTCGGTGATGAGGCCTAATAATTAAATATTGATATTGCTGAGGGATTGTACCAGGGGAAAACTTTCACATCTCAAATCACGTCAAGTCTTTGGTCCAGCACTCAAGCACTGATTTAATTCTGACTTGACTCTCAGCTCTTGAGCTCTGTGTAACAATGTTGAAGAAACAATCTCACCTTATAGGTCTATTTAATAGTTGCTCTGAAGCTTTTGATCATATTACTTGATATGCATGGCTCAGTTGTCATGTTATAGAAGATGTTCATTTCTATTTTTTTCTGAGCACTTTAAGGACTTCTTGCTCAACCTAAAAGTTGTGTATTGAAGTTCATTCCAGTTTAAAAAATGTTTTTTATTGTCTGGGATTTCTTTAAGCTATACTCTGATTCATTTTTGGCATGTCTATAGTTCACAAACTGCTCAAAACATGAGTCTATGAAGGAGGATAAAAATATCCATCCACCCGTGTCTGGATCCTTTGGGTTTCCAAGTTTAAATCAGGACAAGAGACAAACACAATGAGGAGCCAGGAGTAAATGCATCCATCGGAGATCCATTGGAGACAGAAACAAAGAGATAAGAACATGCAGGGGGAGATAGAATAAAGGAGGGGAGAAAAAAAAAAACTTCTCATTGCTTACTTTGAAAGAAGCTGCTGCCCCTGGGAAAGTTGTATTTTCCTTTTATCTGAATTAGTTCTCAGTGGCTATCTAATTGCAGCTTAAAAAGACACTAATGATAGTCACAGTTGAAGCACTAATTGCTGTTTCTTCAACACAATGAGACCGACGTCAGATATCAGTCCTTGAGCAGAAAAACTGCAACTCATTTCATTTTGTCCCTCTGTTAAAATGCAGATTCCACACTGCAAGACAGGCGGCTGTGGGTGAGAGCCAGGAACAACAGTCTCCACGCCAGTGACGTGTTCCCTGGCCAGAAGAGGCTCAACAGCAGAGGCTGACCTCTCACTAATCCATAAACATCTCAGACACAAACACACACACACACATGCACACAGAGAGAGAACTCAATCCCCTTTCCTCACATGGGACTAAAGACAAGTGGATTAACGCTTGGACTGTTAGCACTCTTTCCTTCGCAGCTTAAAGCACCTGAACGTGCTGCAACAATGTCATCCTAAATGACAACAAAACCCCAGCAAATGAAATTGAACCAATGAGAGACGTGTATTTCAAAGAGCAGAAATCTGTAGTGAACAGAACCTCTGACTGCAGAAAAAAAATCCAAGTCCAGATAGGAAGAGAAATAGCTCCCTTCTCCTCTAGAAAGCATTTTCCACCTGGTTAAACCACACAATCTACTTCGATGTGAGCAGAACGGTAAAACCTGCTCCTCAAAGACGAGACGTGTGAGATCAAAGCAGGTGCGGCGCTGCAGGAGAGCAGTAACCAAGGCAGCACAGGATGTTCTGTCTCGACGCACACGGAGGCCACGGTCCCGCAAACACCAGCTCTCTCTCTCTCTCTCTCCTAATAGCAGGGATTCACGCTGTTGCAATGAAGCGTCAAGACTCTGGAGAGGAACGGTGTCTGATTGCTCCATCCGTCCCTCAGGTAGCTCGCTCGTCGGGGGCTGAGGCTTGCACATGTATTCAGAGCTGGCAGCGCTCGGGCGGGTTTGGTGCCAGGGCCCTAAATTGCTGAGCGACCTTTTGCTCGCTGCCTGAATTGACAAGTTTGTGAAAAGGTTCCGCTCCCTTGCTGACAGATCCCGGATGATAGCTGACAACGATGTGCACCAGAAAGCAAAATGAAGTCAGAGGATGAGCGGAGAAGGGTGGGAAATGGAGAGGAATGCGGAAATGCGGCTTGTTTAGACTTAACAGTGTTTGGTTTCACGCTGTCTTGTCATTTTCGGCCTATGACAGCTCAGACAGAGCATAGAACCAAAGTTATAGCTGGTAATTGGGAAGGGCAAAAGGCTCTCCGGGTGGGGTCTGTCATGTGTCCGATCCGATCTCAGTGATGAGCCGCAAAGCTCTAAGTCAGCTCATCGCTTGCTTTCACTTACATTTAACCATAGCTTGTCCCACAAACACCCCTCCTTTTTTTTGTCACCCCTTTTCTCACTTTCTCACTCCGGGCCCGTGGCGGTGTGAGCGTGCTTCTCAAAAGTGTCAGAGTTGAGCTGCTCCGGCACCCCACGCCATCTGGCCTCTCCCCACTGCCGCGATACAGACATCAGCCAATGACAGTGTGTGAACAGCCTCTCGTGGACTCAGAGAGATTGCACATCAACAATGGAAGGCCATGTAACACACCGGCACCTCTAATCTACCCGGGTTCATTCTGCGATTGTTTCCTCAGAAGCACTCAGAAAAAGGGGGTTTGAGCAGCAGGAATGTAAGGAGGGCACTTGAGGACTCTCTGTTCCCAGTTACTTCCACTGATCGCAGGCAGCACTTTCCCCACCTCCGAGCTGCAAACCAACATAATTAATACTTGAGTAGACCTGGGTGTCTGTTCTTTTCTTCTCTCTCTTCTGCTCCTCTGTTCGCCTCTCTCTTTACACTCTCATAATAGTTCAGCGCCTCGAGGTCTTCCTTTGGGCTGGTTCCACTCCGTCCCCCAGTGCCGTGGGCCACACTGATGTAAACTTTAAAATGAAACGCTCATTTGCAGAAGTTGTTCGACATTTTGGGAAATACGCTGCTGAGAATTGGATGAGAAGATTGATAACACTTTCATATCTGTGCTTTCAATATGAAGCCAGCAGCTCATTAGCTCTAATGCACATATGTCCAAAGGTAGCAAATTCATCTATAAGCTAACTTATCTAAATAACTGAACTAATATCTAACTAATTAACACTTATAACTTATAAGTAACAAATGTATATACCTTGTATATACCCTTTTTTATATAGTTTTTTATACTGTATACTTCTACCTGATTGTTTGCTTGGGTTGCTGCAACATCCGAATTTCCCCTATGGGGGATCAATAAAGAATTATCTTATCTTTTTTCTTGCATCTGTTTTGAAGAGCATAAATAGCAAGAATATAAGAGGTTATATGTTATTTCTCGGGCGGACACAGTGACTTTCTTCCTTGCACTCTGAGGTTACCAGGAAATCTTGAATAATAATAATAATAATAATAATAATAATAATAATAATAATAATAATAATAATAATAATAATAGCCAGAGAAAAAAATCATCTGTGACAAGCTGCTCACTTTAGCAATCATACATATTCCCCAAAATGTCAACCTGTTCCTTTAAACCAGCCACTGAGCCCACGTGTGACCTCGGGGAATAGAAAAGGGTCGGGTCACCTTGCTCCGTCTTTCTTTATCCATCAATCTTTCCTCCTCTCAGCCAGCCTTTCTCCTTTAATTTACATTTGAAACAACTTGTCCCCTCTACTCGATCATTATATATATATATATGCCCATTTCCTGTCCTTCCATTCCTGTCTCTGTACCACTCTTTCTCCTCCGCTCTGAGTCCTATTTTGTTGCGAACATAGCCGACGGCCTTCGCTCTCCCCTGTGTTCCTTTGCAATCTCATTTTCCCTCTCCTACTGCTGGAACAGTTTGATTTGAATGCAGAACTGCAGCTTTCTCAGTCTCGGTCTAGCTGCGGGCCGCCTATTAGATCAAGGCCTTTTGCTTTTTCATCTTTTGACAAGGAGAAGAAGAGGAATCTCCCCAGTTCCTTGACTGTATAGTGCCGGGAGCTGCCCGGCCTTTTGGCTTTATCCAGCACATCATCAAACGGACAGTGAGAGGGAGGAAAGGAACAAGGGAGATTGAGGAGCGATAGACAGAGCTGAGATCAAGGTCCAGGCGGAGGCCAGCACTCCCACTCGCTCCACGCCGATGACTCACTGAAAGGATGGCGAAAATCTCACCTCCTGCTACGCTCAAACGCAGGGTTCACTGTGCAACAATGTAGCATAAAAAACACATCTGCATTTGCATCACATACAGTAAAGTAAACACACATTCAGTTTATGATTTCAATTTAAATAAAGGCAACGTGAGTAGTGGGTTAAAACCATCATCAGGTCTTATATTACCCCAGAATGCACTGGGGCAACAGACTCATGAACATAAGTCATATTTTATGTGTGTGTGTTATGTTCCTACATTGTGCCCCATAATGTTTCCACACTTCACATTACTGTCATACTTTTTTTTTTCACTATGAGTAAATGTTGTTGATGATGCTTGTGCTCAGTTGATGAGGTTCTCCCAAATGCAATAAGTAAGATGCAGCATTATTCATTATAAAACCGACCTCATCAGCTAATAAACCTTGTTAGCTCTATTAGATCAGCTTTCCTCTGGCTGAGTACTGAGAACTGCAATTTAATTTACCTATGATTTTATAAAGAGCAAAATAAAGTGAATCGATTGTTTTAATCCAACCTGCAAATGAAAGTTCATTTAATACATTTTAGTATTCAATTGACAAATTTCCATCATCATGCCATAGTTACCTGACAGCTCTGTCTTCTTCTATAGTAGTCTTCTTCTAGAAAGTTTTTGTTGCGTTTAAGTCTTTTTGCTTAAAGTATCCCAAACTCCATGTATTTTGTTTAGTACTTTATCATCCAAATGTGTCTTTATTATGAAAAAATGAGATAATTACACCAACATGTTGTAATGCTTTATCATTTACCTACACATCTTCACTTAAATTTTTACTTTCGTTATCATCTTTCAGGAGTCATTTGCCGCTGAAAATGGGTTCCTGTTTGATGTTTGAACTAAAAGGTTTCAAGCACGATCCAGTCAACCGTGGATGAGCCTGCATTTCTGCAGGTTTTGAGCTTAAGGTCTTATTGCTATGGCTGCAGCTTCAGATCATTTTAAGCCTGTTTTGAAGAAGTGGAATATCCAGGCTTGTGTCAAATTATCAACAATCGCATCACGCTCGCTACAAATATCCACATACAAAGAATGGGGCTCAGGTCTCATTAAAAACTATGAAGAAAAGAAAGGAGGACGGGATAAAGAGAAATAATTTTGAGATGACTGTAATATGCCAAACCCATCACTCCTTTAGAAGTCCTCTCACCTAAAAATGGAGCACCTCAACCAAGCTATGTCTCATTAATCCGCCTGCCTTAGCTCAGCATATCGCAGACAGCAACACTCGCTCATCCTGTTGTCATCTTATTTAAACATCACACTGCTCTTAGCACTGTTTTCCCGAATGCCTTTGCAATTCATACTTGGCGGAGTTCACAGAAACAATATGTCAAGCAAACACAGGCAGTAACACAACTTTCACAGGATGTAAACATACATTCAACATTGTCGTGGTTGTAAAACATTTAGACAGACCACAGAGGAAATGGGCTCTAAAATGTTGCGGCAGTGATGTCGTAATGAGCCTTTGGTGGAGTTCAACACATCTGTCATTTGTCAGAGCCACCACCCATAAAGGTCAAGGGAATTTTTCAGAGTAAGTAGCACGCCGCGTTTTAAAGCCCCCGCAACTGATTGAACTTGTGGGTGTCTGCTAAGTTGAATGATGGCCCTAAAAACCGGATGGGTATAGACCATTAACTCCGAATGTACAAGATGAAAAAAAAGCAGGCTTTGAGGAATGGCACTCGCTGTGGGTAATGTGGAGCTGAGCTAGAGGGCTGTGTCCATCTAGTGTTCGGACATGGTAATTGAAATAGCAATAATACAGAAGATGAACTAAGTATATGTGCTACCAGAACGAAGTGTGGTTTCCTGAGCTGAAAATACAAGTAGCTGTGTGCAAATGTGACTCAGTTCTGCCGTACACATGACTTTATTCTGCCATTGTCAGCTTGCAGCTGTGCAGCAATGTGCTGTTTAAGTGGAATGTTTGAATTCTTTAACCAAGTCACAAAACCGCAAAACATCCACCATCAAGCAGTTTCTGGTTTAAACCACCATTTTATTTGGCATAATTTAAAATCATCTCACTGTTAGTTCATTTATACAAATATGCTTTTGTTATATATAAAACAATTACAAACAGATTTCTACAAATCAAGTTCCCAGTGTAAAAGCGTAGTACCACGCACACGGTAGCATACAGCTCCGGGACACAGACCAGAGAGCCCACAGGTGTATGTTCCACTTCAACAGCATTATCTGAGTAAAATCAGGACACGGCAAAAAAAACAAACTCACCACAGTTGACAGTTTGACATATTATGCACTTACATTCAACCCTCCACACGCTTATCTGGGAAATTTTCACACATCCTTTGGCAGATCTCAAATCGCATCACTGTTGTTACCCAAAACCCCTGCTCGTGTTGCGTTTCGGTTATTCTAGACTTTACACAGGCCACAATCTAGTCTGACGTATAATACATCTCGCTCGAGTGAGTAAATGAAAATAACTAGAGTAAAAGGATTGCTGGTATTACTGGCAGCTGTAAGCACAAATTAGCAACCAGTCATTACTAAAAAAATATTTTATAAAATGTATAAAAATCTTCAGATGTGACAAGGCACGTTCCACCAACGCAGCTCTTGCTAACCATATGTGCAAGTTGTGCTTGTGCCTTGCCCTCACTGCAACATGCAATGCAGGGATGTAAACCACATTCTGTGAAGAGCTGCGGGCCACGAGCGCTCCCTTTCATGTGCTCACAAACGCACACAGACTTGCCTTGCAAGATGTCAGTTTAGCACCTGTGTCTCTAAAAAGAAGGGCTGCAAGAAGAGGGTGTTTACTGGCAGGAACTGAAGGCAGAAAGCTTCTGAAAAATGACAAAAATGAAACTGAGTTGGCTGAACCTGCATTTAAAAGGGCTTGTGGCACTTGCATCACTATAATCAGAACCTTTGGGTTTGACAAAGGAGCACTGCTATGGTCTTTGGTTTAGATAAGGCACCTGACCAAATAAAAGGCTCCTTCCATACTGTAGGTAAACAGTCGTTACTTGAAATATTAACTATGCAGCTATGACACGGTGTTTCTTCCATGATGAAATTATACTCCACTAACCAAAAAAATATAGGAAAAGAAATGTTTATAGGCTAGCACAAGCCAGTTTACACATATTCTGGTATCATACACTGAATCAATTACGCAGTGGTCATAGTCTGCTGACCTTAAATGTAAGGCAACAATGTAATTGACAAAGGGTGCACTATGGTGTTCTGGTTCATCAAATCTGAGTATTAACTATTACACACAAACATCTTACTGATCAAATAAACAAGCTATTACAAAAAAATATATTCAACTTTGGCCATAACCGCACTCGTAGGTTAAAAACATTTGAGGAAAAAAAAAATCATTTACAGAGTAAATTCAACATTATCAGACAAAATAGTCTCTTTGACCCCACCCAGTCAAAAAGTAATTCTTAGGCATGTTTTAATGGCACTCGGTGTGAGCCTCAAGAGTTAAGACATAGACAGAGGAGAGCTGTACTACAACATGACTTCCTGATATGTCAGCTTGAGGAATCCTGTACCAGTGTGGGTTAATTTGGCAGAGGCCTTATGACACCTGCTCCACTATTACTGAAGAGGGCAAATGGTTGGCTGCTTTTAATGGGTCCGGCTTATCTTCAAAGGCCTACTGGCTCTTTCCATGCGTGGCAGTGAGAGAGTGGTGCAAGAGGCTGGAAGGGCAGCCTGCCAGACAGCTCTAACATGCCAGACTGAGCACAAGGGGAACTGCGGCTCGAGAGTTTCACCTCTAATCTGTGCATATTGGTTATGGGGTACTGGCATTTGTCCAGGAGTCATCACACCTTATCTGGACTCAAACTGCTTGAAATTAAAAACTTGTTCACCCTCTACTTGGCTGTTTATTACATCTAAATAGGCAAGTCAAAGCATCTTGATGTTGACGCTGCTTCAGACTCATGAGATGCAACCTAGGTGAGAGTGTGAGGTAGTCATTATTTCTCCACCTGAACAAAGGTAGATCTCTTCTCTCCAGTCAAACAGGGTAGCTTGGTTGGTTGGATTGGATGTTGTTATGGCTTGTGACAACCATGATCAGCATTTTATAAGGCAAAGCAGAGAAGCTATAAATCTAGAACAGATGTAAAATTGGAAGAAGTGTAAATATCAAAAGTTAAAATGTAAGAAAAATAGGAGATACGGTCAGTTGCCCCCATTTTGGCATAGTCACTTTGGTGATGATGGCAACGGAGTGAAATCCTCCAGGAGATGAATAAGGAAGAGAGGAGTAACAAAGGAGCTGAAAACAAGAAGCTGAAAAGTCTACACTGCCGTAGGTGGTGTGGAGGCAGTCAGGTGAAGACCTTCGTTCCTCAGCCTTCCTTTGCATCTGTGGATCTCCATCATCCCTCTCCACAGTCCAAATCTGGGAACCGTTTATTACAACAGCACACACTTCTTGGGGTTCTTTTTTGTTACTGGATACAACACTGCCCTCACAGCTTCAGCAAACACCTCCCTGACACCATCCTGCAGTAGAGCAGAACACTCCATATATTTAACAGCCCCGATCTGCTTGGCCAAGGCGTTGCCCTGCTGCTGGGTGGTAGGGGCCAGGCTCTGCTCCTTCAACTTCTTCACTGTTTCTGCATCGCCCCTCAGGTCCCTCTTGGTGCCCACCAGCAGGATGGGCACGTTGGGGCAGTGGTGAGACACCTCAGGGTGCCACTTGTGCCTGACGTTGGCGTGGGAAGAGGGGCTGCCAATGGAAAAGCAGATGATGAAAACGTTGGTCTGGGGATAGGAGAGGGTGCGCAAACGGTCATACTCCTCCTGGCCTGCTGTGTCCCACAAGTTGAGGCTGACAGTGCGGCCGTCTACGCTCATCTGAGCACTGTAGTTGTCAAACACAGTGGGGATGTACTCCTCAGGGAAGGCATTGGTGGTATAAGAGATGAGTAGGCAGGTTTTTCCCACTGCCCCGTCACCCACCACCACACACTTTATGGTCTGCATCCTGCCTACGACCACTGGGGCTGCAGCACCTGACAACAGAAAAAGCACCTGGGTAACTTCTAATTACAATGATCCATGCTCTGAGAGGCTAATCTAAACTATCCATCACTAGTGAAGAGGGGAATGATTGTTAATCTTTAACTGATAAAGGTAAATATGTCGAACACTGACCTACTTTGCGGCAGCAAGTTTTACAGTACTACAAGCTTTCGCCCAATTAGCAGACAAGCTAACAGCCGCCAACGTTAGCACATCGACGTAATAAACGTAACATAGGTTAGCTACAACTTCGGCCGCCCACCGATTAACAACTTCAGGGAAGATTACCGAACTTGTCCTTGAACAAAGGACGAGTGAATCGGTGAGCAATAAATCTCTGGCGTTAATCATTTCGCAGTGTTCACTTATGATACTAGGCGTTCCCCCAGCGGCTCGCATCAAGCTAAGGAACTAGCGCATTCGGTGGCTAACAAGCTAGCTAGTTAGCAAACAAGTTTAAAGTTTATTTGCAAGCCGCTTCTCAAAAAGGTCTGTTCCTGGCCTGATAACCTCCTACGGGTTACCCTAAAAATTCTATTATGTTCTAGTATATGTCTCGGAAGTAGTAATTAGCAGTAACAGTGAAAATTGAAGGATTTTGTGACTTACCGCCACTTGGCTTTCGATCTCTTTTTGCCTGTATAGTCAATCACAGCCGCATCCGGGGAGCTGTCCATTACGTAAAACTCGACATGCGGAAATGATGCAAACTGGTAGTTGTAGTTTTATTTTGCAACACTCGTTTGGGTGACACTAGATGGCGACGTTGAGCTGTTCTGTTTTTCTGATGTTTCTGGTGTTTCCTACTTATGGTCAGTGTTGAAAACCACCTGCAGAACCCAGGACAAGCACAAAATGTCAAATTTAACAGCACGTTCATAAAAATAATCAACGTTTATAATTGGCTAAAACTGCATCGAAAATAATGTCTGAATAACAGGACAAGTTTTATTATTTGTCTGCCACCTTAAATAGAAATGTGGAAGAAGTATTGAGCACTTTCATTTAAGTAAAAGTGACAATACTTCAACATAAAAACACTAAGGCAAAGCCCTGCAAATCTAATTACAAACAAAAAGTGAAAGTACCCTTCTTTAAGAGTGTTATTTCAGATTAGAGATGTATTAATGTGTAAAATCTAAAGCTGTCAATTAAATCCCTCCCTTTCCCCTCTGGGGAATCAATAAAGAATTATCAACAAACAATTATCTTAACTGTGGGCTTAAAAATGATTTATATGATTCTCAAGGTTTGTTCAAGTTGCAGGAAATTGAAGTCAAGTAAAATGTATCTTCCGCAAAACTGAGTAGAGAACTTGAGTAATCACACTTGGTTTCCTGCAGAACTATTTCCTAGTCACCCACAAATCATTGCTCCCTCTCATCAAGGTCATATTTGACTGCCAGATTTATGAATGGAGTTTAGTGCAATATTTTCTCCTGCAACAGAGGCTTCGATTTCACATTTATTTCCTTCAGTGATGCAGAGATAATATCTGTTTAATTTTCCATGAATGTGACCCCTTGGCCACAATAATTAGCACTTGCAAAAACCACACTGTATAACCTGTCTCTCACAAGTGGTAGCTTTTGAAACTTTACTATCCATCAAAAGGTCTGTTAACATTTCAGAGCCTGAATGCATGGACTTCTACAGACTTTCTGCTCTGACTTTACCCTTTGTCTTGAACTTGCTACATTCTCAGCTTTAAATGCCACAGTCACACTGTGTATGAATACATACCCCACACACAAACAGGCCATAAAACAATCCTGTCGCCTGTCTTTTGGACCTCATCCCTCTCTGGTCAGCACTGGTCTTAAAGGCCATATATCACTTATTCACCTTCAGACAAGTCATTATTCTCACTAAGCCAGTGCTTTCAGATCAATACAGAATACATGAAGGCAGCTAAAAGACGCATCACTTTAGATGACTCTGCCCTGCACCCCTGGAGACCCGTTGATGATGTCACCTCTATACACTGAGGCAGGTTAAGAGGCCAGCGCTGACCGACAACCGGACACTCAAGAACACAAAGAGGCACCGGTTTATTGCCTTTCCCAAGAGGTTCTGGCGTCACTGCAGCCTATAAAGAGAGAATTCCCACTGGGACCCTACACCCACAGTCACCCTCCAACCCCAACCCTTGCACCCTACTATTCTGCCAGGAGATTCCCCGGGACATCTGTAGCTTTCCATGACAACAGCCACTGACAGAGGTGGGGGTGACTGTGTCAAGAGATGCAGCAAGACGTAGTTCAGAGGAGACGGGGGGAGAAAAATGACGGTGACAGAGGACAGCAAGATGCAAGAGCAGCAGTTGAGGAAGACTGGAGACCTTGAAAGTAAAAGCTGTCAAAGCAAGTGCTTGTCTGAATTCAAAATTAAAGAGCATATGAATATATATCAACATCACAGACAGGCACTTTTTAATATGACTGATGGGCATCTTTCTCAGAGAGAGACAATATTCAGATCCGTCTTTATTCATCTTCTTGTATTTATAAATCCACATAATACAGTGAATAACAACCAATGCTATTCAATAAAGTTATAGAATCTTTTGACATAAAATAAAAATGACAAAACATTACAATAATCATCTCCTCGCGGCCTCTTCTTCAGTTTGTAAAGTGCATCAGAATGACGAGGCCTCTCAACAAGAGGATGAACAGTTCAATGTTGTACCGAGTTCAGTTCAGACTGTAAGACAGCCAAGTGTGAGAACACAATGATCGCTTAGCAGAAGGGTCACAGTATTCAAAACTTTTGGACAATTTCCTAAGAGAAAAAAACAAAACAAAAACAAGCTACTTGTTTCCATGCTAGACAGTTTGAAACAGTGTCCCAAATTACAATTCTTTCAAAGCGCACTTGTATGGACTTGGCACAGACTAGTCACTTGGTTGTTTTTTTTACAGACATGAATTAACCTGTTCTACATATGAAAAGTTACTGTAAGATGGGTGTTCTTGTAGTGTCCTATTGCCTGCAAAGGACACAAATGAGTGTAAAAAGAGGTAGGATTTGAAGGATCAACTACTCTGCTATTGGGTGAAGCATATGCAATAAAGATGCTCCCAGTGCAGCTCCCTCTCACGTATGTAGAACCTAAGCATTCAGAACTACAAATGCATTTCATAAAAGTTGAATTTAGACAACCTGGAGCTGATTAAGACCAAAAGTCTGACTGATGACTCACACTCTCACAAACATGCACTTTGTATACAGGCAAGAAAAGTGAGAAAATACTGCACAGTACAAGCACTTATTCACTTCCATCACCTCCACAGTGGCTGAGCTGCAGTAGCTCGGGGTATTTTGGGACCAGGTATCCGTGAAGCTGTGGGGATTTTAGAGCTAGTAGGAGAGGTGCTTGTGCTTGTTGTCTTGGCAGTTTTGCCTCGGGCAGCAGATATGACAGCCGTGCGAATGGTCTTCGCCGTGGCAGAGGATGGGCTGTGGGCAGTGCGAGGCTGGGAGGGCACCTGAGTCTCAGAGTTGGGGGCGAGTCGTTTGGACACACGGACAGGAGTTCCTCTGGTGAAAGCTGGCTGGGAGCTCCCCGAAACCTTCTCCGGTAAGGATCTGTCTGAGGTCCTGCGGGTCAAGGTGGGCTTTCCTGGAGTCTGTGCCTCACTCACAGTCCTTTCCCGTGTGCTATTACTGCGTTTCACCTCTGTCTGAACAGCGGCAGGCCGTGTGATTGGAGACGAGCGCATGGATATGCTGCGAGGAGTAGACAGCCGGCTGGGAGTGGGTGGGTTAGCAGAGGTTGGGGCTCCATTTGAAGGCTCAGTTTTGGAGCGCACCCTGGGAATGCCTGTGCTATTGGAAGGTCCTGCACGTGACACAAGTCCCCTTTTGGCCCCTATTCCACTACGCACAGGGATTTTCATGGTTCGAGCCTCCTCCTTTGATGTAGGAGACCCTGGAGTTGTCCCCTCTCGAAGGTCAACCTCCCTCTCTTTCCTCCACTTGGAGCAGAGGCTCGGCGCAGGTCGTGGGAGTGGAGATGTTGGAGGTGACAGGGCATCATAGGATCGGAGGCCTTTCACCAGAGTGTGGCACTCCAGTGTTTCACCCACACGAGAATATGACCTTGTTGTCTCCCTCTCAGCACCTGGCAAGTCAGAGAACTCTTCTGGCTGTGATTTGCTGAACTCTGGTAGACTGGAGGGCATCCAGTCCTCCTTCACAGGCGTTGATGCCACTTCAGTGTTAGTGGTAGTCGTTAAACCTGCATCAGGCATCACAGCACCTGTTGTTATGGTGGGTGTCTCTCTCGTCTGCGGTTGCGCCTGAACCCTCTCTGGAGCATTTACAGATGATTGTGATTGGCTCTCAGGTCTCTGGTACCTTAACGACCCCGCCCTAGTGTCACTGTGAGAAAGTATTCCACTTATATGAGGAGAGTGAGGTACAGACTCAGCAAAACAAGACCCATTAGATTTACTCTGAATAGGGTGAGCATTGTCTTCTAGACCAAACCTCTGTCTGTGAGTGGGGTTCTGGCTTTTAACACCAAGGACAGGTGTATCAGTGGGTGTAGCAGCAGAGTTTATGCAGGAACTGGGTGAAGATTCAGTGGTCATTGAGACAATGTGTTCATGTGAAATCTCAGCTTCTTTTTCAAGTCCTGTTGCTTTCGGTTGGCCTTGCATCAAATAAGAAATGCTCTCAGGTCCATTTTGCTTGACTGTGAAGACACGTCCATGCTGGGAATGACTAAACGTTGCAATGTTTGAGTTCTGATCTGTATCCATGCTCCGGTTAGCTGCTTGGCTGTGCTGAGACCTGCTCCCTCTACCCAGAACAGGTTCTTGGTCAATGGGGGAGCATGTGCCGTCAGTCTCTGGGGAGCTACAGAGCACAGCCGTGGTCTCGTGGTCAGACGAGCTGTTAGAGTGATAACTGGTCGATGTTGGGCTGCTGCCCAGCTCAGGGAAGCCCTTGTGCGAGTTAGAGAGTTGGGTGTCGTTTGGGAGGAGATGGGAAAGTCTGCGGGACTCAGAGCTTCTCAGGCTACGTCGACTCCAAGTGTAGCTCAAGTTCTTCTCAAGGAGTCTCTCCAGCTCATCTTGGTTCTCCTCACTGTGAGGCTCTCTGGCAAGACTGAGGCCCAGGTCCAGCCCTGTACAGATAGCCAGAGAGCGACGCTTTTCTCCCATCTCACGCTGACGCTCCAGTCGTCTCTGCTCTTTCAGCTCCCGCTCTGCATTCTCCTGTAGAAGAGAGAATTGTCATTTGTCAGGGACTATTAATGCTGAGTTTTCTTGACAATGTGTGTGTTTTTATTAAAAAATAACTCCCATCAATTTCTAAATCTGACCTGGACAGCCTTTTGAAAGCGGAGGCAAAAGGAATGGAAGACCCTGCAAGCCTCCTCTAGTTTGAAGGTGCTGTCATCTTCACAGAAGAACTCCACCAGAGCCTGACTCGACATCCTCATACCCTCCACCTCATCCTCTGCCTCCTTCAGACGCTCCTCAGCCACCTGCACATAGGAACAGTTCACACAGTTCTATTCAGTTGGAGTCTTGCCCATATTCACTACCCTACCTAAAAACAAATTTTGGACTGGCAGGTTGTAAACCGTGAGATAAAGTTTTAATATATTACAGACTATGTTTTCTACCTCAAGGAAAGGTTGTGTATGCTGCTGAATCTCTGCCTCAGTCTGGATGTTTGCCTTGAGGGCCACCACTCTGCTTTTTAACTTGGATAAGTCTTCCAGCACAGACTCCTCACACAACCTGCAGAGAAGAAGAGGTCATATAATACACACATATTATAAGAACTGTACGGAAATACATGTGTAACATGTCGTATGAAATGACCCAAAATAGACAAGATATCAATGCAAATAATCTACAATGTTCAGGAATTCATTTTTTGAAACATAATTGAGTTCTGTCAATTTATATGCACCAAAAACAGAGTCTTAAGAACATCTTTGATATTCTTAACTTTCAAAAGCACAATATGACTGGTCATTACTTGGCACCTTGCAGAGAGATAGTCTCCAGTAGAGCTTAAATATTGGCTTGGAGTATCAATGTTGTCATGACCCACTTTCACTAATGTAGCAATTGCTAACAGCTGGCGCCTTGTTCTGATGCCAGAATACAATAAATTTACATTACTTTTGTTTTTGCAGCCTTTTGGGGTGTGTTGATGTTATTAAGCAGGGCTTGTTCCCTCAGACACAGAGACACAGTCACTGTAGGATCTGATGGGTCTCTGAGTTTTGGGAAGAGACTGACCTAGAGGCGGAGCCAACATGGCCTAGTTGGCTGGGAAATGACAGTAAACTCTGGTCCTTTTTCACAGCTTCCTGTGGAGACAAACACAAATGATTATCCAGCTATTGTTTCAAATGAAGCAACACGTCATTTGTGAATGTTGACAAAATCATATGCTCTGTGGAGCAGTCTGGCTTGACGGTTATGAGAGGCTACTGTTCTCTAAACACTTGGTGGTCAGAAACGATAGAAGAGTTCATTTGCAAAAACAGATAATCTCCATTTTTATTTATTTTCTTAAATAATGCATTTTTTAATGTACTCCAAGAAATATCAATCTAGCCAGTGTTGGAATGTTTCAAAATTTCAAATGCTTTGATTTTCATGAATCCTGGGAAAATTAAACTGCTTTATCTCTTTTTGCAAATGAACTCTTCTCTGCTTCATGCAATAAATAAAGTAATTTCCACAGAATCAGAAATATTTGAATCACCTTTTTATTCTAGAGGTCAAGCTTTTCACAATACCTTTATACAGAATATACATCCTCTTCATAAAGTACAGTGTTTAAACTTTAAAAAAGGATGTGGCTGCCACAGAAACAGCTGTTTTTCCTTATTCTCTAAACAAGGAGACTGTGCTTCATCCCCCCTCTGTTGAACAAATTATTACAGGATGTTCTCTAACTACACCTAAATCTCAGATCTTACCATAGCTACAAAATGCAGCAGATTCATGCCTGGCTTGTTGGCTTTGGTGTCAGCCAATTTGAGCAGTGATGAAATACGGAAACCGGCAGCATTCCCTGCATATCCACCCTGAGAAGCCACATACAAGGTCAGAATAACACATACACACACATGTGACAACTTTAAACAAACAATGATACAAAACCCAAGCGTGCAGTCAGAGTGACGCCCAGACCCAGTGGTGACTTGTGTATTATACACAGATAAAAAGGGCTGATTCTGCTTTGTCAGGCTGAAGAGCAGAAGAGAAACAAATAAGCTGAGGAAGCACTCACAGCATTCATATAGTTCCCTGCTTTCAGCACCAAACGGAGGATGGAGTGTAATTCAGGACAGCTCAGCAGTTCTACGAAAGTCAAAGACAGAGATTCAATATTGTGCCTCAAGGTTGAGGAATAATGAGTATTAATGTGTATGCAGCAGACGCCAAGGCCTAAAATGAGTCAGCAACTTTGCCTTGAAGAACTGACACTCTAGCTGACTGGTGAACTAAACTTATTTAGCATCATTCTGAATGCTAACCATGGCATTTGCATTCTGGGTGCAAATATGACCACTCTAGGCTAAATCTAAATAGGAGCATTTCAAAGGGCCAACACAGACCTCCATCTTTATAGTGGTGGAGTACACAACTCCCTGCTGTTAACATTACCTCTGGCCGCCTCCCTCAGACATCTGGCTGCCACACACAGAGAGGTCACTGCGGGGTCAAACTCTTGTTGCAGGATCATGGCATCCAGACGAAGACGAAAACTAATGGAAGAAGAAAGAGGGGGGACAGACGGATGGATGGACAGGGGTGAGTGATGACGGAGACAAAAAGGCACTTGTGATCAATCATCAGTTAGATAAACATATGTCATCACAAAGTGAAGCACGTGAGCAGGTGTCACATGCAGATAAACAGGGGGGAAAATGGTTTTAAAGCTACAAAAACAATCTGTTGGAAAGTACTGGGGATATTTTTGGTAATTTTATCCAATCTGGGCTGGGGGTGTACCTGGGGACTTCCACCAACAGCAGGATGAAAAGATCAGGCTCTCCAAGCCAACTCCGCTCCCCACTGAACCTCCTCAGGCGAGACTCCTGAGAGAGAACAGATGCTGAGTAAAATCTGGACAGCAGCTTCGACTGGAAAAAAAAAACCTGGAATACTAAAACCAACATGCCGTTAACAATAAATTCTAATATCTTTCAGCGTGGCCCTTCTCCGGAAACAGACCACATCACACGACATGGTGTAATGGCAAACTTTTGATCATCCTAACCAGAGCCAGATGACGAGTAAGAGAAGAGGGAGGGGATTGGTGGGGGGGGTTGTCACTGTCGTATTTGTTTGCCAAAAAGAAGGCACCTTACCTCCTCATTATCAGGCAGTAGTTTGCAGAGCTCTGCGAGCTTCTCTGCTCCATAGCGGTCCCCAGCACCCTGCCTGATATCCTCAACTATCTCCTTGGCCGGCCTGTGGAAAAATAACACATATCTAGTATGACATCATTGTTAACATGCGTTGGGGTTAGCAGCCTGAGAAATAGCACGACATCCCCTCAGAAAACTTGTCTTGTGTGGCAGTATAAGTTCTTTGTTTTGCCTTGATCACACAGTATTTAGGCTTATCCTACTCTTATCAGCCAGAGTGTCGGGGAGAGAGGGCTGATTGACGCCACGCTGGCGACACAAAGTGGCGTATCCACTGGGCAAATAAAAAGCAGACCTGCGGGGGAAAGGCCTTGGGGATGTCAAGGTGAAAGAGCAAAAACTGAACTGACTGACTGTTTGACCTCTGACTTACTTCCTCTGAGTGACACATCTGTCCTCTATTCCAGCAGTTTCCCATTAACCTCTCCCCTCCCCCCCATCTCACAGCCAATCACACATGCTCATACTCCATTATGTGCATGCTACCGTATGTGAGCAACATACTCTCCTCAACTGCTCAACTTTCACATCCATATTTCATTCTTTGACAAGGAGAATAAATAATCTGTTTTTCATCAGAGCCTCAAAATGGAAGCATTCTTTAACACAGGCATTGTGTGTTGTGTTATTGGCTCCTACTAGTTCTACTGAAAACAAAATGTTGAGTGAAATAGCGTACATATAGATAACCTAGATAATCACATAATAAGAAGATACTGAAGTGCACGACTCAGACATTGATGTCTGGCAATATAAAACCATATTTTGTTCAGGCTACACCCACATTTCAACAGTAGCTGTCTGTGTTTAAAAAAAGAGGCCAAATAAGCTTCCAACAAGACAAATGTTTGTGTACTCAAGAGGCTGGTTTGCATAATGGCTTTCCCTACAAGTCTTGACAGATCTGGTTTAGGAAAGAACCGCTCTTTAGTTGAGAGGCGCACAATTGAGCCTCCGTGAACCTTTTATGCACACGTGGAGGCATGACGATATATCAACTCAGCACTTGTCTTTGTGTCCTTAATTCTACCTCCAAACCTTGCATATGTCATGATTTTCAAAATCGAAACGTGAATCATGTTCCAATGTTCCAGACATTAATCTTTACGTAAGTGTGTTTTAACAATTAGTGACGAGCCCTGTTCATTACAAGAAGTGCAGCTTTGTTTGAGCCAGTAAAACGTGTTTAACAGGCTTTAAGGGATGGATGAATATGACAAGCCACCAGTGGGGTCTCTCTCTGTAGGAGGTAGCTTTAACATTAGAAACTCTTTAAGGGCATCAGCAGGTGTCAACTCTGACTCCTTAGGCTATACCCAGCCACTGAGCCACTGCCCTCCTACAAGACCCCCGGCCCAGCCGCTCAGAGTGCTGCACCCTCCTCTGCACCTGTGCCCTGCAATATACTTGTGTCTCCTCCCAGACAGCAGACATCCTCTCTTCACACTTCTGACACGACCACACACTCCACACTTCAACTCGAGTGAAGTACTGTTCCCCTGGGCACAATCGTACACACTTCTGTTTCCTGCTGTTAAAGCTACCTTCAGTTCAGACTGACTATGGCCTGTGCAAGTGTAGACACTGTTCAGGAGGACCTGATTGTTAAGAACAGGGCTTGAACTTGCAATTATTTTCATTATTGATTAGTCTGCAGATTACTTTCTTGCATAATCACTCAATTGTTGATGTCTATGACACGTCAAAAACAGAGAAAACATACTTCTCAAAGCCCAATGTGACATCTTCCAACATCTTGTTTTGTCTGAACAACAGCCTAAGCCCAAAGATTCAATGACACAAAACAGGAAATCCGCATATTTAATCCACTAATTGATGAATCAACTAATCAGATCGAGTTAGAAATAAAAAGGCTTACATCTTGAACTGGCGTAGAAATATTCCAATGTTCATACTGCGTTTGGAGTCCAACAGGGAGATCTGTAGAGAGGCAAAGAACAATTAAGGGAAAGTAAAGTTAAAGAAATCTCACTATCTTTATATGTGATTTAAAAATATCAAAGTAATCTCAGTGATCTTACCTCTTCCGTGCTGTCCTGGGGGGATCTGCTGCGCAGCAGAGCAGACCTACGTCTCAGGGTGCAGGTTCTGTCCTGAGGCTTACTGTCCTTCTGACCAAACAGCTCATCCAGAGAATGGAGGTCTATGGGGAACTCGTCCTCGCCCGGGGCTGCCCCGCTCCACACGCTCTTCCTCCCTTCCACCTTCTCCTTGGGGATACGCTCCCAGTTCAGCTTCCTCAGCCGACTCCGACGGGCGCTATCTGTCCGGCTAAATGGCGAGGAGGAAGAGGAGGATGCGGGTGGAGGTGGCGGCGGAGGAGGAGGGGGTGGAGGTGGAGGTGCCAGGGGAGGCGGCGGAGGTGCGACCAGCATCGGACGCGAATCCATGGCTGTCACTTCCACAACGTCAGGGGCGGCGATGGGAAGGGCAGGCTGTGTTCCATGAAAGGCACGAGGTTCCTTAATGGCCACAGTCAGGTTGATGAGCATAGAGGCTGTTTGGGTTCAAGAGGGAGGGGCGACAGAGGGTCAACAGTCTCAGCTCAGTCTGTCAGTGACGTCCTTTTCCAGCTTCCAGGGAGCTCTAGTCCAAAGTTCTCTCCACTTCCAACCTAGGAAACAAGACAACAAAAATTATCTCTCACATTATTGAGCACAAAAGGAGACAGGAAATCAGCACTATCCAGCAGTTTTGCAACAACAAGCCAGTCAGGCAGCTTTAACTACGGCCGATGACCTCACTTGCTCGTCTGACACCTGGCTTTACTTCTCTTTCATTAGCATGACTCCAGCGCAATGACTGATCCAACAAGTAGCTGGAGCTAAAAATGTAACCCCTGGTTCAACTTTCTGTGGAAGTTCAAGGTGGTTTGGGGAAAGTACAAGCTGAGCAAGATGAGCTCTCCCACCTCTGTAGGCTGTTTGAACAGCTTGTCCCATCCTGTTCAGTTTCACCTCAGTGCAGGCACACACACCTCTACCACTCGCTCCCTTCTAATTAGAAAATATGGAGACACCACAGGCAGGGCGAGATGCACAGTTAACCACAAAGCAGAGAAATGAGAGGGGTCTGCAGCTTCAGAAATCGTGACTTTTAAATATTCTGCCCCTCGTTATGGGAGGTAAACATCTGAAAGCTGGTTGCACACACTTGCACCAGCAAGTTTTAAAGCAGGATTAGTAATGCAATTAGGCATGAGTCAGAGGTTTCAGGTGTCTGGTTGAAGGGAAAGTCTTTAATCAGGACATGGCTTTGCATTTGGCTAAAAACACATCCTGTTGTCCTCCCTCACTCACTGAACGTGAATCACAAGTTTTTGATATGCTGCAGAGATGCGTCTGAGCTGTTCCACCGAGCACCGCATGGAGGCGCTAACAAAACCTGATCTTACCCTCCATCATTTAATGAGGGCTGGAACTTGGCAAGAGAAAAAAAAAACATTTAATCACTCAAATATTCTTGCTCAAGAGCTTGACCGAAGGATGCAAAGTCATTTGGGAAATTGGTTCAATAAAATCAAAAAACAAAAAAAGCAAAATTAACGTCAGCTATAACAACTGAAAAACTTTTTTCTCATGTTGACATTTCGTTAAAAAAAACTGTTCATGTAGCCTGATGGTGAATTTTAGCTTTAAATAAAATTTTCACAAAATCTTTAAAAAATGACAAAACGTTGTTTGTAATTTTCATTTCTCCAAAATCCAATCAAGTTATTTTCTTACCTGCTCTTGTCGACTCCACTTCTCCACTGAAAGAAGCCGCACGAACACCAACAAGCACCAGAGAGTTAATTTTATATTAAACTTTCATAAACTCTTTCTTCCATCCCAGGTTTTTCTCCGCTGTATCTCCTTTATCCGGTGGCTTGAGCCTCTCCGCCGCTTTCGCTCCTCTTGTCTTCCTCAACTCGGAAACTTCCACACAGTCCTCCGGGGACGCGCAGGCGCGCTCCCGCACGCCGATATGCCCTGTTGTATCCTCCCAGTTTTGTCATGGGCGGATTTAAGGTTTTCAGGTGGAAGCACACACTCGATCTTAAGTCCACTTTAGTCCACTTTCAGACTTTGAAGATGTTGTGATGGGACTGGATTTATGATGTTTTGAAAAAAATGTTAAGATCCTTGTATTTTTTAATCTCCCAGATGAATTGTTTTAACAGCCTTGATGCCTCCAATAATGGCTTTACAGTGATGTTTGCCAAGTCCAGATAAGATCGTGCATGAAAGCTTACTGAACTGACAACCTGATAAAGTCTTGGTTTCTGGCTAATCATCACGGTAGGTAGGACTCTGATCTGTAATTGGTGCAGACGGCCTTGATCAGGCTAGGAAGAGTCTGCTATTGAGAACCTGGGAGAGGGAGCAGATGGCTATCAGACATGGGAAATGATGTCTGCATCTCCTCCCTGATACCAGAACGAGGCGTAGGTGAAAGCCAAGAGACCAGAAGTCCCTTTCGGGTGCTGAAATGACCCAGGTGCTGGGATGTGGACTCATAACGCCGACCTTTCATCTGAGGTGCCGGTGCGCTCCTGGCCCCATGTCACCTGGTGCTCCCGAGTCCGGCTCAGGTAGCCCCTTTCACAGGCCACGCTGACAGGCAGTCGTCATCACTTCTGGCCTCTGCAGTAATTAGGGGGTTATGACCCTGAAGATCTGGCTATTGTTGTGCCTGTGCAGCAGGGCATGTTATAGCGTACCCGTGCCAGAATAAACCTCTCTCAGGAAACTTCACTTTCTATTCAGTCACTCACTTCTCAGAGTACAGTGCACTTCTCAGAATACAAGGAAATGCCACTGTTGAGAGACGGCAGCTTTATAGTCCATAAAGGCCCCAAACAACCCTGCACAATTCTGCATATTATGTCGGCATTGATGCAACACGGACACTGTGACAGTGATTAATGAATAGTAAGGAGTTAACTTGGCATCCCTCATTTGCCTCATTGAGACAGTTAAAGTGCAAGGAGACAAAACAGTCTGTGATGTGTTTACAGGCCCACTCCCAGCCGGTGCCCCCCTTTGCATAACAGTGAGCTTCAGAGCTTCACTTGGCCCATTCTTCAGTGAATTAATGTGCATGAGGGTGTTCATGTGTAATTTGTGTGCGAGCCCGTAGCGAGTGTGAGAGGGAGTCCATGCATTAAAGACATACTTTCATGATCCAGCATTCGAGAAAAACCTCTCAAAATTGGTGGATCATAAGCGTGACATTTCTTTGATGCCTGGAGGAAACCTGCTCTTTTTTCCTCTCAGTGGAGGAATAAGGATTAACACATGAGACGTCAACAGCAACAAGTCTTTAGAAACTCCACCCTCAGTGTGCTGGGGTGGTTGCAGCCATGCAACGAATGTTAGCCTTTCGCCATCTCTCCTTCTTAATCTCACTTTGAAGTCCCACAGGGGTTAAGTAAAGGTGAGGGCTATTAGCTCCCTCCTCCCCGAACTTACACACACATAATCATAGGTGTGCACACACACACACAAAAAGTGGTATTTTGTTTTACACAGGACTTTTGCTACGGTGATCAAATTCTATGCAGTGACCTCTGTTGCAATTGGCTTTTCACACTGCAGAAATGAATCCGGATGTAAAGAAATCAATACAATAGATTTTTTGCCCAGATGCTCCATTTATATAGCGTGTAAAAGTGGCTGTAAAACTATTCCATGTGAAACTATTGATATAACCGTATGGGGGCTTAGTGTTATTCTGCCTCTGGTGAGTCTGGTCTCCCTCCCGGGTCTTGGCCATTTCCATGGTGGAGTAAATAGGTCAGTGTGACTGTGGCTCTGCGGGGGTATTAAACACATGCAAAGACATAGTGTGTGTCTGCATGCACACACCTGGGTCTGATCCCAGACTGGGACAGTAGGTCCGGGGAGGTATTCCTAATCAAACCCAGCTTCCTCAGATCTCTCTTGGTTCCCCAGCTGCACTCAGATCACGTGCAGTTATCCAGAACAGCCTGACAAGGATCTCTGGCTTTGGTCTGACCGCCGGACTGATAAGGAGAGACAGACAACACAGACACACTCTCAGCCTCTTGGTCTCGTTTTTCCAAATTCTCTCACACTCAAACACACATATTCACTCACACTAACTCATACATGACTGTTCCACACATGAGAACGTAGAGTGTATCCTCTCCCACACATACATATGTTATAGCTGATAGTAAAAGATGCAAAGATGCACTCTGCTGCTGCACAATGTGACTTAAGGGGTTCACAGACAGGTCATTAGACCATGATACAAATATTATGGAGACAGAAAGATGAGAGGGCTGTGAGTCAAAACTTGTGGAGCAAAGAAAACACTATGAAGAACTAGCTATGAAAGCTTTCACTTTTGGGGGGGGTTAGATGTATTTGTCAGAACAAGCATGTGTATTTGAAGTTTATTTCTTCTTTTTTTCTCTCTCTTTTAGGCTTCCACACTTGTACATTGTAAAAGAATTTCCACTATGTGCTTTTGTGATGATATCAGCCAACGTTCAGTCTTTATTATTGATTGAAAGAGCAGACGAGAGGCATGACTGAACCCTGTGCCTCTTTGTTTTTGTAGCGCGTCCTAAGTGCACAGCTGACACTTTGCAATGTTTACCAAGCTGTCTACTGTCATAACTATTGTTGCATTGGATGCATGTGCACACATATGTCTGTGTCTGTTGTGTTGAAATAAAGTTCAATTTCCCAGATTGAATGGAGGGGAGACGAATTGAGATACTCATGGTCAGTTGTCCTTGTGTAATGTGTATGTGTGTGCTAAGGTTAAATTAAACTCAGCAGGGTGGAAGGGAAGCTGAGGTGCTTGTGGTCAGTTGTCCTTGGGGGGTTGGGTCGACTTTGTTTGTCTTTGCACATCTGGCCACTAGAGCCACTTCCGACTCCAATTAGGATTTCCTGAGACTCAATAAAGGGGATTATTGGCCTGCAAAAACTCTAACTCAGACTCTCCCACCCTCAGTCGCCTTCCTGCCCCAGCTGCTACGGTCATTACACTAGTCAGAACTACAGTCGCACTCCACTAGAGGCTCACAATGACACAGTGACATACAGCGACACAGACAAATCAGCCCCTTTTCTTCCCCTGGATCTCTTTGTCCCTCCTTCTTTGGTGAAATGTAAGACTCCTCTCATATTCGATCCCTGGTTTAGAGTCTCCTCATATGTGAAATTAATCAAACGCTTCATAAATGATGTCAGTGAAGCAATGGAAACTACATCGCTCCCTAACTGGCTGATGAGAGACCACAAGAGTCTGTATACCAAGCTGTGGTTGGGCACAAAGCCCTGGAGCAGAGTGCACGGGAGCTGGGCTGCGCAGATAGGGGGTCCTGAGCGTCTGCTTGTGTGGCAAGAGTGATCACACAGTTAATATTCAAAGGGCCGGGTCTGTTGTAAAGCAGCCACTAAATAGAGGTTGACAAAGCGCGTCGTACAAACAAAGGCTTCTCCCTAAGTAGGCTGTGTATATAGCACCAAGGGCAGTGAAGGGATGGGCTTTGCTGGGGTGGTCATGTATGGAGTCTATAGTGAGTTATTAAAGCAGGGCCTCCTGCTCTTCCTCCCCACCATCACAGTTCACTCCAAACCACACTTTCTTCATTTCATGCTTCTCTGGCTTTAATACGTTTTGTAATTTTGTCACAAGATGTTGGTGTATGATCCAGCTAAATTATTGCATTTTGTTGCTTGAACTCATTAAATAAGAACCACATTATTTATTTTAGCCACGCTGGATAAAATCTTGCAATTAAAGTATTCACATGCATTATTTCCCTTCCTTTACATGTGAGTATTGATTGTAACGTCTACGTGCTTCATGTTGAGTAAAGCCTAGCAAATTCCATTCTACATCACCACACACACACTCAATGTGCACATACACACACACACACACAGTTACTTCAAGCATCTAAACCTAATTATTCTCCCCCTGCTTCTCTGTGCCAACCAGTGATGTCACCCACAGAGAGACAGTGGGGCCGTTGGCTCGGTGCCTGAGGGTGGCCATGCTGGCAGGGAGGAGAGGAGAGGAGAGGGGAGAGGAAGTTAAGAGAAGATTAGCAGTTGAGAGGTTAGCAAAGTAAGAAAATGAGGGGGGACCCCCAGAGTTTTGGCTGGCCCTTGTGTTGGGGCAGCAGGGATTAACCAGCCTGCTCTGCGGCTGGACCCACAGAACCCATCCTCCTCCTTTCTGCTCCCCCAACTTGGCTCCGATAGACATTCAACCAACACATTTAAGGCTGAAAGGAAAACACGGAGGAGTTATGAGGGCCAGGCCCCAAGGGGACTCCCTCTGGGATTAACCTAGCTGCTACTCCCTTCCCAGCAGTTCCACTGGCATTCGCTGGGCCTGTGCTGAAACCCATTCATCCTCACTAAACTGTTGCATAACAATGCGGCCTGCCTTTTGCTGCAGCTCTGGAGCTGTTGGTAAAACAAGGCGCCCTCAGGCCCCCAGAGCCCATGAGCCCAAGGCCCCGTTTTTTGTGTTGTGTTGAACTTTGTGAGCAGTTTTGTGAACGACTGGACATTTGGGGCACATGTCATAGTGGAGGCAGGAATTAATAGGTGTGATAGCTTGGAGAAATTTCTTCATCATTTGACATTTTATTGAAAAAAGCTTGTTTCTTTTCTTGCCTAGAGATAGTTGAGAAGATAATTAAGATAACTGTATGATATAAAACTACAGCATCCATCAGCCAGTTAAAGACAGAGGGCAGGTCAAGAAGTAAAACCAGAGATTTACACATCAGTGTTTGTCCATATTAAGCAAACAAGATATAATGTCTTAATTGATGAGCTTTAGAGGTGCTGGTAGGCAGATTTAAACATCATTAGGCAGAGCCAGGCTTACTGTTAAAGCCATATTCAGTAACAGCTGTTATTGTCACATTTAAAGTGACCAGATGATCTCAAAGCCTTTAATGGAGAGAAAGGGAGAAATGACTTAATGTGGGTCAGATAAATGGGAAGACAGCATGGGGTTCCCTCTGCTCTCTGGAGATCACGTGCAAGCCCTCTCTCCCTTCCTTCCTCTCGTCCTGACACAAGGAGATCTGGCATGTTTGGCAGAGGCAGAAAAGAGACGGGACAAAAGGATGAGTGACCAATGCAGAGTTGCGATGGCCAGCTGAGTTATTTGGTCAAAACCCAGTAAAATGGAAGGACGGGCTGTTGCTAGGCTGTGCTGTGGGACAGAGAGAGCACTCCGGCTGAGCTCATTGAAGAGAACCAGGCCTCTGTTTACTCACACAGATATACCACTTTAGAAGGACTGCAATCGCCACCAATTAGTATTATTACCCACTATTACCTCCTATCACTCTCGTTGAGCCTTCATTAACCACTCAACCTGTTAAAGGGGATCTGAAGGACTTACTAAGAGGCGGAGAGAGAGCCTAAATAGTAGTGAGTGATGGGTGAAAAACAAAAATACACATGGAAAACTACTATGCTACTATGTGGAAATCTACAGCATCTTCACAGAAAGTTTGTTGTTTTAAGTATTTGTGTTGTACAAATATTAACACCTATCCACACCCTATTCAACCTACTCCCTATTTGACACTTACACTAATCACATGACTCAGTTTACATGGACATATTTGTGTACTCTGTATTTCCACGGCTTTAGAAAATCTGAAAGTGCTTCAGATTTTCATAATGATAACTCAAAGGTCTGAGCAGGGTGTCAGTATAATGACCTCTCTGTCTTTGACAAACAAAGCACACCAAAACACACACACACACACACACAACTCATACACAATTCAAACCCCTTTTATCCCTCCCTCCAAAAAAATAAATAATAATCAGATCCCACAGGACAAACATTTGTATATTGTTATCTCAGAGACTTTGTAATTACCCTTTGAAGACTGGACATATTCCCATTTTGTCCCATCCAGGGATATGGATCATTTTTTAGGTTTTTGCATCATTACATGAAGAAGTGGGCTTTCAGCTGAGTGCCACAGACTGACTGGTGAAGTGGGAGAGTGAACTGCTTTTTGAATGGTTGAACGGCTTTGGGTCTGTTTTATCAATAATTGATGTAGTGAATTGTATGAAATAGGAGAGAATCGAGTAAAACGTTTGTAGGCATCAGTTGTAAAACACTAGTGTGTACACAGATGTATGTGTGTCCTTCTGATTTGATCAGGGAGAGATGGAATCAAACCTGCGATGCTGGTACACGGGACATACGCTCTATCAAGTGAGCTACTTGGGATAAGAGAGCCCATTATGGACATCTATGAAGCACATGATGTATGTACGTATGCATGTATGTAAGCATGTGTATTTGTGTGAATGTATGTATGCACTGTATGTATGTTTCCTGACCACACGATTTGTGAAGTATCGCCCAGCCCAGAAGAGGCTAGATAAACAGATCTCTGCACTGCCGTCTGCTCCTCACGTGTACACCACCGCAGCCTCTGGCTCTGTGTTGTGAAAACTCAGGATGGGCTCTGAGGGAAACAGACTCAAAGGATTATATCGGGCCGGCCCCAAACAGAAACCAGAGAGAGACAGGAGAGCAAGATAGATGAGTAAAGAGAGAGAGCAAAGCAGAGACAGAAAAAAGAAACCATTAAGATATAGTATGTGTTGAATCCCTAGAGGCCAATGTCTTGTTTGAAGAGCCCCGAAGTTAAGGTCAGAGGTCACAGGTTAGGCTCAGAGGTTATCAGCGACTGTTTGGGGTTAACTACCATTGTCTGAGCAGATGAGCACTTCTACTGTCAAATGGATTAACTCAGTGGAGGTATTCAGGGGTTAAAGCTAGAGTGCAAGCCCTCATGCATCCCACAGACATAAACACACAGAGCATACACACACACTTTGTGCATGCATGCTGTACATTGGCAGACACACTGGGAACTGTATCGCATGTTGCTCTGGGTGTGGTTGAATGTGGAGCTGGGGTGTGAGAGGAAGTCAGTGGGGAACAGAGGTGTTGAACCCTGTCATCCTGTTGTTACTGGTCACACCTGCCTGTTGTTCCCAAGAGTGTGAAGAGTTAACAGGAGGTGTTTGTGTGTTCAGACCAATGAAATTCGACAGAGAGGAACCAGTTAATTAGACCATAACCCAAATAGGACATGGATATAACTCATTTTGACTGACCCAAGGTCTACATACAAGAGTGCATACAGCTACAAAGACAACAATCACCCCCTGACACACACACACACACACACACACACACACACACACACACACACACATGCACTTATGTGAATGATAATGGCAGGGCTCTTGTTTAACGCCTCCCTCATTCAGCATGCTGGGGGATGGACTACAGTGCATTCTTAATGGTCCTCCAACTGTGACCTGAGCAAGAGGTGTGGAGGAGCAGGAGGAGGAGGAGGAGGAGGAGAGAGGGAGGTGTTGAGAAGAGAAGAGGGGAGGAGAAGAAGCAGGGAGGCAATGTCTTAAAAAACAAAAAGCTTTGGCTCAAATCTATGACCCCACTGGCCTAAGTCCAAGACACAGAATGTTTTCTCCACACATGGGTTTACTGTCTTTGTTTTCATCAAAGTTGAAAAAGTCTGTTTGTTGATACATTTCATGCATTCATCTGTTGTTTACTCACACTGATTCTTGTCTGTTGATAGCATTTAGCAGTCACTACACATGACATACCCTCACAGCAGCTTTGTCCATGTAAGACATCCCACTCAAATTCGCCTTGGCGTCATCATTGTTTTGGTTCTTGTTACACAGGAGACCCTACAGTGAAATTTGTGTATCTCAGGCTGATCTCAGTCATCTCCAGTGACCCGCAGAGGAGTCGTATATGAGACACGGCAGTCGTAAGGCCCAGCTCTTGCTAGTGCTGTGATCAAACATAAACAGTGCATGCCTGATTACTTCCATAGGACTCAGTGACAATGTGGGAATCAAAGTAGAGAAGGGTGCCACTATGTGGCACATCAGAGCTGTAGGGTTCAGGGGCACAGATCTGGGCACAGAGCAGGTCTTTCATTTGAAAGCACTTTGAACCCTGATTGACGTGGAAATTCCTTTGAAGTGCTGTTTGGTGAGGCCTAAACGCCAAAGCTGGTTTAACATGTTGAAATGGATCCTTTGTATTCCCCCTCAGCGATCACATATGCTCACAGTTCTGACATATGGAGAAACATGGAGGACATTTCTTCCTGTATGTTATGCCATGCTTGATTTCTACTGATCAAAGTAAGACATATAGAGGAGAGGCATATACGAGGAATAGTAATGACACGTTCGAGTCTTAAGGTTAATTCTTAGTCTATTTCCCACCAGGTGCTTGATATGAATGTAAAAACAGGGGAGGGCCACAGATGCAGTGCAGTCACAGTGCTCCATGGACCATAATAACATAGTGCTCCCATAAAAATAGCAGATAAGCTGAGGGTGCTTATTACAGCTGACAGCATTGATAACGTCTACTGTGCAGAGCTTTGTTATGATCTGCTCTTGCTCTGTCAGATGAGATTATAAATAAACGAATATGACCATTTTCGACAGGACCAGCCATTTAATATTTTTATCATCAGGCCATAAAAGACCACAAACATGTTGTGAGAAGGTAACAATACCCGGCACCCTAACACGACTTCCATATATCCATTCATCCAGCAGTCCCTCATCCACTCCCATTTCCCCAGGTGCAATGGGCAGGTCTTTGCCAAGCAATGCTAATTATGAGCTGGTTGGTTTCAGCATTATGTGTCACACAAAGGGGATTTGCTCCAAACCAAAGGTAAGGCCAAAAAAGCAGGCCTGCACCCATTAAACCGGGATGTCTGAATTGCAGGTTATGTCACTACATCATTTTTTTGTTCCTCTATTCAGGTTAACATAAATAAAAACAGTGTTGTAGCAGCAACAACAACAGCCAGCTTAATAATAGCATTGCTTTACAAATACTGAAACTTCATAAGCAGACAGCTGATGTGAACCTTTGAAATATTATGTAATTCTTTTTTGAATATAGAGAGGATTAAACTTTCGCAGCACATACATCTAACTGCATTGTCTCATCGGCAATAGCTTTACACACCCCTCTTCTTTGGATAGGGGTGGGAATGGGGAATTTTGAAAGTTTGAAAGATATCATATATCACATATATATAAAAAAAATAAATAAAAATAATAATCTATACTTTACTGATCCCCTTGGAAAATAATCCCTTCTCTGCATTTCATCCAACCTATTCATAGTTAACCTTACTAATACTACATACTAGGAGCAGTGGGCTGCCACGGTGCAGCACCCGGGGAGCAGTCAGGGGTTAAGGGCCTTGCTCAAGGGCCCATAGTGATGGTGACTGAGGCAAGTAGTCGCTCTCACTTTCCCACCTCAGCCTCTTGCCAGTCCAGGGACTCAAACTGGCAACCCACCAAGTTTGCTTCACAAACCACTAGGCCATCACTGGCCCTCGTATATATTGTATGAGTGATGTTTATATTGAAACATAAAAATTGCAAGTCATAAAAAAGACAGCTGTCAGATAATAATTACTGAGAGTCAAACAAGTTAAATGTGTACATCTCTAAAAACTGATTATTACCAGCCTCAGCTCTTTAGTATGGTTGTACAAAAACACAAACACACCATCATGACAACTGCTTGATCACCTTCAATCTTTAACTATCTATCTATATCTATCTATTTATATGAATTAGTAAACACCTCCTGTTTCTGCGCCTATCGTTCATCTGCACTGCCAGAGAAAGAAAGTCACTCAACCAGACTGTAGCAAACATGACAGCGGGGCTGCCACGGTCTCCATTGTTCCTCAGCTAAGTGTTTCTCTATTTTGTTTTGGCCTGAAATTTGCCACACTTCAAAGTGACTAAACATTTGGGTCAACATTTGTTATCTGTCCTCCCCATGCTGTTGTTGATATATTATGTTCTCATTTGGCCTTGCTGGAACTGCCAACATCCTTCAAATCCTTCATTTGGTTATATGTCTCTCTTATTTTCAGCGGAAAAATAATGGCCCTTATCTGAAACAAACATGCTCAGTTGTAGCTGAGTCAGTGCTCAAATCTGAGCCAATATCCATTTCTTAATGTACATGCACTTCCCCTCCCGGGTGTGCACGGCTCTCTCCCACCTCTGGGCCTTCAAAGCCTCACCCAGCAGCTCACTGCTCCAAAAACAATACGAGGTCAGGCCCATGAAAATAAGCCTGCGATGTCTGTGATTCCTGCATCTCACATTTTAGATTCAAATAGGTAAATAGTTGGACCCACCTCAGACACATGTTAGTGTACATTGCCTGGTCATGCTGACTGGTTAGCATCTGCATGACAGTTAAATGCTTGTTCCTTTTGAGGAATTGCAAAAATTTGAGATTTGAATTTGAATAGCTGTCTGCTGCTGTTTGCTAAAAATATGGTGGCTGTCTAGCAAACACAGTCTTTAGTGCATCCACTTGATTGCATAATTTTCGTGTCTTTATTTAATTAAACACAGCCTTAAATCTGTTTCTTTGGTAATTGTTAATGTCACATTGATAACTTAATGGAGTATTATGAAACAAGAAAATTAACAGAGCAAATTATTTTGCATTTTCTACAGACTGTGGGAAAATGGTCATAATTAATGTTATTAACCTGTCTCATCTGTGCTTTACCTGCCAAATATAAATGTCCATGCTATGGTGCAGTGCAGAATATTAGACATCATAAATTAGGCCCCTCCCCTAGATTCATTGTGTGCTTTATAAACTAGTTGTATATTAATATGTAATAAATTGGAGATGCAAACATGTAGTGAGTAATTTCAACTTGATTGGTGGTTAAAGACTTGGAGTCTGCAACTCTGTGGCTGTAATGTCGAAGGTCACCACCCCATCCACTCCCTCACTGACCCTTGTTTCTGCATCAGCAACCCTTGACCTTTCACCCCAGTGTTTCCCCCTGGTTGGTCCCGTCTCCCGGAGCCTGTCTCTTGGGAGGGACCCAGAACTGGAGAGAGGGTTAAAGATCATTCAAGAGCAAAGTGCTTCTAATAAGGGAGGTAAGCTTTTAGTACAACACCTGTCAAATTATGTAACACTTATTAACACTTTTGGATGTCACTCAAGGGCACTGTATGTTCGGTAGCTTGACAGTTATAGAGATTCACATAAATCCTAAGGATGCAAAAGACAAAGAGTGCCTGACCTTGGACCCAGTTTTATATCCTCATTGTTTTCACTTTTCATTTCTACACTCAGCAAGATAAAAGTCCCGGTGATTCCTGTAATTGTTTAGCAAGAGATAACACAGGAAAAAGAGAGGATGTAATCCTCTGAATCTGAACAGCTTGCAAATAAATAGAGAAATTATTCACTCATATTGTGACTTTCCAGAAAAAAATGCTCTGTGGATTTTACAAAGACAAAAGCTTGATTTGCAAATACAGTAACCTGTGCAGCAGATTTCACTACCCTCTGCTCTCTTGGTGACATTTGACCTGAGCTGCCTTGCCACAACAGCTGCACTTGAATGCCGTCCCACGCTGTCTCTTCGCTGAGTAAAATTACTTTTTTCACCTAGAAAGCTTGTACAAGAATAGTACCAACCCTTTTACTGAAAAGTGTAATCTCATAAGGTCAAGAATTCATGTCCCTGCTGTGGATGACTAAATGTTCTTTCAGGGTTTTGGTTCGTTACATCATGTACAATTTCATTTTGTTAACAGGTTAAGCCGAAGGGTGTGTGACTTTGAATGGATAATGATAATAATCGCTGCCTGCATGTACCTACCAGCACAGTTTGAAGTCAGAACTGGGCGTTATCGGTGCAAATTCGAGGTGACCAATATAAGAGTGTTTTGAGTGTTTGAACCATAGTGGCCATAGTAACCAAAGTATTAGTCGTTTAATCCCCTTCACATCCCCAGTTTTCATACCTACAGTAAAACCACAACCATCACTCTGTGGATTCAGCCACAAATTTTCCTTGTCCTTTTTGCTGTGACATGACATTTTACAAGAAGAGGTCAAAACGCTTCCAATAATGGTCATTTCTGCACTTTGTCATTATGGTCTCTTTGTTTATGTGTGTGCATAAGTGTGTGTGTGAGTGTGAAATTGTCTCCAGTATGTTTTATTGCGCCCTGTGGCAAGTACAGTGGATGTGGTGTTCGACAGACGGCAGTTACGCCTTTTCCTCTGGACTCCTTCCCTGTTCCTTCCACAGCCGCTGTGGTCCAACCCTTTTCCGACCTATGCTGTGTACACACAGATACAGACACACAGAATAAACATACAAAATTGGCAAGACATGTTTGCACATGTACAGTAGTGTACATGCATAAAGTAAAATAAATATTCTTTAAGTGAAAAAATACAGCAACACTCTGCTGATCTCCTAAAGATCCAAGCTGGCGTATGGAAAGACCAAAGTTTGGTTAGGGTTACAATATTTACAAAATGTTGTCAGAACCTTTCCTTCATATCAAGTGTGTATTGTATATTGAAATGAGTCCCAGTTTCCTCAGTATTTCTACAACTGTGTGTGTCATATAAACAGGATACCTAAAAAGGAAAGGACCATGGTGGGAAAAACAGAGGCAGGCTGAGATTGGAGGTAAACCATTCAAACAACTGTATGAACAAATAATTGGACGATTGCTGCATGAGAGGAAATGGTGAATCATCACATGGGAGGACGTGCAAATAAACCCATCCAAATGAGAAGAAGACTCAAGACTAAACTATTTTACCTATGAATTGCGGTTGCTCGCTGCAACCGGTGGTGGTGAATGAGATTATACATTAAACATGAACTGCTGAGAGTTCAGAAAAAGTGCTCTGTGCTGTTCCTGCTTATTATTATGAAGCTTATCTTCTCAAAGTTGGTCTAATCCTTTATTGTGGCATAGTGTGCAGTTACATAACTTGGAATGGCATCAATAAGGCAGAGAGGGAAAAGTTCTCACACACAGAGGAAGAACATAGTGAGTTGGTCGTGAACCATCAACCTGTAAAGCGAACAGGTGTAGTAAGTACAGTTCAAACACATGGGCCTCCTCTTGAGCTGCTTATACGAAGCTGGCAAGTGGAGACCTTTGGTTTTAGGGTGAACAGTGGTGTATTGTGTCCTGAGCCTGGTGAGAGGCTGATTTCTACTCTCTGGCGGTGACCTTCTTTCCGAACAAAGCGTTCTCCCCTCCATGACTGACTCACAAGGTACGGCCTATTACGCAACCAAGTGGGAAGAGAGGGGCTAGAAGAGGGGAGTGGGGTTAGTGATGGATGATCCATTTTTCTGGATAAAAGGTTTCACAAAGTGGATGACTTCTGCGTGAGAATGGGACACAACACAAGTCCTATTTGCTCAAGGCCGGCCACGGTCGATTATGCTGTAACTGTCACTGGTGAGGAAAGCCATTTGAATGATGCAGGGGAAGTGAGAGAGAAACCAAAAGAGGAAGAAACTGCAAGTGAATGGTCAGCCCCATTAATCTTGGACCATTTGGAGCAGATAGTTTTATCTGTTGGCATCAGGATGCGTGAGTGCTTCAGGCCCAAAGAGCAATGTCAATCTTGCCACTTGTACCTCTACTGAAATTACAGTGTTTTTAATACCTGTACAGTAGGCAATCACAAGGTCAGCCACTGACAGATTATTTGTGTCCTTTATTTTAAGGATCCAAGTTTCCACCTCCATTTGAGCTTAAACCAACAAAGGGATAGGCCACGACAAGTGCTCTGTTGACAGTGGAAAAGAGGAGGGCATGTTCACTTTGTTACTGTGTGTAATGAGACGCCTGCTTGGTGCCATGTGCCAACTTTCATTTTGAGCTCGGAGACTCAATGAAAAATGAAAAGAGTATAAAATAAATGACTATCTAAAAGAATGTGTTAATGACGCTGTAAAACAAATTGAAGATAAGACATGGAGATAACTTTTTTAATGCAGACTCAAAGTGTTTTAACAAGCAAGCAAAAGCAAACTTTAGACTCACAAAATAAATTAAAACAAGTCTGCAGGATGAAAAAGATACAACGTACGTAAAGCAGTAAAAGTAATAAAAGACATGAAAGACAAGACTGTCTGATCAAAAGCTGCACACTGAGGGGTAGAATACAACAACAACATTAGAAACGGCACAAAACACACACCCACATATGAAAACAGAAGAGCCTCTCAGATAGCCCAGGACCCCGGCCAGCCAGGGGGAGTCTCGTCTAATCCTTCCCCACCCTAGACATCACGTCTCTGGAATTGCACGCCACTCGATGTCCCCTCAGGTGGATCTAAATGAGATCTGGCAAAGCCGGGATCAGTGGAGTTTTTCATCCGAGGAGACTTTTAACATGGGAGATTTAGTCTAAACCCTGGGACAAGTTACATATTCTCCATTAAAATGCACTGCATATCCAGTGACATCCTCAAAACATTACTGGAGAAAAAGTTATGTGTTTTACTGATAATGCACTGAGCAGTAAGTGGACATTTTGGAGAGGAATCAGGGTCTACATTGGGCCAGAAGTGGGTGCTGGCGTAACTGGTCAAGATTCCCAGAGGGCTAATAAGAGCCCAGGTCAGTGTTGGAAAGGGTGCCAGTCAGCCAGTGTAATTGATAGGAGAGACTGACAGCTGCTGTCATCAGAGGTGTCAACAGGTCCTTCGTGCTGCCGCGCTCCTCCTCGCAGAGAGAGGAGGAAGGAGGGATGCAGCAAAAAAAAAAAGGAGCAGGCAGGGTGAAATGAGAGGGGTCAGGAGGTCAAAGGGACGACAGGTGATGAATGCAGAGATTTAAAGGATTCACCAGGCAGGCCCTGACACCTTCACTGCAAACACCAGCCCTGACCTGTCCTGTTCTTGCTGCGATGCACTCAGACACAAACAGGGTTAAAGTATTAACTAACTTTGTCATACGTCTGTATTTTTCCACCTGTGCTGAGTAACATTTAACAATAAGCCTGGAGCGATGAGTATTAAACATAACTTCAAACAGAAACAAACAGTTTACAGCGGAGCATTTTTCCGCATTGTTGTGTTGCTCAGACACAACGTCCAACCACAAAATGTGTGGCTATAAAACATCAGTCAGCACCTGACAAATGTTTTAAATGAAGACCAGGAGCATGAATCAAACTGCTAGCACCTGATGATTAACCTGGCAGGCAGCTAGACATCCAGTATCTGCCTACCTCTATGCTTTAGTGCATTCAAAACTACACTCTGGCAAAAAAAGGACTGGAATATCATAATCATAATAATTTCAAAGCTTCACACATTTAAAAGTGACTCAACTTTGTCTCACTGTGTTAGTGTGTCAACTGTCACAGTAGGTGTGCCAGCTTGTGCTACAACAGCAAGGATACTCTGGAGGAAATGCCTTTGTTCTGTGCCTCTTTTCTGTCTGTCTTGCAGAGGGGAAGCTTATAGTGACAAATATGCGTGTTGCTGCAGGCCATCTGGCAAAGCAATAAAGAGTTGCACTCATGCACACATGATGGTTGTCTACTTTTCTGCCGTTGGTTTCATCTAAAACTTCTTTCTGTTTACCATTTCCAAGCGATCTCATAAGTGTAACCTTTTTTTTTTCTTCTCCCTATCATTGTTTTTGTGCACACAGTGCATTTACCAGCTCTTCCTTATCGTGCAAGTGTTAATCCTGAAGACAAGCTTAGCTGCTGTAGGACCGGTTTTAACGTGCAATGATCAGTGATATCTTGCAAGATATTTTTTTTATAAAGATGCAATTTTACATAGCACACAGAGCAATTGGTTCAGTTATCGTCATCAACATCATTATCATCATCATTATCAGTTTCGTCTCACCATGTGAGCATCATAAAGGGAAATTTAACTTGTTCATGAATTACCACTTCTTGGCAATTTAAACAGATGGTTGTCTAATTGTATCCAGAGAATGAAATACATATTTTTTTTCTAGCATCCCTGTGGGCCTGCAGATTCAATTCAGAATTATAGGATCTCTGGAAAACAGCAATAACACAACCACAAAAATCAAGAGGGCTCATTGATCAGTGAGCCTGTAACTGTAGATGGTACTGAGATATTTGCCCATGATGGATGTTTCAGATGTGCTCTGTGTGCAAATTCACTCATACAGTAAAATGTTTGTCTGAACTCATTCATTGCAGGACATGAACAGCTTTCAGTTATGAGTCACTGAATGGAGCAAAAATATCTAACTAATGAACAAATAACTCCCTCTGTGTCCCAGAGCAACCCTATTCAAGTATCTAGAAAGGCATTTCGAAACACTGCAAATAATGTGGGTCACATCGGCTTCGATTGGATCTTATCCTAAAATAAATGGGCTGAAATAATTCAGACCATTTGGTAGCTGAATATTCTGGCCTGGCAATTAAACAGCACAACAAAAACTCCCCAATATCTCCAGGCTATGCTGAGATTTTAATAGCGACCAGTCTAAATTGACTTGTGAGTGAATGAACCTCTTGCTCTCACGTGATTCCTAAAATAGCTTGTGTGAAAGCAGGGTCTGTTGTGGAGAGCTGTCACTGACCCTTTAGGCAGTAGAAGATGTGTTCACCCTGACCGCCTTCCTAGTGACTGTAGCTTGCACAAAGATAAAGCATGTCAGATGCAATTGCCAGAGACACACAGTGCCCATGACATCATTCTGTGCACAAGCAACCGCTAAGCAGTGTGAAGACCGAGAGCAAAGCGGAGGAACGTGTGGAAGAGTACACAAACCCTGCTCCCTATACATGCTTTGAGCACACAGAGAAAAGCCAACATAGGCAATGATGTCAACTACTTTCCCAGAGAGGGACTATGGGAAAAACTGGGGTGCAGCAAGCAGTAGCCCCCTTTTCAAAGTGTGCAGAATAACACACTAATGACTATCAATTCATGGGCCACATCCTTAAAACTGACATGTGTGAAACATGAATGAACTGAAAAGATACATCAATGAATATTGACTTTTTGTAATAAAATTTTGATGTTGGCCAAAATGCTTATAGGTTTTATTAACAAATTGAAGAAGGGTCTTTTTCAGTGGTTTTTAGTAGTTGAATACAAAGACCACAGTATAACACAACCCCAGAGGATCCTATTGCCAACCACAGACAATTATGTGGGACCTGCAGAAACATCAAAGTATAAGAAAAAAAATCATGTTCAAAGCCACTTTGCATGGCTCTGGAAATCTTTCTTTAAAAAAGGATGCCCTCTGTTGGTGATTATGAATCTTGCATACATCTGCAAAGAGGCCCCCAAACAGTACTTTCACAGCTGAATTGTCTGTCCTGGTTTTACATTTTAGCCAAGATACATATCCCATAATCACATTTCAAACAAAAGTTTTGCACAAAGGCATGGTGCTGCTTAAGGCTCAAAGTGGGCTGAGATCAGTAATTGGAAATCTTGCTTTGCTTGAATTAAATTTGAAAACAATTAAATTGAAATACTGTATGTCGCTGCATCCTGGAACAACACTTGTTACACCAAACAACACAGTGAAATTAAGTTATGATCTAATGTGTTTTCCCACGCAATATCTTTGGATGTTCTATTTAACAAATTTATCCCAAATGCATGATTGTGCATGTTACCTACATAAGACAGTTTTCACCTACATGACATATGTTTGCCCTCTTTATGTATGATTCTGTCATGCCTTGTTTGTGCTGTTTCTAATGCCCAGAGCAGGATTAACATGTTAATTACCACCACAAAACTACTTGTGCATTTGTTTGAGGCTCCTCTTGCGAAAGTGTGAAAAGGTCGAATATGGCATAAACCGTATTCTGATACTTTAATGTGAACAGTTGTGTGAAGGTAAAACAATTTTTAACTTGAATAAACTATAACATAAGGTCTGTCCTACATGCGGGTCTAGTGAGATAGATACTAAATTTATCCTTTACAGGAAATTACTTATGCACAATACATATGAAATGTTTACTCATCGTTGAATCATAGGGTTGTACTGTATTATTGTTTTGATGTGTTATGTTGCAGGTTGCAGACCTTTCAGATACATATGTAAATTGTAAGGAAATCATCATCAACGTCTGAAGCCTTTTTCCAGAACAGCTCGATTCATGTGAACTGTCTCATTGCACCAATGTGTCCTTCCGCGCAGTAGCATTCGTAGTCGGTTTATTAAACGTGATTAAACTTATAACTCATGGTTAATAAAAAATAAAATAGTAAAAATACTTGAAGCACGAATATTATGAATGATTTTTACTACTACGACATTTTCACACGCGCTTCCTCAGAATGGCGATGCGCGGATCTAATTTCTCTCAAAAATTAGTTCCACCCATTTCGCCATTTTATGTTTCAGAGCTGCTTTGTTGTGAGGAGGGAACCAGCCTGAGCGTCAAACAACAGTCCAGTTCATGCCAGTATTAAAATTAGATGGTGTAGCGAGGTTTGTGATTATTTATTACCCAGCTACATACTGGTCACTGTAAGATCTCCATAAGCGAGGTAACGTTAAGGACAGTCAACGTTAGGTTAGCTCGTTAGCTTCGCCAGGCAACGTGTTTGCTGGCCGCGGAAAGACGACGACTCGTCGCCCCCTTTTTCTCTGAAGCTGTTATCTACCAGGAGTCACATTGACGACCACCGTGCAAGACACGAAGACTGAGGAGATGGCGACCTCAGTGGGAAACGTGGCTGACAGCACAGGTTGGTTGCTTCTGGCTAACTAGCTATGTTAAGGTTAGATGGCAGCTAACGTAGCAAGCATTGAAGACGACACTATCTCGTGTTATAAAGCTAGATGTGACTGAGCAGGTGGATAATATTAAAGCTAGTAAAGCAGATGTGCTGGTAATCAATGTAACAATATTCACTGAATAACTGAGCATGATTTCTTTGGCAATGAGGGCCCAGTTTATGCCTCCTGTTATCGTAAAGCTTCAGTCTGTGGCTAATGTAGCTAGGTTAGCGAGTCAATTTTTAAATAGTTTTTCCAGTGTGAATTTGACCACTACAAATCTCATATTAACGTTGAATTATAAGCTGTTGACAGGCGTGAATAGTTTTCGCAAAGTATTTTTGCCTAAAGACAGTTTGTGGTATAGCTAGCTGTATCATAGCTAAGTCAGCTAGCGTGTAGCCCGAGCGACATTAAGATGTCGTTGTATTTCGTTTCTCGTTGACTATAGAAAAATGGCTTCCTCATGTGGAAACGTCGCTCCCTTTGGTTGTGATAACTGATTAGCTACTGTTCGTTATGACTACTGACAAATCGAGGCCTTGCAGTGTCCTGCTGTGAAATCTGACCCTGCAGACATCGCTGCTTGGCCCAGATGGCCAATATTAAGGACTGATTTTTTTTGTCTGCCAACGCTGTTTCTGACGGTGATCGGAGGAACTGATTTCTGATTATGCATTTCATTTGCATTGCGAGGGTGTCATTTTATGTAATTGAAACTATCCGTCCTTCTTGCACACACGCATTATGACGTAATGGATGGATGAACGTGATCATCCTACCCTGTGTGTGCTCTGGCATTATGGCATCAGTCTGCAGGTGGGTGTGGATCCACTGTATGCCTGCTGAAATGCTCCTAAACCATATTTACCACACCCTGAATAAACTGACCTTAGGCAAAACTATAGGTCCGTCTGAAATTAGGGTTTCATCTGTATTGAATAACACATGAAACGGAATGAAAAATATCATTCCAACACCATGAGTTTCCTAATGAAAGTCAGAAAGATTCTGTACAAGAAAAAGGTGGCTATTGAATATTCATAGAATTTCTGCTGTTTTAAGGATATATTATATTATGAATTTCCCCACTGTGGGACGAATAAAGGTTTATCTTATGTACTATATGTTCATGAAATGTGACTTGACAACTGCACAACAGTCTTCATTGGAGTCATTTTTAAAATGTGAATTTAGATGCACCGCCACTTCTGAATTTCTCCAGTGTGTCATCTCCCTCCCTTTTTGTTTTTTCATCCCATGCATTTGTTTTGTTTCAGAATTTTATATTGTTTTTTGCTGCATGATTTTTGGTTTAAATCAAATACTGCAAGTGAGGCACTATTTCATAAAGGTAAAGGAGCTTTATGAAATAGTATCTCACTCATGATGTGTCACAGAGGTAAAAGATTCAAGTGTATGTCAGGAAAGCTCACTGCAAATCTGAAATTTAATTTTATAAGCTTTGCCAAAGGTCTTGTTTGAAATCATTCTCGTGCTAAGACATTTACAAATATTGCATTATAAAGTGTGTGGGAGTATGCAGTTTCTTGTCCTTGAGAGAACTGCAATCATTTCTTATTGAAGGTCTATTGTAGTTCACTGAGCAGTGCAATTCCAAGACAACCTTACATTGTATCATGCATAAAAACAGTAATTAGCTTCATTGAAAAGAACATTATTTTTTTGTCCTATCATGACCCCAACAATTTGAATCAGAATGTAAAATTCCCAAAAATTGGTCATGATTGCAACACTTGATCTCAAAGTTCCCTTTACTTTGTTCACTGTCTTGTTTTCTGTTGAGTTAAAATTATTCTTAGCCATTATCAGTTTTTGCCAGCATAAGCTTCATCTCTTATTTTTTGTTTTCATTTGTCTGCTTTAATTTCTTCCATCACCTCTAACATGTTGTTTCCCCCCCTGCTCCTTGGGCTGTGTTGGTGCTCCAGAACCGACAAAACGTATGCTTTCCTTCCAAGGGTTGGCTGAGCTGGCGCACCGCGAGTATCAGTCAGGGGACTTTGAGGCAGCTGAGCGCCACTGCATGCAGCTGTGGAGGCAGGAGCCTGATAACACAGGCGTGCTGCTACTTCTGTCCTCCATCCACTTCCAGTGCCGAAGACTTGACAGGTGAGGTGTGGGGGGGCTGACTCAGTGCACACTGAGCATGTGGCTTGGAAAATGCAACAACTGAGCTGGCTATTGGAAGTCATCTTGCACTGTCCCCTTATAATTCTAACACTCTTGTGGTGGTGGCGGCCATGCCTTTGCTTTGCAGGTGCCATGGTGAAGGTTTCGGGTCTTGCGAGTTACATGTTTGGTCTTGTTTACTATGATGTATTCCTTCAATTTGTCCAATGCCAGTGGTGTACTCCAAATCAATTTGAATTTTGTGTGTTTTCATTCTACTGTCAAATGAAAAATGAAGCACTAAAAAAAAAATCAGCCAATAAGCCAAGTATGGCACATATTCTTTGTCATAGATGCACATTATCTCCACAAAGGCTTTATTTGGGGTGTACTACCAGCATGGTAATGGACACTGAAATGATGGATTGGAAGTTTGGAAGTTGGTTCAATGGATGTCATACAGTCTGTAATGTATTCATGTTTTTAGCATTTTAAGACTATTCATCTTGATGTGCTATTTAAATATATACCCATATGCTCTAAAATAAATTCCACATTTGAACCTTGCAACAACCTCTACACAATGCTTCAAGCCAGCGCTGCCATCCACTTCAGGATTGTGACCATTCTGTGCACCATTCTGGCCCTACAGGTCTGCTCACTTCAGCACCTTGGCCATCAAGCAGAACCCAATGTTAGCTGAGGCCTACTCCAACCTGGGGAACGTCTACAAGGAGCGTGGGCAACTGCAGGAGGCCATAGAGCATTATCGTCATGCTCTTCGACTGAAGCCAGATTTTATTGATGGATACATCAACTTGGCAGCAGCTCTGGTGGCCGCAGGAGACATGGAGGGAGCAGTGCAGGCTTACGTGTCTGCATTACAGTATAACCCTGTAAGTGACATGGCTTATGTTGAAAGCATTATAGATTAGTTTAACACGATTAACAGAAGCAGTGTTTTGCTGCCCTTTCTGGTTTGAAGCCTCAAGCCTGTTAAACTTCAGACCGTACCCAGCATCACTGATAGGTTTAGGTTTGTTCTTGTTTGTGCTCTTTTGCACCTGTGACCACACCCCACAGTGATGTCACAGAGTGTTGGGAGTACACCTGTAAGGTGATAAGTTAAACCAGTGGAGGTCAGCAAAGACAACATTTTTTGGGGCATGTTATGTTAACTATTTGATTTGACAGCAAATTTTGTTTGCTACTAAGACAAATGTATTTGGAGTTAACACATTGATCTGTGGTTGATTATTGCTGTTTGTTGTTGTTACCCAGGATCTTTATTGCGTACGGAGTGACTTGGGCAACTTGCTTAAAGCCCTTGGACGTTTGGAAGAGGCTAAGGTATGTTACAGAGGGTTGACATTTGTATAGATGTGTTGTTTGTATTTTCGTTGTAGTTTTTTTTTTTTTCTCTTTTTTGTCCATACAGTTTTGTTTATAGTGTCCCACCACTAAGGCCATAGGTAATGTTCCTTTCCCCCTTTTGACATTTTTAAGACAATTGGAGTCCTTTACCTTCAGCCTCCCTTGGCCAAGTAAGGGGCAGGATATGGTAGCTTCTTCTCATTTTTCAGAGGTGCAATGAGCTTCTTGCCCCTAAGTTACTATAAAAAACCTTTGGAAATATTGGACTGCCAGTGAGTTATCTACTGTTTTTTTTGTTTTGTTTTGTTTTGTTTTTTCAAATCATAGTACTCACATTTTCTGTTGATAACTTTTTAGACAGCTTCATGTATTTCATTTTTCAGTATAGTACACTTATCACATTTGTTTCCACCCTGTGTCACTCTTAGTCCCAGTGTCCTTTGCTTTACCCCGACCTTCTACCAGAGGTCAGCCCCTTCCCTTTTCAGGAAGAAAGGCTGGAGATTTAAAGTCATAAAGTTGAATCTGAATTGTCATTTTTGGACCTCGGCCCATGCATTTTCATATTGTTGATTTTGGAGGGAAAATGCTGGCTCGGTCTTTGAAGAATATATGAACTGATGAGAAGCTAGTTTACCTTTGCAGTGCAAAAGATAAGATGGTTTCTAACCTAACCACTATACTCCAATGTTGTTTATCAAGTGCCCAACAAGAAACTTTGGTTTCAGTTTACTGTCAGTACAGTTGCTGCCAGTGTGGGGTTGTTAGACTTCCATTTGTCATTTTAAAACTGGTGCTTTATTAGGGGGGGGGGCTCCCGGGGTTGGGTCAAATCTGGAGATGCGGAGTTGTCCCACTGGTTACAGGCCATCTTATTTCGTGCTTGAGGGGGGGAAAGGAGTGGGGAGGAGCATCAGGGAGTCACAAGCTCCCCTGCTCTGTCGCTCCACCCCCCGCGCGCTTGCTGAGGATTGGTGGAGTGTGCGCGCTCAGAGCTGTCTTCCTGACCATTCAGCTGTGTCCAGTCAGTGCTCTAGCACACCCCAACAGTGCTTTTTATGCACACACGCAGTTGTTTTTCTTCTGACTAGGGTTGATAATGAAAATTGTACCCAGCTACTTACCCACTCTTATATCCACTGCTATTGAATAGCGCCTTTAACTGTGTGAGTTTAAGAGAACTCATTCTCAAGTGCCTTAAAATGGTCCAAGCAGCGTCAGGCAGACAGCTCACAATCTGTACTCCACCACCTGCGTCAGATGCTGGGTTAGAAAGACAGAAACAAGCGCAGCAACAGCGATGACTTCTTTATTTCAGAGCTGTGGAGGCTTCTAGATACAAATAATTACACCACAGATTTTTCTCCCTATCCCATTGGCCAGGATTCAAGAAAGCCAGGATAAAGAAATCAAAGTTTTAAAGATATTTCATGGAAATGCTAAAAGAATTAAAGAAAAGCAATGATTAATACTTCTTCCCTTTTCCTTCAAATATGTAATATTCCCAGAGAAATGGGATCAGTTCATTTGGGCAAGATCAAGCCAGTAACTGCCCTCCTGTAAGTTTGATATGAAAACTGAATTGATGGACAACAGGAAACCGGACTATATTTTGCTAATAAACTGAACACATCAAAGCCTTTCTTCCCTCCCAGTTACCCTTAAAGCATTTCTTTTGTTTTCTTTGAAATGAAACATTCATTGCATGAATGAGAGAACTAAGAATAGTCTGTTTTTATGTTTGTTGTGATTTGGAAGAAACCAGTTTTATTTCCATATTAAAAAAAGAATGTATTGTTTGCAAACTTTTACTAACGATCTTGTTTTCTGATTTTGTCTCTTTTGGTTTTTCCACAACTGATATTGTTATTTAGAAGGTTTCAGGTGGGTGACACTATTCCTGCGTAGGTGCCTGGCGGAAAGGAACACTAGGGCAGCCTCAGTCCTCTCCTCTTCTTCCAGCCAGCTGCGGCCACCACTCTGACAAAGTCCAAAAATATGGTAACGGGTTTGTAACTGCCAACAAAAGAAAAACCACCTCACTTCATGCTTGAGCTCCTCTGTCTTGTGGCTTCCTTTGAAGACCAAAAGATAAAAAGTAACATAACAAATTACAGTAAGCATTTCTTAAAATATGCTATACTAATTACCCAATTCTATATTAAGTAAAAAGAAACTTGGATTTGGAAGCAATAATCGTGAAAATCAAGTAAGATCCCTCTAACTCTTACATGTTGTTTATTTTTCCTATTTTGTTTTGTTTTTCCTTCTTTATTTGGAGTTGCAGCGTTCTGATGATGATGCAGATAGTGCGCTGTGAGTCTGCAGTAGCGCAGGGGCTGCGCAGCGTACCCTCCAAGCAACCAAAAAGGCGTCAAGCGCAAGCATGCGACCCCCAACCCCCTTATTCCCTTTGGCCTGTTGGTTGCGGACCTCTCCCCACTCACAACCAGCCTCGCTCCCAAATGCCCCCAAATCTCAGACATAATTGGCTTTTGAAACACACTTACCCTAACATGTACAGTAAATCCTTTTTACTAATTCAATGGAAAATGGCTGTTGATTTCCAAAGCCCCGTGTCTTGATGTCACAGTGTAGCCACTGGTTGATCCCTCAGTCCCCCAACAATGCCCCCCTTTATTCTGAGATACATAATGGGTGCTGAGTGTGTGCCAGTCTGGTATTGCAGGTGTTCTGCGGGGGTTTTTGGTCTGCAGCTGTCTCACCTGGCCATTCAGCAGGCGCGGCAGCGAAGCAATGATCTTTGCCAGGAGCAAGGTCACGCAAGCGGCGTTCTATGGTGCATTGTGGTGGTGGTGGCAACAGACAAACACACACACCGCGCGCTTGCGTTTGTTGCGCATGCATTACAGGGACCATCACTTGCACGAACTGTCCAGCATCCTAGGTTGTAAGATTTCATGCCCACATAATTGATTGACAATAGATTCAAACTAAATAAATTTAAAAAAAAATTATAGATCTTGACGTTATGCTTTCTTCTACTGGGTTATGACTAATTAGTGCTAATATTTTTGAGGGTAGCAGACTGTAACTGATGTGGGGACCACTGCATTTGCTAAGAATGTGGTCATAACTGAAGGATGAGGGCCTTCGTGTGGGTGTTGGTTGGATCCGCGCAGCGTAGGAAAAAGCAATGCAGCTTAGCGCGGCAGACTTGTGCGCACACAAGCCCATGCTGTAGACTCACTTTTTGCCATGATGGAGAATAGTCACTAATTTTGCTTTCTCTGCCCTTTTTGTTTTTTCTTGCTTTTATTCTCAATCTTCTATTTGTTTTTATTTTAAAACCCCCTGCCCTCCCTTCTACATACTATACCTCTCCCATTCTACCTCTTCTCCTCCTTTCCTGTGGTTTTTCATTGTAAACCCACTGAAGGCTTGTTACCTGAAAGCCATTGAGACTCAGCCCAACTTTGCAGTGGCTTGGAGCAACCTGGGCTGTGTGTTCAATGCCCAGGGAGAGATATGGCTGGCCATACACCATTTTGAAAAGGTCAGTTTCATTATGTTGTATTATATTTTTCAATCCAAGTGCTTTCTGTATCTGTATGTTCTTGTGTTATCCCATGTTTCATTAAGCTGGGTTTATATTTTTAGGCCGTGACCTTGGACCCAAATTTCCTTGATGCATACATCAATTTAGGAAATGTTTTGAAAGAGGCTCGCATCTTTGACAGGTGAGTCTGAATCATGACACATTAGACAGTAAGATACTCCCTTGTTAATTTCGTGTATAATCTACCGCCACACCCAGTCTGGAATTTTGAATGAGTCAGTTCCATTACCACAGATTAATGTCTTAATCTTTGTAGGCTTGTTTCCACATAACATTGTTTGGGAACGGCAAATTTGCTGCACTTACCAGCCTGCCATCATGGTCATGGCTATTACTCAACTCTGCTGTGCAACAGTGTCTTTATTTTCAGCAATACATTTGTGACATTATACAACGAGATGTAACAGTTATGAAGTTGTGTAAAATGTGTGTACATTTTTGCGATTATTCTGTTAATGCTCCTAACAAAGTTCTTGTATTTGCATCTTATCTTCCGTATTCTGTGTTTCCAGAGCTGTGGCTGGATACCTACGAGCACTGAGTCTCAGCCCAAACCATGCAGTTGTCCATGGAAACCTGGCCTGTGTCTACTATGAGCAAGGCCTCATTGACCTGGCTATTGACACCTACCGTCGTGCTATTGAACTGCAGCCGCACTTCCCTGATGCCTACTGCAATTTGGCAAATGCCCTGAAGGAGAAAGGCAATGTATGTATATACTTTGTTTATCCCATCTCTAGACAACCTGAAATACCAAAATCTTGAATGTTTGTTAATTAACTTTTAGTGTCTTTCTCAGGTGTCTGAAGCAGAAGAATGCTACAACACAGCTTTGCGTTTGTGTCCAACCCATGCCGACTCCCTTAACAACTTGGCCAATATCAAGCGTGAGCAAGGCAACATTGAGGAGGCAGTGCAGCTCTACAGGAAAGCACTAGAGGTCAGTTAGGAGTAATGCTTTTTATTCTTGATCTTTTCTGATACAAATAGGCCTGTTTAACAAAGACAGTCATGATTGATGTAAATGTGAACATAGCATACTGTTATGCTTAGTAAACCTTCTCTTTTTCCATCAGGTGTTCCCAGAGTTTGCAGCAGCTCACTCTAACCTGGCCAGTGTCTTGCAGCAGCAAGGAAAACTCCAGGAGGCCCTCATGCATTATAAGGAGGCTATTAGGTTTGTAAATCTATTTCTCAGGTATCTCCTGACTTTGTATGAATGTTCTCTCATCGTTAAAACTAAATCCTCAGTGCATCTTATAATATATCACTCTGCTCAGACATTCCATCTGTTGGTGAACATCCACAAGCCTCATGTTCAATCAAGTTTGACCTGGTGTTAATTGTTTTTCTGCTGCCATCATTTCTAAAGTATATGTTCATAAATCAACTCCCACTAGATACATTTTTTACAAGGTATAACAGTCAAGTATTCTTTCCTATTTCATTTTAGAATCAGCCCCACATTTGCTGATGCCTACTCAAACATGGGCAATACACTGAAGGAAATGCAAGATGTACAGGGAGCGCTGCAATGCTACACCCGTGCCATCCAGATCAACCCTGCCTTTGCTGATGCCCACAGCAATTTGGCTTCTATCCACAAGGTAGGAATAACTTTTCACCATAACATGGGAGTTGTTCATTTACTTTTTTGCAGTTATGATGACTGATTGTGTTCAAATTTTATTATTCATTTATTCTCTTGTTTGTCTTGACTATTAGGATTCTGGAAACATCCCAGAGGCCATTGCATCTTATCGCACAGCCTTGAAACTCAAGCCAGACTTCCCTGATGCTTACTGCAACTTGGCACATTGCCTGCAGGTTCTTATATGCTCATATCTTTCTCATATATTTACATTACATCTAATAGTTATGTATTTTTTGCTCCTGGTGAATTGGAAGTTAATTTTCTAATTTCTCTTACTCCCGACACTCTGCCAGATTGTGTGTGACTGGACGGATTATGATGAGCGGATGAAGAAGCTCGTGAGCATTGTGGCTGACCAGCTGGATAAGAACCGCTTGCCCTCAGTGCACCCACACCACAGCATGCTGTATCCACTCTCTCACGGCTTCCGCAAGGCCATAGCTGAACGCCACGGAAACCTTTGCCTGGACAAGGTACACGCACTGATGAAAGCAAGTAAACCTTAATTTACTTTCTTGGGGGGATGGATGGTGGCTGGTGATGGCAGTGGCTGCAGGGATATGGGGAAGGTAAGGGATGGCAGAGATACTGGCTATATCGAATTCTTTGTAGAATAAGAGGCCAAAGCTGGTGGTGAATGGGCTGCTTATGAGGGTATATTATAAGGTTGTACATGAGTTTAGATTGGGTTGTTTTTCATGGTTTTAGTAATGGTATTAGTGTGTGTGTAACTCAGTCAACTAGAATTGGACCTCCTGCTGTATCCTTACACTATTGCTTATTACACAGATCAATGCACTGCACAAACCTCCTTATGAGCATCCGAAGGATCTGAAGGCGAGTGGAGGACGTCTGCGTGTTGGTTATGTCAGCTCTGACTTTGGAAACCACCCTACTTCCCACCTGATGCAGTCCATTCCTGGAATGCACAATCCTGAGAAATTTGAGGTAGGTGATATTTATTTTTATTTTAACGCTAGAAATTACAAACTTGACAAGTGTATAAAGTGCGTACTGCAATGTGTGGCCCTGCCAGTAAATGATAAATGAATGGTTGAATGAAATTGTTGATTTCCTTTATTTTAATCATTTTTTATTTTTGTCTCCAAGGTGTTCTGCTATGCGCTCAGCCCTGATGACAGTACCAACTTCCGTGTGAAAGTGGTAGCAGAGGCTCATCATTTCACAGACCTCTCACAGGTAACCATTATGACCTGGAGTTGCATCTTCAGCATTCGTATATTTATTGTCTGTCAACCTTGAGGATGTGAATTTTGAATGGTCTTTTCATCAGAAATGTGTCAAAAACAAGTATTTGTACTGAATTTGCTACCTCTCTCCCCCAGATTCCTTGCAATGGCAAGGCAGCTGATCGTATTCACCAGGATGGAATCCACATTCTGATCAACATGAATGGATACACCAAGGGAGCCCGAAATGAGCTGTTTGCCCTCCGCCCTGCCCCCGTTCAGGTGAGTGCTACATAGGATTTCTCATCGACACACAGTTGTATTATGGGAATAAATGCCACCTGTGCAAAAAAATAACTTCACCTTCATCATATTAATCTGATCCTTCTTCATGGGAGTATACATATAAATACTGGAATCAAAGAATATACAAATAATTGTTTGTACCTATTCAACAGGCTATGTGGCTGGGTTACCCTGGAACCAGTGGGGCGCCCTTCATGGACTACATTATCTCTGACAAGGAGACGTCACCTGTCGAAGTAGCTGAGCAGTATTCTGAGAAACTGGCCTATATGCCCAATACTTTCTTCATTGGAGACCACGCTAACATGTTCCCTCACCTCAAGGTTTGTCCATCCTCACATTAGTTTTTATTTCTGTAAGCTGAGTGTCTTTAAAAAAAAAAGAAAAAAAGAACACCATATCAGCATGTTTGTAACATTTGTTTTCTTTTTTTGACAACAGAAAAAGGCAGTGATTGACTTCAAGTCTAATGGACACATCTTTGACAACCGTATTGTTCTTAATGGTATTGACCTGAAGGCCTTTTTGGACAGTCTGCCAGATGTGAAAGTGATAAAGGTAAGTAAAGAGAATTTCCTGAACCCCCAAAGAAGTTTATGTTTCATGTGTATTATTAATAAACCAGTGAGCTTCGTGTAGTTAAGTAGTTATAGTTAAGTTTTGGACCACTAGATGGCAGTGTTTGTTCATGTTATATTGTTGATTTAGAATCACAGTTACAGAGCAGAACAAAACCATCAAAATCAATTTCTCGTTTCTGTCATTCGGTTATGTTAATGTGAACATTCTAGTCAATATCTACTGACTCAGATAAGTTTTTCTATGATGAAATCATTAAATTGTGTTAATATATAACATGTAGGAACTATTTCTTATTGTTGAATGATTTTGCATTGAACCACATTCAAAGTTGAAATTGTTCTGTGACTAGATGAAGTGTGACAACAACCAGGAAACTACTGGGGACACAAATGGAGCTCTATCCATGCCTGTAATCCCCATGAACACTGCAGCTGAAGCAATCATCAACATGATCAACCAAGGCCAAATCCAGGTCACAATCAATGGCTTCACTGTCAGCAATGGCCTGGCCACCACACAGGTATGTCTAATGTAGATACACTTTGCCATGTAAATGCAAATATTTAGGGATCTAACATGGGTACGAAACCTCTACAAATGCAGCAATTTAATGTAGCCTGCTGCCTTTCCAGATCTTTTCAGCAGATGAGATTATAGTCTCTGGGACTGTGTCCTTACAGGTATGAAGTCTATATGGAAGTAAGGTGGAGGCACAGAAGTGTTGGTGAGGGAAATGGTGGCACTAAGGATGAGCTGTAAAATTAATGAAACAGTCTTGTTTGTCCTAATAGCATATTATCTCTAGTACGCTCAGTATCAAGTGCCTCAAATAGCGAGGACTTGTCACACTTAACAACTCTTAAGAACAAAAGCATTGAGACAACTCCACCTAGCAACAGTGCTTTGTCCTTCACTTTAGATCAATAACAAAGCTGCCACTGGGGAGGAGGTGCCACGCACAATCGTTGTGACAACCCGCTCCCAGTATGGTCTGCCAGAGGACTCCATTGTCTACTGCAACTTCAACCAGCTCTACAAGATTGACCCACCTACACTTCAGATGTGGGCCAATGTAAGTAAGACAGGCTTGGTAATAATAACTGCTTTGGCTGTTCCTTTAACTCTGTACATTTATTTTATGTGTTTGTAATTCTTTATATTCCCATCTTCCTGCAGATCCTGAAGCGTGTGCCAAACAGTGTGCTGTGGCTTCTTCGTTTCCCTGCTGTTGGCGAGCCCAACATCCAGCAGTACGCTCAGAACATGGGTCTGCCTGGCTCTCGTATCATCTTCTCTCCTGTGGCCCCGAAGGAAGAGCATGTGAGGAGGGGTCAGCTGGCTGATGTCTGCCTAGACACTCCATTATGCAATGGTCACACCACAGGCATGGATGTTCTCTGGGCAGGAACACCCATGGTCACCATGCCAGGTTAGTACACTCTGGTATTAAAGGGACAGACTTAAAGCCCCTTACAAGTTGTCTGATTTCTTATGATAAAATTACTAGTGTCTGTACGAACAATTTCAAGTGATGGCTAACTTTTATTGTCAAACCTCTTTGTAAAGGTGAGACCCTTGCCTCCCGTGTTGCCGCCTCACAACTCAACTGTCTGGGTTGCCCTGAACTAATAGCCCAGAGTCGCCAGGACTATGAGGACATAGCAGTGAAACTGGGATCTGACATGGAATAGTAAGTAGAATTTGATCTGACTTTAAAAAACCCCCCACTGTTGTTAAAACCAAAGTCTGAGCATTTTCTTTGTCTCCTTCAGCCTGAAGATGGTTAGAGCACGTGTTTGGAAGCAGCGAATCTGCAGCCCTCTTTTCAACACCAAGCAGTACACAATGGACCTGGAGAGGCTCTATCTGCAGATGTGGGAGCACCATAGCAATGGCAACAAGCCAGAACACCTGGTCCAGACAGTAGAGGCCAGTGAGAATGCCTGAACTAGAACCACGCTGATTTCATACCCCCAATCGTCACCACCATCATTTTTTTTTTTTTTTTTTTTTTTTTTTTAAACCATTATCAGCACCCTAGCTTGGAATCGTCATTTCCCACTCCAGCCCTCTCCCCGAATGATTGTCTCCATCTCTCTGATTTGCTATTAATGGGAGGGACTCTTTATTTGTAAAGGAGCCTACTGATGTACACATTGATCCCCCTTCACATTTGTTGTTGCATCACACATCTGCATTTCCTGAGCCAGATCCAGCCTGAGACTTTCAGGCACCTCTTCTGAGACTCTTGTCCTACAACACAATATATTTGGTGAGCATGAGAGGATTGTGAATGCCCTGCTTACCCTTCAGTGGATTTTTTTTTCTCCTGTCAGTGTGCATACAGGACTAATTGCAGCTTGTGGAGGGAATACCCAGCCGTCATTACTTGCTGATCTATTTATAAATGGATAAAGAGTGTTGTGTGTTTTTAAAAGGACAATGTTACACCATGAAATTGTAACTCTGACTTAAGCTTCATCAGCTTTAACATGCAATTGTAAAACATAGGTTGCAACTGCTCTTTAGTTTGTCTAATGCTGTTATGAAATTACTGCAATGAGTAGATGTGCAAGTTTTGAGGAATACAGTCAAGATGAAGACTTCTGCCCCTCACCAAATGCCAACTTTTAAAAAATTTTGTTGTCAATCAAGGAATATGTTTAGTCGCTGTTGTCCTGTTTGATGTCACACTATGCTTGTAAAGATAATTTGGATGAAGCTGGACAGAGGAGCATCAGTTCATTGGAAATAGCGTAAATTTAAGTTTAGCTGTCACAGCTGCTCACAAATTGATCTTGTTTTTTTAATCACTCAAAGCAGGAACGGCCTAGGTAAGTATTTTCTAAGCAGTTTCTTTTTGTATTGTCCGTTAACTGTATGCTGTCAATGATGCCACAGGGCTCTAAATATAATTAAAAAAATAAAGCGATGGCAAAACTATTGTTTTTCACACTCACTTGATTCAGTCATTGGTAGTAACAATAAAAAGTTAAAGCCAAACGGCCTTTGTTTGTTTGTTTTGAAAGCTGGCAGAGGGTTGGTGTTCACATAATTATAATCAAATTACAAGTTGATAGTACAGTAGCTGTTTTGGCTCATTTGAATTGGAAGATAGCAATGGCATGAAAATGCTTCATTTAAAGTACATGTACTCTTCATGGCACTTCTATTATCTATCATTGTTAATTTTGTCCTTGTCCATTATCATTTTGAAGCATTTTTATGGAGCTTGCTGAGCTAATTTTACTAACACAGGCAACAGGTAATTCCATAAACAATATATTTCATAAATTGTGCACGTTTTCCAGAGAAAGGTATAAATATAGCGTAGCATTTAATGTAAATACTCCGGTTGAGTGCAAGTTCCTCTAAACTGAACGGTACAATAGTCGAATAAACGTTCTTTGTGTCTGTCTTGAATCCTTCCATGTGGATCAATGACTATAAACAAGTGAGGAGTCAGTGGTGGGCGGGGACACATCACCGGAAGCGCGTTTTGTTTTACGCATGTGCAAAACTGCCTAGATCGTGATTGGTTGAGTAACGGTTAGGCGCACGCGCAGTACCCACCGAGTAGTTTCATTTTGTAGTCCGCTACTCCGATAGGTCGACTTTTTTGTGACAACTTCCGATGTAAAGGGGCATAAAATTTGAAATTGCCTTAGCTTTAGCTCCGTCTGCACGTCTGTCCCTTATTTGCAGCAACAGAACTGCGTGGTAATGTCTCAAGTGAAATATGTTTGAAGTTATATTCATATAATTCATGGTAACGGAAAACACTGAACCACTTTCAAAACGTAAGCTTGATTCCAAACATAGCTAACAAAACGTACGCTTGATTCCAAACATAGCTAGCAAGGTAAGCTAACTGTAACGCTAACGTTTCGAACGACAGTCTGGTGTGTGGCTTTTTGCATTAAATGGCAAAAGAATGAACTTGCTAAATGAACATAATTCATGTTAACCATCAGCTATTCTTATTTTGTGGTTTTATTGCCAGTTTACTGTCTTATATAATCATAGGGTTGACGTTAGCGTTGGACTTTAAATGTTAAATACTGACTTTTTGGTTCCGTGTTCACAGCAGAGGGAAGCATGAATGACGATATCTGTGAACTATTTGAAAGAGTTGCTCAGAAGATGGGCTGGGCTGAGAGGGGAGGACTGGACGCAGCAGAAAAAACGGTTTGTTGCACAATTGCACACGCAACCTGCACAGTCACACGTTACCATCATAGACAATATGATATTGTTATATTTTAGAATCTCGTAAACTCATGTTGACAATTAAGACTGTGTGTCCTTGGGCTACTGAGAAAAAGACCAGCTCACAAACACATATTTAATGTAAAGCTGCAATAATTAGATGATTACTCGATTTACAACTACTTATTTGAGAATTCATTAATTGTTTTGGTCATTTTCTGAGTGAGAAATTAAAACTAATTACATTTATATATATTTTAAAAAGAGTTTTTGACATTTCATTGACAGAATCATTTAATCATGAAATGAATGGTTTGTTGCAGCCCTATTAAAACACTGGGGATGTTTACATAAGTTGTAATGGTGATCTGTCTGTCTTCATTGCTTCTAGCTGATAAAGACAGTTGGCAAGACTCGTCGTGCTGCCACAAGTGGTCATCGATCTGTGCAGTCAGCCTCACCCTCTCAGCTTGTCCTTTCTGACAGTGATGATGACCCAGACAAGGAGAACCAGTACCCCAAGGGCAACACTTACAGAAACAAGTCTTTGATCGAGTCTAGTGATGATGACTTTGACCAATGTGGGTTCAATTGCATGAATACTGTATATTGTTAAATTGTGTGACTCATGCTTGCAAATGAACTCATTTGTTAATTTTGAATCCTTAGTTCTTATGGGAAGGGCTACACCAAAAGCTAAACCTACCTCACAGAAACCACGTAGTGCTGCAAAGACAGGCAGGTATGAAAAAGCTGTGCACTGAAAATATTTTCGTGTCATCTTGTTTGTGTTGGTTAACTTCTAAGCCATTTTTGTACTTTTTCAGTTCAAATGTTGTGAGCTCTGATGATGACGGCAGCTTCGAAACATGTAAGTGTCCATTTTCCCCCAGGTACAGAAGTTTCTATCTGCAGCCATTGCCAAAAATCAAACTCTAGCATCAGTTGGATGATGAAAGAAACACTTTTATATTTCTGGTTACATTTTTTTCCCTCTTATATCCTCATTTTGCACATTGAAGTTCTGCAACGAGTGAAAACTCCTAATACCAAGCCTAAGAAAATATCAGAGAGTGGGAGCGAAGATAGGTGAGTTTTTGATGTATTTTTATTTCCTAATGTATTGTCACTGTCTTTAAAAGTTTGTTTTGAAAGATCTGTATTTACCTTTTACTTTAAAGCCTCAAACACTTCATAGTGGATGACTACTCTTCAGATGATGACTTTATTGAGACGAAACCATCCTTTAAAGGTAACTTTCAATGACCTTATCAGTTCTATAATAATTCAAAGAAAAACAACACAGAACTGTATGTGTAGAAAGACAATGTTTTGTGTCCACTGTTTTGCAGTACCTACGAAGACCAATACTCCAGCAGCCAAGTGCCCTCTGAGGAAACCACTGTCTCAGTGTGACTCCCCCGTCTTTGTCAGTGACAGTGACGAGGATGATAATATTGTGGTCAGGAGCACTTGGAGGACCCGTCACTCAAAGCCCCCATCAAAGGCTAACATCAATGCTAAGCTGTGTGATGAAGTGGAGAATTTGCCATCACTGCCTTTCACTTCTCCTTTTTCTCTTCCTCCCCACAAAATTCCAACATCACTGGCCTCTCCCAAACGCACTCTTTCAGCACCTTCTAAGCTGGATGAGTCTGCCAGTTCTGAGGAGGAGTTCACATCCCTACTAGAGAGGCTGAAAAAGAAAAACAGTGTTACTAGCACTTCATTCTCACCAAGGAATACCCATGGTAACTTCTATTTGGATTGTCACATTTAAGCAGTCTCAAGCTTTTGTTTCCATTCGAGTTGTGAGACTGATATCTATTGTTTTGTTTGTTTTGATCTAAAATTTAGAATGCAGTAAGGAGTCTCCTGTCTCAGCACCTCCTGTAAAGGGATTCCTAACACCAGCTCCTAAATCACTGGGGGAAAAACCTCTGCATGTTAAGACACCAGGAAAACCCGCCATCTTGAAACCCACAGTCAGTCAGACAGAGCCCAGACATGGCCCCACCAGCAGGTACATCTGTGACCAATTTTATGTTCAGACAGATTTGTGTATAGTGTGCCTGAGAGCATTTCTTTGCTGTTCAGTTTTCCTTTAATACACTTAAGTATTTAGTGCACCCTGTTCTTCCCTTTGTAGGGTAGCACTGTGTAAGACCCCAGGGTGCTTCTTGCAGTCCCTCTCAAACCCTGGCACCAGCTATGGCCGCAATTTTAAGCAGAAAAAGGAAGAGCTCACCAGCAGACTCTACTCACTGTACAATACCAGTGTGTTTGACAGTAAGGTGATGAACAACAGTGTTTTTTTTATTGATTCATTCATTTAAAGTTGTTAGAAATGTCATCTCATTAAAAAATATTTGACACTGTATAATCGCAATGTTAACATATAGTACGTCCTTTTCCCCTGTCTGACATGATTTCTAGCTTCCTGTTGATATGTCAGTGACTTGGAACAAGAAGATGCGGAAAACAGCAGGGTACTGTATCACTGGACAGGAGCGAGGTGGAGGGAGCCGCTATGCACGCATTGAACTGTCAGAGAAAGTGTGTGACTCTGCAGGTAAGGCTTCAGTAAGCCAGATAGAGGAAAGTAATGAACTGTGTCTGGTTGAAAGTCCCTGAATGTAAATATGCAGTGTCATTTGTCGTGCTTAGTAAAAAATGTTGTATCCATTTATATTTGATTGAGTCTCTCCATCACATTCTCATTGTTGCACCCACCTAGATCGTCTCAGGGACACGCTGATTCATGAGATGTGTCATGCTGCAACCTGGCTGATTAATGGTGTACGGGATGGGCATGGAAATTTCTGGAAGCTATATGCTCGCAAGGCCACAGTGGTGCATCCTGAGCTGCCCATGGTCACTCGCTGCCACAGTTATGACATCAAGTACAAATTCCAGTACCAGTGCACACGCTGCAAGAATACGTATGTCTGACCAATTTCACATTAATTACAACTATGACCCTCATATCGTTTTCTAATCTCAACTTTGCATTTACAGGCTGATGTATTAACCTTTACAGCGGCTAATCTTTACACTTTACTCACAGGATCGGGCGTCACTCCAAGTCACTGGACACACAGAGGTTTGTGTGCGCCCTCTGCACAGGACAGCTGGTCTTACTGACGACCTCCAAGCCCCGTGCTCCCACACCTTTTGCCAACTTTGTCAAGGAGAATTATGGGACTGTACGACAGGAGCTGGCGGGACAAAGCCACACAGAAGTGATGCGGAAACTCAGTGCCGACTTTGCCTCCAAGACTAAGATCAGTCAAAGTTGAGATCTTGACACTCACTGTACTTACAGCCATGGACTGAGCTGCACAGCCACAGGAAATACCTCAATCAACCGGTCTTACATCAGTGAGCAGCTGTGATTATTAACATTAAATCTGTTTGTTAATCGTGTAATTACTGTATGTGTTAGAATGTAACTATAGACTGGATCTGCTGGAAAACTGAGCCTAAACAGCACGTTCATGTACCTGTTTACATTTGTGTTCACTGTTGTGTAGTGTGTGCATGTAGATGAGGCAAAGCCAAACAATGAAACCCATACCACCTATTATCTAATACATACTGAATCATTTTTAAGGGATTGGCATTGCACAGTATTCAGGTAAACCTACGGTTAGATCCATATTTTTTTTTTTTTGTATTTGAGTGGTATGATTTTCCTGGCATGAACTCTATAAATAAAGTTTAAATGTGTGTCATTTTATGTATGAATATCTATATGTAAACAGTTCAAAGTTATGTAATAAGAATACTATTAATTAACATTTAATTTTCAGTTAGTAAATGTAATTATTTTCTGAGCATGGGACATTATGTTGTAGCTTTTAGAAATTTGAACAATTTCAACAAATATTCACTTTTGGATCTCAATTTCAGTCCATTAGTTTTACAGGGTTCATCTTTGCCTATAATAGTCAACTAATCTGCTTAGGTTTTACACCTTAACACATATAAATTTGTTTATTTTTTCCAAACTAGGGATTGTGAATTACATAAAACATTTAGATAAATATGAATATTTTTAGTACAGGTTTGAGTTATCTTTCTAAATATTTTACAGAAATATGGTAACGTGTGAAGTTGACAGTGGATGTGTTATGTTTTCCATGACTGTGCTTCTGCTATCAGGCAAATATTGACAGGTAGAATACGGTTCTGTACAGATGTATTAATATTGTCCCTGACTTTTGTATAAATACGCAAATGTAATCCTGATAACAAACACTGGCTGTTGACACATCACTGTCCACAGGGAAGAGATTTTTCGGCCTGAGGTCTGTCATGTTCACATGGTGAGGCTGAGTAAACGGACGACATGTAATACTGGCACATTACAAGGAGATTCAGTCCCAGTCAGCCATCAGAATGAGGCTGGTCTTTGTCCATGTGTCTGCTGAACTATGTTGTACTGGAAATGCTCAAGAGAGAGGAGCAACTTTAAAACACCTCTGAGGGTAAGTGGTTTTTACACATTTGAGATGAGGTAAAAGTGATTTTTTGTTGGTTTTCAAGCCACTCAGGTGAGACTGACTTCTATTTTTTCTTATTAGGGAACGAGTATCTGGCAGGCAGTTAAGAAGGAGCCTTAGGTCATGGCTACCCACTGCAATGTGACAGCACTAGAGGCGCAGACACAGATCAACTCCACTGTTTTCCACCTGGTTAAGATGGTCAGCATGTGTGTGAGCTGCAGCTTGAACACCGTCCTCAGTGTTCCTTTACTCCTGGTCATCCTGCGCTCACCGTCCCTCCTTAGACACACTCGCTTCCTGCTCCTCACACACCTCCTCTTGAGTTACAACCTGCAGGTACTATGGGGCCACACTTTTTGACTTGTACTTGATTTGTATGAGACCGTTCCAATATAACTTTTCTTATGATGATGATGACGATATGACTTTTGACCTTTGAACTAAATGATGACCATCGTTTATCATTTCAGCTGCTCCTCTGCGCAATCAAAGCAGTTCTCTTAACATCCAGAGAAGACATATCTGTGACCCAGTGTCTGGTCTTCTGTGCTGTTACCCAGGCCTGCTCAATGGTTCGTCAAACATGGATTATAATTGATAAAAATGATCAATTTTTTTGATCACACTAAGCTTTGATTTACGGTTGCAGTTCAGTTAGTAGAAGTTGCAACTCATTTTAATTCCAGACAAGTTAGAAAAGTTTTTTTTTTGGACATGGATGGGCAGTACTCACTTTAAGATATAAGATATTCCTTTATTAGTCCCACAATGGAGAAATTTACGAAGGATTGGTTAACATTTTTTCAAGACTGAAAAAAACTCTCTTGCGACCATAATTACACTGAAATTGCATTAGGAAGGAATGTTGTCATAGCCAGTATGGACAGGAGGAATATTCACACTAACCAATAACTCATTCAATGTAAAAATGGACATGTGAGTATAATTTAAACACAGCCTTGAAAAGCATCTCCAGTGTGGAGTTGCATAATTTCTGTGCAGGGCGACACATGTGAATTATTGAGGAGAGAAAAAGGATAAGACCAAAGGGCAACAAAGTAAGTTACAGAGGAAATGAGACTCATTTTACCTGGAGGTCTCATTAGAAAATGCATGGTCTGCACTCTGCAGATAGCCTTCCTGTTCTGACTCACCTATTTTGAAAACTGTACTTATAAACCTTTATATAGCAAGTAACAGTCAAAACTGAGAGTTGCATCCACTTTATGTCTTTTCTATCTTCTGCGCAGGTGGACCTCTTCCTGAGCACCGCTCTGGCCGTGGACCGCTTTGTCGCGGTCAAGTGGCCCCTGCACTATGAGTGCTTGATGTGTCCTCAAAGGAGGAGAGCAACTGTCGCGGCCATATGGTCCTTATCAGCTGTGTTCAACAGTGTGACTTTGTGTATCAGCCTCATCACTATCCGGGTCCATTTTCCCCTTCCGCGCTGCCGGCCTCTCATCCTGACACCCTGCCTGTCAGGGACGTCAGCTCTGGTTCTTTACTGCACCGTGGGGGCTGCTGTGGTGGTGCCTCTCTGCTTTCTGATCATCCTGGGATGCTTCTGCTTGCTCTGCTGGGACATGCGTGCAGGATTGTTGTGCACTAAGAGAGCTTTTGCCACCCTGACCCTCCAGGTAGCTCAGACTATTCTCTTCTCTGTTCCTGTGCTCATGGACAGCTACCTGATCCCTGGCTACCTGCACAATGATGGTCTTGATTTAGCAGCCACCATCACCTACAACGTGGGGGTGTCACTCATCCCTCTGGTCTATGGCTACCGCTCACGGGAGCTGCAGCAAAGAATACGAAAGGCTGCACGGGGGAACATAGTCAACAACCAAAGTTAGTCACAAAGCCTGATAAACATTCATTAGAGGAGCTGTTATTTATAAAATCAGTTGTTACCTTTGCTGCTTGAATGAGAAGAGTAGAATTTGTTAGATTTTCCACATTTGTTGCATCATGTTTTGAATTTACTTGACCGTTTCATACAGTGAGGTCGGATAGCTGAATCAGTGTGTCATATAAGGTAGCAGCATCCTCCTGAAATCTATTTGCATTTCAAATGTATTTGTATTGTATTAGAAGCAATCAAATCAAGCTTTTGTGATGTGGGTGGGAAAAAAAATCACAGATGAAAAAATGAGTCAAGCTGTTCAAACACTGATAACTGCCGGACACATGGATGTGTATAATGATGACAAACAGAGGCCAGGACGGACTGCTTCAATATATTTAATTTGTACCTTAAACACTTATATGCTGAATATCTACTCATTTAAGTCACTATGTATTATACAAAACATTCAAGAATACAGGGGAATAAATACTCAATGCTACAAGAAAAATACGTACACCATCAATCCTATATTAAAGATAGTGGGAAGGCGTGCAGGTCAGAGAGGTCGGGCAGCTTCCCTGATTGTGATGATCACCCCTTTAAGAGGCACAGGCACAAATCCACAGGTAGCACTGAGGTGAAACAGCACTCACCAATCATCAGCGGTAAACCAACTGCTCACATTGTACATTTCTGTGGAGAACCAGCATACAGGAGCCAAGACAGGAAACACTGGAGTTACCAGTATAAAGCAAACAGATGGATGAAACTGATCGCACACGCTGTTTCATTAATCAAAGCATTGGAATGTACTGTTTGTCACTGCATTGACGTAGGCACTGAGAATTTCTTGACAACAATTAACCTATGTATTATCATTAATACTATCAGTGTGTTCTTCATTAAAATCTGCAGCATTCCAAACAAGAAAGAGAGTTGTCTCTTTCTGTTTTTGGCAAATGTAGTGTAGATTATCATGTGAATCAAAGGAGGATAATTTGGCATTTCACCAGACTTTGTGCTCAAGTCTCAATTTCCTTTCCGAGTAGTATGTGACAATTAAAACCTTTTAAGTGAAAATGTATGGCACGACACAAAAATAAGGATTTATAGAAACTCTGACATAAAAGTAGATGTATGAGCAGCATCACATGTAAATCCACCACTGGTCCCCTCGACATCGCCAACCCTGATGTCATGCACTTCCTTCAGTACAAGCAGGTTTTCTTCATAATGCGCAGGAACTCCTGCTGGTTCACTTCTCCATCTCCATCCCTGTCTGCTTCATCGATCATCTCCTTCACAAACACACAACAAAAGGGAAAATGAAAAGAAGAATTAGGGGAAAGAGGAGGCAACAAGCTAGTTGGATGGCATTCATGAGAAAATGATGTGTTGACAATGACACTTTTATATATCTGAATACTGCTTTATAACACAATTGTGTGCTTTACCTGCAGCTCTTCATCTGTGAGGTTTTCTCCCAGCTCTTTGGCTACTCGCTTCAGATTCTTGAATGAGATCTTGCCCGTCTCGTCGTCATCGAACAGGCGAAAAGCTTTCAGGATCTCCTCTTTGGAGTCCTTCTCAGCCTAAAATCAGAGAAGAGAGGAAGGAGAGTAGTTTTACCACAAAGTGCCATTCTGCAGGGGGTATGTAGGCGTCGAAGGACAGACAACAGTCCAACCACATCATAAACTCAAAGAAATGTGGCCGTAGTTTGTGTGTTCCAGTGAAAGGCAATAACAGTAAAGTCAATGGGAAATCTAAATGGGGTTAATGAGGTTGTGGATTTTAATAAATGAACAAGTTTAATGCCTGGAATTAATATCTTCATCTTGCAATCTGTAATACAAACCTAACTCACTTTAAGAGTTGCAAGCAATTGGAATGCATATGCAGTATATTTCTTTCCATAGATACTGACCATTTTCTGTGTCATGACTGCCAGGAAGTCAGTGAAGGAGATTTTGCCTGTACCATCCTTATCCACCTCCCCAATCATCTTCTTGATCTCCTCCTTCTTCGGTTCAAACCCCAGAGCTCTCATCGCCACCTGAAACATCGTGAAAAAGCTGGAAGGTGAAGCACATGTAGAAAAGTGCAGCCCCTGACACATGTTGATTGTGACCAGTGATTCTAGCACTTTTACCTTGAGCTCCTTGACGTCGATGTATCCAGATCCGTCGGTGTCAAACAGCTCGAAGGCCTCCCTGATCTCCTGCTTCTGCTCCTCGGTCAGCTCTGGTTTGGGGGTGGTCTTCTTGCGGGGAGGGGGCACAGGACCCTGCAGGGATGGTCTCTTGGCACTGGTCGCCTGGTGGAGACACAGGAGAGGGAGAAAAATAAATTAATGATAGCACACACAAGAACAATCAAATCTATGATGACATCAGAGGCAAAGAGACTTCTGGGAGAAAACTGGCCTCTGAAAACAAATAGCTGTTTAAGAGGATAAAGTAAACATCCATCACCTTTGTCTCAAGTGCAGGACACTAACATATATTTAGATTGTAATCAAACATTTGTACTCACCATCAGTTCCTGTATAATTGATTGATAAAAATGAACCACAGCTCTTTTAGGCAATCAGTGTTTTCCTTTTGGCTGTAAAGCCCCCCTATCATTTATGGGGGAGGAGGAGCTGATGAAACGGTTTATACTTTACATCAGGTGCTCACATTCACCGTCTAAATAGAGCCAATGTAAGATGGTGTCCTATTCCTCAAACCCGGCTGCTTATTTCTCAGAAGAAGCCTCTAAAATGCACAGAAAATAAACGTTTACTAGCTAACAACATGCACAGGTTTTGCGGCTCATCAACTGCTGTCATGGAGCTCCAGCGTTTGATTTGTTTACGCTGTGCGCCAGCAGTAGAGCCGATGCTGTCATGGCCACTGGAGAAATGGAGCAGGATTCGAGCAGGGACAAACGGGAGTTAAAATCAAACGCACCAGTCGGGCAGAAAGCTGATTGGTTGTTAAGGATCACGGGGCGCAAGACGCAATCAGGGCTGCAGAAACTGAAGTGAAAACAACCTCGTATTTTTTTATAGAGAAATAATATTCTGCTGCAGTATATGTTAGTGTGGAAGTATTTGTGTCGTATTTATGTGCAAAATATATCATATTACATACTGTGTGAGCGTTGCATTTGGTCCTCCATGGTAAAATTATCTCAATGCACCCTCGAGTGTCAGCAGACCTCAGATCAGAGCTTCTTCATAGAAAATAATGCTAATAATATAGGGAATAATAAAGCAACAGGGAACAAATAACAACAACAACAATCATCATCATCATCATCATCATCATCATCATCCATAGCCTTTGTGATCAAGAGGGTAATTATCACTTCTAAAAAAAAGCATGGAAGGCTCAGTAAGGATACTGCAGTACTGCGTGAAATACTCCGTGTCATTACTATGGCTCACTCACATTTCAATTATGTTCTCACCTATGGTTCTCACATACATGCTTGACGTTTTATAGCCGGTTTTTTTTTTTTTACAATTGCTATTATTGTATTAGTCAAAAATCAATGTTTTTTTTTCAAGTAATATAGAAACTGGTTCGTTTTTTCCCTTAAATAATACATGACAAATCAGTCAAATAATAGAACATAAAAAACACCAGAAAAAAAAAATTAAAAAGAAAAACATTAATATTGATGTTACTCTAATTCTCAAGTTCGACATCGGGTTCTCTTGATTGGTCTCAAACAAATCAAGGGGCGTGGCCTTTAAGTGAGGAGGCGGGTTTTATTCGTTTGTGGACACCGATTGGCTAAAATTGTGGCGTTCTTTGACGTCCGCTGCACACCATTGGCTATTCCCGATCGTCACCTTTGTGCTGAGCTCTGGCTCGACCAATTACAGAGCACGTCTCACTCAGCTGATTCAGATGGTTCATAGTTCGTGCGCGGTTCAGGCTGCAGGTAAAGAGTGGAGAATCATAAAGTTGTTAAAGTTGTCACATTTATCAATTGCGTGTTATAGACTACGGAACATTTTCAGCACAGTTTAACTTCCTGATCTTCCTGGTCCTGATCGTGTCTCTCATCTGTTGGTCACTTCGCATTTATTATGGCAACGCGCGTGCGACCGGTGAGTTAAAGCATCTTTAATGCTGCAACCATTCCTGATGTTACCTGCTCGATCAGTATCAATCATCTCTCCCCTGTGTGTCGCACAGAGCAGTAAACGGTGCGCGGTCATCGGGGGCTCTGGTTTCTTGGGCAGACACTTGGTGGAGAAGCTGTTGGATCGAGGCTATTCTGTTTCTGTGTTCGACATCAGGCAGAGCTACGAGCTACCCGGTGTCACCTTCCACCAGGGAGACCTCTGCGACCAACAGGTGAGACCATCACACCTGCAGCACAAAGACTTGAGAGACCTGATCCCGTAAAGACTCACTGATCATCAAACTAAAACATTCAAGTCTTAAGTCTTGATACATTTCTGGAACAATACATTTTAGAGACCTGCAGTTTTTGTAGTTGACACTTGAGACTTGCTCCAAAAGACCCTTCATCAGGGAGATGCCTGGTGAGACTGCCAGACTTGAATCATAGATCATTGAGACCTGATCCCCTAAAGACTCATGGGAAATCCAACCCAGAACATTCAAGTCCTCATCTGGTAAATTTCTTGAATAATGTAAAATAAATAAAACAGTGATGTGCAGGACTTGAATCTGTAATTATTATTAATTATTATTATTAATTAATTATTAAATGTTTGATAGCATCATTTTTAAGGTTTTAGAGACCTGAAATACTTGCAGTGGATTTTCAGTTTGTCGAACACTTGGGACTTCCACCAAGGAGACAAACAGATGAGACTGTTATACTTGAATTATAAAAAGTCTTAAGTCTTGACCTAGTAAATGTCTGCAACAGTATAGAGTAATTAAGACAACATGTAGGTTTTGAATGTTTATTATTAATTGTTAGGAAAATACAATGTCGTGTTTAAGGTTTTAGAGACCTGAAATCATTGACTTTCACTTTGCCAATGAACACATGAGACTTGCCCAAAAGACTTGAAAAGGTGTCTCTGGCCTGGACCACTGGCGTCTGATGATGATTGTCAATAGCTGTGAAGCGTCTGTCACATTCTGCCTCAGGCTCTGCTGCCAGCTCTGAAGGACGTGTCCCTGGTCTTCCACTGTGCCTCCCCGGCCCCTGCCAGCGATGACCGTGGGCTGTTTGAGAGGGTCAACATTCAGGGCACACGCACCGTCATTCAGGCCTGCGTCGAGGCTGGAGTGCAGGTGAGGCAGCCAGGGGATGAGGGACCGGGCTTTTTCTGATGTTTGTGCCGACGGTTTACTGTTCAAGGATGAAAGCAGCCACTGAAGTGGTTCAACCTTTCGATTTTTGCCAGAAACTGGTCCTGACGAGCAGCGCCAGCGTGGTGTTTGAAGGGACTGACATTAAGAATGGCAGAGAGGATCTGCCATACGCCAAGAAGCCCATCGACTATTACACAGAGACCAAGATTGAGCAAGAGAAGGTAGGAGAGTGGTATTTTCCTCCTTTCTCATAATGAGGACGAATCACGTTTTATTTTGTCCAATTAGCTTAATTTTCATCAGCATCATCTGCATCATGTTCTTCACAACCAGGCAGGCTTTTGCACCATCCTCTGTTTTGCACCAATCAGAGTTGAATATTTTCTGCTGCCTTGTGTTGCAGTTGGTCCTCGAGGCCTGTGACAAGGAGAAGGGTTTGCTCACAGTAGCCATCCGGCCTCATGGCATCTTTGGCCCCCGGGACCCACAGCTGGTTCCCATCCTAGTGGACACAGCTCGCAGGGGCAAGATGAAGTTCATCATTGGGTAGGTGGAAGGGATTTAATGAGTGAGTCATTACATTGATGCCAGTCCAAATAGTTTAATCTATAAAAATAGATCATAATCGTAAATCAAAATAAATGTCACCTCAACCAGCTGTGAAGGCAACACTAGCGCATCAGCACCATTTTCTGGCATCACTCTTACAAACTTGTTTGACCAGAATACACTTCCAAAAGCATGATATTTGCATGCATTGATTTTTTCCAATGTAGTGAAAAATGCTGGATTCTGAAATGCTGTTATCTCTATAAACTAATTATCTACTAGTTAGCTGAAAGATTAACTTTCCAGTTATTGTTTTTTGCTGTTACAGAATTTGTTCAATTCTCTGTCTTTGTCTTTTTTAGTGATGGGACCAATCTGGTGGATTTCACCTTCGTGGAGAATGTAGTTCATGGCCACATCCTGGCTGCTGAACGCCTGAGGCCGGACTCCCCCACATGTGGAAAAGTGAGTGACAGAGCAGACCCCATGATATTGCAGTTTTAAAGGATCCTGTCATGAAATCTTATCATTAGTTACACACCTTCTTCAGTGTCAGAATTTTTATTTGTGGGTGATTTGCAAACAGAATTTCAAGTTCATGCATCCTAAATCTTTGCCCACTTCTTCTTCTACTTTCAGGCTTATCACATCACCAATGACGAGCCAGTTAGATTCTGGGATTTTATGTCTGAAGTGTTAGTGGGTCTGGGATACGCTGCCCCTCGCTACCACCTCCCCTACACTCTTGTATATGGACTGGCCCTGCTCCTGTGGCTGCTGGCCCTGATCCTGCGCCCCCTAGTGTCCTTTAAACCCACCTTTACACCAATGAGAGTGGCCCTGGCTGGGACCCACCATTACTACAGCTGTGACCGAGCCAAGCAGGACCTGGGCTACAAACCGGTCGTGAGTCTGAAGGAGGGGATAACACGCACAGTGCAGAGCTACCCTCATCTCAGACAGGGGGCTTGATGGTAGAATGGAGGTGGACACTGTTGAGACATGTAAGCCTGTGGGCAGAAGGTGATCAGTTTTTGCTGAATGGACAGTTCTAAATGAGGAAATAGTTTAACAATGTGAAGCATTTGTGTGCCTTTTCAATGTTGATTTACCATTTTCACCAGCAGATGGCAGCAGATGGCCCAGCTTACAGTCAGCACACTGCAGTCAGATATTATAAAAGTTTTAAAGCACTTAGGAAATGTTAAAAGCACAGTTCATGACAAGTGAAATACACTGATCTTACACTGTGTAAAGATGTAGAAATATTCTTGTTCTGTTGTCATTTGTTTCTGTGCTGTACACAAATCACGATGCTGCTGTTTATGTCAAAAAGCCTTAATACATTCCACTTCAAAATGACTCTCCTGATGCAACTTGCATGATTGTTTAAAATCATGACTGACTTTATATTATTTGGCCAAAAGTATGTGGACAGGGTTGCATACTTCTAGAGTGGTTTTATTTAGTTTGTGATCAACCTCTTGATTTGAATTAAGAAATTAATAATTTGATACGGTGACACTTTAGACAGTAGTGTACTTTTGAATTGTGACAATAGCTTAGGTTAGGCCCTTTTTACATTTCAACAGAATTATACCCCTGTGACACCATGTGCATCAAGAAATGATTTTCTGGCCTTTTTGGTGAAGACCGGCACATAACCATGACTTCATCCCCATCCAACATATTTACGATCAGGAATAACAGAGACTGTGAGGCAGGATGGTGTGGCCAAGTCTATCCTAAAACTATACAAACCTGTTTGTCCATTGAAGCTGTTTTCATGCCACCACACCAGCTGTGGTTAGAGGCATTATGTTTTCACATTTCTCTAAACACAATATCTCAGGAATACCTTGAGGCAATTTCTTCAAATTTGGCACAAATGTCCACTTGGACTCAAGGATGAACTAATTTGGTGGTCAAAGGTCTCTGTGACCTCACAAATTACTCAGGAATTCTAGTTAAGACAAAATTTCACACAAAGGTCTGAAAGGTCAAATGATGAAGTGATGACATTTTATATCAAAAAGATCAAAGGGCAACTTCACGGTGACATCATAATGCTCAGCAGAAAAATGTTTCATTTTTCTGACCTTTATTCAATGCCATGACTCAGGGATAGAAAGGGAGATTATGACCTTACAGTCTTCACTACAATACTGTATATTACATGAGACTGGACAGACATTGATGTAAACTATTACTTGAGTTGGTGGAGGCATACAACAGTGAAGTAATAATTTTAGGCGGTTGCTGGAATTGTTCCTTCTGTCCATACTGGCCATGAAAGGTCCTAACGCTCCACGAGTGCAGAAACTGGGGGCATTCACAGTCTTTTTGTGTTTCAAATTTCAGCCAAACCTAATATATGGCTGTACCAGTCTGAGATTGCCAAATCGATGGGTCTCTTCGAAACCTGGAAGAGTGTTTTTAGTACACTCCTCTCTTTGTGTGACTGTCCCTCCATCATAGCTTAACAAGGAAACACTATCTGGGGGAAAACAAAGAGTAAATTTAGCACAAAAAATAGTGAGACTTTGGAAGATACCCACTTGATATGACCGCTGAAGTCTCACATTAGCTTAGACTGAACTTAAGCATGCATTTTACGCAGAATAAAGACTATCTCTTACACTGGAGTTGTATTAAGATGGGACGTCTTCATGGCGAGTCTGGACAACGCTGACTCCAAAAAAGCTGAAATGCTGTGAAAAACAGAGAGTATTACAAAGTCTTCCCATGTAGTAATTATACCATCATGTGTTTGACAAAGTGTTGAACCTCGCTCCATCCTTGCTTGTGAACGACTGAGTCTTTCCAGGATGAACCTTTCATGCCCAATCATGATCCTGTCACCTGTTACCAATGAACCTGTTTACCTGTGGGAAGGTCCAAACAGGTGTTTTTGGATCATTCCATAACTTTCCCAGTGTTTTGTTGCTCCTGTTGCAACTTGTTTGAAACATGTTGCTGCAGTCAAATTCAGAAGAAGCATATCTTTACAAAAATGACTGAGGTTGATCAGTTAGTCTCAATATTGTTTTCAATTGAGGATATGTCAAAAATGACTAGCCAATTATCAAACAGACTTCACAAAGTCTTCCCAGATGCGTAATTCACACATATTTGTCACATGTTCCAAACACACCTTCATTCTGATAGTGGAGCATGTCTGGTATTTGATATTGTATATTATTAGGATGGCCTGTTCCTCTTAATTGCGCAATCTACTGGAATGTTATTCAAGGCCTGTCATCGAATATAATGATGGGATGGGCAATGAGAATCCATCGTGAGATTCACTCCTCCTATTTCTATCTGTCCTTTGGATGATGACAAAGTTATGAAAGGTTGTAAAAATGTTGAAACTTTAGGCACTACAGCGTCTCATTTTCACAGTATTCATGTTAACTGATTAGCTGCGACAGAGGTTTTACTTTTCTTTTTTTTCATTTCGTGTCTCACTGTGGTGTCAACAAGGTGGGAGTTCAGTTCAGATACTTTGCATTCTCATTCTTTTAATTCTACGCCAGCAGCACCCTAATGATTCACTGCTGGAGTCAGCGCCACTGGGCAAGGCCGTCCGACTGGTTTCTTGTCTAGGGGAAAGAGGGAGAGAGATCCAGGTAGATAATAGACTTCAGCGCTTACACTTGCCAATGTGTTCACCAGAGTGAAACTTTGGCTCCCAGACTTGCTAATTTCCTCTTCCACCCTTTCTCTCTGACTGGTTGCGAAATCTATTCACACCCTTTTCTGATTTGAAAAGGCTCTGTAAATGTATGCATAGCATGTGTGAGACTGCTTTTTTTGTATAGAAACAGTGGTTGGCTGATCTCCATGTTCCATGTTGTGTTTTCAGAGTGTTTCATTCTGTGGCCAGTGGCTCAGACAGTGCTTTTGGTTGCAATTTGTTGAAGAAATTGTTGGGACAATTGCTGGAGCATACTGATCATTGTTCTTGCCTTTCACAGTACAAACAGACACAGGCGCCCACACTGAGTTAACACTGTTTATTAAAGGCTTTAATCTTAGTTTGATCTTTTCAAGTCCATATCAAGGTTAAACTAAAAAAGGTTAAACTCAAAGGTCAAAGCTGACCTTCACCAGACTCTGATTATGTAATGTGTTTGATCCTCAAAGTTTTATCTGTATAAAAGCAAATGAAAATACTCAAACTTTTTAATTCAAATCTAAAATTAGGATTCAACATATTCCATCTTTTATCTCAAGATTGGCTTTCGTATCATTTCTATTGATGTGTGGACCACTGTTTCTGTTTGTTATCTCAGATCAGTCGAGCGTGTTGTTCTTGATCTCGTTTTAATGATGTCTGCACTTCCTGGATTTTTCCTACCCAGGGAGCATGAGAGCAGTGTTCCCACAGGAGATGTTGCCGCTCGTCGCTTCATCTGTGTACGCCGTGCTGTGCACCTTGTCATCGCCTTCTTCTTTCCCTTCGCTCTCAGAATTGATTGTCATCCACCTGTACGACAGGTATGTGCTTGCTCCGGTGCCATGAACAAAGCACGGATGTAGTAAACAGAATTGAGCTCTAAGCAACCTCTGTTAAGCACACACACACACACACACATGGGTAGACAAACATGTACTGCTCCACCCCACATCCACCTCCCATGACTGGCTGGGCTTGTTGGTGCTCACGCCCGTACCTGTTCTCTAGCACAGGTACAGAGACACCTGTCAGACAGAGAAAGACTTTCCCTTCGCTCACACCTGCCACACTCAGAGGGACACACTGACACACACTCGACTGAGCTGCGTGGACGTTGCTCTACTGGATATAAAGTGAACACAGGTACGTCCTCTCACTGGCAGGTGCGTTATTTACAACATGATTTAGGAAATTACCTGACACATCTGTATTTAGAGCTCCAGCAATCAGCAGCTGCGAGAACAAAGAATGTAAAAGTAATCAAGTAAACTGTTAAGTGTTAACTGATGATTGTCAGTGTTTGCCCTCTCATTTGTCTGGGTGTTTCCCTGTCATGATTACTTGTCTGTAGAGTCGTCTGTCCTGCTCCTTGCTCGCCCTAAATGCTAGTGCTCCTCATCAATCATTTATCTTTTGAGGACTGATATGTTAAACCAAGGATAAACATGCTTTTTGAGCCCTCAGTCTATTTGTACTTTCACCAATATTGAGGAGAGTATCCATGAGAGATATTGGGGTGATGTGCTATGGAAGAAGTGAATTCACAGCCCCAGGAAATCTACTGCTTGTATTTGCATTCTGAATTTGGCAGCACTCCGCAATTTTGCATAACTTCTAGTCTGCGCCTACTTTCAGATAAGGGAACACTCACCAGTGTTTCAACAGTGTTTTCCTTTTGTTCCTCAGTTTCCTGGTGAAGTGGGTTCACCTCTGAGCAGTTAGTTTTTTGACTAATTTGGATGAAGTGTGAATGGAAGCAATATTTACCCAATGAAATAATTCAATCTTCTGTAGTACAATTTGTATCCAAACACCAATAATCGTATATATATATGTGTGTGTGTGTGTGTGTGTGTCCATTCATATATATGAGTAACTTTTTTGGAAAGTGGTAGGACAGGATCATCAACATATCTAAAGGATGACACAGGAATTCTTTACAGAGCACATGTTATTTATTGGAGGGAACATAGCGTGGGAACCACCATTTTAAAACTGTAACATAATAAGTTGCTGCAAATTTCACTTTTTTTTTTCAAATTTCACAATTAATTTTAGCACGGTCTCTGTCTTCATGTGGTCCTAATCTGTTTTTCAGGCATCCTGTGTAGAAAACAGAACAAAGAAGAGGGAGAAACCTATAAAACCAGCATGTCAAAAGGTGAGCAGGTGACTGATATGATTTGAATGTGCGATGACGTGTTTCCTCCCAGAACAGAGGGCGTGTCCCGTCCTGGATGATGACTCTGTAAATTCTAATCTGTCATAGCCTAATTCAATGCAATATACAAGTGATTTAATATGTGGTGTGTATCGGCCCAGAGGCGGCTGAATATCAGGCATGCTATCGAGAAAGCGCTGATTAAGATGTCAGTATGATGCAAGCTACAGTGTGTATAATATGTCAAATGGTGACATGCATGTGCTCGTGTCTCAGAAGGGGAAAAAGCAGCTGTGTTCCGTACCACCAAAGTGAGGACCAAGCTGAAGGAAGATGGCAGCTGGTTGCAGCGCAGGAGTCAACCTCAGGCTGAAGCCGCAGACGAGAAACCATGGTAAACCACATGTTTAGATAGGGTCCTGTCCATATTATGCAGCACTCGCTCACTTGAACACACAAAAAACAAATTCCTGTGCATCCATGCAGGGTAGCAGAAGTAAGGGCCAGCCGTCTGAACGGAGCCCCTGTCGAGACCAGTCCAGTTTCTTCACCGACAAAACCCAGCCCGCCACCCACCAAGCCTGACACTGAGAGGTAAACACAGGTTTCTAATATCAAAGAGTTATCTACTGAGCACTTGGAAACCTTCCACAAAGCATGATCGTGCTGATAATGAGTCTCTGTTTTGAATTTAGAGCACCGACAGGATTCCTGATCAGGTAAGACCAGCACTTTCATCATTGTATATCAAATTATACAAGTAAATCAAAAACAGAAGTAGGAATTTCTGAGCAGTGGAAAATGGAAACTACATGGTTACACTGATGGGAAAAAAAGTATTTACTCGTGCTTTTTGTTTTATTTTCCAGAGGTGTTCTCACTAAACCAGACAAGCCTCCTTCAAGCTCAACATCTAATGGTGTTAGGTAAGAGCTTCTTTTGAATTATCAGTTAACTAGAGATGCACTTTCCCCCCTCTCTCTAGTTCCCACATTAATACCATCTGCTGTTTTCTCTCTGCAGCGGAACACACTTCAACAAAAAACCTTCTGAGAACTACAAGAAAATGTGAGTGCACACAACTCAGATAACTGCTGGCACCTGAGTGAGCGAGTGTTTTCATGTGCTGTATGTTTGCTGTTCCTCAGAGCTCCCTACACAGTGAGGTCCACCCCAGACAGCCAGGAGAACCAGCTCAGCACCGAGGAGCAGGAGAAACGGTAAGAATCATGCAAAGAAGCAAAGATCAAGTTTGAACTCACATGCCCAGAAAAGAGACAACATTAGCATCATAATGGTTGATTTTCACAGGACGGAGGCAGCCAGCAACGTTCTGAAGAAATCTGCAGCCAGGCAACGATCTTATGTGCTTTCTGCTGCTAAGAAATATGAGTATGTATTTCTCCTTTGTCTCCTAGTTTATAACCTGAACTCTCTCTTTCTGGAATTTTTTTAATCATAAAAAAGTGAGAAAAACTAAAATTCACATTCATGGAGGTATTTATAAAAGCTCTGTTTTGAAAAATCTCAGGTCTAAAAATGACGCCCCTGACACCCCACCATCATTTGTGGCTAAAAGGTAAAGGCTCCCTCTCATCCTCTGATATTTCTGTGAAAAACCTGCAATCAAATGTTACAGTGTCCACATTTGCATTCATGTGTGCACGTGTGCTCGGGTACAAATATGCAGGGTGGAGATTACTGATGATGATGAGAGTCCTACGTCTCCGCCACCTGCCAGCGCTCCGCCCTCCTCCTCCGTCACACCCGTCACATCTGTTGCCTCAGCACCTCAGCCCAGACCACGGAAAATGTGAGTCGTGTGCCATGTTTCTAATTCCAGCGTGGCAAGTAACTCCTTCCGTTTCATTCATTATCTTTGTGGTTTACAGAGTTGACACCAGCGTTAAGACAGCTGTTGATGTTAAGGAACCACTGGAAGCAAAGGAGGAGAAGAAGGAGCCTGTGAAAGAGGACCCCCCTCCAATGTCGGTGACACAAAAAGACCCGTTTGAACACATGAAACCAGGCTGCACCAAGGTGGCCACTCCTCTCCCTGAACTCGTCTCTGAGTGTGTTCAAGCAGTCTGTACGGAGCCAGAACCTGTGGATTCAGATGTTTCTGGGCAAGATGACACACCTCTGGTTGAACTCGCCCCAGCGTTACCAACCCCAATATCACCTACTGCAGCATCCCCTGCCCCGGATTCAGCTGTCCCAGAATCACCTCCACCGGTGCCTCCTGCCCCTGTGTCACCTGCCCCTGTGACCCCTGCCCCCATGTCTCCTGCACCCGTGTCTCCTGCCCCCATGTCTCCTACACCTGTGACCCATGCCCCTGTGTCTCCTGCCCCTGTTTCTCCTGCCCCACCTCCACCTGCTCCATTGTCTACTGTAACAGAGATTACAGTGAAGACTGAACCAGAACCAGAACCAGAACCATCTCCAAAACCAAGGTAAGATTTCCATCAATCAAACTCAGTGCTGCCATATATTGTAGAACATTATCAGGTGGAGTAACAAAGTATATTTATTCATGTAGTGTTTTAAAGTGCAGGGTTGAGGTATTACTATTGCATGGTACTTTATACTTACACTCCACTGCATAAATTAGACAGAAAGATCAACTTGAATATAAAACACTGGGCATTGTTATATGAAACTGCCAAATATTTTATGAGTACCAAACACTTGATTGTGATAATGATTCAGAAATATAATATGTAGAAATATTTTCACAGGGGCATTAAGCACTTTCACTTGTACTAATTTTATTAATACTGTTACATTTTCCTTTCAATGCTTCTTTATTTTTCTTTGGAATACAGCATTTTCACCTGTAATTGAGTAATTATATGCTCTTTTACTTACTTTTACTTTTTTTTCACTTTTCTTACTCTACCTAAGTAAAGGAAGTAAGAGATGATTATTCCCACCAACGCATGGTGTTAACATCAGTATAACATGTAACTGAATATCAAAGCTTTAAATGTGTGGTTTTCTGCGTGTGTATTTCTGTTGTGTTTGCTCTCATTCTTTTCACGAGTGTGATTGAAAGCTTCTCTGGAATGCCAAGTGTTTGTTCTCCATCTATTTCCACAGCTCCAGTGTTGACACTCTCACCGCCTTGTCCGACACTCTCATTTCTTTCGACACGAGTTCAACCAGGTATTGGAAAAAAGACAACGATGAAAACAGCAGAAACCAATTTGGAAAAAATCATGTTAGTGCCTCCAGTAACACGTCATTGGATAATAAGAGTTTATTTCCTTCACAGCTTTAAGGATGATGAGCCAGGGCTGGCAGAGGAAGAGGGAGGCTCGGCGGACAGTGGCACCACAGAGAACGGGTATAAAACCAACAACTTTCTCATTCATGTCATAGCATGGTTGGCAAGAGAACAGATGATGGCAAACTGCCACTGTGTTCACTTCAAAGTAATCACAAAATAAACCACATCTCGGTTTCAGGTGCCTAAAAACTTCCTCACACAGGAGGGTGTCCCAAATTAGACTTGATTAAGTGTACTACTCAAAACTGTAATATAGAGATGAGTGTGTGTGTGCCAGAGCAGGTGCACTGATGTCTTTTTTTCCCTCTTACTGTCTGCAGCGTTGAACGGGAGCCATCTCCGGAGCTCAGCAACTGTGTACCAATGACAGATGATCTCCTGGCTCTCAGTGATGGGTTTGTTAAAAATACATTCTTACCATTTGTGCAATTAAGCAATCCTCACGTCACAAATTCTCGGCATTATTCCCACAAGGTGGCACTGTTGGACTTCTGCTGATCTCCCCCGCTCCTCTACCTCAAATGGCCTGTTCTTGCACTGAAGTCTCCCCTGAATCCTAAATCCCCCTTTGTTCACCACCTTCTCCACTTCCTCTTCCTCTCTCTCTCCCTTCCGCCTCCGCAGTCCTGAGGCGTCAGCAGAGCCCGTTCCCCCCAGCCCAGGACGCTGGAGCCAGGATCTGCTTGGCGGACTAGACAGGTATAGGAATAGCTCTTTCCCACCCAAGCCCCAAACGCAGAGTTATGCGAAGAATTATCCTTTCATCAGATGAAAATCAATAACTCCCTTGTCAGTAGCAACTGGAGGCATTACCTTAACTTACCTTGGCTGTGCAGTCTCAAACCCTGCTCTGTGTTTGACTTTTGTGTTTGATGTCTGCAGCGAGTCAGACCCGGCAAAGAGCAGTGGCGCCCTGGATCTCCTGGCTAATGATGTCATTGTAATCAACACAGAGGAGCGCAGGTGAGAAAGAGACAGACACACGATGGCCTCCGCTCCCCATCCCTCCCTCCTTGTGTACCATTAAATCTTATCACTACACATGAAAGGGCCGAGCACCCGGGTTCCCCGAGGTGTAAGATTTTTAATAAATCCCATCCGCCTCAAGTTTGATCCATAAATCAGGGCCTCCTCTACTTCCAGCGTTCTATTTTAACCCCCTGCTCTGTGTTAGATAGAGACAAAGTCGCCGATTCCTGAAGCGACTGAGTAATACTTTGAAACAGAAAGCCACATCTTATCTGCAGCCCGACTGGAAATAGAAGAGAATGTTCTGTGCTGATTAGTATTGCGGCTTTGTTTTGTCTCTGCCAGCCTCAACATGGAGCGAGAGGAGGAGAAACAGACAGATGAGACAGCCAAAGAAACACAAAGGTAGAGGGGGGATGACAGGCTGCTCTTAAACAATTATCTATCTGTGCAGGGTTGTTCTTGCTAAGGAATGCATTCTGCTCAGATATGCCTTGTAATGATTTATACTAACTCTGCAACTGTGCTCTGTCTCCCTGCCTGCTAGCCCCACAGAGACAGTCGCTATAACCACCAAAACTGTGATCATTACTGACAAAAGGTACGAGAACACACACGCGCAGAAGAAGTCTCCTCTGTACTATATTCAGATGGTTTTCATGTTCGTTAAATTGTTCATTGGGTTTCAGGCTTTTTTCTAAAGGGCTGGCATCTTAAATAGTGTATGAGATGAACCACACTAACCTTTACTTACCCTCTTTTCTCTTCCCATCATGCCATTCATCCGTACCAACCTCTTCACTTCTCTTCCTCGCTCGCCCAGCAGCGAGGAGGACAATGCGGATCCCTGGAGCTCGCATGTGACAGTCACTGAATCAAGGTAGTTTGTTTACATCCTAGTGCTTTAAGATATAAAGTTTATGCAATATTCATGTGAATGTGTTTAATAAATACTCTAGTCTGAGTGAAAAAAAAAATGTGATTGAGTTATAAGATGGACTCTCATTCCACCTAAATAAGCAAAATGCACTTTAATGCACTTGATGTAGATAATTGTTTCAGAAATAGTTTGTATGTATGTGAATGTGATTTAAAAAGTAGTTTACTCCTCTGAGGCTGAGTGAAAAAAAGATCTTGTTTGCTTAAAAATGGGATTCACTTGTAAGATTCATTTCAGCTAAATAGGCAAATTGAATTTAATGCAATTGATAAAGATAATTGTTTAGGAAAGATTTTGTTGTTTGTTAAATATCTGAATTCAGATTTGATGACATTAATGATCTGTTTAGTTTTAGTAAATGGTATAAACTTGAATTCATTCGGGGTTCATTTTAGGTTAAGAAAACCTGAAAAAGATTTGCTATTCAGCAGCAGAATAGTCTTTCCATTTGTCAAAGACATCCGGATTCTGATTTTGATTGAGTTTGGCCCCGGGTTCCTCTGTGTTTCTGTTTACCATTCAAACTGCATTAAATCTTTCCATTATGAGTCAATGTGATCAGAATTCCTCCGACACAAGATGGGCCATGCTGACAATTGAGAGTGAAATCAGTGTGAAATTGTTTTTCAGCTCGGCTGATCCGTTTGATCCATATCCGATAGGGACCACATCCCCTAACAGGTAATCATATTGGTTTGGAGCTGTGACTGTTTTCCAGCCAGCCAGATAGCATCTCGGCATGCATAATGCAGCAGTTTCTGATTATGAGCCACTTTTCTCTATTGCAGCTCATCTGACCTGCTCCAGCCCCTCTCTGATATTTCCATCAACAGGTACGGGAATGATATGCAAATTCCCATTTTTTTCTATATTGTAAGCTCTATTTGTAGCACAGATACTATCACGCTACTACATATGATCACAGTGACTACACCTGCTTCACTTTGTCAGTCATTACAATAATCATTATTCATAATCAGCAGCTATCAAAACAGACACACTGCACACTGTGGCTACGTCTTATTAATACACTAAACAGATTAATTTTATTTTTAATTTCTTCAGTGAGTCACCTGCTTCCACAGTGAATAAAGATCCAAGTCCAGAAACCAAGTAAGTTGCTCACTCAACACATTGTCTGTGGTCGACTTAACTATTAAGTGAATTGCTTACAATGTTTTGATTCATTATTCAAGTGTTTCATCTGGAACACTTGTTCAAATTGTTTGTCTTGATAATCAAAACCAATCAGTCAAGCAAACAAATGTATATTCAAATTATGATGATACAAAACAGAGGAGAACTGAAACTTTTTGAGTAGCTGGAAACAAGAGATGTTTGGTATTTTTGCTTGATAAACGATTGAAGTCATTCATCAATCAGCAAAATTGCTGGAGATGAATTTTCTGTTGATTGATTAATAACTTGACTAAAATTGATTCTTCCACTGAGTACAGTTTTTTCTTTATATTCAGTGTTTCATTGCCTTGTTTCCTGTGAGCACCTGTAGTTTTTATTATTTGGGCATTTTGTGCTTTTATTAGAGAGTTGACAGTTGAGAAATGACAGGAAATGAGGTGAGAGAGTGAGAAGTGGCCAACGACATTGACTTAAACTGAAGACATTGTGGTTCATAGTGCTATAAACCACCAGGACGTCCTGTTTTTCATAAATCCTAATGTGTTTTTTTCCCCTTCCCTGTGTGTCAGTTTGTTTGACAGTATGAGCGGTAATGCATTGGAATCCCTTGCAGACGACATCATCCCTATCAACACTGACACTCCAAGGTATTAAACTGAGTCTAGTGCATAATTGTGTTACGAATGTATGAGTGAGAGATGGAGAAAATGACCACATTACCTTTGTCTGATGTGCTTGATCTGTCATAACTTCTTCATCTTCTCTCTCTCTCTCTGTCTCTCTCTCAGCACTCGGGGGTCATGGACTCACACATGGGAAACCAGCAAACCTGAGCAGACTAACGTGGAAGAGAGGTGCTGACAAGCTTTGATTTTACTCTCACGCTTCCACACAAATGCAGCCCACTCTGTTTCATTCATCTACTGTACATGCACCCGTCCCTGTCCATTACTTGCTAAAAGCCTTTCAATGTATGCCCCCCTCAGTCAAGAAGCTGAACCAGAGGGCCAAGATGTAGATCAAAAGACGGTGGTCAGGTTCGAGAGAAAGTAAGTCATCTTTTTTTATTTAAAGCTCTGCTCCTTTTATTCCCATAACCTCCTTCTCTTTCACTACGGTGAAGTAACTAGGCTTTTGCAGCATCTACTCATCGAGCCAGAAAACATTGTGCACTGGTGCTGATAAAAATAGGTCAGATATGTATTTGTTACAACAAACTGCAGATCCCCTTCCAGCCTTTTTTTTTTTCAATATACCAAGCGTGAATTTGTCATCCACTCACGCTCATGTCTTTGTGCTCAAGGTCCGCTGAGAATGGTTCCCCATGGGCCAGGTGGACATCACCCACTGTCTATACAGTTGATGCAGGAGAAGAGGAGGAGGAGGAAGAGGAGGAAGATGAGGAACAGGAGGAGGAAGAAAGGTATCTCCACTGTGACTGGGCCTATTAAATGCATATTAAACCGCTTTGTTTTTCACAACTCTAGCAGGATGTGATTATAACCCCCTAAAATTCAGTACCTGTCAACCATTTAATTGGAAGCAAGCTAAATACAAGTTGAAACTTCCTCGTGGTTCAGTATGAGAATAATCAACCTATTCTCAACTTGTTATTTTTACTTTCATGCTGTCATGTCTTCACCTGCTCTGCCAGGGCTTATTATAATGCAGGAATGTCCTCTGTTTTGTAGCCCAGAGGATACACAGACGGTCACAACCATCACCACTATCAGGTTGGGAAGGACATTTGAAATTCTTAAAACTCACATCTCGTGATTAGAGATTAAAAGGAATTTAGAGCACGAGAGGCATTTAGTTGATGTTTGCAGTTACAATGCAGGGGAGGGAGGGGTCAAAATGAGGCAGTGCTGCGGCACAATGGAAAACAAGACAACAGCTGGTCAATAAATCCCCCGACCCCTCTGGAGCTGGGAGTCAGAAAGATCAGCTTCATACACTTATGAAAAACGCAGAATTCTTTCACTGGATACCATCCAGGCTATTGACTGCTTCAGTCTACAGAAAAAGTCTAAAACAGCTTTCTTTACTTTCCAGGGAGATGCACAGTGAGCCAGAGCCTGCTATGGATCAGTAAGTTTATGATCTTGTTAACGTCAGGCAGCATAATGCAAGAATACTTTCTCCAGAGTATTATTTTCTACTCTTTGGTCTGCTGATTTTGTGAACACACTCTCCTTTAACCAGAGCTTTTTGGGTGTTTTTTAATGCAAAAACAATGTGATACTCCATTGAAATTAAACTGACCTGCTATTGTCAGTGTGGAAAATTTAATGAAATGCATTAAAAATCAAACACACACACCATTTAATATTTAGGTCATCTGGGCTTGTTTCATACTTCCACCTACCAGGTCTGCTATTGTCTTAGCTGTCTTAGTTAGGGGATGAGAGATTTAGGCCAAAGCCTGCTGGGAATGCAGCTGCATCAAGCTTAATGCTGCAGTCTGGATCTAAAGTTACCTGCAACTCCTGCACCATGCCGAAACCCTCAACTCTATTATTGAAGTTAAATGACAAGATCTGCTCTCCCATTGTCTTTCAATTTGCCCTCATTTCCTTCCCTCTAATTATCAGTCTCCAGATGTCAGATTAATGATGTGTATTAGAGATGTCCTTTTGTCAAATCACAGCCCGTTAAACAGCATGCCATTAACAAGCGATGGCAGAAAATGATTATCTCCTGAGTTACATTTGACAGATGCAGAGTCTTTCTGTATAACCCATCACACCACCGTCGCCGGTGAGTGAAAGATGAGACTAACGCTGCTGCACTCCGTCTCCAGATATGAAACCTATTCCAGGCCCGTGATAGAAGAAGACCAGCGTGTCCAAACACCAGAACCTGAGGCCAAAAAGTGAGCCATTTTACAAACATTTAAAGTGACAGCTAATGTTTTTAACTATGCATATTAAATCACTTCTTCTTCTTCTTTTCTTCTTCTTCTTCTACTGCTCAAGGGGGTTTGTGTATGTGAAGGAGTATGTCAATGCAACAGAAATGGCCTTGCATAATGCCACAGATGGGTAAGACCAATACATTGACCAATACATCATCAATATTGACAAAATACCACTCCTGAGTAAATCTGCCCTCAGGATGACTGACTAACTCTAGCTCTTTTTTTTCTACAGTGTGTCAGACTACTTGACGAGCTCCACCAGTTACTCTTACAGCAGCCCCTCCACTTACTCCAGGTACTAACCACACAATTCCCCAAACCTGTGTTAAACAAGCAATGAACCTGAGCCCTTTCTGCCGTGACACTTCAGCTGCTTTCATCTCTTGCTCTTTAAAAACAATTCAACTGCTTTCAACAATTACACATCAGCTGACATTATCTCAGCTGCATTTGACTCTCCGACTGACATTTCCACTCCTTTCAACACTGTGACCATCACTTCAAACACTTTCAGGTTTCAGATAAAAAAAAACAAAGAACAAAATCACATCTACTACATTCCTACACAAATCACTTTAACTGCTTTGAGCGCTTACAGTTCAGTTGACACTTCAGCTGATGTTTTTCAGTTTACACACTTGAACAGCCACTAATTTCTTTCAGAACCTTTACTTCAACTGACACTTCCAGGTCAACACTGAACGTAACATCACTTAAACTGGAGTGACATTTTACCTGCATTCAGCGCTCTAATTGATACTTCACCTATATTCAGTGCTTGCACTTCAGCCAATACTTAAATCTCTTTGGCGGGCACATGTACATTATCTTCAGTTTATACAGTGGGTCAGATGCTTTGACATCAGGTTCTCTTACAGCAGCTCTTCCACTTACTCCTAGTAACAACACAATTCCCTAAACCTGTTTTAAACAAGCTATAAGCCGGAGCCCTTTCTCTCCCTGCCTTGTTATCTCCACTTCTGACGAAACTAGATAGCCTGTGTGCAAGCAGCAGGGCAGAAATTCCACCAAGCCTTCTCATTAGGAGGCTAAGCGGGGACATCAGAGGATTATTTACACTTATTAAGTTCCCTCGCACCGGACAGAAGGGGTCACAGGTTATTTTACCAGACAGAGCTGCAGTAGCACAAGAACTGCTTGAGCCAGCGGCCAAACTAACTTGTCTCAATCGCTGTGCCTCCCCAGCGGCTCGCTGTCAACCACCTGCACATACTGCGGAGAGCTGGTGGGCAGCGATGCCAAGATCGCCATCGAGCACCTCAATATCTGCTGCCACCCCGCCTGCTTCAAGGTAATTCATCTGTCTGCTCAGATACAGTTTTTGCTGAAGATACAAACTGGCATTTATTGGACTATAAATTGTTGGATATATTCACGTGTCCTTGAAGGGACGGATGTGGAGAAAATGAGTTTTTGTTTCCCTTATAAAATGGTTTGACATTCTGGTAAATAAGTTTGCTTTATCCTTTGTTCCTTAATAGTTATTTTTTGCACACTGCCAGTCCATGAATCAAAGGTTTAACCACTTAATTGTGTTTCAAAGCTACGACAGTTTCATATCCTTTGTATTATGGTGCAATAAATTGGTAGGAGATCATTTCAGGATAAAAACACTGCTCTTCACTGTATTTTCTCTTAATTACATTTTCTAATAACATTCTCCCAATTTTTCAGTGCGGTGTGTGTAGTAAGCCAATGGGAGACCTCCTCGACAGTATGTTCCTACACGGTGGGAAAGTCAACTGCGAGAGCTGCTACTCCAAAGCCTTCGAGTGATTATTGAAGCTCTTCAGCAGCCTCTTATCCTCGTCCCCTTCCCTTCATGTTCATTTGCATATAAAGTGAGAAGTGGCCTTTCACAAAGTTTGGACTGTGTTCGGTTTGAACTTAGGAATGATGTGGTTTAGGGTGATCAAAGAGGCATGTTATACTGAACAATATTATTACTTGATTCTTGCATTAGGCGAAATTTCTAATTTCTCAAACATGTTATACAAGCTTGTGTTTTTTTTTCTCCTGTTGGTGAAAGCTGCTTCTGCCTCAGTGAAAACTATGAAGGATATGTCTGTACAGCGACTGAGAACAGACGAATGCCGGCACATGGGGTACAATATTATAAATTAGCAACAGTAAAGTTACTTTATTACAAAATGTTCTTTTGCTCTTCATGATACAAAATAGTGTGTTCACATGTATGATACTTTGTTAAGAAAATAAAATGATTTATATAATCCTGGTATTACCATGTTAGGAAATGCAATGTGCTAGCAAACACACAAGATTGTCATGGAGCCTCAGTTACATGTTTTAGAAAAGCATGACAAAAAAGTTATTGCACATAAACATGAACTTAGCATCATGTCAAAGGAAAGAGTCAGAGCAACAATAGAAAGTATCTGCCAAAGAGATTCATTCGATGAGCTGTTCCTGAGAACTACTTTGTAAATGCAGTGGTGATTTCCCACAATGGAGTTGTGCCTAACTTTACATTTGCTTTTCTCCACTGCTTAGTGAAATAACATTTTCTTTGCATAGTCACTTAAAACACCTGTATACATAAATGTGACCTTAGCTAATAACCATCAGCTACCCCGCTGAGTAACTGTAAAGAAGCTAATGCAGTTCATTGGCTACTGCCTTGATGGTCTTCACACACAGTTAGGCAGCACTCCCTCGGTACAGAGGACAAGTCTTTGGCTCTGCCCCAGTCCAATGAAAATCTGCCTCCCATGAGAATGTGCCTCCTGCATGCAGTTAATGTTAACAATGCAAGGCGGAGCAAGGGCAATGTTGGCACCTCAGTCCTAGTAATAAAGAGACTATAATGTAAATGAAAATAATGTTTTAGAGTTCTATAAGGTAATATTTTAGCATATAGAACGATAAACAGTATTTCCCCTTTACTGAACTTGGGATAAAGGACAAAAGTATCATATCAGCTGACTACGATATCAAAACTTCTTACAATATAAACTAAACTGGGAAAAGAAGTTTTGGCTCAGGTGCAAAAAAATATGAGTAATTTCCACTTCTTTCCCTCATTTAAACAGAGGGGATGCATAATATGGGGCACCCCTGTAATCCTGGATGTGCTCCATTCTCCGTACGTTCCAAGGCCTGTGTCAGTGTTTTCCTCTGGCTCTGCTCACAGCAATGTTTTGGATGTGCTTCCACAGCAGTGAAGGGTCTGACTCGTTATGTCTTATCAGAGACTCCAGCCCCTCTGCTTGGTCCAGGCTCTGCCAGTAATCCTGAGGCCATATTTGCAACCATCTGCGGACAGATATACAAAGAGATTAGGCTCATCACAGAGAATATTTTAATTAGACCATTAAAATAGACTCATTTCCCTCCCCTTGGGACATTGTTATTCATATTAAAGTACAGAAAGCGGTAGTATTTCACACCTGGCACAGTGAATAATTTAAGACAAACTCACCCATCATCTGCAGGTAAGTCTTTGACATCTCCGTACCCTGGGCTGGGCAGGGGGCACCCCATGTGAGAGTTGTTGGCCATTTTAGGCTGAGGGGGTGGGCTCTTATTAGGGGCTTTCCTATACGCTCGTTCTGCCGCCAGTCTCGCATTCTCTTGATCGCATACATAACATTCAAATCCATTGAGGTAATTGGGTTTACTCATGTCATTAACCCCCCACTCGCGGGTCTCCAGAGCCTCCAGCAAACGAGAGTTAGTGATGTGTTTGGGGTTCTTAAACTCCAAATATTTTGCATATTCATCATCATTCTCATCAAGATGTTTGAGGAATTCGCCAAGAGCTTTTGGCGAGGGGAAGTTATCTACGATGATTGTGGAGTGGTCATTGGGCATCCATTCTGCCACCACGGAGGAGCCTCGATAGACGGGCACACAGCCCTGATGGAGAGGTCGCCACAGCTTCTCCGTCATGTAATCTGGACACAGGCCGTTCTCCAGTGCCAAGTGAAACTTGTAGCGTGCAACAAAATTCATAAAGTTGTGATCTTCACCGGTAGCCGTGGCCGTGTCTTCCAGATGTTCAGGCAGTGGTTTGTTGTTCAAGCACTTCCCATAAGAGTCCACCTACGGAGAGAAAATGAATGAGTGAGAATTAAAAAAGATTGGGCTATAATTCTTTTTGTCAACACTATAAATACATTTTTCATTACACCCTGATTACACAGTTCTAAATGAACATTTCATTTCCTGATGGGGACTCACAAACATCAACATTGAGGGTTATTATGTAGATGGTTAAACAGACACAGATACAGATACAGATACAGATAGTGGTGTACTCGCTCATCCCTAGTCTGAAAGTAGTGGAGATATTGGCCTGAAATTTTGCACAGCAGCTATTAGTAACAAGGACATTACAATAAAAAAATATGAAGCAAATCTGAGATGGTGCAAAAAATTCACCTAAAAAAATCACATACTATACATCAGCGTTTTTTACTGGTCCACATGCATGTGAAGGCTTAATATCTCTGAAAGCCTTTACAGACGCATTACTGCAGTTGCATGTGTGAAGATGAATGATTTTTGATCTACTGTAAACAATTAAAAAACTGTTCTTTTTGAGAGCAAATGTCAGAGGATGAGATTGAAATAAATAACACCAAATTCCTTTTCAGCATTTCCTTTTAAACATTAAAACGGAGTAACAGCTACGTTAGACCAGATGTGCCTACCAACATTTGCAAAGGTTGCTTCTGTTTATTTCATATGAATCAATATTACAGCATGTGTATTGTGCAACCATAACAATTCCTTAGTTATAGTAATGGATATTTGCAGCTTACTAATCGTACATCTTGCATTTTGGAGTCTTAATAAACCAGTCTCTAAACTGGACAAGGTTACACTCATCTACCATTTATCTTTGTGAAAATGCCCCTGAAAGAACAGCTCTGTACTGTACCTGAATGTACTTCATGAGCTCCTGGACATATCTGTTTCTGTCTGATGGTACATCGCAGTGAGACTGCATGTAGAGCACAGGAGCCAGGCCATCCCTCCTAAGTCGGTTCTTTTCCTCCAGGGACACAGCCACGGGCATCAGCAAATAGTCCAGAGAGGGCAACCACTGCAGGGTCAGTGGATAGTCAGACTCCCTGCGAAACGTGGCGGTGTAGTTGAACAGCCTGATTCCCGGTCCATGGGAGAGGAAGTAGTTATTCATGGGTGACTCTTCATGGAACAGTGCCCAGGTCTGGTGGGGGAGACGAGGGAGTGGCGCCTCATATGCCCTGAAGTCTGTTCCATAAAAGATGATGGATGCTGTCCGTTTGTACAGCTGGACCTTTCAAGATCAAACTCAAGATTACTGGCAGAACAACCTCAGATAATAATTATTATTAATGTGAACATGCATCTCCGCTCTGCCTAAGCCAAGGTTAAACATCTCTGGTACCTTTCGGTTGCTTGTGACCAGGCAGGAGGACGTGGCACAGTCAATGCGTTCAGTGTCACCGGGAAAATGTGGGAACAGTCCTCCACTCCACCACAGGAGAATGGGCAGCTCCTTGTTGCTGCGGCGGTCACTGTTGCCAGGTCCTCTGTATGAGCTGATGGAGGCAAACTCCATCTCTGACAGAGCACTCTGTGGCTGAAAGGCTCCTCGGTCCACTGCATCCAAGGCCTCCAGGGGGAGTTGATCGTCTGGAAAGGAGGCAAAGGAGACCCAGACCCAGCACAGGACACCAAACAGCCCCAGACACAGACAGGGCACCAGCCTGACCCTACCTGCCATCTGCGAGGTTGAAAAGAACAGACAACACTTTTCAAAGTCTTTGATCACACGTGTACAAGTAGGTCGGCATTCAAAGGCACAAATCAACTTTCTGATCTGTCTAATGTGGACGTGATTCTCAGTCAAGATTTTGGTGCTCATAACTCAAAAGACATACCTTCAACTAACTTCACTGAACAAACATTAGCAGTTGACTAACATTTCATTCATACGTGTCACTGGATTCAGAAAAAACACCATAAACACGGAAACATTTACACCGTTTCCTACCATCGACGCTGCAGTAAACACATGAAGGTGTGTTTCTTTTAATCCTTCGGACCAAAAATACTCAGATATTCTCCGGACTAGTTGGTTTTGATGGCAGGATGCTGTCTGATAACAGCAAACGGTGCTGAGGGAATAAAAACAGCCGGATTCTTCTTCTACGTTTCGCCTTTTTTCTTCTTCGTTGGGTGGCAAATTGAGCCAGGCTGCACACCGCCACCTAGAGCTCCGGAGTGTAATTATTTATCAAACCTGACTCTTTTTACACTGTTCAGTGAGGGTAAATTCAACTGTAAATTATTATTTTGCAACATATCACAAAAAAACATTTTAATAGAAATTAATAAAGTGCATGAAACAAAAAAGAGTAAATAAATTATAGCAACCACCTCATACTAATAGAAAAAAGGTCCAAATGAGCCTGAAGTCTAAACAGCTTTAAATTATTGTCCCATATACAAATGCATTCAGTCCCTTACATTTATACTGCCAGTAGTTTCACGTCCACAGGCGTATTTGTAAGACTCTAACAAAGTAATAATAAAAAGTATCCATGTCATACCTTTAATGGCGGTTCCTTTTTTTTTTTTAACTAAATAATGAAAATAACGTTCTTCTGCAAATTAATTAAAGTTGCTCTACAATGTCATGTAAAATATTTTCAAATGAGATTTTGAAAGACGTGTTTCCCACTGCAGATACATTTTAGCCTTACTGTTTTTTTAATTCTTGACCATTATAATCATGTATGTCTGAGATTGCTAATTGCAGTCTCATTAGTGTCAAATCTATCTTGCTAAAGGGCAAAGTTGACAGATATTGCCCCCTGCTTTAAACATTGGTGGAGCATTTAAGAGCAAACGTACTTAAAGCACCAACAGTAAAAGTACTTATTATGTGAGTGTTATAAACAATTATAATGTATTATATCGTTGAATTGCTAATAGGGTTGCATTAATGATGATTACATTGTTGGGTAGTTTAATCAAGTACTATGCATCATATTCTATTAATTCAACAACTCTAAGAAATGCACATATCATTTGCACCTTACTGCTTTCCATCTGTATTTGTGGTTATTCAATCCACTGTGACCACTTTATTCCTTCAGTATACCTACTGTCTGCTACTATTCACTTGGTACTATTTTTTTATTGCCTGTCATCTACTGTTCTTATTGCACAAGAGCCACTTAATTTTTTCTTCCAAATTTGGTCTACTTTTTATACAACACGTCACATAATGATTTCCAGTTGTGTTGTCCAGTTGTTACTATGGTCCTTCATGCACTATGGTCACAATATTTATTGCACTGCCACTGTTTTGTTTTTTCTCTTGCTTGCTTCACTTTTGTTTGCTTCAGTGCTCTGCATGCCTTGAATTGCATAGGACAAATACAGTTTTTTGAATTTAATTGAACATGTAATTTGCATGCAAACTCTACAACTGCCAATCGTGTTACTACAACTGTCACATAATTGTAATGCAGTTAAAAGTGAAATATTTCTCTCTGTAATGTAGTATAAAGTATAAGTATAAAGTAGCAGAGAATAGAGAAATACTCAAGTGAGGTATTTGCACTTCAGAATGCACCTTCTCACAGTAAACACACCTCATAGTGACACTATGCTGTGATCATTTCTGGAAAGCCATGAACATGATGGACTTTAGGACCTCATTCCTCCTAGATGTGGAGGCTCACGTCACGTCACGCCGCTCAGTCTCAGTCAGATGTAGTGAAGCAGGCTGAGCTCGCAGTGTAAACTGTTGGGACCAGGGTGAGTGACAATACATGTTTGTACCATTTATTTAGATGCATTCAGTTGTAAATTGATCACATCACTGCAACATTTGCTCTTTTGTTGCTTACGATGCTTTCAAGAAATGTTTTGAGTCGCAAATGCACTGAGGCTAACAGCTAGCCCGAGCAGGATAGAATGTCAACAAGCCCTCAGACTAGCCGACTAGCTTGCTAAGCTGCTACACAGTATAACAGTTACACCCACAGTATTTTCGTTTAGTCTGTTACCTGTTTCGGTTCCTAGTCAACTTCTGCTTTGAAGCACCTTGTGAACAGCCTTTCAGGGACCATCGACAGCAGTTCAACGAGAGTTTTAGCCGCCAGCCACAGTAGACAACAAGCTGGTCCCAGTTAACATGCGCAGTGGTTGTTTCCAGATCGGATCATGACCCTGACTCGCCCCTGTTGTTGTAGCGTGGGACTCCTACACTATACCTGTTGTATGCGTCTTAAAACAAATGTTGTCCCAGAGGACATTCATGTCCTGGGCTATAATGGCAAGCCCAGTGCATGTGTAGATTGTTATGGGTTTGTATTACTGTGTCACGTAAGGCTGCAGTCATCAAGCCCAGAGCTTCAGTTAGAGACCTTTGACAGGGATCTCGGTCCTTCACCTCTGGCACTGTGTCCCTGGAATTAGTCAACCATTACACATCTCTCATATGGCTTTCATCTGTTGTCAGAGAGGTAGATTTGAGGTGGCATATAAATGTTGTCAGAACAGCAGTTTTTCCTCTTGTTATCTTCACTGTATTATCAGCAAAGTCACAGTCTGGTTTAGCGAATTTTTTCTGATAAGTCAGTGCATTTCATTTCCTTTTGCCCAACTGTGATTTGCATTTCCCTTTGACTGCATATTAACTGTCTATTTTGTGTTTCTTCCTCTTTCTATGTTAAGTTGACCCTGGCCTGCCACCTGGTGTGGAGGCCTGTAACCCAGTGAGAAGGCCTTGCTGGGTTGGAGGAAACACAATGAGCGGGAAGAGCCTGCTACTGAAGGTGATCCTGCTGGGGGACGGTGGAGTGGGCAAGTCCTCCCTGATGAACCGCTATGTCACAGACCGGTTCGACTCTCAGTCCTTTCACACCATCGGGGTGGAGTTCCTCAACCGGGACCTGGAGGTGGACGGGCGCCTGGTCACTCTTCAGATCTGGGACACAGCAGGTCAGGAGCGCTTTAAGTCCCTGCGCACGCCTTTCTACCGAGGTGCCGACTGCTGCCTGCTCACATTCGCTGTGAACGATCTGCAGAGCTTCCAGAACCTTGGCTGCTGGAAGAAGGAGTTCATGTACTACTCGGACGTTAAAGACCCTGAGAGGTTCCCATTTGTAGTGTTAGGCAATAAGGTAGACATGGAGCAAAGGGAGGTGGGGGAGGATGAAGCACGGGCCTGGTGTGAAGAGAACGGCTGCTGTCCTTACTTTGAGACCAGTGCTAAGGATGACACTAATGTCACGGCTGCATTCGAGGCAGCTGTCAGGGAGGTTCTGGCTGCTGAGGACCAGATTGACCATGCACTACTGAGTAGTACTATTGATCTGCATGGCAACCGCAAAACCTCTCGCACATCTTGCTGCTGATTGGTCAGGTGTGAATCCACCTTGTCTTAATCTCTCTGGCTGAACTTGCCCACTGAAGTTTTGAGAGCCAGTAAAATATAGTTTATGGTACATATACTGTAGGTACAAGGTACTGAGTACAGTATCCCCTAAAGATAATATGGATAAGATACCCCTGCTCTGAGGAGGGCTGTGTCAATGATTCAGCTGGTATCTATTGCTCAAGGTACGGGCACACTGTAACAGGCACACTCATCCTTTGTACTCTGTCTGCTTCCAGTAGTGTTACACATAAACATTGTTACTCAGCTTGAGCTTTGTCTGCCTATGCAGGAGTTGTGTCAATTAGTGCTTTCAGAGCCTTTATTTTAATTAGAATAATTCAAATTTTGGTTAATACAATGGATGAGAGAATATATCAATTCTCTCTAAAAGAGCACACTCTACATTTGGCACAGCAACATAACAGTTGGTCCTTGTAACTGCTCAACAGTCTGTCCATGAGCTGATTTTCCCAGGTTTTCGAGGGACTTTGAATACAACATCACATTTTTCTTGTTATCAGATCTTACAGCAGAAGTGGAGAGCTAATGTAATTTCTGAACACAGACAGTGTTCATGACAGTGTTTCCAATCCAGGCAGAGATTGGGTGTGGGAAGTCTCAGCATCAGTTTTATGACCAATGTGATTAGGCGTACGAGGAAGTTAAATGATTGCTGCGTTCAATAGGAAGATAACCTTGTTTGTCTTCAGTGAGAAGGGAACTTTAATGAGCGAGCTTTAATTTTGCAGCTCTGACTGTAAGCAATGGGTACGAGCTGTTTTGGTGCTCTTATTCATTTAACTGTTATATCTATTAGCACTACACTAGTGTGTAGCTGGAGGCGTCGGGTGTACGAGTTAGGCATTTTCAGATCATTTTTATTTCCCGTGATTTATGTGCATGGGCCTGTTTACTAAGTACGGTTCAGCGTTCTTTCAAAGTTAAAAAATAACGCTGCTTTTGCTACTGTTGTTAATCAACTGCTGTTTATTTTTCTGTGAAGCACATTTCCATTCGTCCACGTGTTATTTTCTTTTTTACAGACAGTGTGATATTTACATTGGGCTTCAGTGTTTGATCAAGGGCTGATTAAAGTCTGTTTTCCTGATGTATTAGTGGCGGTTACAGTTATTAGAATTAACAACAATTTTCATAACTATGGCATGTTTGTAATCCTGTGTCTGCCATGTTGATTGGGTGACAGGCCTTAACATTCCAGTCCTTTAGCTTTGCCTCTTCTGAAGGTCTCCTGTGCTTTACTCATATATTACATATGCCTTGTGCTGTTAAGGTTAAGGCCGTTAAGACCAGTATTGTGTGCATCAACCCATTCATACAGTATTGAGTGAAACATACTAGAGTGTTTTGACAACTTAATGTTTACTTGTTTTCACTTGGATGGTACTTTACTTTTATTTCAGTGTTTTTAAAAAACAGGCATATCTAAATTTGTTCCTTTGGTTTCACTGCATTGTTGTTTGCCTGCACAGTTTGAGTAAATAATATGCCTGACATTCAATGCTTCAAACTGAGTTTTACATGCTCTAAATTCATTCTCATCAGTATTTTGATTCCTGCTGGAATATTATTTCGTATTGCCTCTACTCAAACAACCATTCCTGTTGCGTGAATAAGATAAAAATGTTTTCATCTCCCGAATGCACAGTCCATTGCATTACAATATTCATTTTATATTATAGTCCATGTTCTCATACATTTTTTCTGTTCCGTTGAAGGTCTTGTGTATTCTCTCAGCCTGAGATCATACTGTTTGCCTTTCAAGTAAAAAATTACGTCATATTTCAGTGTTCGTGCAGACTAATGGTGAACTGTGAAAGTGAATCGAATCCAATCAGGTACAGTCATATTTACTTATTACATGGATCTTTGGTTTGATGTAGGCTTATAACAAATAGCTTTTTCTGTGTGATTGCTGTTAACCTTTATATAAGGTGTGTTGAGTATTGGTACTCAGTGCAGAAGGGAAATTTTTATTAACTGTGAACTGAGTAGGGGATTTTCACAAAATCAAGCTCGAAGCCTACATTAACTCAAAGCAAAAAAAAGAGGGCTGTTAGTTTATCATTTGTCAGTGTTAATATTTTCTGGATTAAATGGAATACTTTGTCTCATTACTGTATTTCAGTTTATATCCCGTTCAGATAATGTAGCTCAACACAGTGTTTACCTGAAATCTTAACTTACCTGAAAATGAGTGGGTACTTAAAAGCTGGTAGCATAACCCTGCAGTATGTTCCTCTCATCAACCCAGTCTAATGTCAGTATTTCTTTTACGTTGCTGTAATATTTATGAATGTAAATTGCAGATTTCTTTGGGCTGTCCATATTAATGGCTTATGTAAATTGCAAAGGGCATTCATTTTCTAATGATGTACAAAATGACACTGAACGTCTGTTTCACCCTCAGTGCTCAACCCGTGAGTGTGATTTAAGCTGTGTGAAAGTCACTGTCTTCATCTCGATTATGTGTTGATCTAATGGACAACTTCCCTTATTCCTCTTTTTGCACTACGGAGGATAAGACTGGGTGTGCCAACTTGCTGGCAAAGTGGTGTATACTCTCCAGTGCTTGGCTACAAATAAAACATGCAGCATACCAAATTTCTATCTTGTCTGCGGTTTTTGTGCTCATGCCTTGAAAATTCATGAAAGTATGTGGCTTTAAAAATGACTTTCATGTTGGAAAACAAAAGCTCTCAAACTATTTTTAAAACCGAAATAGGTCACTCCAATTAATCAGTGTACTTCAGCTCTCCACCTTTCTGCAGTCATTTTCACCATCAGGTAAAAAAAAAAAAAAAAAAAAGTCTTTTTTTGCAGTGTTAAAATTAAGCAGTCCTCTTATTTCTGAGCAAGATCACGAGTAGAACCCAGGTCTTGAATTTTTATCCCAAAACTCACCTTATCTGAATTTCATCACGCTTGAATGTCCTTGAATGACCAAGTATGTGTGGGAACCCGAGAGACAGTGAACGCTGTTTATTTCCCCTTCATTAAAAAGGATATCAAGCATGCACCGCATACTGTGAAATTAAAGTTGGGCAGAAAAAAAAAGTTATTTTCACCATGTCTTCCTATCAAACTATCTATTCTAGCTTCTAAATCTTTGACTTTAGCAAATATACAGAATGCATAGATTCTACAGACATTGGTCAAATGCAGAACACTGTAGAAAATAAGCCCAAATATTAAATTATTTTGGTTTGAATAAAAATAAAATCCTATATTTGAATGAAAACATCAAAATAATGAAGGGAATCAATTTAACAGATACTATCAAGTTGTACCAATAAACCAGAATGCTTTGTGAAACTGTATAATTATGATGACCAGCTCAATTGTGATGGTCATATTGGAAAGCTAAAGGCTCTGTCAGGAGATGTCAGATGTATTTACAGGGTATGGAGAGCACAGTGTCCCTCCTCTGTCTCTCTGCAGCCTCCCATACAGGTCATAGCCTCTCCTCTCCTCTTTCGCCCTGTGCCTCAGCTTCCTCAGATACACCTGGTTCACAGCCAAGTGCAGGGAACAGTGCACCTGTGGACACAAGAGGAGAGAATACAAAACACCTTACAAAATACCTTGGCCCTGTGGATGTGGCAGGAAGCCAAAGGATGGAGCGCCAGTTAAACGCTGTGACTCTTCACCACACACTGCACTTGCACAAACAAATGTTTTCAGAGGCACTATAGACAAACACTTCAAAGAATATTCTTTTTATTATCAAATTTTACCAACACAAAAAAATAATCATCAAACAGCCAGCAGCTACTGGACAAATCCACCACTCACAGCTGGGTAAAGCTTCCACCAAATAGAATAATCTACTTATTATGTTGCAAAAGGTTTTGTTAGTAATACCCAAAGTGTAAAAGTAGTAGTAAATTCAGCTACAGTAAGTAAAAAAGATGTGTTATACAATAACTACAACAAAATTCCTAAAGAATTAGAGACAAAACAAAGCTGTCCTATCTCTATAAAAGTACCTCAGTCATGCATTAACAGCAGGGGGGACTCACACCTCAACAATGCCTCTTAGGTAGAATAACATGAGGTCACTCCATAAGTTAGCACCTAGTGCTTTTGCCATCTCAAAATTATGAGAGAAACAATTTCAGACCTTTCTAGATCACAACTAAACAAGTATGTCCCTTTGTCAGAAAGAAACTATTCAAAAACAATCTAAAATTCCTTCAGTCCCCTCGCTCTGAATCCATCGCTTCCATTATTCAGAGGGCGGTGGGGGTCATGCAGCAGCATGAGGATGGTGCTGTGTGTGGGGTTGCTGTCCCAGAGGAGCTGCATTGAGGCTTTAGAGAGGTCTAACCCTCTCTTTGTCCTGAGGACCCCCTCCCTTGACATGTAATATAACCCTTGGCAGAGACTCGTAGCGCAGGTGGCCCCCATAGCTGGCTCCTTATTGGCTAGCTTTTAAGAACGAGCATGACTCCATTGTTGAGGCTTTTCTCCAGCCCGTGAGAAAAGTCCTGAGGTCAGCGTGAGACTGCAAATGCATGCTTGTCTGCCACCATGGCAACCAGATGTGAGGGACGGTAACTATGGTAACCTATAATCCCTATTCTCTGGAACAGCTGCATTTGCGCTGCACATGTGTCGCAAATTGGTGGTTATTTCTTACATATGTTAATTTATTAGCGCTGGGTTATTTTGTATTTTGAGTGCAAGGGGAAGCAGAAATGAATTTTAGACATTAACCTCAGCAAGCAACAAGAGCAATAATTTACAAATATTTTGGTGACGTGGCATTAAAAAAATAGTGAAAGAGGACAGACAAACCTCACACATAAAAAAACATGAACAAGTAAAAATATAAACACAACATTTTTAAGAGTCCGTGTCAGGTGGTTCTGTGCAGATGATGTGGAAGGAGAGAGTTGTTGCCATCCCTTCAGATGTTGGTGGTGAAGCAGTGAGAGCAGACAGGAAGCTGGTGAGCCTAACACCGCGCACCTATGCCCTTTCTCCCCAGATACCGCAGAACTGCAAAGTTATAGGTGGTCGACACAGTGTAGGTCAGCTATGGAAGCACAAGCAGAAATAGGAAGTGTCAGAGCAGAGGTAAAAAAAAAAAGAAAAAGAAAAACCCACAACACTGAAACACTGCAAATAAGAAAGAAAATATACTGCTAATGACATTAATTCCATAGCAGATACCATCCCTACAATAGCTTCTGTAATGGACCATGCCAGTGTGATGAGTGCACCATTTGCCTGGCTGGAAAAACCACCAGACATTACGGCATTATTATGATGTTTGTGTCAGCTGAGAAAGAGGAACAGAGAGCAATAGTACAGAAGTCATCAGTCATGGAGGCCTGAGATGCCTCGCTGCCTACACTTTGAGCGTCACTGAGTCACATGAGCCATAACACTATTGTTGTACCCCGCTGTGGAAGCGCAGCCAAATTGGCCTCGGCTGAAGCAGAATCACTCACCAGAGCCAAGAGAGTGATGCCCGCACCGGCGAAGGCAGCAATGTAGAGGTCATAGGTCATTTGGTACTGATAAGAGGAGATTTGCATTAATATTGATAAAATGTCATCTTCATTTCATGTCAGGCAAATTGCGAGGAAATGACTTGAGGTTGAGTTACTTCCAGGTTCTTACCTCTCTGGTCTTGCAAACAGTGGACAGAGTGATGCCACAAGCTTTCCCTGGCACTGCATTCCACGGCAGGAGCCCTGTTAAACATCATATTTATCTGGTCAAATCTATCTCTTAAGCAGAGTCAAAGGATGAAGATGACCACAAATGAATAAAATGAGCAAAACCAACAACCTGTTTTGATTCATTTTCAATACTTTCTGACAAGTGGCACTGAAAAACCCATTGGTTGCTATTGAAAACAAACCAGGCCAAAAATACATGGGCTCATTTTTAAAAGAGGGCTCAATCTTTTCCTAAAACAGCCGGGCACCATAGTGTTTAATAAAAACATGAGTAAATAGTGCATCTGCTGGAGACCATTTTCAGCTGTGGATTAAAAGTCATTTGATGAGCTAGTGGGTATTCATGCCATCAGGACAGTGGATGTGGGAGTGACTCAAAATTACAGTGCCCATGTTCATGGTAATGAAGGAACATGTTACTCAATACAACAGTGTGGCTCATTGTGTGACAAATATGTTTGGTTAGCCACAGCCTAGGGCTCTAGGGATGGTAACACTGGTCTGTGACAACTCCAGGCTGAAATATCTCAACAACTATGGAACTATGGAAAATCCTTGTGATGTTGGTGATCCCCTGACTTTTCTTCTAGTGCCATCATGAAGTTGACAGTTTTGGATTTTGATAAAATGTCTTAACTATTGGATGAATTGTGATTGAATTTTGACACAAATGTTCACATCCTCTCAAGATGAAGTATAACTTTGGTGACATCATCAGGTCAAAATTTAAACTCAACCAATAGGGTGTTAGAAGGATCGATTCATTGTTGGTTTTGGTGTTTTAATGGGATTTGTTAACAATGAGAAAAATATAGAATATCACCCGATTCATCCCTTAAGATTAGAAATCTGTCTCATAAGTTGCATCACTAGAGGCCTTCTTACCATATTGCCTTGCATCAACACAGAGCTGGTTGATACTCGCCGGGGTCTCAGTCAGAACATCAATGGTGTGGCAGGTGGCATCCATGTTGTAGAAGAAGTAGACCGGCAGGGCCGAGAAGGCAAACACCAACAGCCACAGCACAGCCAGAACATATGTCATCACTATAAACTGCATAAGGACGGAGCAGAATAAACATTAGGGTGCATCATCATCATCATAATAAACTAATGCACGCAAGTAATCTAAGAGAGTGTTTTTATGAGCGCTGACTCACTTAGTGACCACATTTCCTTTTTTTTCTGATTAGCTTTGCTTATCTCACTCTCTATTCTCCTCCTCGTCTTCCAACCACTCAAGATTTTTTTTTCCCCCCAAACGCTCAAACACACACTGCATGCTTATCTTTGCATGTCCCCAAAGGTTTTTAGCAGCTTTAAGATTTTCGGCTCAGCACCCACCAGGGAGTGATATGTGTATTAATCCCAACCAATCTCTCCAATCCCCTTTACTTGTCCCACTCTGGGCCCTCTCACCGAGGAGCTGAGGCAGCGGCCACACATGGTGCTCCTGAACTCTCCGAAGGTTTGCTTGGCAGCGCTCGTGGTGTAGAAGCCCTCAGCCAACAGCACGATGCAGTAGAGGAAGAAAAAAGAGGCCAAACCGTAGATGACATACTGGAAATATTGAATGCTGAGGAGATGGAGAAAATGGAAAAAGAAAACAGTCTAAATTCAGGGTTATGAAGAAGGTAAAACTTCTGAATAAAGACTGCAGCCTGAGAAATCTCATGGCTAGGGTTGAAAAGATTTCACTGCGATGATGGAAATGCTTAAATTTACCACTCACATGTAGGCGAGGGTGATGTAGTCCTGAAGGTTACGAGCAAAGTAAGTCTCGATGAGTCTCTCCGTCTCTGTGAGCGCCTGGTGCCCACAACCGCAGAAGAGGGCAATGCCAGAGAAACACAGCAGCGTGGCGACCAGGGAGCAGTACGGCACCCCACCCAAACAGCGCATACAGCAGTCGTAGCAACCTGCAAATGGAGATGCAGCACCACCTAAGTCAGGACAGGAAGTTAACTGATGCACAGTGATAGCACAGAACAAGTGTTTCAATTTACAAATGCTGCACAGTAGAAGGTACGGCAGGTGCTTTCTTGTCTTACTCCTTCCGCTTACTTAAATTAATATGGACATGTGCTGCAACCTATGAAAGGGTCAGTTCATCCAAATTCTGAAAAACATTAGCTCACGTAACTCTGGTGACCATGGAGATGTCTGAGACATACCTCTCTGAGATTTCTGCCGCCACCTCAATGCAGTGAAGATGAAGGGAATTGATTATATTCTTTTAGTCTAAAAATGCCCATAAATACTGATTAAATGCCTATCACAGCTTCTCAGAGCCCAAGTTGACATCTTTCAATCTCCTCCTTTGTCAAATATTGATCAATACCTGCAGCGATTCAGTTCACAATGATGAATAAAACAGATAGAAAGTCAAGCCAGAATCTGCTTTATTTTTATTAAAATAAAATTTTTGGCAATTAATCATTCAAGGTAGTGTTTCAGCACTAGTCAAATAATTCAACTTCTCACTCCAGATGCTGGATAATTCACAGAGTGCAATGATGACAGTTTTCATAGTGATTGTTTCTTTGGTAGAAAGCAGTTCCCATGAAAAAAGGGGTGTACAGGTGAGGTCCAGAATAACAGCATCTCTTTTTTAAACTGTGTGAATATCACATGAAATTCTACTAAATTGGGGTGGAGGCAGAAACCCAAGAGATGGATATCTTAAAACCTGTTCACATAAAATGGCTGCTATCTGCATACCTAGATAACGCTAACATTTTATGTGAACCAACCGTTTGAAAAAAATTTGCTCATGCTACTTTATCACTATGGATCGAGCTGCAGCTGCAAACACGTTCTCTTGGTAAAGCTGTGCATTCTCCCTAATAGTCATGTGCTGTTTGAATGGATGCCAAGGGCCAAGGGCATGGGGATGTGTCTGCTCCGACCCCAGCTTGCACCCTGACTCTATTCACCACCCAGCATGGTGAGTGTGAGAAAAGGGGGAGGACGGAGAGGAGAGACAAAGTGAAAGAGAGAGAGAGAGGTTGCTTTTGTGACTGCAGAGACAACAGTCTTTGTCCAACAGCATCATGGGGGCACAAGGGCCACCAATGTCAAGCAAACAAAGACCAGAGGCACCTCTATGCTTGACACACACCACAGATGCACACACACACACACACACACACACACACTCCTAGACTTCCTTCTGGGGAGACACGGGAACAAGAAAGCAATAGTGAGGAGCTGTCTGCGCTGGAAGAGGATGGAGAAGCAAATCTATAAACAAACAATGCAACTGTGTGCATGTGCACCATTACACGCTTGCATGCGTGCATCCACACAGACACGCACAATGGAAGCAGACAGACTGTGGCTGGTACCATTACAGTAAACACAGATGGCAGGAGGGGCAAATAGCTCTTCAATTGAACACATCTACATGGCTGGATTGGCTGTGTGTGTGTGAGAGAGAGACAGGCCAACTGTGATCACTGGTATTCAGATAGCATAAATTTCCTGAGCTGGAAGAGGGAATTTACAGAGATAAACTGTGTGAAAAGTAGCTACTTTGCACACATCTCATATTTCATGGGGTTTTTGGAAGATGCAAGTACAAACACTACTTAAAGTGAAGGAATGCATATAGGCCTAACATGCATAGATGCATACTGTGAATACTTCCTAATGTCTACTTTTTTTCTAACAGGAGAGTATGCTCATTTTAAACTGTTAAAAAAAACAACAACTAGAGGACAAAATGATTTTCAGTATTTCTATGTGCACAAAGACTCCTGAACCCCACAAGTAGACAGCATGATGCACATAAACCACAACAACATCAAGTCAAACCAATATTAGTAGCCATGCTTTCAGATACACCTTGAACCAATTAACCAATTAATGTAATGACCCAAAGCACAGTCTCTCTCTATTGTGACTCCAGTGAAAACACAGGCCTCTTCCTGGTTAAAAAAACAGAAGCAAAGCTAAAGGCCAAGTATGGCTCTTTAAAAAATTGAGAAAGATTACAACTGAAAGCAAATGCGACAAGGCTCCTCTGAAAGTAGTCCTGCCATCTGAAGCATGAAATAAATCTCATCATATCAGTGGAGCATCAGCCGGTGAGAAGCCCGGCCTCTAAAGTGACAAAAAACTTAATAAACTCTGATGTCCTCCCGCAGTCCCGTTCACATCAGCGTGCAATCACATCAACTCAAATGCAGATGGGATCATATGGAGCATTCCGCCTGCTAAGAGCTGTCGGAGGCGGCTGCACTTTCTTACCCATGTCTGGAATGATGCGTTCAGGACCCTCGCTGCAGCTGCTCCGCTGATGATGTGCGCCTCTCCTCTTCGGCCCCCGTATATCAATCTCAACTCTCTTTCTGTTCCCTACCCCAACAATGGACAGAGCTGCCGATGGCTGCGACGTGAAATCTTAAAGAAACAATGTCGCTTTTCAATGGACTTCAAGGCGGAGAATAATGAGGAGGTCAGGAGCCTTCAACTTGCAGAAATTTGCTTAGGTCATTGCTGATGCATGTTTGCATAAAGAGAGAGAGAGAAACTTGCATCTTCTTATGCAAAAAGTTTTTTTTTGTCCCGAATAAAAATCCTACTTCTGTGATATCCCAACTCCAGGACATGCAGTCCCTGGTTCTTCAAGGCCTTTTGTTTTTGAAGCTCATGGCAACATTTTGAGGCTGCTGAATAAAACCAAATGAGAAACAGCTCATGAATCATGCAGATGGCCCATGTGAGTGATGGACTGTGAAGTTACACCATCAACATAAGTCTATGTGGACAGTCAGGCCATGCTCACCAGACTTAGGAAACTACCATCTATCTATCTATCTATCTATCTATCTATCTATCTATCTATCTATCTATCTATCTATCTATCTATCTATTTTAATAAAAATGGCAGATTTGACTGCAGGATACTTTGTTAATATGTATATATGTATTTGCAAAGTAAAACAAAGCAACAAACAACAGTACAACAAAATCAGAAAGAAAAGAAAACAAACAAGTGCCAGTGAGACTTAGAAATCCCTCAGAGGCTTACAGAAGGAATATCACCTCAATTATAAGCAAATACAAGAGTCATGTAATCCGCAAAAAATGAGCAAACCAGCAAGCCTAAGATCAAAAAGCAAGCAGCAGTAAATGAAAATCTGATAGCAGAGCTGGCAAAAACTGATATGGACTTTATCATCTTTTCCCTGAAATGTGTCTGTTTAGTCCTGAAATGTGCCTTTAGAAGCAACCTTAAAGTGGCACAAACCATGAACTAGACATCTTTGGATGGAGTCAATAGTGCCTTTTAAACTGGGTAGTTGAGGAGTATTACAGAAAGTTTCTTTGATAGGAAATAAACATCACTAGTATTTAAATTGGGCTGAATTGTTATGTCGTTTGTGATCATTAAACCCCTGATGTATATCTCAGAAGTAATCCACTGGGTATTTGGGTCAGTGCCAGCTGGTTTCTTTGTCCATGTCAGCTCATGCTACCCCATAACCCACTATGAAATGTTCAGCTTGAGAAAAAACACCCACTAGATTAAAATGAGATGTGCTATGAGTGGAGTAGAGCAGAACAGCATGCAGCAGGGAAACATCACTGATCTCAGGCGACCTGACTATGGCAGAGTGAGAGACATGTCCTCTGATTCATCTCCACCCTCTGGCCAAATACCAGAAATAAAGAGCCAGATTTTTGGCTTCATCTGTGGCCAGTAGATGGCAGGCTTTCTCCTGCCACAGCATGGGTACAGTAGCAAGCACATTGGGAGTTTTATCCCGTAAGACTAATAATTTTTTGATAGAGGTCAGTATTGTCAAAAAGCATATCTGAACATGATGATTCAGAAATCCAGAATGTTGAATGGTCAAAAAAGTCTCTTGAACCACCATTAATTTGTACATGTTGTAATCTATTGGAATCTATTACAAATTAAAGAAGCACCTTTACATAAGGAACTGTCCTTATAATTATTTTACATAAGAAATTATCCTTGCATAAAGATGCTCCTTTAATTTGTAATTTTGTTATGGGGCTCTTCATTTCCTCAGCTAATGTAGTTAGTCTCACAGTACAACCCTATTAGATTATTTATTTTTGAGCTGCTGGCTCAGACGTCCTCAGAGAAACACCACTCATGTTATACAAGCCTTGTTCTCCACTAACCAGGTTGTTGTACATTGTGTTTTACAGGCTCCGGCTCGTGGCTTTCTTCTCACACAGGTGTACCCTGAAAGGATCACTCAATAGTTTATGATACCGAAAAGCTAAGAAAATGCTTTCCTTGTAAGAGCGAAAACAATTAGACTGCCCTTTTTGTGTAATTGTGTGTTCGCAGATTTGTAAACACATTTTACCCTGACTCATTCATACTTTATGCATCACTTAACCTGGTTTGATATCTCAATTGTTCTCCCGACAAACAAACGTATCAGTAACACGCGAGAGCAACTGCCTTTTGTAAAGATTTCTTTGAACACAGTGTGATTTCGCAGCGAACATCTGTCATCAAAACAACAAGCGTGTTGGGTTGCTGGGTGCACCACTGTAGGTTTCCCTGCCTTTGGGTGCAATCCAGCGCCGTGGCTGAGGAGCAGCGCTATCAGATAACAGGTGTGAGGCGGTGACTTGAGATAGGTGGTGTGCCTTCCCTCTCTCACCTGTCTGCAGCTGCACTCCACCTCCTGCGGTTGACTCAGAGCTGCTTCTTGAGAGACTTTCATCACCTCCCCACTGGAGGAACATTAAACCCTTTTGTGTGTCTAAATACTTTAGACTCCCCATCACTCAGAGTCGGAAATCTGAGAAAGGCCCAATCAACTTACCGGACCATTACCTCAGTTGTCTTCTTGCTGCAGGGGTCATGGAGAATAATCCCTAAAGATGACTGTAACACTGGTATTTTAGCAATGCTTTGTTGTGACATACTCTATCTTATTGATACACAAGGAACAAGTCTCATCTGGTAACATCACTTATCAGATCATCTTATAAATGCTTTCCTGGTAACTTTATCAGAAAATAGATCGGCATTATTTCCACAGAAACTTGCAGTTTTGCTGCTGGCAAATATTTGAGTACGCTGTGCATCAGAATAATTCAACAAATTTGATTATTAAAATGCAAGAAGCCTTTGACAAATATTCAGAATGCCTTTAATTCACAGGCTGATTTTCATCCTTGACACAGTGTGAGTGAGGATTACACGCATTGCCGCATTGCTTTATTCTGTTAGTCATCAGAGTAATATTTGTCTTTGAGCCTGAGTGGAATTTCATTCTCCTCAACGTGCCCCCTCTTTCTCTGCTGTAGACTTCTTCTCCTCTGCTTCATGTACAACACAGCCGCCACCAACAACAAACATGCGGATGCCAGCATCATACCCAGGCCTACTAACAGTATCAGCTGAGCAGATCTGGTGTCCTCCACCTCACAGATGGGGGCCTTCGACGGGGTTCGAACCAAGTCGTTTGCCCCCGTCCAGGTGGGTTCCCTATCCAAGCGGCAGGGCTCTGTGCTCTCGTTGACCAGCAGATTAACCCAGACAGTGGAGTAAAGTGGAGCTGGTTTCCCCCCATCTCTCACCACAATGAACAGGTGATGCATTCCCCAGTCCTGCCACAGAAGTTGCCGTGCTACGGTGATGTTCCCTGACCTTGAATCCACCAGGAAGGGGCTGCTGCTTTGCACTGGTTCTGGCGCCACAGCAGTGTATGTAATCTCTGAATTCAGGCCGGAGTCCTCGTCGATGGCATAGATCTTTGTGACTGTGGTGCCTGCAATGGTTTGTGGCGAGACGGTCAGGCATGAGGAGTTGCTGCTGGGAAGTATCACTTTCGGCCGGTTGTCATTGATGTCCTCCACAAAGATAGTCACCCTGGCAGAGGAAGTCATAGTGAACGGGTGGCCGTGATCGCTGGCCAGCAGGTAGAGTTCATAGTGGTCCTCTGTCTCGCGGTCCAAGTTTCTGGTGGTGCACAGTGTCCCCTGGGTGTTATCCACAACAAATGGTCCACTGCTGTTAACAACATGCAGCTCTGTGTTCCCATTCTCGCCTTCGTCTAGGTCCGTCACCCCGAGCCCCCCCACCTGGGTGAACGGTGGCACATTCTCAGGGATGAAGAAGATGAAGTGAGGGGTTAGAAAAACAGGTGCATTGTCATTCTGGTCCAGAACACGGATGAATACTGTGGCCGCTGACTCTAAAGGAGGAGAACCGCTATCTCGTGCAAACACAGTGAGCTTGTGTACACCCTGCTGTTCCCTGTCCAGCGAGGCCAATACAGACAGTTGACCTGTCACAGGGTCAATGTTAAAGACAGCAGATGTGTGTTTGTCCAGCCTGTAGGTCACCCTGCCATTGTATCCACTGTCTGCGTCTGTAGCTGAGAGCCGCAGCAGTGGCATCCCTGCCTGGTTGTTTTCCTCCACCTCCAGCTGATAGAGAGACTTGGCGAATTGTGGAGCGTTATCATTGACATCTGCCACAGTCACCCTGATCACACGCCTGGAAGGAGCGATCACAGTCCCATCAGCTGATCTCCTGTGCACCACCACGGAAATATGATGTTCTCTTTTCATCTCGTAGTCTAGGGGCTTTGATGTGGAAAGCAGATATTTGCCGTTCTGTGGGCTCAAAGTGAAAGGCACTTCGCTCTCAATGGCGAGAGATGAGCCTTTAAAGCTGCTGTCACCCTCAAGCTCTAAGACAGCTAAGACGGTGGGGGGCTGGTTCTCTGGTAACACCATAGTCTGGTTTTGATGCTCTGCGATGAACCCGATCTTGATCGTCAGCTCTTGGTTCACCTTGGGGAGCACGGATACGGTCACCTGAGTGTCTGCTGGGGGGCAGTGATGGCCGCTAGCGAACACTTTCAACAGCAGCTCCTCTGAGTTGTCACTCTGGAGGTCCTGTGTTAGTCTGATGTGCCCAGTGAGGCTGTCGAGGCTAAAGAGCTTCTTGGCCCGCTCAGAGACTTTGGGACTGAGGGAGTACACGATGGCAGCATTCGGCCCTGAATCTGGGTCTGTGGCTCTGACCTGAGCGACCAGCATGTTCTTTGGGGAGTCTCCGGGGATGGTGACACTGTGAGGGCTGTCAGAGCTAAAGCTTGGACAGTTGTCATTAACATCTGTCACTGTGACCATTAAAGTTGTTGTAGCACTTAAAGGGTGTGAGCCGCTGTCAGTGGCCACCAGCGTCATCTGATACAGGTCCCGAGTCTCCCTATCCAGAGCTGTTTGTATGACCAGCATGATGACAGGCCCATCTTCCTCAACCTTTAGACCGAAAACTCCATCAGAGTCTTCTAGGTGGTAATGCACCTGGCCGTTTTGTCCAGCATCCCTGTCCTGAGCCTCGCCATCCAAAAAGAAACTGGTCCCCACAGTCACATCCTCAGACACCCTCAGGTGGATTTCAGCATTTTCGAAATGAGGTGCATTGTCATTGATGTCTTCTATGATCACAGGAAACTGTATTAGGTCTCCTGAGGGCCCCACGACAGCATTGTGTAGAATAATGCATTCCTCAGCTTTTGTCTCCTCGGGGCAGAGGGCCTCGCGATCCATCTTTTGCTCAGTGGTGTAGAAATTCCCCGTGTTTTTGTCCATCCACAAATACTCCTGGGTCAGGAGCTGGTACGGAGGTGGAAAGTGTTTACTAAGTGACCCGGCCAGAATACCAGGTTCCAGTTCCTCTGGGATAGAAAACCAGACAGAACCACACATGATCTGCCGGAGATGGACCACAACCAGCAGACTCTGACAGGAGAAGAAAAACAGCTGTGAAAACTTTTTAAAAGCACCAGCATTTTTGATTTTGGCTATGACTTGACAGTCTGTGTTTTGTAGCACTTGAAACTGACAGACTATAGAGGCATTCCCTGGTGGTAATAAGGTTTAAACTTCATGCCTCAGTGAGCTCTTTTAAAAGCAAGCAACTGCACAATGAAGGTAATGTGATGCCCCTCACTTATCTTCAAGCAATTACTTTCACACACAAATAACACACACAAAAAACAAAAAGCTAATAACAAAGCATGTCCTATGTCTGCCGTGACAAGAAAAACACATTTGCATATAATTTTGCATTTCCTGAATATTTCTTCTTTTTATATTTAAGAGTCCCTGAACAAGTATTTTCATACAACTCAAACACTCTTCATTGCCTCTCCAGGTGCTCTATCACACACTCAGTGCATTTATATCTTTCTAAATTGCTCACTAAAAAAAATAACATTCCATTTATACCCTCTCACTCAATCAGAAACACTGACACAGGAATTAAATATCATCAGAATGGAAAATCCTTGCATTGCTTTTGACTTGCTGACCTGCAGTAGTCCAGCCCAGTTCATATTATCAGGAGTCCCATGGCCCATCGCCCTCACACATGTTACCCACGTTCCCCGGCAGCAAGTGAGCGCTGAGGACAGAGGCAGCAACCTAAACCTGCACAGCTGAAGGCATAATTCATTACATGCCCCTCCCACAAACACTTACCTTGTGCCAGACTGACACAGGAGAAGGCAGAACAACAACAGGTTTACCTGCATGAGTTGAACACATGTTTTGTTACAGCTCATATGTTTCTAAAGAATGAAAGAGCGAATAAGGATGCGGGTTGTGTTATGTCCATATATTTCTTCTAAACTATATGGGACAGGATTCATTTGCTAATACCAAATGTACTTACGAGCCTGTTTTATTAGCACACCTGCCACCTGTTTTTTAAATACTTCATAATGTTTTAATGGCCTCTGAGTTGTTTCTATCTCCCGGATTTCTCCTCTGGTACTGCTGTCTTCTGTCCAAGTTTCCTGAAGCCTCTACAACCTCTACCTCTACAAAATCTTTTTTTTTTTTTTTTTTTTTTTTTAAATAAATAAATAATGCCTCATGGTTCTTGTTGCATTGACATGGGAACATATATAGAAAAAACTGGTAGTTAATTCTATAGGTGAGCATCAGTGCTAAAAAATGACTACTCGAGTACAATTTTTGAAGTACATTTCACAAGGTAATGTTGCAATTTTGCACTACGTTTCAGTTACTAGTTGCTTTGTAGGTTTAGATTTTAGATTCAAACATTCACTATCAAACATTATGTTAGAATAAAAAATGAGCTCCACCTCAATTAAAATATTATACAATACATATGTACTTTAACATATAACATACCAATAACAAAATATGAACGTACACTGTAAAATGAGCTATTCTGCATGAGTACTTTGATACTTTAAGTATATTTTTCTGTAATGACTATTACTTCGACTTGAGTAAAGCATCGGAGTACTACTTCTACTACTGCTAACACATGCAAGACTGCTTCATTAGAAATTACATAATATGATTCACAGACTTGAACAGCTGCTCTGTGGGAGTTTGAGCAGGATTTGCTCTTGAGGGGCCTCTGTCGACAAAGCGGGGTACTGCACCACTTACAGCAAAATTATTATATTTTAAAGTTTGTTTTTGACACATGAGAAGACACTATTATTTATCTCCTTTCAATCAAGTTTCACCTAGAGTCAGCAAACCAGGTATAAATTCAGCCAATCACAACTATGTAGCTAATTATTTTTTTGCTTTGATGATATGATCTGAATGTCAAAATGTGCCATTCAGATCATATCATATCATAAAGAGTATGTCAGTTTTAATTCTTCCATAAGGCTTCAGTCACACTCAGAATGACTCTTTAAGGTCTTCTGTAAAATCCTATTGTGGCAAGCTGCTTGGACCAAAAACAGGATAAATCTCCTCTGAACACCGAGCGAGCAACTTTTAAAGTCCACACAAAGTTTGGCGTCTTAATTTGAAAGCCTCGACCTGAGTTGCATAACGGCTTATTTCTGTCTGACTCATTTGCTCGTTGGGTCTTTTCTCTCCACTTTCCGCCCTCTTTTTTTTCTTTTTCTTTTTTTCTTTTTTTCCGAGCAGACCTCTGAGGTTTGTCTGCGACATGATTGGCTGCTGCGGTCCGCTGGCTGCTGCTGCTGCTGTGGAGGACTTTATAATAAAAACTGCACCGCTTGTCAGCTCACACACACACACACAAACACGCGGACACACACACACACACACACAGCAGCCTGGTGGTGTTTGTTTCACTCCGACATGTCCTCAGAGATGACAGCAGGTGAGTCCAACACTATACTTGAGCCATTATGATGATGCAGTGATGGTCATAACTTAACACCCGTGAAATGTTTCCAGGGAGGCTTTATTCTAACCCCTTTTTATATCATCACCTTGATACAAGTTACATTGAGAGAGTTTTGTAAATACCCTGCTATGATTTAATTTTACTCCTCCTGTTCTCCTAATTGTTTCTAAATAAGTTTTTTTTTAAGAACTCATTATTTCCTAAAGGCTGTTTTATGTCATAACTTACCAAACATTTTGAATTCGAATTCTACTGGCTGTGTTCATTATTTGTTGCTCTGCTGCCTCTTATTTCCCACAGGGGACGTTTAAAACTCTGTCATATTCATGTTAGCTTAATAAAATAACTTTGTCATGAAATAGTGGGTAAACTGAGAGGTGTCTTCGTTATTTTCTGACTGTGCATTTATTCAGGAAATGGCTAAAAGTGTTGCTTTATTGCGGCCCAAAGCACAGAACTTAGATTTAAAATGTAATATTTGTTTATTGCAGACTGCAGACCAGGTGTTTTACGGGCTGTTTGAAGTTTTATACGCCTCATGGGCTGTTGGTTTTATTATCACACGTCAAATTATCTGATAGAACTCACTGACATAAATGTCACCTGCAGGTTTTTTGCCTTTTCATTTCCTCACCCAGAAGACATTTGTGTCATACGTTATTTCTTACATTCAGAAATATCAAAGATCTTTGGAGATAATTGTTTGTTTTCTTTTACATTTAATAAGGGTTTTTAAATGTTAATATTTCAGCACTTCCTCTATTTTCCTCTCTGACATAACGTGAGACGAGCTCAACATTTTCTTTCAGTGGAGTAATGTGGGTTTTTTTTTCTCTTTACTCTCCGTCACTTTTTCCGCAGACTTGGAGCTTGAGCTGGGTGAGTTGCTGCAGGAGTTCCAGGATGTGGTGGAGGAGCTGAAGGCCCCTTCTCTAAGCAGACGTCATGTGTACCAGCACGTTTTGCTGGAGGCCAAAAGTCGCACGGGGCTGGGCGAGGACAGCAGAGGGGAGGACTCAGACTACAGTGAGTGAAGGAGTCATCGCTGTAAAACAATGCTGCTGTGATCAAGATACTGTTTGCTCATTGTTCGGTGCGCAGGGGAGAAAAGACATTATTTAGTGCATCGTTTGCTGGTGGCTGAGGTTGAAAGCGGTCCCCATGGGTGCTGGTTGAGCCTTTATCAGCCCAAACAACTGCAGCTTGACACTTTTAATTTGCATGAAATTAGTGGTGCAGGAGGACACATCCCTGTACACTTCTGTTCAAGTGGCTGTTTTTGCTCATGACAATACCGTTGCTGTGCACCAGAATGAACTGCAATCATGGATAACCCATCTTCTGTAATTGTCTTTTTTTCTGTTCCCGTTCTGTTGTTGTGCCTTTGTCGACGGTTATGAGATAAAAGAAGAGAGTGTGTTTTCCTGTTCCCATGCGTCGTCATTATTGAAAGCATTTTGGCCCCCTAACGTTTCAACAGGCAAACGGCTTTCAAAAAGCTGACACTCGGGAGTCGCTAACGGCAAAACACGTGTTTACCTTCATTTTACTGCGCGCTATTATCTTTATGTGCATCTTCTGAATTGTGTTAAAATCATTGTCATTGTTGTTGTTGATCATTTGCATGGGCTGGCCTAAGTAGTGCTCGTGTTTTGTTTATCGTCATGTGCTCACTCCCTCCTTGCCTCCCTCTCCCCTCCAGGCAGCGAAGCTTCTTTGGGAAACAGTTTGAACACCAGTGAGGAGGAGCTTCACACAGCAGGCATAACGCTGGCACCGAAAGGTACTAGACACTCCATCAGCCTATCTCCATCCAGATAGCCCTCGTTCTTGCAGCGATCGCTATCACTTTTGCTCTGATCACTATCACAGCCACACAAAAAAACCTCTACATTAGGCTGGGAGCTCTTTTGTTTTTACACAACAAAGCCCCTGCCGCTGTGACTGTGACGTCCCAGCCCCCCCTTCCCGCTCCTCTATCCAACTCTCCTGCAGGGGTTATTTGTGCTGCTATGTTATGTGGAGACACTTGCTCAGGTGTATTTAAATGACAGAGACGACAGTTACATCTCAATGGATGAAAACAGGAAAGTGACCAGGAGGTGTCACACACTCTGTGCTCACACACACTACCTTAACATATTTACAACAGAAATCCCGGCTGGATCCATCCAGCCATCGAGCACTTACCATCAGCTTTATCTCAGTTTGTAGAAAAGAAGCTGAAAATGTCTTTCTTTCAGTCCACAAGCAGTTTGCTTCATATGTACAGTAATGCTGGGACTTACTTAGTCTTAGTTTTCAGCGTATCGGTCCAAAGGAAATACCATCGAACTGAGCCGCATTTCTCCACAAAAATGTTCCACTGCTGTATTTTTTTCTATAGTTTCTCAAATTCCTTTTCTTTCTGTCTCTTTCTGCAGCCAAGCTGGGAGACACGAGTGAACTGGAGAGTCTTATCAACATGTTGGACCAAGAACTTGCAGGTACATATTTAAGAGAATTACACCCACTATCATTCAATCTTTTCTTTAGTCCTTTTGCACTTAAGCTGACAGGCCAGCGGGCTGTGGTGTGTAGTGCTGGCGGAGACGCTGACAGAGTGCATGTTACACATTGAAAAACAGAGCGTGTAGTTGCAGCCACTTTGTTTCCACCCTGTACTACCCCCCCAGTTTATCTCTGAGCACCTCTTGTGTAAATGCCATGTCTGGGGACTCAGGTGGACTATCTACACGACCTTTCTTGATAATAGCATACTTGACTACATGAGCATCATGATCCTGCTATCAGCACCAAAGCAGTGGTGTTTCAGGGGCTCGTGAACACACGCGTGGCCCTGTGCATGCACACAAGCCACAAAGAACTAAACATACATCCTCTGCTATCAGTGGCCTCGACGAAGAGAGAATTAATGTCTCAAATTAATCGTAACTCCCCCTGTATCTCTACAGGGCTCACTTATTAGTCAGTACATGTTTGTGTGTGTGTTAATATGCCTGTGTGCTCGTTCCCTTATTCTGGCTCCTAAGCTCCAGTGTTTTTCTCTTCCTCTTCTTTTGCAGAAATGTGAACTGAGAGAGAATGTGAGCCACGTAGACGGGGGCGGGGGGTGGGTGGGGGGGATTTCAGGCCGTGGGCGACACGGCTGGCTACTGCAGAGCAGACAGGCAGATCTACACCAGAGCAGATCTGAGGGAGTGAAATGCTCCCCTGGCTGCTCCGGGGGAAAAGGTTAACATCAGAAATTAAAAGGGCACTCCTTTCCAAAATGCAAGAACACCCTCAGAGCCCTGGCGACGCCGCATCCAGCCGGCAAGACGACGTCCCCGCAGCGTCAGATCCAAGATGTGTGACATATTCCAGAAACTAGACGAAGCGTCCATCTGTCCGGGACGCGAAAGAAAACTCTGCAGAGAGTCTAGAAAGCATATTTCATGCCACATTTAAAACTATTTCTGTTAAGGCCCTAAATCCTCAGTGCCATATATATATTTTTTTCAAGGGGACTGATGTTTGTTTACTTCAAAACGACCAATGGCACTTGAATTCTAAACTATTTTCAAGTCCAACTGGTTCACATCTGCTGTGTAATATCAAATGTCATTTATGTGCCGACGGTTCCAGTGTACAGTTCTTGTTAATACCTTTTTGAAAAAAAATTAAATTGTTGTACAGATGAATGCACATATAAATAAAGCTGAAAATTGATGGAACGTCATGATATATTTCGTTTCTTTCTGTCGATATACGTCTAAAACTAAATTTAATCTCCTCCCAGATCGAGTGTGGAGAAATTGCCAGCCTTGCTGGCCACATCTGATTCTGTAGACACACAAATGTTGAAAGCCTTTTCGCTTTTCTCAGAAATACTCCTGACAGTGCTGACAACAAATTATATTCATTGTACCTACACCTTCACTATCCCCTAAATTGACTGTTGCTACTGTCACACCACATGTCTCTGGAGCTCTTCTCCCATTCTTCTTTGTTTGTACCTATGCTTCCTGTAAGTCTCTTCTGATTACGCTTTGAGTTTCACTTCTGCCGCCAAATCAGGAAACCCACAAATTTAGCTCAGACACCATGTGAAGACAGCTTAAAAGGGAAGTGCGTCAGTTGCGCGCCGAGAAACAATGCTCATTTAGACTTTGTGCTGTAATTCTTATGCGGGGGCTTTGACTCTGCTATAACTTATTCCCACAAAGCCCAGCTCTGAACAGGAGGAAGGAAATTGTTCTGCTTTGTTTGAGTCGCCTCTTAAAGGTTTCCAAGCTGTGACTTTTCCATCACGGTCGTGTTTATATTCTGCTGTCATTTCGCCGTAGTATAGGTCTAGCGAGTGTAATCCATTTACAGGTGTCTCCTCCTTGTTGTCACGGCAGCACCTCTCAGAGAAACAGGCGAGGTCGAGGTGAATGCTGTGGTTGTAAAGTGTGATTTTTCACTCGTGACTTCCGATTTTACATTGAGTGACATCAGCGGTATAATCCAGCTGAAGTATGCAAAATTATTTTTAGTCGGCTGCGGAACTGCCAGATTTGAGCTGAGGATGAATCTGAATGAGGAACAACTGACAATCTCTCAAATATTTAACGACACAGCTTATAATCAAACATGAGACTCTGGTTTCAGGGTGATTGAAGGTGAAGAAAAAACTTTTGCCCTCTTGGAAACAAAGATGTCAGGGCCCGGCAGTTTATTGAATTGTCATTGTTTTCTCCTTAAAAATCTCCGGACAGCTGCTTGATGTGACCCATCATCTACACCACCTGCCCTGGCGATGTATTTTGAATAGACTGCTTTGGTAGAGCTGCTTTTTGACACTGTGTCGGTGGCAGTGGGCAAAGGAAGGGAGACTGGACATTTAAGATACTGTTCCTTATCTGTTTATGTCTCATTAAAGGACACTTTGTACAGAAAGTTCACCACTCTGAACTCTGGCCAACTATTTAACCCAGCTGACCGGGACAAGAGTTGGCGCTGGTCTGGGGAGAAAGGGAGCAAAGAGTGTAGTGGCGAAAGCAAATGAGCTTCAAATGTGACATTACTGTAAAGCAGTGAGGAATAGTGGGAGCAGAAAGAGTCCAAAATGAGAGCGTTCAAACAATAGCAAAACACACAGGGGTGGTGTAGAGTAACCTGCCCCTCCTGTGTTGTCTGTTCCATTTAGAGAAAGGCGAGGATGACTGATTGAGGCCACAGCTGCTCAGGATAGCAACAAACAAAGTTGGCTTTGACATGATGGAACTTCCCTCGCAAATGAAAGGCACATCCTGTTTTTAGAGACTGAAGACGAGGAATTGCAACAATGCAGGAAGCACGGGGGAGTGCAGTGCAGATGAAACTGAAAGGCATTTGATTGGAATTCTCCTTTTGTTTCGGCAGCTCTGCATCTCGCCTGGTACTTGACATTGCTGCCACACTCACCTGCTCTAATCCACATTGTCATTTCATTGCATGCGAAAAGTCACCAGCTGCTAATTATGCTGCATGATTTTTATTAGATCGCTCTTCACTGGGATCTGATGTAATATATCAGTTTGTCTTATGGGAACACCTCCCCATTGTTTAGCTAATTACTATGAGACCGGTTTTTGATTGGCAGCGCACTAAAGTAAGAGGCCAATATGTCAGCCAGTCGCCTTGTTTAGATAACAGACAGAGTAAATGATGAATGAACTGAGATCATTAGCACGTAAATTAAAAAATGAATTGATGTTATGATGAGACAGGGAATGGGCTTGAGAGATGAAGACACAATAAATATGATGTTGTACCCCTTTCACCCCTCACTTACAGACTCAGGCATCTTGGTAATAAATGTCACATAGACTTAAAATCTCTACACACATTGCTGGTTTGTTTTAAGCTAGTTAGAAAGCTAATGAAGATGTAATTGAGTATAGCAGAAAGGAGACACTTGTTATTATCAGACAATGAGTAAATGAAGCAGAGATATGGCCTGTGCAGTGAGGCTATCATGGCCGAGATGAGTGCAGCATGCAGAGCATGCAGCCTTCTGTCATCTGCCTGATGAGAGACTGGAGCAACGCCTCTCCCCCGAGAGCTCCCCAAATGGTCCAGGCGAACAATGCTCTCCCAAGGAATTAGCTGCCTCAACTGCCCAACAAACATACCCAACAGGCACACACACACACACACACACACACACACACACACACACACACATTGTCAGACCAGGCCAGTCCCTGAGCCCGGATCAAGGACTCACATCACTGCCTTGTTATTCTTGCAGAACTCACCAAAGGCAGAACGTGGAGCTTGAACCATAAAAGGAGTTGGTGGTGTGCTGTGAAATAATCTCTCTCCTATGACACCACCTCAAAGTCGTGTGAGATATCCATGTGAGACATGAATACTGTAAAATCATTTTTTGGCTAGTTTGATATTACGATGTAACAGGACAGTAAATACTGATCTGCAGCAGTACGAACAACTGACCAGTTTGATGTAGTCAGTTCTTATACATCAGTCTGTCTGTTGGTTGATTGGTTCACCGATGACTGAAATATCTCAACAACTGGGATGGTTGTCATGAAATTAGCTAAAATCAGTTTTCTACACATGAACTGTAATGACCTTGGAGATGCCTTTACATTCCATGTCTGTGTCTAAGAAGTCTCACAGGGTAGGCAATAAACAAATTGAGTGATATTTGTCTACTAATAAGATTACTAACCCTAACCCTAACCCCTAACCCCAACCCTAACCCTAAGATTATTTCTGGGCTATTCTGCTTCATTTGATAGTTACAGCTGAGAAGAAACAGGAAAGGCAGTGAGAGAGACAGGAGGACAGCCAGACAAGTTCCTGGGCTGAAATTGAACCCAGGTGAGCTATTGTGGCGCCCGAAGAGCAAAATCAGCATTTTGTGTGTTTGTTAACTTATCATAATTAAGCATATTGGATTTCTTTCTGCAGTGTTTACAAAAATCGCTCATGTAAACAAATCTTTCACAGCATCAGAAAATATTAATAATTTCCAGTACTCTGTGGATTTTGAAGTGAAATAGATCTACGAAAGCAAAACTCAACTCGTTCAAGAGGGGGGGAAAAAATCACTGCTCACTCGTTTTAAAGTCATTAGTGCAATGGAAAGACATTAGTATTATTTAGATTGTTGAGGTTGCTGTGACATAAATCCAAGTCTCAGCCATTGGCCATGTCATTTCCTGTTTTGCTCACTGACTACGCAGACCTCATTGTAACAGACAGGAAACCAGTGTAATTATTTTCAGAGGAGTTCATTCCCAAAGAATGTGACTCATCCAGCCTTCCCTGGACTTCAAATGAGCCATTGCATCACTGCTGACTGGGGATTTCTTGATGCCACTTCACCCTTACTCTTTCAACCCAGACAGGCAATTTACTAGAATTCATTACTGAAACTCAAGCAAACAACATAAAATATATCAAAGAGCTCAAATGTGGTCATAGCTCTACTCTTGCATAATGGCGTGTCTCTGTACTTTAAATAATTTCCTATTTAAACACTGGTTATATATTGAACAGCAGTGAGAGAAGGGAGTAAAACACAAGCTGTGAGAAGATGCGGATGTGGGAATGGAAGTGACAGTGAACATAGTTTTAGCAAATGCCATGGGCTACCTAGTGGGCAGGAAAAATGATGTTCTTTATTGTAATGTACCAAGGTAGTAAGTTGTCAGTCACAACAGCAGGTCTCAGTGCATCTTTACAGCTGTGAAAGTGTTTCCAGTGTGTTAGTAGTTTCAGCCGAGTGAATGGAAACAAATGTGTGCAATCTTTAAGCTCCAAGAGTAGACTTTAGAGTCGCCTGTGGTGCAGAGAGGTGCTGAATTTTCAACCTAATTCATGGGTGTGAAACATTGTGAAACAGACGACGCTTCTTTCTAATCGATCAGCTGACATCTTTATGCCACAACTAACAGAATTTGAAATCTATTTTAAAGTGGGGAAAGCAAAGTGACCTTTTTTTTTTTTTTTAAAGATATGGTGAAAATCAAATTTAATTCCCATTAGCAAAACTATTGCATCTTTGAAAGGAATTTAAGGATGTTTATTAGACTCTGTGATTAAGTATTAACCATTTCTGGGTCTATTTGGATAAAAACTGCCATGCAAACATCTAAATGGAGAATACACCAGGCTAACATTTGGGCATCACTGACAAATGAATGTCTCTGCCTCTCGGGGTAAAAATAGGCTTAACTTCAAAGGATGATTCCAATATTTCACAGGGAAAAAAAAGGGTCTAGTTGTTTTGGAGCAAGCTCAGATATTGAAGTCAAACTCCCACTGTATTTGATCTGAAAGATCTGTGAAAAGCCTGGTAGCCTGGATTAGCTCTTGCGATCAAATTTGTGCCACTGAGAGTCATTGTAATGTGATCTAAGCGATAAGATACTTTCGGGAAGTCCTCTGGGAGTCCTGTGTAGTCTGTACCGGAGCAGCACAGGCCGGTGAGTTCAGACACCAAAGGTCCTCTGATGCAACCTTGCCCTGCCACCAGTAACCCACATCTGAGAAAGGCATTAGTGGACTGCCATCTGATGGTGAACTCCAGCTGATGCAACTGAGAGACAGCGCCGGGCCTGGCCTCAGCTGGCGAGGAGCGACTTTGCAAAGTACCTCTGAATCTGCGAGATAATGCTGTGAGTAATGAGCGCAGTTAGAGTTGAAATGAGACATCCTGGAGGTTGTGCATCTTGCAGTGAAACTTCTTCCAGTCCACCATCAGAACTGGACCGAGTAGTAGGAACAATTAGCCATCAAGCAGCATCTCCTGGTAACGAGGTTTCATGGACAGGAAACAGGATCGTATAGAGGCTTAAAATGTGCTTTGGTGCCTGCTGTTGTTACTGCCCCCCCACACACTGGGAGCATACATGCTTTAGTCTCAGCAGCCTCTGTGGTATCTCCAGGCCATCCATCTTACAGAGGGCAGATCATTATGTAGTCGACAGGCAGCTTTAGGCCGGGGGCAGGTGGGACTGCTTGTACTACATGAACTATAGGCTGCTACTGTTCTTTACTGGACCTCCATAAATACCAGCCCAGACCTCTTTTACTGTTGAATAGTACATTACACTTGATCTTGCTCCAGCCTTGCAACAGTGCTGCACCCAAAGCTGCATTTAAAGGATCACGTTGGCGTTGCTTTATCTTTTTATTTTTTCCCAGCGAACCCCATTAAAAGGCCGAAAACAGCCATGAATTTATCCTGCTAACAAGTGCTGTCTGTGCAGCCACAGCTTGTCGCTTACGCCTCCATTCCGCAGGATTCCATCGTCATCCAAAAACCATTAAAAACACATAAAACAGCCATACCATTGGGTGACACTCCAGTTTATACTGGAACAACTCGGCAGCAGCGTTTTCTCTGGACAGTCGCTCCGTGTCGGGCACACGCCGCTGAGCACGGCGGCCGACATGGCTCCTTGCTTTGCTAGCTTGACGAGCAATGAGGAAAGAGCAACAGTGTCTGTGTTCATTGTAATTAAAGAATATGTCACCCAGTGCACCAGTCTGGCTCTTGTTGGGCTCTTTTCTCTGTGTTTTTAATGGTTTTTTGATGACACTGAGCTCAGTCGCACAGAGGCGTATGCTAACATCTGGCCGCGGCTTCACAGTCAGTACTTGTTAAAGGATGAATTTACTGTTGCTTTTGGTCTGTTCGTGGGATTTGTTGATAATAATAATAATAAAAAAAAGATAAAATATGCCAGTCTTATCCTTTAATGCAAAAGCTGTGTGATTTGTTTTGTTTCAGAACAGAGCACTCAAACACAACACTTACAGAGATGCTCTCTTGGATTGCAATGCTCTCTCTATAATCATTTTGTAGCATGAAAAATATACAAAACACTATTATCAGCACCAAACTCCTTGGTCTCAAGCCGACTGAAAATGGATGTCATGCTCTATATTCATGAGAACCACAATAAGATACATAAAGAATAGATATTTTATTTTGATTACTCCAGTTTGCGCGATTATAAATACATTCTATGGACATAAACATAGAAGTAACAGGGCATCTTTAGTAATCTGTACAATGACACTGAAATAACAGAGATTTATCATGATGGATTTGGGCTCAAAGACCATTGGTTTTGTTGATTTCAGTCCTAGGTTCTGGTGAAAAATGTGTTACAGTATATGGGTTTGATGCCGCCATAGAAGCTCCAGTGCATCATGTTCCTTGTTAGGAAAACCTGAAACATATGCCAGTGATTTGTCTATACTCTGTGGGTACCAAAGAAAATCGTCAAGAGTGCGTCTTTCACATGAAAATAACAGATTATTGATGTTTTGACAAAATGCAGAATGATTTCCCTTTGGAGAAAAACAGGCTATTTAAATTTAAACTACAAGAGTTTTGGTTCAGTGACTGGTTCTCCTCTGCTTCCCAGTAAGTTATGTTAATTAGCTTCTTAGTCCGCAGAGAAGCACAGTTACTCAAGAAAATTAGACCTTAAATGATGGGAAATGAGCGCGGAGTCCAGATTATGGCACTTGCAAAGCAGAAGAAAGAGGAAAAGGGCAAGTCGCGTGTGTGACAGAGGTAGAGCTGCACAGATTGCATTTTGAGCGAGGGGGGATAAAAAAAGACTGGATGAAAGAGGAAGAAGAGCACGAAGACGAATGAGACGCAGGAAGAGAGAGATGAGGGTGAGAGGAAATGTAGGTAACAACATGTTCGCCGTGGCAGAAATAAAATTCTCAATATCTGCACACACGTACTGCACACATGGACTCCCACCCGCACACACACATACACACACACACACACACGCACACCTGCAGCTCTCTCCCAGCGGGTGGCACTGTGTAATTTGGCACATCCATTTTCTAGGCTGGGTTTGTCTTCTGTGCTGTTGAGGCAGTCACAAACCCCTATCGGGGTATTCCAGCCAATCCTTGAATGATGTCACTTTCGAAACACATTCACTGAAGTACAAACAAATCTCGACTGCAGAAAAAAGTGTCTGGCTCATAACTGTCCCATTTTTCTACTGGTGGCGATTCTTGTCGCAGGACGTTTGGACTAATTTCATCAAACCTTCAGGTGCCTGACTGCTGAAGGAGTTTGACCCCATTTCTCTCTCACTGCACCACACCACTGCACTTTCCGTGGTCTTCCCCTTTGGTCTGGCTCCTAATTATGTGGCTTTATACAGGGCCATGTATCCCAAACCGTGTCCCCGAGGCCACCAGGTCTACCCCTGCCAATACTCAGTGACATCTGCTCTGCTTTAACAGCATATGGGAAAATTACATGGCAAAAAACAAGTTGCCCTCCCATGACATTTCTTCCCTTTGATAGTTCACTCTCAACTTCACCACTCAATTTTAGCCCTGTGCCGCTGCATGTGTGTGTGTTGGAGCCAATGGAAACTGACCTCCTGCCGCTGCAGACGGATCAGACGAGGAGACAGTCTGCTTTAATTCTTATCACATCTTAAAGGGTCAGCTCAAAATTACAAAAAAAGAACAACAAATAAATACAATGTATGTACAAAATGTACAAAAAGACATAATTTGATGGAAGGTGCATTTACTGTAAAATGTTTAATGTCAGTCAATTTTCATTCATTTCATGCGCCACTATGTTTCCCAGCCAGATGTTAATTTGACCTCTCTGCTGCATCTGGAAACAATGCTATAAGAGCAGTGAAAGGAACCAAAAAAAATAAGCTAAAGGAGTCTAAAATGCTCTGGAGGGGGCTGCAGAGTAGGGTGCTTGTTTCTATGAGGGACACCCACACAAGTACTGTTGTTATTATAAAATTATTGATTAAAGCAACTTTAGAGAATTCAAGAGCAACTTTTATGAAAGAATGTCCCTGTTACTCTGAATAATCCACGGACCTGGCTGTGAACAGCTTTTATTAAAACTACTTTCTACCAAAAACATAATCCCTACAAAAACAGCTGAACTGTGTGTGATTCAAATATTTACAGACGTATTCCAACAAGAACGGTTCACATCCATTCTGCAGTCAGGATTATTGAACAAAATATTTTTTCTCATCAAAATGCCATCAACCATACTGTGCCACAAAGAAAACAAGGTGTCGCTGATATTTTTGGGATGAAACAAGTTTGACTATTTGCATAGTCACACAAGCACAAGCACAGAGACACTGCTAAATGTTTCTGCATGTATGAGACAGCTTCAGGTAGAAACCTAATGCTTGCTGCTTTCTCAGCGGCTCAGTTGAAGACGGTGGCTGATTAGGAGGTGAGCCCCATAAGGCAGCATGAGCAAAAACAAGATGACTTATATGGATCAGTCTCCAAGCAATTTCCCTCAAATAACCTCTTCTCTCTCTCTGCTAGTGGCAGGATTGGTGATGAGCTGACCAGACTGTGCTCCTCGCTCTGCTGCGTCTCCAATCATTAAATACCGGGGGAAGTTGTAATGGAATACTTCATAAAAATGTTGAGGTCTATGTGCATGAAGTATCTAAGAATTGCAGCACTGATAGGATCACTGGTCAGGTCGTATTACTGCACTTCGCTGTAACGCAGGAGACAATCTGCGATACGCCAAGATACTTAATGAAAATTGTCAGTTTTACTCGCAGAATCAATAACTCCAGTCTTCTCCTCGAGAATAACATAATATAATAGGATGCAATGTGAGTACATCAAGGCAATCTTTTCACAATCTCCCATTGCTGCAGCACTACTTTGCATGAATTACAGTAAAATCTGGAGTTATGCACGCAGATAGGCCCCAAGCTGTTAGCCTGTTTTTCTCAAAGGTTTCAGCGAGAGAAAAGGAGAGAGGGAGGAGGAGGAGGAGGGGAGAGAGGAAGAGGGAGGTAGAGAGGAAGTCCTGGGGGGAGACTTGCACTTGCTGCAAGAATATTTCTTTTTTAACTCATTCAAAATGGAAATAATAAAAAGCCATAAAAGGAGGGAGGAAAAAGAACTTGGATCAAGAGAGAAAAAAAGTTTTGTGAAACTTTATATTCTTCATTTTTTACAGTTTTAATTTGGCACATGGCACAATCAGCATGTATGCATCTGTTATACATAAATAAATATTAAATATTTTATACATAAATATACATATAGAGCTCTTACAAAGACACCTAGAGTGGTCTTGGCTTGGGATGTTTCAAATGACAACAACAATACATGGAAGTTATTTGTGTTGGCGCATTTAGTCTGAACAGTGTTTTTAATTGTTTTTTTTAAGTGGGAGCGATATCTCCATAGAAGCCCTATACATATATGTATGTATGCCCATATTTATATATATATTCAAAGAAATACAAGTGTGCACTGATGTAGGTTTATTCAGTGCAAACAGGCCACTGTCTGCTTTTGAAGAGGAACTCTTACAAAGTCAATGGAATCATGTCAGTTAGTTCAGTTGAATCTTTAGCTATTTTTTTTCTCTTACACATAAAATAATAGATTTATTTTGTAATCTTTAAGCAAAATTAGACATATATAACTTTGAAAATAACAAAAGTGCTATTTCGCAAAGACAGACACCCAGAGACGCAGCAGAAACACTACTGGTGGTGAACCAAAATCAACAACATGAGAAAGTACTCAGCCCCCAACCCCCCCGCCCCAAAACCACATTATACGACCTACAAACAAAAAAACAGGTGCACGGACACACACACTCTCACACACACGTTCGCTCACACACTCTTGCTGGCTCGCGCACAGGCTCATTCACTCACCGCTGTTGCTTTTGCAAGTTCCGACAACGTGTCTCTTCCTGTATCTCAGCCTCTTAACCACACTCGCACGCTAGAACGAGAATTCATTTTCACATGCACACAAACACACAGGTGCTCTAAGCAGCATGTGTACGTGCACACTTTGTGGAGATAATATCAGATAGCTTAACAGATAAATTGGCTGTAAAAGATGCACTTTTTTCTTAACAAAACAATCACAGTAACATAGTATTTATCTCTGCCTTCTCATCTCCCGGCGAGAGCTGTCCCAGACAAATTATTTCTGTACGAGATAAAAAAAATGATAACACCGTTTGTGTGTGGCTGTACGCAACAGAACGAAAAAAATGAGTTGCCCAAACTGGGTTTAAAATCTCTACATCTGCATATCCTCTACGTTCCCATCCTGGATTCAGTCTCTCATCTTTGAGTCTCATCGGCTTGTAACACACTCCGCTTGGAATAGTCTCAGGGAATAGAAATAATGTCAAAAAAGAACGAGCTTTGTAAGGCATTGAAACGTAAAACAAAACAAAGAAGCAATTAAAAACATTTCGCGAATACTGACGTAGAGGCCATTGTTCGAGATGTGTCTCCCGCAGGAGGAAGGGATGGGAAATAAAAAGCACTTCTCTTTGTTTTTGTTATGAATTCAAGAAAAAAAGTGTTGATATCTCCTCAGTCTGCTTAAAAAGGCTTTTAAAATGATTATTTTAGAAAAGAACACTGCAGAAAGACCCCCCTCCCCCCGATCAGGAGAAGGGAAGCAGTTTGATTTTGGCAGCTCTGCACAACTTGACATCCATAGAGAGCTCTCAGCAACTCTCCTCGTAGTAAAAGTCTAGTTAAATCTCTTCACGTTTTAATCCGACTCAAGCCCTTCCCTTCCCCTCCCCCTCGCAGCCCTCCCCCTCCCTGTGATATTTATAAAACACAATCCTCTCCTCCGTTCGTTCATCCTCCCGCTCCTCCTCCTCCACCGCCTGCGCTGGCTGCCCCTGGCCTCCTTAAAGCTATACGCGGGTGGTTGAGTGGGAGTGCGGCAGGCCGGTGGAGTTGAAACCGGTTGTGAAAGTGTTGTATGGGTGCAGGTTGGGCATGCCCACCAGGGAATTGGGGATCATGGTGATGGTGTTGGGGGTCATGAGGGGAATGTCGTCTGGAGAGCGCCGCAGAGTGAGCGTGTAGTCGGGCAGCGAGGCCAAGCGCAGTGCCCCCTCGTTGCTGTTCCCCGCCTCGCACTCGTGGTGTGTCTGGTTCATCTGCAGCGACATGATCTCCTCCTCGGGCGCGTGGTGGCCAATGTCGTTGGAGGTGGTCTGGCGCTGCGGGCTGGGCTGCCCGTGGCCGGAGTCCTGCCGCCGCTTGTCCTTGCGGTAGTAGAGGGCTGCGAAAGCCAGCACGTTGAGGAAGAGCAGCGAGGCTCCCACGGCGATAGTGACGCTGAGCTCTGTGGAGTAATCCCGCGGGTTCTCCACCACCAGCGGCCCCGTCTCCTCGTCGTCGCTCCAAGAGTCTTTGTCCTCGCTGTTGTAGGCCGGGGACATGGGAGGCCGCTTGGTGTTGAATGGCCAGTTTTTCCCATTGGGCCTCTTGGTGGACAAGGTGTTCTGGGTGGTCTCTGGCGGGGGCACTTTGGTGGTGGTGGAGGTGTAGTGGAACATGTCGTGGAGGTTGTACAGGTGGGGCACTAGGTGCTTCCAGAAGGCCACTTTGGTGGCGCGGTAGTGGTCGCGCACACGTGGCTTCAGGCCGATGTGCAGGTACAGCTGGTCCTGGGGGTTGTACTTGGACCAGGCGACCTCTTCGAAGCGGTTGGCCTTGGTGTGGATGAACTTGGTGTCTTGGGGAACCGGTTTGTTGGGATCTCTACAGACAGAGAAGAGACAGACGTGATTGAATGTTAAATGAGATTCTGACAGTGCATTTAATTATTCATGCTCTAACGTTCATGTGGGAATAAGAAGCACATAAAAATACTGAAAAGAAAACATAACAGTATCAGTCACAGCTTATATTTTGGCGTGAAACGGGTTCAGCCACTACTGGAGAATTCATTAATCTTGCTTGGCGAAACCCACCACAGCGAAAGCACAAACCCACAGCAGCAAGTAACAGACTGCTGTTAATAATTGATCCAGGTGTGCATGGTGAGGTATTAGTCTTTCTGCAGCTGCATCGACTGACACTGACTTCTATCCTACTCCTATCAATTTGTTCTCCAAATACACTTACATTTTTATTTGTACCACGAGACCTCCCTGCGGCACGACCCCGTCTCTTTCCTTATTCAGCCACCTCTGTGTGTCTCACCCCCCCCTCCCACCTCCTGTCTCCCCAGATGTTGTTCTTAATTCAGTTCGGATGCAGCCCACCCACAAAAACCAGGGCAGAGGCTTTTAAAGTAAACACATATGAATAAGTCAGCAGGCTTTAGGGCTCGCGTCAGGAGGCATCTTGTTGTTGATAATCCAGCGCTGGTGGAGCCCCTCTGCTAATTGCTCTGGGAAGGCAGCACAGTGTGCATTGGCATCCAGTGTACTGATGCAAAGTGGACCATATTAATCAAGACACTAAGAGGAAACTGCAGAGCCGTGCATATGCGTGTGTGTGCTTGGATATAGAGATGTTTGTGTGTGTGTGTGGGATTGAAAGCGAGAGACAAAAGGGATGTGTGAGACCGAGAGAAAGAGGCACATGGAGATTTATATATATATATATATATATTTTGCTGGATGCAGTACCTCTTTTGATCTACAGAGTTCACTGTTCCACTTTTCAGTTTTCAACATGTTGCCTCAACAGCGGATGGCCAACCATTTCAATTACAGTGAAGCTATTGATTTATTGAACGAATTAACATATAGCAATCTCCCACAATCACACAGCTCCTTGTTGCCCTGTTGCCGGACAATGCCAGGAATGGGAGTTCTTCGGGTTCATGCTATTGCTTTTGGTTCTGATGAAATGACTTTCAGCGGAGGAATCTGAAAGAATAGCTCTGCGGCCTTGAAAACACAATAATTGATGTTGGAGCAGAGAAGTTAAAACTGTGTTGTTGCAAGGAGGCAAGGCTCTGCGCGACATTTCTCTAAATGTCACCAAATATCCCTTTGTGGGTCTGATTGCGATGCCACTGGCAAGCAAAGTTCAAATTTAGGGATATAACGGCTACAGTGTTTTTCTGGCACGGGCTGAAAAACCTCCCAACACGGCCAAGAGAATTAAAAGCCATGCCAGAAGAATTCACCCTCCATCCTCTCTCCTGTTCGTTTCTCTGCTGTCAATTTTTCTTTTTCAGGTCAGTGCTTCTGGGAGAGGTGAGAGAGGGAGAGAGAGAGAGAGAGAGAGAGAGAGAGAGAGAGAGAGAGAGAGAGAGAG